>CM052443.1:87589250-87615805 GCA_028533085.1 Varecia variegata | reverse complement strand
AAAAAAAAAAAGAGGAAGGGTAATACCAAAGAGGGAGTTAGAGGAAATTAGCTCTAAGATCCTTTCCAGCCCTGTCTGAAATCTTTTCTCAATCCTGCAAAAGCACAATTCCTTCTACCAGCCTTGGTTCTGTAGTATAGAAATTAAGATTCCTGACTCTTTTCTAGAGATGATTAATGTCTTATATTTTTCTTCCTCTTTAGTTGAAGTACAGATTGAGGAAATGAAATGACAATAGTGCATATGCAGTTTAAAACCAAATTATCAAACATTTGCAGGTTTTCTGTGTGCTAAGCACTATAAAGGCATCTAAAAAAAAAGGAATGCTCATAACTTAATCAGGGAAATAAAGCATTAATGTATGAAATGCTGCTACCAGAATAACCTAACAATAAATATAAAAATACCAAAAAAAAAAAGCCAGTTCCACAGATGTATTATATAACTGGGGGAAATTCTCTTAGTTCTGAAACTATCTTGCTAACTATAATGAGTAGAAACTAATAATAGTTTCCAATAATAGTTTACCAAAATTAATAATTTGGTAAATTCTTGAGACCCTTGCCCCTTGGGATTTCTACCCTTAGTTACACCTAGCAACTTGCCTCAGGCATAGGTGGCATTCAATAAATATTCATGAATTAAAATTGAGGAGAAATAAAAACTTTAGAAGGGCTATTGAACAAACCAAATAAGGAATTTTTAAATAAACAAAAGACAGCTGAATTATAGACTCCCGATATGGCAAATAAAGGTTATGGACACCAAACACATTTCCAACCATCTTTTATTTCCACAAACTGGTTTATGGGATAAATCAGACCATAAATTGGTCCCAAACATTTAGTCATTGGCTTTAGTGCATTCTCCTTCTGAAAGTATATCAGATCTTGGAACAATACACCCCCCTAAGATATATGACCTGCAATATTAGAAGTCCTGGTAATACATTTAGACTAGGCTTTGACCCAAAAAGTAAAGGAAGGCAACCACAAACTCTTAAGCATATGTCCCAAAATGTGCAATCTCCTCTAACACAAAAAGACCACCTCATATAAATGACATGAGGAGTCAAACCTACTCTGAACTTGTATATCTTGCTTTTAAACAAAAACTCAAACATTTCCAAGGAAAACAAGGCTGATAACATGCAACACTAGAAGAAGAATAACAGATAAATCTTGCTTTGGGACTCATTTGAGCCGAAAGTTCTAAAACCTCTTGAAACAAGTCCTGTGAACCTAACTGGATGTTATGATAGAGATGAGATGCCTTTAAAGAAGAAAAAAAATTTTTTTAAGAAGCCAACTCTTACCACTGAAAATTTTCTTTTGGTATTTATTATTATATGGTATAGAAATTAGTTGCTAACTAAAGCTAACTAATGTGTCAATATTTTCATGAGGGAACATCTGTGTTTGCAATTAAAAATCAGAGAAGTTAGCTTACTTTCCATTAGCATAATTATTATGAAATGAGAACTTTAGAATGATCTTCCCCATTCCTGTGGAATAAGACTCCTTGGGGCTATATATTTTAATTTTTCTGTGTTTATGTTGACACCATTCCGGCAGCCACATGCCTCTGGAATAATACTGTGATGTTAACTTTACTTAGGCACCCTCATAGTGTGATGATTTTTATCTCTGATTCATCTAATAATTTTATTCAACTCAAAAAATTTGTATACAACTCAAATATATAATTTAAAATTTATTAACTTTAAAAATGCTGTCATCCTTTATAAGTAGACCTTTTTATTTTTTGCTATTTGGATATATATTAAAATGAAGCAACCAAATGCATTATTTAATCAGTTGAGATTTAACCAAATATTTATACTCCTAATGTATTAATTAATCTATAGTATTAACCCATTAATCCATACTATTAACTAGATTAACTTGGCATTTCAGAAAATAAAAAAGGTCTTAAGAAGATCTTTAAATCTTCTTTAGTCACCAGTGCAAAGGTTAACATCACAATAAGAACATCCAGCTATTTGACTCGTTGCCAACATCAAATGAGCTGCAGTTTCCTTCTCTGAGCCTGGTCTTGGCATCAGCCTAATACAGTGGTACCAACAAAGTTACACACAGTATTCCATGTCTTATGCATTTGGAACTCCTTATGGGCAAAGCTAAATTAACTGGCTAAAGACAAACCTAGAGCTCTCAGAGATAGATCTTTAGTATCAAATTTTAAAAAATGTTAGACTAATGACTTCACTATAAATATTATTTCAGAGTATTTAGTTTGGGGTGAAGAATTAGAGAGAGAAGCAGCAGCTTCTTAAGGTAGGTGGTACATTGTTAATTCACCTGAAATAAAATAAAGGACCATCATCAATTACAAGTAGGTATAGTCTCTTTTCTAATTAGTGAAAAACAAAAGCAGATACTATGTTCCACTTGGTGATGCAAGATTATTAAGAGATGCATTATCAGAGTTACTCAATTAAACTTAATACAATCTTACAGAAATTAGTAAAGGTGATGGACGATGTTTATTCAGTGTCTTCCTTTGTTGCTCAAACCAGGGTTGCAGGTAAAGGCAATTGTCAGTGTTCCAATATTATAAACTGGGAAAATCAAGCACTGCCTACTTTCTGTAAGCCTCAGAAAAAAAGATGTGGGAGAAGCCAAGGAAAGGATTCTGCTCAGTATCCCCCTGGGTCAGGGCTTTTTTCCCCAGAATCAAGCATTGCTAGTTGAGCATAAAGGCTTTTGTATTTGACCCTTGTCTGTATTTTCGCTCTGCTTTGCCTCCATTGATTTTTTTTTTCCTGGAACCTTCAAAAGATCACTCAGAAAGGGTGTTCTCTACTCAGAAGGTTAATCAAGCCTCCCACAAGTTCTCAATCCATCAGGAAATATAATTAACTCCAGAAGTTGAGTAGATGTTATTTATTCCATCAAATCTGGGTAATCTAGCTCTCTTTACAGTTTTATCATATTGGGAACAGAATAATTATTAACTGATAAAAAAAAAAAACAGACCTGAAAGTAACCTAAGAGATCTTATTACCAGGGCTGGAAAATGGGCCTGACAGGCTAACTCACCAGGTAGATGGCATTTATTTGGACTGGATTTGAATGCTTACCATTAGACTACTACACACATTCCAGTTACCCACTGAGCCTCTAAGGATATATACATTCATAACCTCTGATCTTTCCCAAGAGTATAAGACGAATGAATTGAATTCAGATACTTAAATCAGGAATGGACAGATAAGAGAGAATTCATTAAGTTCATTAGTCCATTAAAAATGAATACGAAATCCACAGAAAAGCATTCATGGCAGACTGCAAAAAGGGTCCCAATTGTTTTACCCTCCCTATATGTCATGATTTCCCATGTCACATTTTTGCTCTCCCACTCTGACTCTGGGTTTGGCAGGTGGCCTAGTTTGGCCAATGGGATACTGGCAAATATGCCACAGAGTCTTGAAATGGGCTTCTGCATTGAAAATTGCTCTCTCTTTCACCCCTGCTGCCACCATGGGAACCTGCCTAGGCCAGCCCGCTAGAGGGTGAGGGACACGTGGAACAGAACTGAGCTGCCCAAGTTGGCCCAAATGAAACCAGCCTAGATCAGCCAGCAGCCAGCCAACCCTAGATATGTGATCAAGATCATCAGAGCCCCTAGCCACCAATAATCCCTTATCTTCTATTTATGAGGTTTAGTGGTTGTTATGCAGCATTATTGCGCACTGGATAACTGACACATCAGTTAGAGCTTCCCTTAGAGCTAAGGATCTAAGGGGAGTAAAAGAATAGATTCTTGCTGGTACTAGACTAACTGGAACTGGTTGTTGTGGGAAAAAACTTGAAAACTTGTAATATCAAATAGGATTTAAGTCTTGGAGCTGAACACAAATCTCTAACATATCTGTTTCTAATTTGTAAGAGTCAAATCCATTCTAAATCCAGCCTAAGGATTGATCTAGGGTCATATTTAAGAAATGATTTAATTACATTTAAGTAATAATGAGAAAAATGTTAGAATGTATTTCATTAATATTACATTTTGTTTTCATAAGTGTACTTATTTAACATTTATTACTGCTTACAGTTATCTATTTTAACAAAAATTAAAAGTTTTTAAACAAGAATGTAAGTGAAAAGTTAGTCCTAGTTCTCTCCATTTACTCTGAATGCCGAAAGCTTAGCTTTTTGCAATATAAGGCTGTAACCCAGGAATTGCTGTTAATAGTGGAAGAAGACCTTGACTGAAAAAAAAAAGCAAGAATACAAATAGCTTCTTAGGTGTTTGACAACTTAAAAGATAATGAAAGTTATTACACGTCCTTCTAAGATCCTGACCAGATGCATTCAAACTACATAGGCAGAACAGAAGTCATCCAGAATGAATGTCTCATTCTCTTTAGATATCAAAGGGGACTTTTTCTACCCTTTCATTTCACATTTAAAAAAGACAGAAAATACAGGGGTATTCATAAAACTTGTGAAATGATATGGAGTGGCAGAAAGAGAAAGTAAAGGAGACACAGAAACATTTGGTAAACTCTGATTCCAAACAATAATCCCATGGTAAAGAAAACTGAATTTTGATTGTGGACCAGTGACGCTTAGGTTAGAGACTCCCCCTGGGTAAGTGGGCCTGACCAGTGTCCATAAAAGGCTCCTGCCAGAGTGAGTTCTTGTGTGTATGTTTGTATATGTATGTACATGCCTCATTTTGAAAAATGCAACATACACAAGGGTCTTGAATCACAGCAGAAATTATCAAAGCTGTTTAATGATACCATATTTTGTGGCCAAATCATCAAATGCTTTCTAGAAAGTAAGTGTGTGCTCTATATAGAAGCTAAGTTATTCTAAAAGTTAGCATCACAATATCTCTGAACGTTCAATGGGATAACATTCTTATTTGGTATTTTTACGAAGGCATTAACTTGGTCACCATGGAACTTTAAATTGCCTTGGAGATGCAGATTTTTTAGAATCAACATACCTCCAGAGATAATAATTCAGTATTAGTTTTGCTCCTTTTAAAATGTGTAGCTGGAAGATTTAACTCATTAGGGCATAGAGGTAAGAAGCTAATTAGGTCATATGATGGGATGCTGTCCCCAAAAGCCCAGTACAATCACAGACTGAACATCTAAGTCAACCTGTGTGTTGTTTGTCTCAAAAGGATCAGAATCAGGACAGTTCAGACTAAACTTACCACACAAAAAAAATCCCTATTGAAGAATAGTGTCAGAATATATAATAGGGCATATATATGTAAATAGTCCTTTTACAATTAGAAAATGTATATTTCATTTCTACCCAGATTGTTCCAGAGTTCAATGATGGTGGCAAGTTTTGCTTTGCTAAAGAATGACTAGGATTCTTTGAGTATAGAATATACCCATGTGTGTAATGTATCAATCCACATTAAGCACCAGCTTTCTAGAAACAAAGACACACATTAATATTTCTGTATATTCTTGTTGGATTTGGAAATGCCATGGATGTGGAAGCATTTTTTCTACTTCTTCAAATTCCTAAAGAATGGCTGGTCCACCCCCTCCCTATTTTTTTAGCTTCTTGTCCAGCCTAGTGTGAGTTTACTGAGTATATTTTTTCAATATTTGAAAGTAAAATAGGGACATATCTTTTACATGTTTATAATTTTAGCATTTCCATTCTACTTTTCCAGAACATTTCAAGTAGAGGACAACTCATATCTTCTGTAGTAAGTATCATAATAAAATTATAACAACTGGAGCCTTAATTTACTAGGTGGCAAAATTGGTATTTTTGAATTTCACATTAGCATCATTATTTGATCATTTGCTGAATGACAGGATTTTATTTGTGATTTTAATGTATTCCTTAAACTGTTTCTCAGCCTTTCACGCAGTAAGAGATTCTATCACCATGTAACATTTGCATCACTAAGACAATATGAAAATTCCCATACATTTCTTACTAGTTTTGTGAGACACATGTTTTGGCTCATCTCTATAAAATATTCCAGGCTGCTCATTTAAGAAAACTAGATAACAGGAACATTCCAAATTTGTATATTTCAGTTTTACTAATGTATGATGATTATTGGTTATATTGTCACCATGTAGCATCTTGTATTGCAGATTTAGGAAGTTTTTTTTATATTCAAGATTAAGAGAGCAGGTGAATCATAAGGAGGAAAATTCTGTTCTTCCTTTCTTATCAGCTCAAGAGTCCGGTTGATATGAAGCTGGCCTCAAAAAAAGACAAAGAAACTTGCTGGTGGAAACAATCTCATAGGCCCATCTTCAGTGCAGATCCAAATGCCAACATGGCCAAATACCAGAAATGATCTAGTATCTTGCTGAATCTGCCTTTTGGCCTGTTTCTTAGGGTGCATGTCCACCCGGACCTACCTGGAACCAAAATGGTCTCTAACTTTCAACAGATTCAGTGAAGAACCATCTACTGAGCTCCTAATATCTGCCAGACCCTGTGCAGGCCTTGAGGAAACAGAAAGGAATAAGGCTCAGGCCCTGATTTCAAGAAATTCTCACTCTTATTAAAGTAAGTTGACATTTTCCTAAACCCACATCTCACCCCTCTCTATTTGTTTATGAAAAGTCTAGAAGAATCCACAGATGCATATTTTTTCTTTTTCTGTTTCATGTTTTATAATACAATACGTAGTGACTTTTGATCAAACCTCCTACTTGCTATACATAACACTTTTCACTGTCAAATAAAACCTTTCATTAAAAAATATTACTCTGGTACTTTATATTTTATAGTTTGCAGACAAATCTAGTCATAGACCACACAGCTCAAGAAGCAGTTTTAAATTATTATTACTGTAAGTAAAAACTTTCCATTCTAAGGCCTCAGGCCTTTTCCTTTTAGCTTAGAAGCCATTAGCCACCCCTTCCACCTTCTTCATTCCTCTCACATTCCTGCCGCAATTCCCACTGAAGTTTCTACTCCTCCAAACCTCCTTATATGCAAGTCATCATTCACTGAACTGAATGACCTTAAGAACCTTCTGGCTATTGGAACATCTACAAAACTAAACCAGTATAGCATTCATTTGCAAAGTACTTGGTAATGCTGGAAATCCAACATAAACTCAATATGCTATTAATACCAATATTGTTGCTATTATTGTCACCATAATTATTAAGATGATACGAAAAGTACAATGTATTATGGAACTAATGATCTAAGAACCAATTCTAATAATAAATTCTCCTTCCAGTTCTAACATGAAAACAGATAAAATTTGCTGGATAAATAACATAAATTCTCTATTGCCTATTATGAGAGTATATAAATACCTAGCTGGAGATGGATGTAAGAAAAAATGCAAATTTAATTCTTTGTACCTTTCTTCCATTCCCTTCCTTCATCTGGATTTGTGAGTGACAAGATGCTCTGCATAACCCCAACCACAAAAGTGGACCTCAAACCTGCTCCCTGTGGTTCTCACAAAGCCCCCAGTGGGACAGGACTTACTTGCTGCTGAGGCAGCGTCTCAGTGAGTAGGAGGCCCCCCCACCGCACGTGCGTGAGCACTCGCTCCACGGGCCCCAGGCATCCCATAGGCCGTCCCGGTCCTCCTCGGAGCGTGCTGTCCTGGAGCTCTGTAAGAAACAAGAGGATGGTCAGCATCGTGTCCCCATCGAATCCTGAAACGTGTGTCCTCAAGGTGGGTGGCCTGTGTGTCTGTACATGGTGGCCTTGCTGGGAATGAAAATGTGCATCAGATTCTCCGATCCTTTTGTCTATATTTGGGGAAAGGAATATTTGAGTTTAACAATCCTGGGCAATGTCTGAAGGAGGCAAGAGATTGCACTAATGGAGCAAATGGAAAGGGAAGCCAGAAATAGGACTCTGGGTTAGAAAAAGATCGATTGCTTTGAAGTCACTGTTTCGCTCGGGGTTCAGGAGTCTAACTCCATTTCTTTGTGAAGAGGAAGAAGCTGCTCTCAGAGATTTTTCTGCCCTGAGAAGCATGACATGTACATATCAACACTGCTTTCCAAAATATAACAATAGTGTATGCAACTGACATTTTTTTATAAAGCAATTTCATTCCCAGTTTTCAGATTTGTTAATTAGAATAACTGTATGAGGTGACTTTAGTAATGCAGGGATTGCCTCTTGACAAATGGACTTGTCTGTTATTCACAGGCTTCCCAGGAAAATTTGCCTCTACTGTAAGGATAGTTGTTGTTATGTATGGGTCTCGATGTTGCACTTCACACTCCTTCCAGAAATGAGAAGGAGATAAAATTTGTGCTATAGTTAAGAGAATAGACTCTGAATTTAGCAACTATCTGGGTTTGGATACAGATTCTGTTTTTTTCTCTGTGGCACTGAACAAGTAATGTCCCACCTTCCTATGCCCCAATTTCTCTTTGTATAAAATGGGGATAATATTATAACCATGCTACTACACACACAAACATAGACACTCTATATAGGAGAATTAGCTAAATGAACTTAGCCCAGGACAAGAGCCAGAATAAAGCACTAATTTTTTATTTTGTAGTAATGGGATCCTTTATAAATCAGTTGCTATGGGGCTTGGTTATTAAATTGACTACTCCTTGGAACTTTTAAAACCTGTACAAATTAAGTCAGAACCTGGCCTCAGAATGTTATACTAATGGATTCCTAACTGGTCCATGCTATATTTAGATTCTGAAATCATTTGAAAGGGGATATGGGATAGCGTAGTGATTAAGAGCAGGAACTGTGGACCTACTTAGCCTGGGATGGAATACCAGCTTCAGAGCCTATCCGTATAAACCTGGGCACATACATAACTCCTTATGCATCAAATTTCTTATCATTAAATGGGGATAATAAAGATACCTACATCGCTAAATCATTGTGAGGACTGAAAGAGTTGATATAGAACAAGCACATAAGGTGGAAATAACCCAATGTCCATGGATGGATGAACAGATAAAATGTGAGTATATACATATAATGGAATATTATTCAGTCTTAAAAGAAAGAAAATTCTGACACTTACTACAACACAGATGAACCTTGAAGACCTTACACTAAGTGAAATAAGTCAGATACAAAAGAACAAATATTGGCCGGGCGCAGTGGCTCACGCCTGTAATCCTAGCACTCTGGGAGGCCGAGGCGGGTGGATCGCTTAAGCCCAGGAGTTTGAGGTTGCTGTGAGCTAGGCTGACACCACGGCACTCACTCTAGCCCAGGCAACAAAGTAAGACTCTGTCTCAAAATAAACAAACAAACAAACAAAAGAACAAATATTGCACGATCCCACTTATATGAGGTACCTAGAATAGTCAAATTCATAGACAAAGAAAACAGAATGGTGGCTACCAGGAGCCAGGGGGAAGGAACAGGGAATTATTGTTCAGTGGAGATGGAGTTTCAGTTAGGGAAGATGAAAAAAGTTTTGGAGATGGATAGTGGTGATGGTTGCACAATGATGTGAATGTATTTAATGCCACTGAACTACGCACTTAAAAATGGTTAAAGTGGTAAATTCTGTGTTAAGTATATTTTATCACAACAAAAATAAATACACATATACATTTTAAAAAGGACATAGGGCCTAAATAATAAACACTGTACTATATAGGCATTTGTTGCTATTATTATCAAACATTATTTATAACTTATTATTAACACAGTTTATAAACATACATGAGCTCTGAAGGGTTAGAGGAAGCACGCTGAAAAGTACCAGGGGTTTTTCTGTTGAGCTTAGTTAAGACACTATACTCTTGAGGTATCATCTCCCTGAAATCTCCAACTTTTCTCAGTAGTACCGTGCAGCCACCTGCTGTGTTGCATCTGTCTGGTGCTCTAAGCAGCTAGCCGTTTTAGGCTCCTATAAAATGTGGCACAGCATGGGTAAAAGAACCATACTGGTAACCCTAAAGGCTGTGCTATCTAAAGGAAGTATTTATTGAGCTCCACAGCTAGGTTTTTAGAATTAATAAAATCAATCTCTAATCACTGCAATGTGGGGGACTCTGTTTTCAGAACATAAATAGCGAGAAAAGACCCTTTGCCATTGAAGTACACATATCCAGGTCTCTTCTCCATATGCCCATTAAGTTCATCCCTCAGAATTTAAAAAGCTTGTTGTGTATCTCCTGATCCTTTTTTTGTTTGCTTTGTGCGACTGGAAGATGGGACTGCTGAGAGAGGTGCAGTATTTGCCTGATGCAGTTTCTGTTGGTGTGACAAATACACATTTGTACAATGCAATTTCTCTTATTTTACTCAAATTCAATATGACTGTAATGAAAACCAATATCACAAATGCTGGGATTCAGTCAGTAATTGAAATGAGTGAGATGAGTGATTACAAACTCTGATGCTATCCAATTACTATTTACCGTAACTGCAAAAAACAATAAAATCCCACATGCAGCGTTCACATGTGAACTGCATTTCCATGAAAGATAAGAACACCAGAATGACAAATCCTTGAGAGGTTTCCCTCTGGCTGCTCTCCAGGTAAGATATCAGGAAATAATGCATGGCTGTGATTTTGTTTTTCTAGAAAGACAAATTGTTTCAGACTCTGCTAAAGTTGCTTGATAGTTTTCATGTGCCTTGTCTAAAGAGGCTCTAAAAAGCCTCAATGGTGAGGTTTCGCTAAGCTCTCATTTTAACACAAGTTACACATCTCAGCACAACTACACATACTAAGTGCCCTTGTCTCCAAAAGAGATCTCATACTAACCCTGAAGCAAGTCATGAATCTATTGTTTCAAAGTCAAACAAACTCCAGGTTTTCTTTCAACAAGTAGAATAAACATAATTCATTTCAACTGAATCCATGTTTATTATTTTTTATTTATTTATTATGTATTTTTTAAAATTTGAGCATATTTCAGGGGTACAAATGTTTAAGTTACATATATTGTCTTTGCCCCACCTGAGTCAGAGCTTCAAGCGTGTCCATAACCCAGACGGTGTGCACTGTACACATTGGGTGTGAATATGTCCAAGCCATCCTCCCCTCTCCCACCTGCCCGATACCCAATAAATGTTACTACTATATGTGCACATAAGTGTTGATCAGTTAATACCAATTTGATGGTAAGTACATGTGGTGCTTGTTTTTCCATTCTTGTGATACTTCACTTAGTAGAATGGGCTCCAGCTCTATCCAGGATAATACAAGAGGTGCTAGATCACCACTGTTTTTTGTGGCTGAGTAGAACTCCATGGTATACATATACCACATTTTATCAATCCACTCATGTATTGATGGGCACTTGTGTTGTTTCTACATCTTTGCAATTGTGAATTGTGCTGCTATGAACATTCTAGTGCAGATGTCTTTTTTATAGAATGTCTTTTTTTCCTTTGGGTAGATGCCCAGTAATGGGATTTCTGGATCAAATGATAGTTCTTGTAGCTCTTTGAGGTATCTCCATATTACTTTCCACAGAGGTTGCACTAGTTTGCAGTCCCACCAGCAGTGTACAGGTGTTCCTATCTCTCCACATCCACGCCAACATTTATTATTTTGGGACTTTTTGATAAAAGCCATTCTCACTGTAGATAAGTGGTATCTCATTATGGTTTTGATTTGCATTTCCCTGATAATTAGAGATGTTGAGCATTTTTTCATATGCTTGTTGCCCATTAGTCTATCTTCTTTTGAAAAGTTTCTGTTCATGTCCTTTGCCCACTTTTTGATAGGGTTGTTTGATTTTTTTTCTTGCTGATTTTCCTGAGTTCTATATAGATTCTAGTTATTAGCCCTTTATTGGATGTGTAGCATGGTTGTCTGTTTGCTCTCGTGATAGTTTCCTTGGCTGTGCAGAAGCTTTGTAATTTGATCAGGTCCCATTTATGTATTTTTGTTGTTGCTGTGATTGCCTCTGGGGTATTTTTCTTAAATTTTTTGCCTAGGTGGATGTCTATAAGAGTTTTTCTAACATTTTCTTCTAGAATTCTTACAGTTTCATGCCTTAGGTTTAAGTCTGTTATCCACTGTAAGTTGATTTTTATCAGAGGTGAAAGGTGCAGATCCTGTTTCAGTCTTCTACATGTGCTATCCAATTTTCCCAGCACCATTTATTGAATAAGGATTCTTTTCCCCAGTGTATGTTTTTGTCTGCTTTGTCAAAAATCAGATTTCTGTATGAAGATGGTTTTATATCTGGGTTCTCAGTTCTGTTCCATTGGTCTATGTCTCTGTTCTTGTGCCAGTACCATGCTGTTTTAGTTACTGTAGCCTCATAGTGTAGCTTTAAGTTTGGTAAACTGATGCCTCCCCATTTGTTCTTTTTTCTTAAGATTGCTTTTGCTATACAGGGTCTTGTCTGGTTCCATATGAAGGCATAGAATTATTTTTTCTAGATCTGTGAAAAATAATATTGCTATTTTAATAGGGATTGCATTGAATCTGTCGATCACTTTGGGTAGTATAGACATTAACAATGTTGCTTCTGCCAACCCATGAGCATGGTATGGTCTTCCACCTGTTTACATCCTCTGCTATTTCCTTCCTCAGTGTTTTGTAGCTCTCCCTGTAGAGGTGTTTTTCTCTTTCTATTGCGTCCTTTCCTGGTTTTGGTATCAGGGTGATATTGGCTTCATAAAACATGTTATGGAAGACTCCTTCCCTCTTGATATTGTGGAGTAATTTCTGCAGGATAGGCACCAGTTCTTCTTTGTAGGTTTGGTAAAATTTGGTTGTGAAATCATCTAGTCCGGGACTTTTCTTTTTAGGAAGATTTTTTATTACAGCTTCAGTTTTGGTACTTGATATTGGGCTGTTGAGGAATTCCATTTCTTCCTGATTGAGCCTAGGGAGGCTATGTGTTTCTAAGAATTTGTCCATTTCCTCCACATTTTCAAGTTTATGTGCACAGAGGTTTTCATATAATATTCATAGATGATACTTTGTATTTCCATGGTATCAGTAGTAATTTCTCCATTTTCATTCCTGTTGGAATTTATTAGAGTCCTTTATTTTCTGCTTTTCATTAATCTAGCAAGAGGCTTGTCAATTTTATTTTTTCAAAGAACCAAC
Source organism: Varecia variegata (assembly GCA_028533085.1). Lineage (NCBI taxonomy): Eukaryota > Metazoa > Chordata > Mammalia > Primates > Lemuridae > Varecia > Varecia variegata. Next base: position 87,602,791 of record CM052443.1, on the reverse strand, counting down.
TTTTTGTTTTATTACTTGGCTGTATAGTTTTTTTTTATTATTGATTTCATTTAGTTCTGCTCTGATCTTTGTTATTTCTTCTCTTCTGCAGAGTTTGGGGTTGGTTTGCTCATCCTTTTCCAGTTTTTTGAGATGATTCATTAGATTGTTGATTTGTGATTTTTCTGTCTTTTGTATACAGGCATTTATGGATATAAATTTTCCTCTAAGGACTGCTTTAGCTGTGTCTCACAGATTTTGATAACTTGTGTCTCCTTTATCATTTAGTTCAAAGAATCTTTTGATGTCCATCTTGATTTCCTTCATAACACAATAATCATTCAGCAGAATGTTGTTTAGCTTCCACTACTTTGAGTAGAAATGAGAATTTCTGTTAGGGTTGATTTCTACTTTTATTCCACTGTGATCTGAGAAGATGCATGGTATAATTTCTATTTTTTTAAAATTTGTTGAGACATGCTTTGTGGTCTAGGATATGGTCAATCTTAGAGAATGTCCAGCTGATAAGAAAAACGTATATTCAGTGGTTTTTGCATAGAATGTTCTGTAAATGTCAGTCAGGCCCATTTGTTCTAGAGTTCTGTTTAAGTCCATCATTTCCTTGTTTATTTTCTGTTTGGAGGATCTATCCTGTTCTGTCAGAGGGGTGTTGAAGTCTCTGGCTATTACAGTGTTGCTGTTTATCATTTTGTTTAGATCAAGTAGGATTTGCTTTATGAATCTGGGTGCACCTGAGTTAGGTGCATAAATATTTAGATTGTTGTGTCTTCTTATTGAACTGTACCCTTCCCCATTATATAGTGACCATCTTTGTCTTTCATTACTTTTGTTGATTTGCAGACTAAGTTATCTGAAATCAGAACTGCCACACCAGCTTTCTTTTGGCTTCCCTTTGCTTGAAATATTGCTTTCCGTCACTTCACCTTGACTCTGAATGCATTCTTGTGGGTTAGATGTGTTTCCTGAAGACAGCAGATACTTGGCTTGTTTATATTTGTTCATTCAGCCAGCCTATGTCTCTTTCGTGGGCAGTTCAAGCCACTCACATTTATTGAGAGAACTGATAAGTGGGGCAGATTTCTGTTCATCCTGTTGAGTTGAACTTTGTTGCTTTGTTTTCTCTCTTGAGCCATTGTGGTATCTGGCCTTTGATCTTTAGTTTTTGGATGATTTTACATTGGTGAGTGTTTATTGTGCTGATCCGTGTGTAACACTGTCCTGAGTACTTCCTGGAGGGCAGGTTTGTCTTGATGAATTCCTTCAGTCTTTGCTTGTCTGAGAATGTCATTATTTCTCCTTCATATATGAAACTTAGTTTTGCATGGTACAAGATTCTAGGATGGGCATTATTCTGTTTGAGAAGAATGAGAATGGGGCCCCACTCTCTTCTGGCTTGTAAGGTCTCAGTTGAGAAGTCTGCAGTTAGTCTGATGGGTTTTCCTCTGTAGGTTACCTGCTTCTTTCACCTTATATCTTGTAGGAGGGCCTCTTTCATGTTTATTTTGGGCAGTCTGATGACTATGTGTCGTGGTGTCTTGCTGTTTGCAATTAATCTCCCAAGAGTCCTTTGAGCTTCTTGTACTTGGATATCTAGATTTTTAGCAAGGCTAGAGAAATTTTCCTCCATTATATCCTCAAATAGTTTATCCAACTCTTGTGTATTTTCTCCTCACCCTCAGGGATGCCTATAATTCTCATGTTAGGCCTCTTCATATAATCCCACATTTCTTGTAGGCTTTACTGTTTTCTCTTATTTCTCTGCTCTATCTCTGCAACTGATTTATTTTATTGAAAGGTGTTATGTTCAATCCCTGAGATTCTTTCTACTGTTTGATATACCATATTCTTGAGGTTTTTCACTGTGTTTTATAATTATTTGAATAAATTCTTCATTTCCAGAAGTTCTGTTTGATTTTTCTTTAATATTTCAATTTCTTTAGTGAAGGTTTCTTCCAAGTCCTGGATTTTTTTTTGTGGTTCGTGTTGGGCATCCATTTTATCTTGCATGTCACTGAGTTTTCTTATAATCCATGTTTGAAATTGTTCTGTCATGTTAGTGTTCTGAATTTGGTTGATATCCATTGCTAGACAGCTGTTGTTCCCCTTTGGGGGTGTGCTTTCAGTTTGATTCTTCATACTTCCAGAGTTCTTTCACTGATTCCTTCCCATCTGGAGCAGCTGTTGCTTCTTACCTTTAGATTTTAATGTACATAATGACAAGCCCAGTTTGGTCTCTGAGCCAGTGTAGGTGGTGTTTGTGGGTGAGATTCTATTACATCCTGTGTGATGAGTCAGTAAATGCAGTAAAATGGTGTGCAAATTGACCTCCCTGTCAGTAGGTGGCACTGCTGGGAGGAGCAAGCTGCAGTGTTGTTTTTGGGTCTTGTAACCATTTGTCATTTCTCTGGAGAGGCACTCTAGTGCTCAGGTGGTGAGTGGGGCCCTGGGACTTCCAGGTGTGTCCTTATTCTCCACCTGAGTGGGGGCAGGTGGGGGAATGAGTCTGGGCAGAGCTGGGTTGGGTGAGCCTGCCCTCAAGCTCCACAAATGCTGTTAGCAGGAGTCAAAGGTCTGTTCTCTGTTACTGGGCAAAGGTGCCAGGGAAGGGCTGAAATGGCCCCACTCAGCTGAAGTCTGCATGTTGGGGTGGGGCAGTCTCAGACCTGCAGTCTAGAGCAAGCCTTGCTCCTTTCCACCCTCCTCTATTCCGCGGTTTCTCCCAGGCCTCTGCTGGCAGGCAGGACCTCAAGCCAGCAGATCTCCCCTGGCTGTGATGTGAGCTGGGAGGTTCCCTGCCCAGGATCACAGGCTGAGCTGGGAGCTTGGCCTTCCCGTGGAAGGAGAGTTGCCCCTCAAGCACACTGCAGCTAGCACCCACTCTGATCTGCCCCTAAAGGCACACACACCTCAGTAGACTAGTTCACAAATATGCCTTCTGTGCCCCGGGCAATGCAATCGAGATGGGATGTACATGATCTGGTCTGCAGGTCTGTCCCCCGTGCTCCAGAGATCAATCCCCAACCCTGCCAAGGAGAAGAGGGCTGGTCTCAAGTCATCCATGGGGTGCCCAAGCTGGATCGATGTCTCTCTGCATTGGGATTTGCCCCGCTCTGCTGGAGTCACCAGGCAAGCAGCACCTGGGAGGGCTGGTGGGTAGGGAGCTCACAGTCCAAGTACCCCTCTGTCCACGGCAGGGCCCCAAAAGGAAAGGTCCCATTCCCTGCAGATGCCTCTGGGTGGTGGCTAAATTATCTCTCTCAGCAGCTGCGGGTAGGGGAGGGGAAGGGGAGAATGAAGCGACATGGCACCTGCTGATCAGCTCGGGTCTGTGGGACAGGAGGTGGCCTGAGGGAGCTGGGAGCCCAGTACCCTGTTCACAAGAGGCTCACTGCTCGCTGGTGGCAACCGTCTCTGGGCTGGTGTTAGCAGGTCTCTCCAACAGCTCAGGAGCCCACCAGCAGTCTGAGATTCAAGGGAGGGGAAATTTAACCGCTCCACCTACCCTTGTCGCTGGTCTCCAGGCCTCTTGGGGTTTAGACCCAACAGATGCCTTTCTCCTTCCAGTTCTGCTCCTCAGCTTCTTCCTGTGAAGTCTCCTGTAGTTTTAGGCACCCTTCTTTCCAACCCTCATCCCATCTATGTTTGTCTGCCTGTTTGTTTTTTTCACTTTCATCTAAAATCTATCTTTCTTCCAGAGACACTCTGGCTGGTGGTTTTTCTCATTTACCATCTTGCACCAGATTGCTAAATCCATGCTTAATGTTGGAGAAAGTGATTTTCATCCTCTTTAACTGTGCCAGATTTTCATATCTATAACCAGAAATGACATTTTAACAATGCCTTTCAGATCGTTTAAAATCTAGAAGTATTTGCCTATTGCAGTTTTTAAGACTTTCTTCAATATAAACAGCTTTTTTGTGTGGCCTTGGTAGAACACATGTTTATTTCTCTCCTTTGTGCAGTCCTTTTGACTTTATAGCAGCTTTTTTATAAAGTATAAACTTTGAATTGCATCTAGCAAGGGAAACTGAGGCAGAAGGAAAATAAGGAATAGATGATGGGGGCTACCTAAAAACAGTGCTGGTTGCTCCTGAAACCAAAAATCTAAGTTTTCCATACAGCCCAGCCAATATTTTTCAATTCGATTACCATCACATAAGTATAATATTTTAATTTCAGTGGCCCAAAAAGAAGGTCATGGATGCCACTGAACACAGTGATCAAGAAATTATCCTTGACCCCACTGTTAGAAATCTCAGCAACAATGTCAGGTGAGATGATGTTCTTTAGGTATTAATGTCAATGACAGAGAACGAAAGAATAACCATTAAATTCTTTATATAAGCCAGTGTTTCCCTAGTAGGAGATTTATCATAAAAAGTCAAAAGTACATCTGATATTAAACTTGAAGGAAAAGGTCATTATAAAGACTTTTCTTATCATAGCATTTATTTTACTTTATAGTCATTGGATGGGTGAAAATGGACAATTGGCACCTGTTTTGAGCTGGCGTTTCAGAAATCCAGTGAGCACTGAGAGCAGAAATGCCTGAAAGAAAGTTTTGGCTCTATAATTGTATGAAAACTGAATATCCCCTTTAAGTTGTTCAATTTAGAATAACTCTATCCATTTCTAGATCTGTGGTGCCACATATTGACCTTTAAATGTAGTGTTCATTAAGATGCCTAAATCAACTACTTTCTTGTCGGAAAACTCAGCAAGCAACACCTCCACCCCCAACTCCATCGATCCATTGCTCCTGGCTAGTCAAGAGGCTCTTAGCCTCAGAAAATGCCAATTGCATGAATATGGATTGTGGTTGCAGATCATTATATACCTCCTAGAAATAATAGAAGAGCTCCCCTACATCCATCAACCTCAGAATGGTGTCATTTTCCTGCCATTACTGGCTTATCTAAAGATGGTTTTCATCTGATAGTTTTGTGGTTGATTCCAGAGCCAATTGCAGCAACACAGTCTCAGGTGAACAGCTTCAAGCCTGACAGCTACAAGTAGTTAAATGCTTTGAGTAATCACATGAAGCAATATTTTCCCTGCATCTCACTACCCAATAGACACTTAACCTCAGAATGACCTCCTATGTACCACTTTATCCAGAAACCTCTTTCACTGGAACCTGGATAGGTTATCAAGGACTTGTGAAAGATGTAGGATGAAGCACAAATTAGCATAAAAGACTTAAGAGTTATATTTGCCCAGAGACACATATACACAGGGTACTTGGAAAATATATTTTCCAAATGCTATGACAAGAGGTCGAGCTGTACAGAACTAAATGAAAACAAAAGTAGGTGCTGAGGAAATGGTTGATGGGTTTTTGTAAAATTGAAGTCGTGTAACAGCCGAAGTTATATTATAAGTGAAGTGTTTTTCAGACATCAATGAAATAACAAAGTGGGTTTTGGGATGAGGCAAAGAGTGGTTCTTAAAATTGTAAGATCAGCAAGAAGGTACCTGAGCCTCTGGTTTTCCTCTCCTCTCAGACAGACAGCATTAGGTTAAGCCATCTGTGGCTGTAAAAAAGGGATGTCACACACCTCTAAATTAAAAAAGGGGCAACTCCTCCGATGATGAGAGAACCATTTTTCCCATGGGGTACCCATGCAACGTGGAGCAATCTATACAGAGAAACATGCTGTCCATGTGCGAAGCTTTGGAAACAAATCTGCAGATTCCATTTTTAGCTTCCCTATACACATCAGGTCTCTACAAATCTTATCTAATCCTTGGCTTCTTTAACAACTTGGAATACCGGTTCTGCTGCCAACTGTACATGGTAGGGGCTGTGATTCCCTGCTCCTGAGAGCTTACAGACATTCAGCAGTAACTGGGCTCTTGTAAAAGTCCATTAGCTTTTTGATGTACTTTCTTAAAGAGCATGGTGTGTGGATACTGAGGCATGCGCCTTCCCAGATGATATTTGCTGCTGGCTTTGCTTAGGAAATTTGGATCATCTGGTTCTTATCACAGCTCCACTGTTGGGGGATATGATGAACTGCCAGTGACACAGCACATGGTCTTGCAGGGGCCACTGCATGAAGCCTGTCCCTTGCTACTGAAGAGAAAAGTCAGTTCTGGAACAGGGTATAAAAGCTATGCAGGCCAAGGAGGACTTCTGGGCACCTGTCTTCCTTTTTTCTTTCACTATGTCTGTGTACACATTCGTGCACACCTTTCCACATTCCTATTAGAGTACCTAACTGCACCCAAGCCTGGAGGTTTGGTGGTGAGAGAAAACTGGGATTTATGAAGTACCTATATACCAGGGAGCACACCAGGATGCACACGAATTATTGTATTTAATCCTCACAATGAGCCAGGTCAGATAGGAATTTTTTTGTTTCCATAATTTTCAAATAAGAAAACTGAGGCTCAGAGAGGTTGAACAATCTGCATCGTGTTGCAGGAGAAAGAGCACAGACTTGGGAGTCAGACAGGCTTTACTGGAGACACAGTAGCAAACTTGCCTTAGACATGTTGCCAGATCTCTCTGAGCCAGTGTTTCTTCACATGTGAAATGGGAACATTGATAACTTCTCTTACTAGGATGACTGTGAGGATGAACAGAGAGAACATATGTGGGGGACCTAGTAGAGTTTCTGGCACATTTGCGCCACGAATACACACCCACACCCCTCCGTCACACAGCTAATACCCAGTAAAGGCAGGTTCTCTGTCCATCTCGGACCATCTTTCTTCTGTCTCTGCCTAGATTCAAATGTTGATATTCCTTTCTCTTTCAAACAGCATTTAACAGCACATGAATTTATTATAAAATGACAAAAACTAATGCTGTTGCTTGACTTTTAAAAAAATTATTTTGTTCTCAGCATTTCTTCTCAACCTGGGAATAACAATTTGGAGGTAAAATTAACACAGTGTCATGACTTTTTAGGAAACAAAAACCTGACTCTGCTCAATGTCAAATGCTTCAGTAAGATTTCATTTCAGAGCTATGGTAACTTGATTTTTTTGTATTCTATCCAAGGACAAGGCCGGATTACAGCTCATCTAGGAAACTGCTGAGAAACCCCTGGGCATTTTGGAAAGCTCCACCAGAACACAGTTTCACAGCCAGTTGAATTAAAATCAATAATTGCTGATTTGAACAGAGATTAGTATTCAGGAAATTTGTGACTGGCCATTGAGTGATATGAATCAGCTTATCTTAAGGAAAGGCATAGATAAAATATTTGATCACTGTCAGTTTCTACTGCTTGAAAAGCATAAACTTAGCAAATAGAAACACTCTAAATGCTTTGTCATAATTTTTAATTTAATATTATAATGTATCTTTTCTGATAGAAATTTAAAACTCTTTAAATTTGGAGATATATGTATATGGTCTGGAACACTTAAGAGATTTTCTACTAGAAATAGCCTGTCAGTCTGTTTTTCTTTTTCCACTATAATAGTTTGCTTTATAATAACTGTAATAGCTGAACTCCTAAACCTAGGGACTGTTCAATTAGGCATGGAAGGCTAAAGCCAGTAATTTCATCTCTTTCACAAAGAAAAAGTAGACAATAGGAGAACTGTATTCTGTAGAAACTGCAGTCATTTAAAAAACTCATTTATTCCCATGTTTGCTGACAGTCATCTCCTTCCTGGCCCTTACATTGTAGGGATATTTTAAATCCTTTATACCTGTGGGGTCCCCAACTCCCTGGCCATGGAAACTGTTAGGAACCAGGCCACCACAGCAAGAGGTGAGCAAGCTTCATCTGTAGTCACAGCTGCTCCCCATCGCTCGCATCACTGCATAAGCTCCGCCTCCTGTCAGATCAGCAGCAGCATTAGGTTCTCATAGGAGCAGAACCCTACTGGAAACTGCACATGCCAGGGATCTAGGTTGTGCGCTCCTCATGAGAATCTCATGCCTGATGATCTGAGCTGGAGCTGAGGTAGTGATGCTAGTGCTGGGGAGTGGCTGCAAATACAGATTATCATTAGGAGAGAGGTTTGACTGCACAATTAATGTAATGTGCTTCAGTCATCCCCAAACCATTCTCCCCCGAGGTCCATGGAAAAATTGTCTTCCATGAAACCGGTCCCTGGTGCCACAAGGTTGGGGACCACTGCTTTATACTATTATATTTCACCTCAGGTGTGAAACATTAGCCATTTTACCTGGAGTTCCAAAAGGGAAGCAACTCTTTCTGTTTGCCGTTGTTGATTTTTGTCCCCTTCCTCCACCATACTTCAATAGGAAAGAAAAAATCCTCAGTGGAAAATAATACGTAGGCCTAACACCAAGGAAAACAGTGAAGAATCACCTCCCGGGGCTTCCACACCCCTCCACTCCCCAAAACAGGCATGTCTGAAACACCCCCTCACATGAAATTCTTTCTCTGCTCTTTTTGTGAATTCCTGACTTCCTGGTGAGCCAGTTAGAAGTTTTAGTTTCCATTTCCATCTAATCTAACTCGAGCTCTGTCCAAACTGCAGCCCCAATCAGCCATAGATACTTTCTGCAGCACTGGCAAGTTTTGCTGAAATGAATTTACAAAACATCTGTAGAACTAAGAAACATCTGAGGCTCTGGAAAGCACATGTTGGGCTTTGGAATCATAGAGAAAGAATTCCTGATGAAGAAAAGAATCTCATGTTGGGATTCATTGAGCAAACTGGAAAGTTAATAAATTAATATAGCTTAGGGCTTGATGGGCAAAAAGAAACCCCAGAAATTATAATTGATAATGGAGAAGCTGGAAGAAATGACTAATTCATGTCATTATCAAGCAAGTCAGGTTTGGGGTTTACTAGAATTTTCTCAACTCTTCTATGGTTGACCATTGTGCTGTCTGAACCAAGCAAAAAAATGTGGTGTGCTGGGTCTGAATGAAGCTCCACGGGACTCTGTAGGTAATTTAGATTCTGTTCCTAAGTGCACGATCAGATGCTTTCTCTCTCAAGCACCATTCAGATATTGTGGGATGAACGTTTGCAATTAAAATCCAAAACATTCTTCTTGACACAATATTGTTTTCTTCTTTTCTACATTCTTGTTTCTACTTTTGCTCACATTAAATTCTCTTTACTCTGAACAGATAGAATGATAAGCTCTTAGTATTGCAATATTCTGCTTAACCTGCAATTACTTGATGTTCCATCGTGGATTATCAATTTGTAAAGAATTAGTACTGAAAAAATGAAAACATTCAAATCAGACTTTGTAGCTCTTCAGGATTATCATTGTGCATCACAATTATCTTCCCGACTAGATTGTTAAACCCTTTGAGGGCAGGAGTTGTGCTTTCTATTTTTGTGTTATCTACAGTTAACATTGAAATAATTATTCTGGATGTCATTTTGAAGAAAATCTAACAGATTTTTGACAAATATTAATAGATGATGAAATGCTTTGGAAGTATGTTTTGTTTTAAGTCCTTGATTACTTGTTTGTCATTTGTCTCTCAAAAATATACGTAGAAGGAGAGGGAGAAAGTGAAAGTGTGAGAAATATCTAGTTACTTAAAATTTCCAAGTGATTTCAAGTTCAGGGACTCTCTTCTGTTCTCCAGCTCAAATATGTACCACACCCACCTCTTCCACACTAAGAGCTGAATTCCATCAAAAACTCTGCACCTGTAACTCACATGAGTTCATCTTAAAAAGCAATAACTCTCTCAATTACCAAATCTTTGTACCTTCAATAGATAATATTTTCCTGTAGTTTAGCCTGTGGCTGTAGCTGTAGGCAGCAGCTTGGATACTTGCAACAGTTTTGCAAGTTTTGCAGTTGTGGCAGTACATCATTTTGAGGGTCTATTTATCGTCCTGGTAATACTTTCCCATCATGAATGTAAAGCAAACCAACCTAGTTTCCCAGTAATCCAGAGATGCTCTGGGGGAGGGAAGCCATGTAAGGTAGAGATAGCAACCAGCAAGTTAGTTACTTGCTACTTTGAAATGGTTGCTTCTCACCAGGTTTACCATTTTCAACGGTTCCTTATTTGGTTCTGTGTCTACAAGCAACTATCTGTCAGTTTCAGAGCTTACTACCCCACAGCCCTCTGCCTCTTGTCTGTTGGGGGGACCTGCTGCTTTTGCATGAATGTGAAGTTCCAATCCTGCAAGTTTATGTTTCTGTTTCTGCTCATTCCCTGAGTCCGGCCTGGTGCAGCAACACCTTTTAGAGGACTTACAATTTAGTGGGGCAGATGAAAATATACAACAAAATATTTGCTCAACAGCCTCCATATTTAATCAGACACCTAGACTTATCAATTCCATTTCTGAAATGCCTCTCTCTTCCATTCCCAACTCCCTCCAACTTTACTCTTCCTGCCTTCATTCTGGTTCTACTATTCGTGGCTGGCATTTTGCAATAGACTTCTCCTCTGGCTTCTCTGACCTCCAGCCACTCCTCCCACTAGTCTGTCCTCTTCACTGTTGCCAGTTATCTTGCTAGAAATACCGAGCTAAACTGTTCACTCTTTGCTAAGAGACTTTCTATGGCTCCACTGCACGTAGCTGATAGGATCTAGTAATGGATTCTAGGTGGGCTGTGAACACTCAGAAACTCTATGTAACAATTTTGGGTTAATGTTTGTTATTATACTTCTGGAAAGAGGATCCATGGCTTTCATCAGATTCTCCAAAAAAGGCTGGGTGTAGGAAGTCCAAATTATTAGTGTGGTACACAAGACCCTTCCTAACCTAACTCTAAATCAACATTCTAGACTCATCCCTGCTTCTCCCAATCATACGTGTCCTCTATGCTCCGGTAACTGAGTACCGCTTCACACGGGCGCTGTGCGGACCTCTAGTATTGTGGTCATAGCCTTGCTATTGCCTATATTCTCCTCACCATCTTGCTCGCATCTTTTTATTTTCTTCTCCTTGTGAACTCCTGCTCCTGCTTTAAGATGCTGTGTCAATGCCATCTTCTAGTGAAACTTTGTCTAATCTCTAGGTAGAACTAATCACTGCCTCTACTGTGTATTTTGAACATATTGCCAGGACTTGATACACATGGCTATTTTAGCATTTGTCAGCCACCGTATTGTAATTCCTTATTTACACATCCATCCCCAGAAAGGGACTGTGTGCTTCTTAAGGGCTGTGACAAAGATGAATATGCCTTTAAATATGCCCAGTGCCTTGTAGAACACCAGATATGTAATTGGTCTCAGTGAATATTTGTTGAATGAATAATTAACACAAGGCAGGCTAGAACCAGTTGTAGTTGAGCACCTAATTCATAACGGCTGTCAGCTTTCACTCTTGTTCATATATATTCAGATTCCCTAAAGACCGAGGGGAAAAAATATTTGCAGAAGCTGCAGATAAGCAAAGGAATGAGAGAGAACAAAAAATGATTCTGATCCACAGGAAAAAAAAAAAAGAGGATCACATTTCTGCTTATTCACATGTCTTTTTACGCCAATTCTAAATTTACCCAAAATGCGTAAAGCTGAAAGATGATTAACCTGTCACATCTTGCCTTAATCTAGCCTAATCCAAGTCCTAGATACTTGTCTGCCAAAGGCCCTCACCACTGAGTAAACAATTGGCAGTCCTTCTGCAACACTTGGGAAGCCGTGCTTTGTGGAGACGATTGTGCTGAGATTAGGAGGGATGACTCGGAGTAGAAATGAAGAGAGATGGGTGAGGAAGTCCTGACTTAAATAAAGGCATATGCCTCTACCAGCTGAAAAGTAAAGAATACTTGTGAAATCATATTTTAACAAGTGCAAAAATTAGTACAGTATAGATAGTCATAGATCAGAGAAAGATGTAAAACTGAGCAGAATTAATCAGGAAAAATGAACAGAGAAGAAAATTTTGGTACAAGTTTTAAAGTAAGAGACTTAATGCATTTCCATTAGATTCTATGTAAAAATAAATCTTAAAATTCAAATAATAGAGGCCTGATGTTAAAAGAAATTAATAGAGGTATGAAGCCCTTAAAGACAAAGACTAGGTTCAATTCAGCTTTACCCTCCCAATGTCCAACACAGGGCTTGACACAGGGTTTCATGTTCAATGGATATTTAGTGTTCAACTTATTTTTGTGAGCACCTTTGATTTTTAAAATGTTTCAGAGACTGTACATAAATAAAATTGATGGCAAAAACTAAACAGGGACACAGGCTGGGCAACAGGATTTGGGCCATTGTGGTATTTTTATTATACAAACTTGACTTTGCCATTGTGGTATTTTAGGCAACTCAGTTCTCTGTGTCTCGGTTTAGTCAATTCTACAAGAAGGAATTTTGATCAGATAATTTCTAAGACACCTCTCACCATGAAAATGTCCAAGATTCCAAATTAGGCTATTTCATTTAAGCATATTTACATATTAATTTTCTAATCTGTAAAGTGCGACATGAGAAAATATTTGCTCAATTAACTCACAGAGTTGCTATAAAGATTTTTTAAAAAGAAAAAAAGTGCTAATATATGAAAGTGTTGAGCCATACAATTACTAAATGAAACCCAAGTAGAGATAGTCCTATTGCTTCAGCCCTAAGAATTATTTTATTACAAAGCAACTAATTCTTAAAACAGAGAATCTCTATTTAGTATCTTCTTTCTTCACTAACACAATCACTCACATCCAGAACCTATGGCAACTCCTAAAGTGACTTCTGAATAATAAATGAAATATTAAATTATTATACTCTGTATATTTTATTAATAAATGTGTTTGTTCTATTTAATACTTTGAAAATCAATACTTATAAGCAAAAGTCTACTAAATTATGGGATAAGTCAGCTTTATTTGATGGTTTTCAGTTTCTGTGTTGATTTAATTCTTATCCAACTGTTAGAAAATAATATTTTTTTCTTCCTGTCATATTTCTAGTATAATGGCTATATCAGTAATTTTCATGACATATTTTGTTTTGTGTCAGAAAAACTCTGTTATTGTGGTTTTCTACTGTAGAACTTATAGTTTTTTTATATGTATGTTTTGATTTACAGACATTGCCCTACATACTAAGTCATTTATCAATAATAATTGAGACTCAGTTACTATTGCCTTAGTGTAGCTTTTGTTGTAACTACAACAGTCAGGCCATGCATTCTCTAGTTAAATGAGTATTTATTTCACAAACATAGTAGCCTGCAATTTTTTCTTTAAAATCTTGTGCATATTAGATTGTGGTATAAGTTCCTTATTTTAAATCACTGCAAGAAAGACTTTAGCTTTCTAAAATAACTCGTATTTTTCAGTCCATTATCATTTGTCATCATTATCTGTAAATAGCACAGACCTACTTGCACTGAGATGGGAAATAATAATGGTGATCAGACACAAATATACCAGTCACCTCTTCCTACATTCTAGTCAAGTTCAACGGAAGGATTTATGCTTCTGAGCTGGCTAAATTCCATGTACTGCTAGCATTTAAAAAGCATAATTGATTTTGTATCCTGAGACTTTACTGAATTCATTGATCAATTCCAGGAGTCGTTTGGTTGAGGCCTTGGGATTTTCCAGATATAACATCATATCATCAGCAAAGAGTGAAAGTTTGATCTCTTCTTTCCCTATTTGGACTCCCTTG
>CM052443.1:87489621-87588750 GCA_028533085.1 Varecia variegata | reverse complement strand
AAAAATAAAAAGCATAATTGAAAAATATCATTCAGTATTATATGCGTGGGAAGTAATGCTGTCTTCTATTTATTTGTAAATTAAATGACAATGTCAAGGAGACATTAGCAAAACCATTTATTAAATGTTTATTAGCATATGAAACATAATGTGATTTTTGTGATTCTTGTGAGCCCTCTCTGACTCTCAGTGCTTGCAAAGTAGAAGCAAATACTTTGAAAATTTATAAACCTTAATTTTTGCTTTCAATGTGCAAGCGCTTTTTGTTTTCAGCAAAAAGAGTTCTTTTTCCTCCAGCATCATTCAACATTACTTCTTGGAGGAATTCTATTTATATGCATTGCATTAACATGCTTAGCAATGTGAAAGGTTAATAGATTAATGTGTAAAGTAGTGTTATAATCACTAAAATGCCTCAGGAATATATTAAAATGGGTCTTGGCCACAGACAATATCAAGATTGCCGAGGCGCACCACAGGCGTCTTTTTAAAGCCTGTTTTGTAATAAGCAGAGAAAGCGAAGGTGCTAAATCATGGCTTACTACCCCATTTCCCTCACAGCCTCTCTGTCTCTGGTGCTGGGCCTCAGAAATCAATTTCACACACGGCTGCTATCAGCATTCTTTGAGCTATTAAGGCGAAAGCACTTTTTCCTCTTTTTATTAAAACCAAGCTCACTTTTATCTCATAGCTCCCGCTTTGTGCTTTCCTACCTTTCCTTTCCACTTTGTCAGTTCCCAGGGAGGGTTAAACTGTCTCCTGCCTCCCTTCCTTTCACTTCTAAACCTCTTGAAGGGCTAATCCACGTCCCCAGCACTTCCTCAATGCCCAAAAATCCACTTCCTCAATGCCCCCAAATTCCTTCACACTTTGCAATCTGGCTTCTGCACACCACTTGATGCCCCGGCTGCTCTGAAATTCCGCACCCTGTAACTCACCACACCCTGTGACGCTCCCTCACATCTTGCTGTGGAATATGTTCCCCTGGCTTCTCTGGCAGAGTCCCTGCCTGTCCCTCCCCCGCCTTTCCTTACTCACTCTGGCAACGGCTGCCACCCCAAGGTCCTTTCCTTGGGCCCCTGCACTCCTCTCTGAGCTCCTGTTGCTCTTACCCACTTTCCCTAGCTTGAACTGCCTCCTCTTTGTAGGTGATTTACAGATCTATACCTTTTCCAATCTCCAGGCTTCTATATCCACTCACCTGAATGCCTTGTTAGTACTTTATACGCAACACGTCTAAAACCAATTTGGGGCCTCACTCTTTCAGCAGTCCTTCCCCCAACACAGTGATAGACATCGCTATAAAACATTTCCCTTTTCTCCGGCCACCTCTGTCCCCCTCCTCGCCCCGCTCCATCCGTCAGTTGCCTGGACTGCCTATTCTACTTCAGCAGGGTAGCTCCTTTCTGTTCCCTCTTTTCCATTCCATCTGCCAGTGCCCTAATCCAGACTCTTCTTGCTGCCATAATCTATTTGACACACACCTGGTGTCCTAGCTGCTTCCAGCCCTGGCAGGGCAGTTCCTCTGTAGCAGGGCTCTCAGTGTGCCAGGACACATGCAGCAGAACAGCTGGAGGCAAGGCCGGGGTGCTGGTCTGGGACAGGGCCCCCAGGCCCGGCTGAGGGACTAGTCCTTGAGCAGAATGACAGCAGGGGCCCATGAAGGCTTCTGAACAGGGCATGGTAGGATTGGGGCTTTACAGGTTTTAAAGTACATATACATATTCATTTGATCCTCATAATATACCTAGGAGGCACCAGAGGTTTACGGGCATTTTAGAAAAAAAGGGGGAATAAAGAGTTGCTGTCAAAAGGGTGAGAGAAATCCAGCTTACAATCGTTTCCCCAACAGATAGGAGGAATTTAGAATCTCTTTATGTCTAATTAAGTAAGTGGGATATGGGTGGATAAGAGTAAGTCCTCCAGACAGGAGTTAAACTTAGGTGTCTGAGAACAGTGAGAAATACGACCAAATACTTACTCTGACACCGTGGACATCCAGAAAAAAAAATACAGAAAATAGAAGATTAGATGAATAATATATGCAGAAGTCTGAATACGTGCAGATTGGGCTCAGGGAGTTTCTAATTTCCATCTTGTACAAAATGATTTAATATGGTCATGGTTCTTATTTTTGAATAAAATACTTATACATTCAAATGGATGATAGATTCTACTTCTGATTATACTACATCTTGTTAACTGGCAGATATTGGAATCTTTGTGCATGTTACGTAACAGGATAGGATAAGCACCTTCATGTCATGCATCATAATCATTCTCTCTCATACACACACACATTTACAATTTACAAAGTGCATTCACATCAACTATATAAGTTATTGGAACCAGTATATTATCCCTATTTTAGGGAAAAGGGGCTCCTAAGTTTTTTATTTTGTGGGGGTGGGGTTAGAAAGAATCTTCAAAGATAAGAGCTATATCCTCTAAGAGGTGAGAGGTTTTTAGGACATTTTTAATATTCAGTAAGATAAGTGGTTATCAATTCTGGCTGTACATTCAGATTACCTGGGAACTTAAGAAAAATTGCCAATGTCTGGGCCCCTACCCAGACCAATTAATTGTATCTGAATCTCTTGGGGGAGGGAGGCTGGTGGTTACACAGACATTGTGTTCAATGTTTCTAAGGTGATTTTGATGCAGAGGAAGGTTGAGAACCCTGAATTGGACAAGAATTTTTGAGTGAATTCACAGGATGACTTGCTTGAGACAACATTTATGTTTATTCTGTCTTAGACTGCCTGGCTTCAATGGGCTCCAGACCCCTCCTTTCCAAAATTAAAAAGCAATCTTAGTTTTTGTTCTTAGTCCCTTTCTTTAAGATTGCATGGGATACCACAGTTATTAGGCAAAACTCTCAGTTGTCTTTGATCCAGGAAAAGATAAAGAGATTGGTTTCTGGGAATTTCAGCCTTGTAGGGAGGGAGTAATATTATAATAATTGCTGATGTTTATTGGGCACTTGCTATGTGTGTGAGGTATGGTGCTAAGTATGTTGCATGAATCATTTTATTAAACTTTACAATGACTTTTGGAGGCAGATGCGATAGTTGATCCCTGTTTTACAGGCAAGAAAACTGGGGCACAGACAATAGTAGAAAGGCTACAATAGTGAAGACAGGATTTGAAACTAGGCAGTCTGGCTCTTAACCACTACTCTTGTGGTCCTCAGACTTTGCTGTATATCAGAATTCTCTGGAGTCCTAATAAAATACACAGAGCCCTAGGCTCCTTGAAGTAGGATGGGCCTGGGTCTTCATAGTTTTGACAAGTGCCCAGCTGATTGTGATAGTGACCAAACACCGGGAACAACTGCAGTACATTACACTTGCTTACAGATAAGAACACGGAGGCACACATAGATGAAGAAGAAAGGAGGTCCTAGGCAGGGGGCTCTGACCTTGGGAGGGGACAGAACAGAGCTAAGGTGAGATCAATGTACAAACTCTTTCCAGTACTTCAGGTCAGGGAAGATGAGCAAACAAAGGCAGGACCCATCTGCGTCAGAGGCTGGTGAATGGGAGGGTTCCATAATCATATTTCTGCACCTGATTCTGAAGCCTAGCTTTGCTCCCATCAGTTAGATATTGGAATGGCCCTGGTACAGTATTGCATTGAATCCAAGATCCCATAGATTGAAGTCACTTTATTATTTTATGTACCACTATGAATTTTTTAAAAATGCCACTCACTAAACTATGATCTGCTATCAGTTATGAGATGCATTTGAGTTTCTAAAGTTAGAAAAAAAATGTGTATCTTAGGATCGATGAAATACGGTACAAGCTGTGAACTCTAATGAACTTGGTTCTGAAACTGTGGAAATCACTCAGCACGTTGGGGAGGCTCTTGCTAACAAAGGCCAAAAACATAGTTCAAACAACATGGAAAATAATCTGTCCTGCATATTTTAATATGATTTGTTTGCTATAAGAACTGACCTCACATATACGAAAAGTTGAGAAATTCATATCACCTTTTAGGTTTTAGTATTCAGTTTTCTGATCTGTAAAATGGGTTGTGGCCAGGCTTCTCTGACATAACATATATAAACAAATAGCACAGTACTTGGCATGAGGAGGAGACTGAAATTCACATTTTTTTTTCCCTTTTGCTAAGTCTGAAGAGGTTTTAATGCTGTTTTCAGTCAATTTCAGGGAAGGAGGAAGGAAAGTAAAAGTGGTAGATGTCCAAACGAAAGAGAAGGACTATCTGATTTAAAACATAAATACCTGTTTGATACTGTTCTAAAGCAAATCTATTTTAAGAGGTGAGGCCAACCGATAACCAATATTGTACTAATGCTATGTAAAGAGCTATGTGCACGTTGCAACCTATTTGTTTATAATTAGGAGAAGAAATTACATACACATAGGATTCCAACACCTGATTAAAAATCTGATGCTTTAGCAATCGGATTTATAAAGAAAAAAAATATAAAGAATTTATGTGACATTTAACTCACACTTTAATAGGACTTGTGAGTTATCTTTTTTGTGTTTTTATTGAGTATCTTTTATTGTGTTTTTAGTATAAAATGATGAATTTAGGAATTTCAGATATGGCTTGATTATTTTCTGAAGACCACAATTAGTATTTAACCTGGGCAGATAAATTTAGACTGTCAATGCTACATCTTTTACTGGAGTTTTAGCTTCTTTCAAAGAAAACCCCACATATGGAGCCCATACTGAGTAACGTGGAGAGCTGCAAGAAGAAGGGCAAAGATATTTGCTGGTGTCCCATGGAAAGATTCATAATTGTGACATGAATCTGAAGAGTTGAATAGGACACTGTCGGGTGAGAAAACAGATAAATGACCACACGTGGCAAAAATACTATAGCCTCGAACTACAATAGTCACTTGAACGCACAAAAATGACTCCATGTTATGGGCTTTGTGTTACTTGAGCATCATAAAGCTTTCAAAAAACACACGGCCGCCCTTTTGAAATAGCCTCTATTTATTTTGAAAGGTTCACTGAGAGTGAACAAAGGGTTAAGTCACAACGTTTTGGCGATCTCTTCAGACAGGCTGGGCCTGAATTCAGACTTTGCTAAGTGACAGAAAGTTCTTAACTTTTTAGGATACTGATACATTTGTTGCTCCCAAAGGCCTTCCATAATTTGGAAAAAATAACCCCTGACTGTAGGTCAAAAATTTTACCAGGGAGGCCTTGAATACAATTATTCCCCCTTTCACACCGTCATTCAGCAAGCACGGATTGCACACCTGCTCAGTTCCAGGCCCAGGTTCCGGGCTCCGTGTTAAGCAGCAGGACCTAAAGAGCCCTGGCACACAGCTGGTGCTTTAAGAGCCTTGGAGGCCTCAAGCTGTAAGACAGAGGGAGCCCACAGGAGGTTTTTTCTTACCAATAACAATGTGGCCTTAGAGCTCTGCCCTCTTTTTCGTCACTGCTGCTGCTGCAACTGCCCCTGTGGGTTCTGACCAGGACAGGTGCAATAATCTTATACCTTGAGGGCTCCTTTCTCCAGGCCTCTGCACGCCATTATGGCCATCACAGTTTTTGTCTTTCTAGAACAAAAACCTGGGTCCTGGATGTGGCCTGCAAGGCCCCTGGCTGAACTGGCTGTGCCCCAGCTATGAGTATTTACTCACTGTTCCTCGAACTCACCTTCCCTTTTCTTCCTCTGGGCCTTTGTCCACACAGGTCCCTCTGCCTGGAATGCCTCCTTGTCTCTTGCCTGCCTGGCGAACTTTCACTGAGTTGTGCTCTGCCTAGGACAGAGCCTGGGACGCTGCACACAATAAATGCCAGCATCCTTCCTGTTCTCTGTTTCTGTCTTTGTGCTGCTACGGTACCTCATATCCCCTGCTCAGCCTCGGTCTGTGTTATCTTTTTAAAACTTTGTTTGGTGTCTGTGAGCTTCCTGGGGGTGTGACTGTGTCATGTTCTTCTTTTTGTCTCAAGGAAGGTTATTGGCCTAGAGCAGGCCAGTTCCTGACAAAGTTTCTATTGATCCATAAAGAGAAAAATAAGGACATTGGTTAGTTTCCAATAAAGCTAAATGTGTTTAGTGTTTTTTTTTTTTTCCTTCTGAAATTATGTACCTGGAACTTTTGGATTTTCCAATGACCTTTAATTTCTTGCACCAATGAAAGAAAATGAGGGAGTTGGGACAAGAATGAACTCTGCCTGGGTTCAAATTTGTATTCTGTCACTACTGGCTGAGTGACATTAGACATGTTATATAACCTCTCTGTGCCTCAGTTTCCCCAACTGTAAACTGGGGAATTGTAACTACTCCATCCATAGGGTTCTTAAGAGAATTAGATAATTTAATAGTCTCTTTAGTACTATTGAATGTTATTTCATTTCTGAAACTATGGTGGTAGAAGTTTGTTTTATTAAATGTCCTTAGTTAACAAAATAAAAAATTAGAAACTTTGTTTTCCATACCTCTACCTGCACACCAATCCTTATTTGTTTTTGAAATTTTAATGGTCTATGAAATCCAAGTCTGGGAATCACTTCTCTAAATTATCCAGAACTGTAAAGTGGGCATAGGTTTCTTAAAATCAAGATTCTAGAGCCTGTAACCAAAACATTCCCACTCATAAGAGTCCCAGCACCACCAAACTGAAGTTAGCAAACCTTTTGAGTGAAAACCTATTGCCATTAGTGTTCTACATGTGGCTGATTGGCCTTTAGTCACTAGAATGAGGGGCTGGTTTAAAGGTTTCACTACCAAAGCATAGCTCTAGATGGAAAAGACAGGTGTTTATGTATCAAATAAACACAGAGACAAAGTAATATACTCATTAAGCTTAGGTTTCAGTATTACTAAAAAAGAGGATTTCAGGGAAAAAAAGGCATAACGAAAAGAAATGACCTTAAATATAAATCTTTAGAGATTTAGAGTTTTTCTAACACATTCTTTCTTGAATTACTATAAATAATGAATTAATGTGTCTATTTCTTTAGGCAGAGACCCCCTTACATCAGCAATAGTTAAATATACAGTTTAAAGAAAATAGTACCTTGACAGCAACTTAAAACCAATGGAAAGTACTGGCCAATTAATTCCTGCCTTCCCCAGCCCTGTACCAAATCCTCTGGTAGCGTAGGTCGAAAAACCCATCTTTAGGACCATGTCTGTTTTGTTCAGCTCAGTATACTCACTACCTAGCACAGTGCCCAATATACAGCACACTCTCAATGAATGTGCCATTTTGCACTGCGGGAGGAGAAGGAAGCTAACACTTCTTGGGGTCCTACTATGTGCAAGATCCCATATAAAGTTATTTTTACATCTACATAGGCAAATTATTCAATTTTTTTCATTGATTTGGAAGCAAGATAAATGAAGCTCATTGATCTGACACAGGTCTAGGGAAAGAGACAAGCTTTACAGATTTTAGTCCCCTGTTCTTGCCTGGTCATCCTGACATTTATCAACCAACAATGATCCTTAAGTTTTAACTCAGGATTATTTTCCAGAAGTTTCATTGGTTCCTTGGTTCCTTCTGCATGTGACATTTCAACATTTCAATCCCTCTTTACCAACACCAGCTTGATGGTTGTTCTTTAAAGGCCTTTAGGGGCCACATAATATAATAGAAAGGGAATGAACTCAACAGAAGGAGAATGGACTCAAAAGAAAGAGACCCAGATTCCAGGAGCCAGATGCTATCTACGAGGTGTTCTTGGCAAATAGGATTCAATCTCTTTGCAGGCATTTATATTTTAAATTCGATTATCTGCAAGATGAAAGGGCTGGAATAGGCAATTAATACATTTATTAAATAACAAACTTACCTCGAGGGCTTTGTGTGTATCAAACTCTTTGCCTGATGCTAGGGATACAAAGACATTCGAGACAAAGTAAACCAAACTCCTGCCTTCAAAGAGACCATAGTCAATTGAGGTCACATTCTACATACCTCAAAGATTCCTTTCAATTCTAAAACACTATGAATCTTTGACCTGGGAATTTAAATGCCAATTAAACTAACTCCATAACAGTAATTTCAAAGCATATTTGTTATCTTAGACAAGCTACAAGCCCCAAATGAAAAGTGCATGGCACATCAGGTAAATTGTATTAGGTCTCAATGACAAATGGTTATAACAACTAGAATGAAAGAACAGGCTATTTCTAAAAACGTTCCCTCCAAATCTCACTTCAGCACCTGAACAGTAGGAGTTCTTATTGTTTCCATTACACTTTTTCATTTCTGGTTCTATTGATGAAGTACAA
Organism: Varecia variegata; assembly: GCA_028533085.1. NCBI lineage: Eukaryota > Metazoa > Chordata > Mammalia > Primates > Lemuridae > Varecia > Varecia variegata. Next base: position 87,580,506 of record CM052443.1, on the reverse strand, counting down.
TATTCTAACAATACCCTTACAGACTTCAAATGGTGACTGAGATTACAGCCGGCAAAGTAGGCTGAGAAATCGGACACCCTACCATACCTTACTATGGGAACAAAGTGAGGTATATTTATTTTATTGGACAGTTTGAATTTATTATAGGTTGCTCACAATTTCCTGTCTCATTTCTTTAGTGCTCTTGGAATTTATGTCAGGATGTCTTAGGTTATCACACTCCTTCATCCCAACATTTATGCCAACAGGCTGAATTGACTTAGAGAAAGTCCCTGGACAAAAATTGAAGGGGAAAATACCCAAAGCTTTAGTTGGAGAATGGCAGAAGCTTTGGAAAAAAATCTGAAAAAGCAATGAAGATGAAAATGGAAACTCCGTGAAAATTAATGTAGTGTAGAATTGGCAAACATACCACTTATTTCTTTAAACAAATAGAAGAAAGAACCCGCTTATGTGGTATACCCAAATAATTCACAGGTGGTGAAACTATTAGAGTCCTGCAATTTCTTGCCTCAGAAGTGGAATAAATCTTTTGTATTATAAATGGCGTATGCTCACACACGTGATTTTTCTGCCATTCGCTTTCTTTCAACTATCCTCCTTTTGATGCACAAGGTCACTTCAGTTTTATTGTAATTAATTTACTTTAATAATAACTTTAGGTAAAACCGAACGAAGACAGGAGATGCAACCTAGTATAGTAATCGCACTTACAGAAATATAATTGCAAGTGGAATATGTGTGGTTTTTTGTTTTGGTTTTTTGCATGGATTTTGGTTGTTGAAAAATAAGCATGATGGAGTGAAAACCTACGTAAGATTGTAGTCAGGCAGGATGATTCCCCATGATTCCCCAGTGATAGTGGGGCTGATGAAACTCTCTAGATATTGGTCACACATAATGGTAATTCTCGCAATGATAACAATTTGCTTTGAGAATAGTTTTTCCTTAAAGAATTAATCTTAATTAATTCTTAATTGTGCTCTGTTGCACAAATTGATATTCTGAAATATAGAAATTGTAAAATTAATTTTTAATGTTTGAAGTCAAAATAGTGACTGATAATATTCATGAAAAGAACACATTCACAATCTGTGGCAAGCCATAATTTACCTCTTTACCTATGGATAAGAGGGTTAAACAAATAGCATCGAAGCAGGTGAAGAAGGGTTATTTATAAGCTTATGGGATAGTTGAAAATAATAATGTCCACCACAGACCTGTTGCCTACAGGAGAGTTATCTTTTGAAAAATTGTAAAAATTAACAACAAAGTGTCCAACAAACTACCAAGCTCCTCATTGCAAGGACTTGTGTCTTTATCTTCCATGGAGCTTTTATCTCTCTCCATTGGAGCCTGGCTCTGTGTTGGGTAGACAGTTGGTGCTAGATAAATGATTTACACATGAAGGAAAGTAATGACGTGAACTGTTATAGTACTTTGAGGTTTACAAAGCACTTCAACATCAGATGGTGCCTTTGCCTCTGACAGCATCCTGGAGAGGTAGGTGGAATGTGCACCAGTGGCTGGGTGAGCAGACAGATCAGGAGAGTTATGTGACTGGCCATGATGGTGGAGCTGGAAACAGAGTTGCAGCCCAGGTGGTTCCACCCTAAAACAAGTATTCTTGCATGGCACTTGGACACCTCCAAGAAAAATGTGTCAAAGATTGTTTGAGGCTCGGTATACTCCAGAAGTGGGTTTTACTTTACATGCTGCTGTGTGAAACATTTGTTTTATTGCCTTTGGGAGTCTGTTCCCCTCTCTGTCAATTGTTTACTCTTTGATTTTCTGACATTCAGTCTTTGGAGAAGCTTCAGTGTTGTACCTTGGTTTCTGCTTCTCAGTGTCTTTTTCTGTTGTCTTTATCTTCCCCTTGGATTTGTGTGGCGCTGTGTCCTTGGCCTGGTTGTTTGGTCCTGATCTGCCCCAGGAGATTCCAGCTGTTTTATTACAGCCCTTCCTCTTTTGGTTTCTTTCCTCATGTCTTACCACTTCTCCAATCACTCTTGGATTCTCTTTGAAAAATGGACCCATTTTCTTATTTTTCCTGCAGCACTGACACATACCCTCAACTACTTAGCACATTCTAGGTATGCAGTAAATTGCAAACCACAAAGATAAAACCACCATTAGGATGATGTGGCATCCTGTTATTTTTCTTTCCCCATATAATAAATGGAAAGTGGTATTAGTACATACTTATGAGTAAGTACTGATATGCATAGCACCTAAATTTGAAGCATATGTTATTTAAAAAGGTCTTCAGTATAACAAACAACACCATTCTTCAGTGTTTTTACACAACAAAGGTTTATTTCTTGCTCATGGTTAAATGAATGCTCACAGTGTAAGTCTGTGAGAGTGGTGGTGAGGGGCTGTGCTCCATGTAGACATCAATGGACCTAGGCCTTCCTTGTGGTGGCTTTGCCATTCCTTAGAGTCCTGAAATTTTCTACCGGATTCTCTGCATCTGGCAGGTAGGTAGAGAGAGTGTGCTTGACACTTGGAAGATAACATGGGTGTGGGAGGTCATGCCTAGAAGTGCTATATACCTAGCAATATTCCTCTGATTAGAACTCAATCACATAGCACCATTCAGTCACAGGGAAGGCTGGGAAAGATAGTTTATCTTCGTGCCCAGTAGTAAGAGGAATAGGTTTTGATGAATCCATAGCATTATCTCTGTCAACATGAGAGTTTATAAGTATTTTCAAGTTTTATAAAACTGTGGCTAATGTAAGTATCATTTTGTTCCTGAGGACAACTTTTGTAAAGGGCAAAATACTTGAGAACTAAATGGATAAAAAATATATGAAACATGCAAAATTATTCATTCTAATTAACGATAGCAAAAGGGATTGTTGTTCAATTGTTGTTCACCATGTGGCTGTGTATGTTTAAGAGAGATATAGAGAAACCCAAAATAGATGTCTTCTCTTTTGAATTTATTAGGGTTGTTGACTTGGTCTCTTACCAAAACCAGAAACGGTGGAATGTTTCACATGTAAAATGACTGTTCACATTTTCCCTTCCTCCTTGTACTTTACCCTCTTTTCATCTTTTCTTGAGAGGTCATCCTAATTCATCCATTTATTCATTCATTCAACAACATTTACTGAGATCTAATTACCAGGCATTCTGACAGAGGCAAGAGGAACAAGTCATTCCTCTGTTGCCCACCGCCCACAGCTTTGTGGGGCAGAGGGAAACGGAAGTGAATGACAAGAAGTGCAACAGTGGAGATAAATGCAAGGGAGCACATGAACTATAAAAAAAAACTACACTGAAAAACAGATTAGAGATTACAATTAATTCTTTCTGCCTTCTGACAAGCAATTACTAAATTCTGACTATACATTGCTGGAATTTGGGATAGGGCTATTTGAACACAGAAATTATGATATTTCTTCTAATAGAGGTTACAATTAGTTATTGAGATAAAATATATTTCCATGACAAAAATAGAAAACATTTGTGAATATAGGAAAACATTCAAACTGATTTATAAATACTGAGCTTCTGGGGATATCCAATAAACGAAAAGCCAGAGGTCACTGTTGGCTGCAGACCACAGCCGCTAGAGCATTTTCTTGACATGGCCAGAACACTTTTAACTAACTAACTGCCCTCCGCGCTGGGTGCTCCAGTTAGCAAAGTCCCTGGGAGGGGAAACAGAACAGTTAAGCTTTATTCAATGTAGGTTTTAATCTTGAAGTTCGGGAATTGGGGAGATTTAGTCATTTATTTTTGAGCTCATGGAAAGAAGGGGTTGATAGCAACAGCTTACCCCAGTGAGCAGGCAGGCTCCCCACACAGCTGTGCTGGCCTATTTCAATTAGGATCCTTTAGGACTTACATCACCTCTGGTATGCCAGTCCTAAGCTGCTCATGAACCAGTACTGCCAATCAAGCCAAAATTCAACCACATGGTATGGTTTTTATGATGTAGACAGAAAATGACATGCACTTGTCTCATTCTGTTGAAAACACAAAGTTTGAAGCCAGCTCTCTAAAAGAAGAAAATTAGTAACAACGACAAGACTATAAAACTTGATTTAGACACATTTTCCTGTGATTATCTCAACGTACTTAACCAGTAGGTTATTCATGGTGATTCAAGGAATGCTCTCACTCAAGAAAAGACTCTGGTCCCCCATGCTATGAAGAGGTCACTTCTAGGTCACTCTACTCAGGAGACTACAGAAATAGTAGAATATGCTTACTGAGGGAAGGGCAGAATGAAGCTTGAATAATTGGACCTGAGAACATGTCAGTCCTGGAAACTGAAAAATACACAAATTAAAAGCAGAGCTGTCACTTGACCAAAGAAACTGGACTATAAATATGAAGTTAGGAAACATCAAAAATGTAAAGAATTAGAGAACAATTCGATAGTCTCTGTAAGTTCTTTTCTCTCTTAATTCAGTTCACACTTAATTATGTTGCCTGTATATACAAGGCACTCTGCTAGGTGCTGCAGAAAATGCAGAAATTCATAGAATGCTGTATTTTTCCTGGAAGAGTTTAAAATTATACTTTGATTAAGCCATAGAAAAAGGGAGAATCAAAACACCAACTGTGTCTCATCCTAACATAATTCCTGTGCAAAATGTACCCAAAATAAACTGAGATGAAAACAAATGAGTAACTGGTACAGGGGTTAACCACACTTTACTGATAAAAATTATACAATTGACTTTAATTTTGTTACTAGGATAGAAGAGTGAACTTTGTGCAGCTCCTAAATTTGGGTAATAGCCTAGCCCACGGAATGCTAGACGACTGCTTTCCACTTCATTCACACATAATGGTGAACGGACATCGACATGTTTTAACATTCATAGAAATGTACACACACACACACACACACACACATATTCATTTATTCATTCTCTTAGAAGTCTTCAGTGTTCATATAATCTCTCAAGGCAAAACTTCCCTGGTGTAACAGGATTCTTCTGTAGTTCACTAGTGACCACTATTGGACATTCTTCCCTCAACTTATGTGAAGTAATAGAGCTGGTGCACGTGAAAATAATAATGGCCAGAAAATGGTCCCAAACAAACTGAAACCCTACAAACAGGAGCCTGAGAAAACTAAAATATAGCTGACCATGTCTGGATAAGAAATGTCACAAAAACATGATGAAAATAACTTTTAAATAACTACTTCACTATGTTCTGCAGATTTATGTGAAAAGTCCTCAAGCTTGATTTAAAGACAATGTAGGTAGAATAAGAAATACACGTAGAGAAAGGTGCTTGTGCATACACGTGGACACACTCACACGCACACTGCTGGAACAGGCCACAGTCTGCTATAAATAAGGGATTTAACATTCATTCCACAAGCTAATGGTGCTTCTCCCCATCCAAGATAGATTCACTTAGATAATAGTGGAAAACAGTGCCAGAGGGACTGAAGGGAATAGGCTATTGTGTTTGACTAGTTGCCATGTATAAATTAGTGCAGAGAAGAAAAAGAAATTCAGCAGAATAACACATGTACTTTATTATAATTCCTAGTGTTACTCTTGCAACTCTCACAATAGCAGGCAAAAGAGCTTAAAACCACTTAAAAGAAACAAAAAGCAAATGCAAATTTGATTAAATGCCTTTCTGACAAGGAGTGATTTGACTTCGAGTGTAGATGGACACATATGTCAATGGCCGGTCATGGTTTTTGCCACATTCCTTTTGAGCTAAACAATTGGGACAAAGGAGGGGGAATTTAAAAGGGGAGCAGGATGGGAAGATTGGGAAAGTGGTTTAAGTGGCTTACTTTGACCTGAACATCAAGATGAAATCTCTTGATCGGGACTACTGTCCTGTTGTGTCCAGAATAAAAGAGAAGTCTATGATGCATGCTCTGTGCATGAAAATATGGGTGGTGACCTAAAATAGACAAAAAAGACAGAGGAAGCCCATTCTCTCAGGAATAATGTCCCAAGGGGAAAGGATTTTGACAAAACTGAGGCTGAACAACATTCAGTATTTGTACACACTCAAGAACCAAGTCATGATACAGATGTGTAGATGATTCAGCTGTCAATGACATGGAGGCTACTTTGATGAGGTAGAAACGGGACTTGCCACTAAGGATGGTTTTCAATTAAGTTAAAGAGACCTTTAGAAATTGTTTAAAATAATTCTAGCAGTAGACGGAATCTTATAATACATAAAAGAATTATAGGAAAAATAGGGCCCCCCCACCCCGCCCCAGTTCGATTTCTCTGTCAGGCCGTAAGGTTGAACCGACGATGCCACACTTCTAGTTCTAAGTCCACTACAGATCAGGCTAAAGGTCACTTTCTCTTAAGCCAATAATTTAATTTTGGCTACAAAGCTAAAGGGGGGGCACTTAATGAGCAGGTGTAAGAAGTGCCCATTATATCATACAAATCTTTAATTTCCAAGGCAATGCAAAAGGCCTAAATATCTTCAACAAAGAGTACAGGTCAACCCACACCGTTGCTTCCGTTATTGCTGAATATTTACCACCATAGTACAAAGCAAACAAGTTATGTTCTCTCCATTTTTTGACCTTTGGGTTCAAATATAAGTTTGTTTCTTTACCCATAAAATGGCTTAAAAAATGCCTTATTTGCATGATTATTGTAAGGACTCATTGTAATACTTTTCAAACAACTGGCCTAGAGTTTGGCACATTCAGAGGTATTATAAAATACATGACAATTATTACTAATGCTGTTATTGCTGTGCACAGGGATGTACGTAGACACTCACCAGTCAGTTTTTTTTTTGTAGCATAACTCTCAGATTCCCAATTCATTTAAATGCAGGCATAAGACAAACCTAGGTTTGACTTCATATTATCTTCATAATACAATTATTATAATCTCAATATAATATGTTTTAAGTCCTTCTGAAATAAGCACTTTTTTCCCACATAAGTCTAATCATATGCTCAAATGCATATATGGATATTCAAGCTATCAAAGAGGGATATAATGTATATACCAAACAAGTAGCAAAATAATCTATTCCTGAATGGGAAAGTTTTACTGAAGTATAATGAGATCATACTTCCATATGAAAATATCAAAAAAAGTAATGTGTAATGGCAATTTGCTGTGTGATGCAATTTAATGGGAAAATTGCACACACTTTTAAAAAATCACGAAGAAGGATGGACAATGCAAACTAATGGTGTATACAAGTAACATATCCCATATGGAAAAAATGAGACACCTTTCATAAATTGTGTGCTCTGCAAGTCATAAAGCACACCTAAACATTCTGTTTTTTCTATTCCTCAGAACAACTAAAATGCATAGTCCATTCATGCTTAAAATTTAGTTTGCCTTTAAATTTCTATGAAAAATTAAAAATATATTTCTATATTTATAACACTTGCAATGCAGCATTATAATTTCTTAGCTACAATAATGCAAATCATTAAGAAGTGGGAATGTATAAAATATTTAATTACTGTTTGATTACTCTATCTGATGAATCTTCCTGGAGATTTTCAATTTGTACCAAATGGATTGCTTTCCTTCTTCAAAATTATAGTGCAGACCAAATTCATCAGAATCTAATCAGAACAAAACATTCCTTCTCCATCAACAAATCAATGCAATCTATACATTCATTGCATTTTTGCCTTGTTCCCTTCTTCCCTTGTTACCTTCTGAGGAAGTTCTGGCATGTCATAAATGTGACAAGGAGAGCTACAATCATGTTTGTTTGGATCAGTGTGTGCAAATTTTGGAATCAAACCTTCAGATGAGGTTTACTAAGCTGCCTGCCCAGAACACTCTGGTTTTTTAAAAAAATGTGCATTGCTATTAATATTTTGAGTGTAGATTTTTTTTGGACAGTAAATGGTCATTTTCTGCCCATAAAACCAAGTATGAGTCACAACGGAACGTTTACTTTGAGTCAAAAATGCAGTGTGTACTGATGTTCAAGAGTAGAGCATCTTATCACTATGACTGTGGAAATCAGCCGTACAAAAAGTCATCATTTTTTTCCCTTCTTCTTCAAAAGTAAATTTGAGATCAAAGACTGTAATCCTCAATTCATAAATACTGGTATTAACTTGTATCCATAAATGACTTGCAGTAATTATGAGCTATAATCTGGTTTGGCTGTAAAGAGGCTCTCATTCCCCTTTTTACCTGGACTTGTAGCACATGTGCATAGAGGGAAAATAATTCATAAAAGGCAATAGGGGAAAGCCCCGCATAGCCTATCCTTCAAAAAATTCCAGTAACACCACAGTGAGTTTGATTTCAGGACGTCTGTTATCCAAATTCCAAGCATACACACCACCATTTATACCGTCCTCAGCTCACAAACTCCAGGCAGTATATCCCAAAGTTCATGTCTCAGTATCAGTCTTATTATATAGCTGTAACTAATTCCAGAAACTCTTGCAGACTTTATTTTGCTTGGAAAGTTGGGGTTAAAATTCTAGAAGGAGTTTTATTTTTTATTTTTTCTTTTTTTTTAATCACGTAAATTATTTTACCTGCAATTTTAAGATAAAGATACACACACACACACACACACACACACACACACACCACCCCAACAGCACCCAGACTCAATGGCAATAGCAATGTATTGAAACGAAAAGGCATTTACCAGGAGCAGGAAAGCCAGAAAGAGGAGCGGTGTGCCAGGAGTTGCCCGACGGCAGCATTCCATGCTTGGATCCTTGCCGGAATCCGAATTGGACACTGAATAAGCTGCTAAGTGCTCCTCTGCCTGCTGTCACATCCAGGACTGGTGCTAACACTCCAGCCCTGCCTATCAGCTTCCATCAGCCCCGCTCACATTTCCTGACCGAGGGGTGGGTGGGTGGATGGGTGGGGGGTAAGCTGAATGGAATCTCTCTCGGAGCAGGCAGCCAGCCAATCAGGCTCCTGCTAATCAGACATGCTGAATAACAAAGCCAGGGGGACAGAGAAAGTGTAACAGTGTGAGCAAAAAAAGGGGGAAAAGGACGAAAAAGAAAGGCGAGCGAGCAGCAGAGCGAGAAGAGAAATGCAAAAGATGCAGAGTTGCAAAAGATGAAGCAGACCACTGTGCTCTGACGAACCTGGTTAGTTCTTTGTGAGATACATTTCTATTTGCCATTTGCGTGTGCTGATGTCTGTTGCTTTGTAAAGTACAGTAGCTCCCTGTGACTGTGTATTGTTCCATTCAGGAGAGAAACTTAATCCCTGTCAATATATAACATATGCCATAAAGGGAAAGAGCCGTAGACAAAAACTGACTTAATGTGCCCTTTAAACGTATTCTGGACAACTGCTTTATTCTCTTCCATAAAGTTCCTCTTTACTGTCCCTCTTGACTTGGAAAAGGGATACTATGTAAGTCTTTAAAAGTTCCTCACTAAACCTAAACAGTGACAGAAGTTATTTTGTGTATTAAGGACTTAATTTGAAAAAAAGAAAAACACACACACACAGCAAGTTGCTTCTCTGTAAAGTGACAATTTAAAACATCCAAGGTTTACTAATCTAAAGGCACAATTAGAAATTTAGATCCCCTAGTTTAAAAAGAAGCACTTAACAAAGAGTCCAGGATGAGTGGGGCTGAAATTTGGGGTTGAGGAACAGCCTGGTTTTGACACAGGGCCAACTCCCAACTATCTGCTTTAGCAGCAGGAGGGAAAGGAAGGATGAATTAAATCCTCACTTAATCCCCAAACCTTCTTTTAACCAACAGTTTCAGCCTCCTCCACACCTCACCCACCTCCTTTATCGGAGCTGCTACAATGCAGAAAAGGCTGAACTGAAATTTACCTCTTTTTTCTGTCCACTATTGCAAGAGGGTTGGACAGGATGATCTTCCAGGCCAGTCCAGCCCTGGAGGAAGTGCTAATGAGCAGTGAAATGACGACAAGGCCAGCAACAGCAAGAAGGTCAGGAAGCTTCTGAAACTGCTTAATCCACCAGCAAGCAAGATTTGACTCCACCAGAGGAAGATTTTATTACAGTTTTAGAAAAAGTGTCAAGTGTCAAACAGGAATGTATTTCCCCTTATCTGCAAAGGAAATCATTGGGGTTTGAAAGAATGAAACAGCCAAGTTGGCCTTACATTTCCATAGGGGTGTCACCAGGAAGTTTTCCCTTTAAAGATCCTCTGATAGCCCAGAAATAAATGCAGTGGACATAGAAGACATTTAGAATTAATGTTCTTTCCTTTCATTATTAAAAAATACTGACAAGAGGTATGAAACACACAAATATGGAAAACCTGATCAAGCCATAATGGGCATGTGAATACAGGCAGATCTGCCTATATACATACTTGTAGTGTTGCTTCTCAAAAAGGTGAAGAAAAGCAGGTTGTTCAACTTCAGGTTACTTACTTCATATGGTATATCAATTAGAGAGAGAGGAACTTCAAAAATCCCATTGTCAACCTGTTAAGAAAGTCAAGGGCATACAAGGATTCACCTTTCTCCTCATGTGGACCTAAAAAAGAAGATAGTACAAAGAGGTTCTATTCTTGAAATATGCTTTTCCCTTTCAGAAAGATTAGTTTTACAAATCTCTCAAACACTCGATAATGCTCATAAGCTAGAGACTATTCACAAGTAAATTTAAAAATGGTTGGCTGCTGTTATCTGAAATCTTCATCACGTTAAAAAAGGTTGATTGATTGAAATAAACTTTCATTATATATGTCTCTCTTTTACACATTAGAGCTTTTGGCTAAAGGGTTTTTCCTCTGCTCAGAGTCATTAGCTAAAGAGTTCCAACTAATTCTAGTACCACTTCCTCCCTCTTTATACATAAACTTCACTGATTAGGCAGATACAAAGGAAAGAACAGGTAGTGGTGAAAGGAATGGTAGCAACTATGCTAGGAACAAGGTATCATTTATAGAGAAATAGAAAAAAAAGTTGGCATAATCCAAAAATAACTGGCAGCCACTTGTATGCTAGTCTAGCTTCTTTTCTGCTTTGGAAATAAATATTGCCTAGATACTTCGAGCCAGAAATTTCTGCTTGGTGTTTTGATGGGTGTGCCAATGTATAGCAAGATGGGCACCTCAAGGAAGTCACTGAATAGTACACTATTTTTAATTCAAAGCCTTAATCATTTATTGAATGCCCAGAGGATGCTCACCACAGCATCTCATACTTCTGGTCCTTCACAGTATTTTCTTTTCTGTTGGGAATGCCCAGAGCAACTAGGAAAACAATTGCATAGTCCAGAGTTACACAGTACAGGGGAAATTCCAAGTTTACTATAACTTCAGGAAAAGCGGAACAAAATCAAGTTCAATTAGAGTGACTGGGAAAAGTTTTTGGAATGAGCTAATTTTGATAATTAGCAAAGTTTATGTAATATCTTTAAGGATCACAAAATGATTTTAAATCTACAATCTCATCTGACCTTTGTGATATTGGGTAAGTACTCACCTCACTTTACATATGTGGAAACTGAGGCTCAGAGAAGTTAATTGACCTGACTGAGGCCCCACTGGCTAGAAGTGGCCCTTGAGCCAGGGTTTTCTGACTCTAAATGTGCTCTCGTCTCATACTCGTACATATACATTTCTATTTCTATACGTATACCCGCACACGCGTTCAGATGCTGGCACTGATGTGGTGAAGGGGGATGTTTATAGCAAAGGCGAAGGAGCAGAAAGTAGGCTCCCAGGGTTTACTATGGGTATATGTTACCTGATGATGGAAAGTATCTTATTTCAGTCTATAGCTTCTCTGTCTCCCAACTTTCTCATTTCTAAAACCCTTTTCAGTGCCGAGGAAAAAATAACATAAAACCATAGGTAATCGAGATCCACACTAACGGCAGCCGGGGAAAAGCCCCTCATGGCATCTGAGCAGGGCGTTGGCCGGGTTCCTTTTTTCCTCTTCAGGTATCTAAATTAAAGCCGTCTGCAAGTGTCTGAGCGGCAGCCCCAGCAGCAGCCGTGATGCCGGTTACTGGCTCCACGCACGATATATTAGGTGAAATGAAAGCAGAAGCAAGGGCGAGAGTGTCAGGGCTGTCTGAAGCATCATTCCAAATGGTATGAATTTAACAATACTTAATTTAAAAAACACCAGCTTGGACAGAAGCAAGCTGTTAACATTCAGTGTGCTTTATGGCAGGAAAGAGTGAGCTAAACTTTCGGAATTTCTCTCCCTGGGGAGAATGTGTTACAGTCTTTGCTCTGGAGCCACCTGTCTCTTCTTTGAGGTCCAGCCTCTTTTCTTGGCCCTTTGGTTGCAGAGACTGGTGCGTAGGGGATAGAGGCTGGGGGGCTTTGAACAGCTTGCTAGGGCCTCGCTCCCCTCTTTAAGGAGGTGGTTATGGCAGCATCTGGGCCTTGCTTTCCTCATGGGGACGTGGTGACGTCGTTTGATTTCCCTGGCTAATTCTGAACATTAAAGGGGGAGACTGGTGCAAGCGTGAAGAAGATGGAACTACAGGAAGCAGACTGCTATTCTCAGGGGAAGAACCGGAATCTCAGCACAGCTCTGTAATTTCCCAATTCACCTAGTATCCATCGAGCACCCAAGCCGTTAGGGCGTTCACTAGAATTTTCAAATCATCTTTCACACATGATCTAGTGTGATAGGAGCAGACACTCTATGAGGTAGAAAAATGATCATTATCCCCAATTTGCAAATGAGGAATCTGGTTTTCTTATAGAATAAGTGGTTTCATCAAAGTTATTAGCGGGCGGGAAATTTGGGGCTCTATCAAAAGCTATTTGACTCTCCATGGAACCACCATCTGAGAAGTTGACTGATGAAAGTAGCTGCATGTATTGAGAGTCTCCCATGTGTCAGGCACTGTTTTGAGTACTTTATATTTATTATTTCATGTAATCCTTACAACGACCCTATGGGATAGGTATATTTATTAACCTTATACGGATGCTATTTATGGTGGATTAGCTATCAACATTCATCCCAACCAGTGCCTTTCTGAAATGCAGAGGCCACAGACCCAGAAACTATGTTTCTCAGACTCCCTTGCAGCTAGGACTGGCTATAATTTGAATTTGGCCACTCAGAAGTACTGCCCTAAAACTTAGAAGGAGGAAGTGAGGCAGAGGCCACCCTTGGCTCTCTCTGCTTGTAAAAATGTCTACAGAGCAATGTGGTTTGCCTGTAACCATGCTAACCGGTAGCTATTTTTGTGGATAGCAAGAGGCAGGCATGGGGGCATGCATTGTATTTGCTGAATCAGAGATAGTGGGCATGGCTCTTGCAACCCTTGCATTTCCATTCAGCTTTTCCATTCAGCAGATGACTTCTGGGTTGTGGAAGAAGCAGCAGCTCCCGTGGTGATCTATTTCTGTAAAGTAGAATGGGAATCTTCAGAAAGCTCAAACTGGAGTTTTTTTCTTTGGCAACTCAAATGTTCTGTGTGCTATTTAGTACCCTATAATACACTCCTTTCAGCTTAAATAAGCAAGAGTGAGTGCTGTTCTCTGCAACAGAACCTTGACTGGTACATCCCCTTTAACAGAGGAGAACACTGAGGATAGAGAATTAAAGAACTCACCCAAATCGTATACCCAGAGAAGGGAAGGGCCAACATCTGAACCCAGGCTACCCGCATTCATAACCGCTAAGCTACACTGCCCCTTGGTAAAGCAAAGGGTCACAGGAGTTCAGAGAAGGGAAAGGTCATTGCTGGTTTGAGGACTCAATAGGGAACACCTCAGTGGAGGAAACGGATATTGAAGAAGGCCTGGAGATGTGCAGAGACCTTTAGGGGGTGAAAAGAAACCGAGGAAAGTCTTTACAGGCGAGGACAACAGAGTAAGCAGAGAAAGCAGGAAAAGGTGAGACCCATGCTTTTACTTATCCTCACTCACTATTGCAGGTTGCTTGATGGCCAAAAAATCTTTTTAGATTCTTTGTCTCATGGTCTTTCTCTCCCCAAAAAATGTCTGCATGTTACTTATGGGAGGAACCTAACAATTACAAAATTTGATTTGATTCATTTCCAGCTGCCTGAAGCACCAAGGGCCTCAGCTTATACTTCTTCCTACTGCCTGCAATGCTTAACTCAGGGCTTTTCATACTGTAGGTACTCGATTAAAATCTGTGAACCAACCAGTAGCAGAAAGGAACTCTGGAGGCTGCTTAGTGTAGTGGAAAGAACTCAGATTCGGGAGCCAGACAGTTCAAATCCTAGCTGTTCCATTTATTACCAGAAGGACTGGTAATTTAAGGAAATTAAGGGCTGAAACTTTCTAAGCCCAGGTTTTGTTTGTTTGTTTGTTCCATTTTAAGCTTTTGAACAATGAGAGTAATTCTCCCCACCCCAGGGCAGGTGTGGGCAGTGGAGTTAGAGGTTTGCAGAGTCCTCTAGCTCACAGCCTGATCCAAAGGAAACAATACATCAGTACCATTCTAGGTGGTGGATATGAGTGGCTACTGTATACATCTCTCAACTCTTCTGTGTGTTTAAAAGTTCTAATAAAATTTTGGGAAAAATATTATAATTTAGATTCTAATTCTAGGACACCAGACACCACTCCCCCCTCAAATAAAAACAAAACACAGAGCAGAGCACTGAACTAAATTGAGAGGATAGAACCATTCATCACCCTCAAACCTGTGTTCCTTGTTTTTCCTTTTACTATATTGCCAGGGTAATGTCACAGATCTCAGAGGTTTGTTATTGAATTAGATTCAACGCGCACTTACTGAGCACCTACTGTATGCAACAGATGATACTGTAGAGAATTCTGGCAACAAATAAACTGTCTTGTAGGCTTTTTGACATAGAGAGACATCATTTTAATTGTTGAGGTTTGAATTATGGTTGTAATATTCATATATTAAACCCAAGTGTAATACATAAATCCAAGGCCCTTGATTCCTCGTTCAGTACTATTTCCATGACATCATCCTTCACAGATAAAATAATTATACCAGAGCCAGACAATAGGGTGAAGAGCTGTTAACAGATTTATAGACAATATAGAGAGAGTGGAATCGAAATATAAAAGCCAAATTCCTCCGTTTGGCATTCAAGGACCTCCCCGATCTGCTTCCAGTCTCAGGGTAATAGAAAGCCATGCTGTAGCCCGACTGAGTGCCTGATAGCACCCAAATACTCCAGTCCTTTGACTACTGTGTATTTGTTCATCCTGTCCCTGCTGCCTGGAGGGTCCTTCCTCCTGTCTCTGCCTCGCTAAAATCTATTCTTTTTATTCTTTAAGACACAGCTCAAATGTCAGCTTCTCCATAAAGGCTTCCTCTGCTAATTTTTTAAAAAACTTTTTCTTTTGCTCATTTATTTGCTAGAATATTTGTGATATTTTTGTATATTTGAATACATTCTTTATATATCATAGATATGAGCCCTTCTTTTATTGGAAAACATCTCCATTGTTTTATTATTAATAATATTATTTTTACTAGTTTTTTATGGTGTAGAAGTTTTAAACTTGTCTAGGAATATTGATGATTTTCTTTTCTGACTTCTTTACTGCTTCAAGCTTTAAAAGTTATCTTTCCCCCATAGTGGCAAATATTTTTCTATTTTCTAATTTGGTATTTTAATATTGAATTGTTTAACCAACATAAGTAGTAAGTAGTAATTGTTTCTTTTTCTGCACCCCCATAGATTTGTTCCCACACATCTAGAGGAACTTTTCACTTGCTGTCCTATTTGTAAATAGAGTATATCTCTCTCTCTCCTTCAACTAGATTGCAAATTCTGCGACAATAAATATCAAGATTATGAAATCTTGTACTCACAGAACAAAGCATAGCCCCTTGTATGTAACTGGCATTAGACAAATGTTTGTTAAATTAACATGTGAGTTATTAACATATGATATATCCACTGAAATGGTAGCAGGAAAAAAGAAAAGCAAAGGAAAACAAAAGCAAACAGGAGAATTACAAAAGAAAAGATGGTCTCTGAAAACTAAGGAAAATGTAGGTTAAAATTGAAATAAAATTTGAATTTCAGAAAAGCAATTAAACCATGGAAAATCAGAGTACTCTTTCTCTAAAATAAAATAGATCACATGTGGTCTTCAAATTTTATTACTGTTATATGCTAGTTACATTTGTTAACACTAGCTAGATTAATGGTTTCTCTGTTAGGTTAAAAAGATGATCTCATCACACAATTATAAATATTGTCACAAAGAAACACCAGAAACCATCAAATAATGAAATACTGAAAAAGAACCTATAACTAAAATTTATTGGCAGTAGTTTATTTTTTATTGATTTATTACTTAAAATTTATAAATAAAAATTATATATATTTATGTTGTACAATATGATATTTTGAAATATGTATACATTGTGAAATGACTAAACCAGCTAATTAACATATGCATTAACTCACATACTTATGATTATTATTATTTTTTTTTTGGTGAGTTTATTTTTTAAGTCTCTAGGAAGGACATGGAGTTGGTAGTTAAAACTGGATATTTCATCTTTTCTACTTGAAACTGTGGTGAACCTTTCTTTTGAAAAGACTTTTATGAAGGAACTTGGAACCTGGTAAGTAGGGCAAAAATAATAAGGTAACAACACAGGGAACTGAATGCAAGCCAATAACAGCAAAACCACTACCATACATGCAGGTGTCCTGAGGGGAAAATATGGGGTGCAGTTGAGAGAAACACAGCTGAAAGAATCAGGAGATTTATCTTTTTTACATGTTCATTTCCTAAAAGTTAAAATCCCTAACTGTTTTCCCAGCTCAGAAATGGCAGTTATGGGAAGTACGGGGTTCTGAGGACAAAGGGGCAAACCCTCGTCCTCGGATATGATTGTAGGGTGGTAGCTGATCACAGGAGGCTTTTGGAAGCAGCTTGAAGGGACACAAGTCCCAGCTTTGAGGTGTCTTGCATCTAAGGCCAGCAATTGAAGGAGGTAAGTTTGCTTGGGTGCCACTTGAGCACCCCTAGGAGGACTACCTGTGGGGGCCTGTCTGAGACATGCAAAATAAAGAGATAGCAAGGTCCAAGGCACAGCCACGACTGTGATGGTTTTGTAATAGTCTGCCTTAAAGAGGGAGTGCATCCTTGTCCAAATGGTCCTAGAGGCTTAGCTTTTGCTTTGGTTACATGTCTTCCCTTTGTTCTTCCCTGCCTCTCCCTCTCAACTTTTCTATCACTTGGTCTGCGGTAGAAATGCTCTTGTCTGACTCATGATGGTCTCGTAAGTAGACTGTTTCCTGTAACCTTAAATAAGGTATCTGTGGCAGAAATGTGAGCTCTCTCTCAATAGCTGTTCTTCTTTTTCTGCTTTGGTAACAAATATACATGGCCACCCACAATGGAGACATTTCCTAGCCTCTCTTGGCAGCTCTGTGTGATCATGCAACAAAGTTCTCGCTAAGGAGATGTTGTGGAGGAAGCATGTACAATTCCAAGTAATGTTTGTAAAGAGAGAGGCATACCTTGCTTCACTCTTTCCTCCTTTTTTTATGGCTGGAATGATGATGTGAAGGCTGGAGCAGCCATTTTGGACCATGAGGTAACCTTGAAGTAAATACTATGTACCAGAAAAAGGGCCATGGCTTCCTGAAACTCTGGAGTATCATAATGCTCCTGGACTGCCTACCTCCAGACTTTTATAAGAGACAGAAATGTGTTTAATATAACATGAATGTTTTAAAGTAATATATGGGCAGCAGGACTATATAAAACTATTAGTACTAAACAGTCCAAGCTATATATATTCCTATCAGCTGAGACCATTAGGAAGCCATAGGCCTGGGCCATTTCATACTGACTTCTTACAGAATTGCCATAGGTGATCTATAAATAAACCTTATGCCCCTGGCTTTGACTAATGGCCAATCTAAAAACACATAAATATGGAACATGCCTAAGATTTTGTGAAATTATCAAGGATAATTTTGCTTATGTAACTCAATTATGTAAGAACCTCTATGGCAAATTCTCAAAATATAATGGTCAAATACAAAAAGTATGTCAGTATGTTTTCCTTTTTAGATAATGAGAGCTATGCCACTTCTTGAGTTGCCATCTTTCTTTTGGTTAGTAGGAAGCTCAGAACAAAACTTTGTGCTTAATGGTTAAAACTTTCCTCAGTCTGTAGTTTAAAAAATCCCCTCACACTTTCTCTTTTGGTTTTTACATTTTGTTATTCCATGTAAATTATTTAGTCTTTTTTGGACTGTAATTTTAATTTGTTTGGAAGAAGGCAGTATAAGCATATAAAATAAAATGTTTTGATTATGAAAAGGAAGCCAGCTATGAAGCACTTTTAAGATGGAATCAGATGATTGGAATCAGACAGTGATTGTATGGTGATGAAAGCATCGTTTTTCTTTATCCTTAGAGTGACTATATGGATATTAGTAATTTTTGTCACCTATCATTATTTATTAAACTTTTCAAGTCTATCCTGCATTTTCAAAGATTCACATTTTGCTAAGAAAACTAATTCAAAGTGGATTATTCTTTCCTATGTGTTACTTCTATTGGAATAATGTCCTTCAATGGAAAGAATAGTTCCCCCATAATCAAATTTAATATCTTGGTAGAAGTCATATAACATTACTGCCATATAAAATAGTAGAATTCATACACTAATACTACAGTACTACAGTTTCATTTGTACAGGTCTCATTAATGAAATCGCTGATCTAGTTGAAATAATTTTCCCTTCAAGCTGCTATTATTAATACAGAAGACACAGATGGAAGAGGAGTTGGTGATATCCTGAGTCATGACATGTACTATTTGCATCTAGTTCTAGTTGGCTCAGTTGCTCAGAGCCTCAAGTTAATGAAGCTTGGGGTGCTGAGGGCATTCTTTGCCTATAATGTTCAAATTATTAGTCTCAAGAAGTCTGGGAAAGAGAGTTAATGAATCAATTGCAAATCATTACTACCATCATAAGAAAGAAGAAGAACAAAAACAACTACTCGAACATTAACTATAAGCCTTGAAGGTGGTATGTCTTCTTTGTCCATTCCCCCAACCTTTGGTATAGCTGCCTGGCACATAGGAGTCTAACAAACCTTTCCTGAATGTATGAATTTAAAAAAACAGAAGGTTGATTCCATGCCATATGGTCCAACAATTAAATTGCTGGGTTTATACCCAAAAGAAATGAAAGCAAAGATTCAAACAAATATTTGTACACCCATCTTCACGGCAATGTTATTTACAATAGCCAAAGATGGAAGCAACACGAGTGTCCATTGACAAATGAATGCATAAACAAAATCTTCCATATACACACAATGGAATATTAGCCTTAAAAAGGAAGAAAATGCTGACACCTATTACAACATGGATGCAGCTGGAAGACATGTTTGGTTCTACTTATTTGCGGTTCCTAGAATAGTCAGATTCACAGAGAGAAGGTAAAATAGTGGTTGCTAGGAGCTGGGGGGAAAGGCATTAATGTTTAATGGGTACAGGGTTTTATCTGCAATTGGGGAAGGTGAAAAAGTTCTGAAGATGGATAGTGGTTATGGTTGCACAATAATGTGAAGGTACTTAATGCCATAGAGCTATATACCTAAAAATGGTTAAAATGGTAAATTTTATGTCATATATATTTATAATACAAAAGTTTTTAAAAGAAGAGGGAAAAGAATACAAAAGAAAATCTAAAAAATTACCTATGTAAAGGCAATCTCAAATCCCCAATGTAAACTCCTAAATCTTGTGCCAAATAACTGTGGGATTCAATGTGATAATGGATATCATGGACCATATCTAATAAATACATTTCTTATAAGTTAAAAAAAAGGCATCAGATTTACCAATGCTACATCAACAATACCACTCTCACTTGAAAGAAAAACAAGTATTAGGGAAGTATTTCTCAGGACCGTTTGCACATCTGTAGACTGGATTTGGTTCTCTCAATTTAAATAGGCATGAGGCTGTTTTCCCAGGGCCTTTGCACTCACTCTTCCTGCTGCCTGGAATGCACCCTCTCTGCTCCTTCTACTGGCTAAATCCTTACAGTTCTTCAGGTCTCATCTTAAAAACTCCTTCTTCAAAGAGGCCTTTTAGAACTTTCAATCTAAATAGGTCTTTCCTGTCATTTGCTTTCTTGCACAAGACTTATTGTAGCTCACAGTTATACATGAATTTGTGTTTGTATTTATATTTATTTGCATGATTACATATTTAATGTCTCTCTCCCTCATTAGATTGTAAGCTCTGTAAGGGCAAGAATAATTTTAGTTTTGTTAACCACCATATCCTAGTATGTAGCACAGGACGTAGTACATAGTAAGTGCTCAATAAATATTTGTTTAATGACTCAGTATTTGTTGAAGGAATAAATTCATTTCTATACAGATATTTTCACAGACATTGGTTACATTTGTTTTCCTAAGCTGAGTAATGGATAATGGGCATTTTGTTATTTAATTTAATACTTTTTGTAGATACACACACATAAAATTGATACCTATATTTCATATACCTTAAGCACACACACAGATTTTATATAAATGTATATATGTGTATATCTTTCCTTATAATATTTATATTATCATCCAACTGTTAATGAATCATTGAAGCAAAATGGTATTTTTTCATGCCTACTTCCTACATGCCAAGGCAAGATATTGCTTTGTAAATGAACACAATTTCATTCCTTCCTTAAATTTTTTTCTGGGATACGAGTTTAATAATGAAAGAGGTTCAGTGGATTAAATAAAAAGACAAGAGAAATTAACCTACATTTACCTGACATATGAACAAAAATGATGTATTCAACATGTCTATTAGTAATGATACAAGAACCATTATGTACGTGAGGTACTACATATGTTACTTAGCTCAATTTAGCCATTCCACAATGTATACATATTTCAAACATGTTGTACACTACAAATATATACAATTTTTATTTGTCAATTTAAATGTTTTAAAAAATAATAAAATTCCAGAAAAAAAAGAACCATAATGGCATAATGACTTATTCTGCTCAGCAAACTAAAGATAAGAAAATAATGCACATGAAATATTATCAACAATAAAATATTTTAATTATATCATGATACGTTAAAATATATAATAAAATTTGATATTTACTAAAAGCTGTAAAATTTTAGTAAGAAAATGTGCTATTTACTGTTTCTTAATGAGATAAGATTTATTTTGCTTATTCCTTGATTTTGCAGCTTTCTTGGATTTGCAATATTCCCTTTAAAGATGAGGTGTGAGAAAATAATCAAGACTTGCTTTCAAAATTATATTTATTAAAAATTCAATTGGACATGTGTTTAACTTTGCTTGCAAATGACAATGCTTTGATATCTTTAAATGGCCAATGTTAACACTTAATGCCAATATAATGCTTTTATGAAGAGTTGGCAAGAGCAATTTGAGGTACCATTTGTTTTAGGATTCTATCACTATTCCCCCTTCTTTTGGAGGAGGGATTTTCATTGAAATGTGAGTTTGTTCATGCGACTATGCCATAAATAGGAATGTCACTCACTGGGTGTTATAGGAGAAAGATCTGCTTTATGAATGTCAAAGCGTCATCTTAGAGACTTCTGGTGATGACCCAATGCAGTATTTTCAGGGGTCTGTTCAAGAAAGAACTTAACTTTTTCAAAATATGAAAGCAATGAAAAGAAGCTGAGGGTAGCAATAGTACCCTGGTGTAAAAGCTGCATGTACACCTAGTAAAATTTGGAAATTGAATTCACTCTGCTTCAGATTTCATTTTCCCCCTATTAAATCAGAGTACAACACAGGCATCGCAAAGTCTGCCATAAATAATTCTTCACAACCGTCTGCTTCACTTTTGAGTGCCCTGGACTCTCTCCAGCCATAAAACCTGGATCTACTTTTACCACTAAAGAGGAGAGTCCCCCTTGGTTAGGGCTGAAGAAGTTGAAATTGAAAAGGAGCTTGCTGTCGAGGCAGACATTCTGCAAGCTGCATCTTTCTACAGCAAACAGGGCTTTAGCCATGGAGCCGGGCAAGTCCTTGAAAATCTTGACAAGATTTATAAATAAGATATGGTGTTTATTTATTATTTTAAAAAATTTTCCATTGTGCTCTCCTTGGTAATGTAATATGATATATATTTTTTGCCAAGAATAGGGTGTGGTTGCTTAGAGGCTTAGCTGATCATGAAATGTCATGTTTAAGACTTGAGTCAGAACATCAAAACAATGCAACTCTGGAATGAGAGTGCTAACAATTTTCCCAGTTTATTCTGCTAGATTCAACTCTATTCAATTTGGGAGCATCAGTACGTTTTCTTGTTACTACGTCTATTTGTGATGCAGATAATATTCTCAGCAAATCTTGATTTTATACTTACTTGCTTCTTCATTCTGAGCATATCGTCCTCCCCTGCAGCCTGTCTTCCTCCCACATTCCTTTGATTTCTCGCTTCCCTCCCTGTTTCTTTGTCAATTGTTGATTAGTAATATCATTATTCCTGAGAGGGGCTAAAACCAAATGGGAAGAACCATACTTAGGGATTGCTTTCCAAAACACTCAGCAATGTGGACTAATGATCTCTCAACTTTTAAAATTACCTAATAGATCCAACTTCTTGAACACTAGTCTCCTGAGTTCTGTTGGAGATTTGGGAATCAACTTCTATAAAATTTGACATAGTTCAGTACTTTCCCAAAGAATCTGATAAACTAAGCCAAATGAACTTAGTTAACTAACTGGATTAATTAACTCATGACGGGCTCTTTTGTATGTAAGTTCCCTGAGTGCAGAAACTTGGTTGTTTTTCGTTCAAGTCTGTAACTCCACTGTCTACAACAGTGCTTGACTGTCCTAAAATATTTAATAAATGTTTACTGAATTAATTAATAAAACAACTAATGAGGTAAGGTCTCATGTGCAACAGAGGACTTGAAATCAAAATGTCTAATTCCATACTAATAAACGAGGATCCAGAGTGGTACATCAAATATGTCCAATAAAACACCAATAAAGTCTGACCAATGAAATACAAAGGACACATTGTTTAGGATGTGTTCTTTCCTGGATAACATAATTTGTAATATAAAAAACCAAACATTCTATATTTTACCATGGAAGCTGCTTGAGAGCACATATTAGGTTCTCAAATAATATTTGTCATATCTAAATAATGGAAAATCCATGCATGTAGAACTATCTCAAGCAGACATGGATTATGAGGATAGGGCTTCTACAATTCAGTTATTATGGCAACTTTTAAAAAACAGAGCTAAGTTACCAACTTTTCCCCCCTTTAAACTGTAATACTAGAAAACATTAGTCCTGTGTTACTTCTTAAAACATAAAGGTTCTGTTTGTTTAAAATATGTCTGCTCGTGGCAGCAAATACTATTTTTTAAAAGTATTGCTGATAAGGGAAGAAGACTTTTGCTCTGCGCTGCTCGGAATGTGCACAGGAATATTTTTGTCATAAAAATCAAAGGGCTGGACTATATTTGCTAAAGTCCCTTCTAGCTGTAAAAGTTTATGACTCTGGCTTTTTTTTTTTTTAAATTACTCTGGGGGAAGTAGTGCCTTTTAAGGCCACTCAGAATTTTCATTGTCATTGGAGAGAAAATCATCACTGAATCAGCATCTTCGGGTGCAAATCATGCTCATTGTATATTAAGCCTTCATAAAGCCTTTTTCTTCTAAGAATTCTCTGGGAATCTTATGAAAATAAGCCAAGGAGAACCCATCATGAACCATAATTGAGTCTCAAAAGGTGAGGTCCAAATGAGGGAAGACACCTAAGGTCAAGGAAAGTTTGGGCAAAACTAGGTGAAATGTTCAGATCTCACATTAGCTCTTCTGCAGAATGGTTAAATCATTATTTTTCAAATGTGGGCAGTGATCCACTAATAGGCCATGAAATCAATTTAGTGTGTAACAACCAGCATTAAAAATAAGAGAAAAAAATAATTCAGAGAAGAGTAGAAAATATTGAGTGTATCTCACATAGCAAGGGATGATGTATCATTTGGTGAAACTTATTTCAGGTGTGCGTATGTGTTTCAGCATAGGTGTATATGTACTAGGTCACCATGTAAAATTTATTCCTTCCTGTGGGACACACTCAGAAAGATTTGAAAACTCTTGGTTATAATGAAAGCAGCCTTTCGAAGTCCCTTCAAACTCTGTAATTTCTTCTACAAAATCCTGAAGATCCCGCGGGCATCCTATGCAATTGCGGAAGCACCAAACAGACACATTGATTCTGAATGCCAGAAGCCAAGATCACTGACCCCAACTCTTCCATCTAATGGATTTGATTGGAGACACAGGCATATCCCCTATTCTTTCCCTGGTGGAGGGTAGATGTCAGCTATGCCTAAGGGTGTTTGTGCATGAGCTAGGACAGAATATAGGCCAACCAATGGATTTTAAAAAAACTTTTTATGGAAGCATAATATGCATATAGAAAAGTACAACTAGGAATTCTTTTTCCATCCTGAGAGGGAAGGAAAAGGACTATAGCTACTCTTTCTTCTTCAGCATCCTGTATTTCGTGTAAGGGATTTCTCAGAATCCATGTTGGCTTCTTGAGGATGGGGAGAGATGTTTTAAAAGTGGAAACACCTCATACAGAAATTCTTCTCTTCTTCTTAATGCACGTCTGTAAAACTTTCTTTCTGTAATTTGATTTTACTTTAACTAATGTGTCAGTATTTCCCTATCCATTTATTTATCAAAACAATTTTTGCTGTTCTTTAAAGTGAAACCTCAATGTTAGCTTAATAACTGGGAAGTACACAGCACTCTAGTATAATGAATTATTATGGGCACAAAATGCATGGAAAAGAAGTTTTTCATAAGGATCTGGAGACTAAAGATTTTGCAGAATAGGGTGACAAAGTGATAAACAGGAAAAAAAAGTTTCGTTCAAAAATGAAAAGCTGCATACTTTTACTGAAGACCTCACACATGTCAGAGACTGTTCTAGATGCTCCAGCAATGAATGAGACAGCCAGATTTTGTGGTGCTTACATTCTAGTCAGGAAATAAAAATATGAAAAAAAGTTAAACAAATAAATGAACAGGGTAATTTCAGATAGTGGTAAGTGCTACGGCAAAGGAAAAAGAGGAGTAACCTCATGATGAGGTTGGGATGCACGTGAGATTGAGGTGGTTACCTAAGGGGTGGCCTTTGGATGAAGATCTCAGTGAACAGGAAGGAGGAGCCAAAGTTTCCAGGGAGATTAAAGAAAGTAGATGTGAACACTAGTATTTAAGTAGTCCTTGTTTTAAAATCTCCTAACTTGAAAAGAAAATTAAATAGAATGTGGTAATTGAAAAAAAAAAGAATCCAGGCAAAGATTTTCATAGAAGTTTATTTTAAATGGATCCACTAGGTACTAAGGCAGAGGCCTCCACTGACCCTTGTTCAGGCTGCAAATTATGCAAATTATGGATAGTGCAGCTCACAACCCTGGCAGCCTGGTTAAGAGATTTTATGTACTCCAAGAGGACTATCTAGGAGACCAAGCAATCTGGGGAAATATTCAGCAACGCGTTAGCTCGGGATTTCCAAAGTGGCAGGAGAAGGGTGCGTGGAGGCCATGCTCAGCGGGTTGGTTGTGCAGGGCTTGTTAAGCACCAAGGCCACTTATGTAGACCTCTTGTCGAGCCTGAGGAATCATAATAGCCTCAATAACCTCAGAGGAGTAAGAAAAACTTGAAGACTATTCAGAGGAAGTCAACGAAGATGATTAAGAATTGAATAATGGGGCCTCTGAGAAAAGGTATAGCCAAACTGGAATTACTTAGCTAGGATTATTTATCTTGGTGAGGACACATCCAAGGTGTGGCTTAAAATGCCTGCAAGAATATGAAAGGTAATGGTGACCAACAGTTCTTTATGACTTCTATGAAGACAAGTTGAAATGGGAGGGCTTTTAGTTAGAGATAAGAATTTTTGGATTATAAAATATCCAAAACACAGTGAATTACCTAGCAAGCATTTTGGGTCTCCTTCTTTAAACTATAAAACAAGACTATTAACCCGAGGTCCTTGAACTCTTTCCACATAGATGGGGTTGGTGATTCTTGCCAAGTTCAATGCAAAATTTTGTGGGTATATGTGTACACGTGTACATTTTTTTTTTCTGGGAAGGGGACTGGCAACTTTTATTAGACTTGGTCCATGCCTAAAATGTTCAAAAATAACTGCTTTTAAAAAATAGATTATATTCTCATCTGTCTGAATCAGTTGAGGAGCACTTTGGTCTGCAGGAAGAAAGTGGACTGGATGCATTTTCAAGTTTGCCTAGCATCTTATAAGTTACTTAGGAGACTTAGAGACCTGTGTGTATAGCTGCTCTAAAGATTAAAAAAAAAAATAAAAGATTAGGAGTTTAATGTTAGGTTTTTTAAAAAAATTACATTTAAGTAAAAATGCATTTATGAATATATATAGCAATACTTGTCATAAAACCAGGGGGTAAGTGGTACTCCTCTGGAATAGTACCAGCTTAAAAAACATTTGCAACATATGAGCAAATGGGAGAAAGGTATTCTGTGGAATATTTAAAACATATGGTTTTTGTTTGTATTTCTTCTAAATGTTTGAGAAAAGTGAACAACTTGTACCTGTATACAATCGTGACTATGAATGCACTATTCTGTTTTAACAAAAAATGTATTTATAAGCAAGCAGTAAAACACTGAAAGAAATCATAATGTTAATAAGTAGGAGGCTATCAAGTTCCATATTAAATTTCTCATACCTAAAGCTTATTTTGCCATGAACAGTAACTTTAACTTGATGGATTAAACAGTTTTCAATAAATATAAATTTCAGAGATCCATGGGAAGCAATGTAATAAAAATCATAATCAATCGGGCATATAGATAGTATCCACACCCACCCATGAATTGTGCAAATGATGGGGGGAATTGCAGTATTTGTGAAACAGGTGAAACACAAAATTCTGTTTTGTTCTTACCTCCATATTTGAAGCAATAATAGAAGATATAATGCAACATTTATTAGGTCTAAAAAGCTCACATGTATCTTTGAAATAAATGTGATTGGTTTGCATATGGTTGCCATCATTTTTATTATTCTCTAATCAGTATTAATTTAATTTTTGTATAAAATAATTCATTTATAAAACACAATGAAATTTTAAGTTCTCATTAGTCCTGGTTCCATTATTAAAAAGGAAAGAGAATAATACAAACTAGTAGAAAAATTGAGAACCAGGAATAATGAGAGATAAAGTGGGATTAGAACTCTGTTTTCTGGAGTCCTGGTCCAGTAGCACAAAAGGCAAGCCTGAGTTGTCAGAATAATAACTGAGAGGGATGAGTGTGCACTCCTGTGACATATCTGAGACATTTGCATTAAGTTATTGGTCTCTGTGATGGTTAATTTTTAGGTGTCAACTTGACTGGATTAAGGGATACCTAGAGAGCTGTTGAAGCATGACTTCAGGCTGTGTCTGTGAGGGTGTGTGAGTCTGTGGACTGAGTGGGCAAGACCTGCCCCCACTGTGGGTAGGCGCCATCCGGTCAGCTGGGGGCAGGGATGGAACAAAAAAGAAGAGGAAAATAAAATTCCTCTCTCTCTCCTGGAGCTGGGACACTCTTGTCCCCCTGCCCTTGGGCATCACAACTCCAGGCTCTCCAGCCTTGGGACTCCATGGCTTAAACCAGTGGCCCCCTGGGTTCTCAGGACTTTAGTGTTGAACTGAGAGTTATACCATTGTATTTCCTGATTCTGAGGCTTTCAAACTTGGATAGAACCACACTAATGGCATCCCAGGGTCTCCAGCTTACAGATGGGCTGTTGTGAGAGTTCTCAGCCTCCATAATTGTGAGAGCCAATTCCCCTAATAAATTGCCTCTCATATATCTATATCTATATCTATATCTATGTCCATGTCTGTAGCTATCTTTCTATCTAGATAGATAATTATTGGTTCTATTTGGAGAATGCTGACTAATACAAATTTTAGGAGTGGTTCTAGAGGAACAGAATTTTAAGAATGAGTTTTCTTAATTGGTTTTAGGGTTTCTAGAATTTGCCCTCTAGACCAAGAAGTGCTAAGAACACCACTTCTAATAATACAGAGAGCAATGATAGTCTGTAACATGAACTGTTTATAGAGATACACAAAATATATGTATTTTATACCTTGATCAACCACTTATAAGTGTCAAACATTTGGTTGAATTATGTCAATGTCCTAGGGCTTTAGGGAATATGGAATTTAAGAGTAATGAGCTAGGATATCTTGTGAGAGAAATTTCAAAGCAAAATATTGAAGGAGCTGCAAGGTTACTTTTAATCACATATAGTAAACTGTGAGAGGAAAGAAATGGCTTAAAGAAAGAATTTAGAATTCAAAGAGAAGTAAAACAAAAAGATTTTTTAAATTTTCAGCCTGGATATATAAAAAATGAAAAAGTGTTTTTGGGGAGCAAACCAAGGGTGTGGCCAGGTGACTATTTGCTAAGGAGATAAGTAGGGACAGAAGGGACCATCAAGACAGAGGGAATGATGCTGAAGGCATTTCAGAGATCTTCCAGGCTTCCCCTGGCATCACAAGCCCAGAGCTCTAGGAGCGCAGAATGATTTCAGGGGACCAGCCCAGAGCATCCTCCACAGGCTTGCTGCCCAAGGCCACCTCTGGTCCCCGTGCCCACACTCTGGCACAGTGCTCCTCAGCCACCCCAGCTGTGGCTCAAGCATGACTAGGTGCAGCTAGACCTGCCCCTGTACAAGGTACAAGCTGTAAATCTTGATGGCATCTACATGATGCTAATTCTGCAGGGGCATAGAATACATGGGCTGGGGTGGGGCAGGGCATGGCTTTCTCCACCTAGATTGCAAAGGATGTCATGGACAGCCTGGGGGACTAGGCAGAGACTTGTCACAAGGCACAACCAATGCAGAGAGCCCCTCCTAGGGTAATGACAAGCGGAAATGTGGGGATGGAGCCACCAAAGAGAGTCCTCACTAGGATAATGCCTAGCAGACCCATGGAGTGGGACCAAAAACTACAGAGCTACCAGCTTGCAGCATCAGCCTGGGAGAGCTCGAGACTCCAACTCATGAGAGCTGCTGGGTGGACTGAACCCAGCAAAACCATAGGAACGAAGCAGCCTGAGGCCTTGGGGGCCCAACACGCACCCCTGTGTGCCCAGGATGAGGGACATGGTATCAAAGAAGACTATTCTCCAGCTTTAAGACTTAATATTGTTTTCCCTGTTGGGTTTTGGATTTACTTGGGACCAGTTACTCCTTTCTTCCTGCCTACTTTCTTTTGGAATGGGAATGTTTATCCTATGCCTGTACCACCATTGTATTTTCGAAGTAGATAACTGCTTTAATTTCACAGGCTCACAGCTGGAGGGGAATTAGCCTCAGGGTGAATCCTGCCTTGAGTATTACCCATATCTGATTTAGATGACACTTTGGACTTTGGACTTTTAAGTTGGTGCTGGAATGAGTTAAGACTTCTGGGGCTATTGGAATGGAATGAATGTATTTTGCATGAGAGAAGGACATGACTTTTAGGGGCCAATGGCAGAACGCTATGGTTTGAGTGTGTATCCCAAAAATCATGTGCTGGAAATATAGTCCTCAATGCAGCAGTGTTGAGAGGTGGGACTTTAAAGAGGCGATTAGGTCATGAGGACCCTGCCCTCATGAATGGACTAATGCTATTATTGTGGGAGGGTGTTCTTTATGGTGAGAATGAATGAAAGTGAGCTCAGCCCTCTCTTGCCCCTCACCTTCTGCCATGGGATGACACAGCAAGCAGGCCCTTGCCAGATGTGGGCCCTTGGATCTTGGACTTCCCAGCCTCCAGAATTGTAAGAAATAAAGCTGTTCTTTATAAATTACCCAGTTTGTGGTATTCTGTTATGGCAATGAAAAATGAACTAAGACAGTCTCCATCCTTTTCAGACTTGCAGAAGAACTGCATGCAATGAAACAATGAGTTCTGATAGAGTAAATTAGTAACACATGGAGCTGAAATGTTTAAGGTTTCATTTCCGGGGTAGCCAGATAAACAAAGATATTTACACAAGAGCTGTTTGAGTCATACAAATTTTAAGCTAATACTTATGTAAGTGGCAATAGCTTTTCTGAAAGTTGCTCAAATAGTGTTGTCAGTAACGTGATTCCTCTTTTCCATCCATTCCCATGGCCATAATGTAGGTACACATAAAGAACTTCATTTAGACAGGTAAAGTTGTTATTTAATTTTACAGGTATAAAATCATATGGAAATTATAGACATAAAATCATCTCTAAACTAATGATCAGCTAGGTAAAAAAAAATAATGACAGCAGTTTATCTTATGTGACCCTCTTACCATAAAAATTGACGCACTCGTGTGGTCTCTGCATTGAGACTTGCACGAGGGTAGCTAATACTTTTCCAAGGAGTATGCAGACATGATTCTTTTAAGGGAAAATTTCCACATTCTCAACTTCTGCATATGCTTTTCCCTAAAACTGATCTGCAGGGGAATGCACATGCAGTTGTGGTGTTCTGATGGCCTCCTTATCCAGTTCCCCTTTTGAAAGCATGTTTCTTTGACTTTTCAAATGTACCTGAACTTTACATTGGTGTATTACCCCTGGGCATAAAACTCAGGACACCAAACAAGAAAATTATCCAAAATAGTGGTTTCAGTGAAGCCTCGTTTAATTAAGGCATCATAAACCCACACTAGATTTCTTGTCTTTCCCTGTTTATACAATTTTCTGTAAAGACAAATCATGGCTTTAGAAGCAGGATATTTTGGTCTGTGTAACCATATTCTGAATCCAGATGTACTGTAGAGTGGGCCATGGAAATGATGACAATTTTCATTTAACCATATTGCCTTTTCTATCCTCCCAACTATTGTCAAAGAATGAATTATGCCAGAGGGCATCCAGTGAGACCAAAGCAAAGAGAGTTTGATAAGTTTGGTCAAGGGCAGCAATTTCTTTATCCAGGTCACAGGAAAGTTCTTTGTGGTATGCATGACTCTGTCTTTCTAGAATTAAAAAAAGGATATGGTTTTCATGCAGCTAGATATTAACACATCTACTACAATCAAAAAATAAAATTGGCCTTTTCCTGACTTTGCTGATTAAGTTACATAGCAAATCCTTTTTCATTAATTGAGTGAGCGAAATCTGCAGCTCCAAAGTGTTTTTTTAAAACTTCTGGTTTATGGAAGTATAATTTGAATACAGTAAAATCCACCCAGTTTAGGTAAACAATTCTATGAGTTTGACAAATATATATAACGTTTAATAACCACATCAATCAAAATACAGAATCTTCCCATCACCCTATAAAATTCTCTTGTGTCCCTTTGTAGTTAATCCTCTCCACATTTTATCACTGAATATACATCCACTGTATGGACATACCACAATTTGTTTATCCATTTATTGGTTGATGGACATTTGGGCTGCTTTCAGTTTTTGGTGATTATTAATAAAGCTGTTAAACATATTCTTGTATATGTATTTGCATGGAGAGAGAGTTTTATTTCTCTCGTATAAATACCTAGGAATGGGATTTCTGGGTTTTACGGTAAGAGCAGATCTAACTTAACATAAGCAACTGCTATTTAGTAAAGTGATCTCCCATTTTATATCTCACCACAATGTGAGAGTTCCAGTTTTCTGCACCCTTGACAGCAGTTGGCAGGTCAATTTTTAAAATGTCAGCCATTCTATTAGGTATATAATATATGTAATAGTATATTATTGTGGTTTTGATGTACATTTCCCAAATGACTAACGATGTTGAAAATGTTTTCATGTGCTAATTTGCCACTTGTATCTATTTTCTGTTTTTATTGTCTGTTTAGATCTTTTGCTCAGGTTTTTGGGGGGTGTTTGTTTTCTTACTACTGAGTTGTAAGAGGTCTTTTTATATTTTGGACACAGTCCTTTGTCAGATATGTGTATTTGCAACTGCAAAGTTTTGATAACAATATATTTAAAACATGGAATATGATAATGCCATTTTATCAAAATATATTATATTGGCAAATGTATATCAAATTAACTATATTATGTTTTTCCTAACTATTCCTGAATATATTGTTAAATAAGGTGCCTCTAAGAGAAAAAATGACAGATATAACTAATAATCATTTGATAAGTCTTAATAAAGCCTTTTGGAGTACATTCCAGAAACTGAGAAGGTAAATGACTCTAATGACTATGTTATAAGTCATTTTGCAGGTCAGGCTTTATTTATAATTCTTTACTTTTAAACTATATAATTTAGTTGTTAGCTGATAAACTATGAAATACAATTTTTGATGTTTAATCACTAAGGAATTTTTCGCTTATAACTCAGAAGAAGTTCAAAGAATCGAGTTATACTATAATATTACTAAATTCCTCCTCGTAACCCCCAACCTCCTTGTATCCCTTTTATATAATCAATGTTCTTTAGCACTTACATGAGTAAATGTGAAAGTTAAAAACTGGATTGATGAGTAACCATAGCTTTTTCTGGCAATAAATAATGCTTATATACTGATAGATGGACCACTTGGGAAAAAAGAACCCCCCCATAGATTTTATTTGGAGAAGCATTTTCAATAAAATATATTACTTATCAAAATTTATATTTGTGTTATTATTTGATATTAATAATTGAAATAATATGATCACTCAGAAAAATTTTTTAAACCTGTTACCATAAAAAATTTTTTAAAAATTAAATTTCATTTTATATACATATTTCTTTTCCGCAGAAGATGTGATGAGTGATCATACTTTTGTTTCTTTTGTACTTTGTAGAAAGGGGAAAAACTTCCAATCATAAAATATATTAGGATGATATAAGTCCAAAGAAAAAAGAGAATAAAAGAAATGTCCAATACATATATTTAATGGATAATTATGAGTATCTTATTGGTATGATACTTAGATTCTAACAGAAACATCTAAAATTGTTAATATGTATAACTCTCCAGATATTACTTCCTTTGCTACTATTTTATCTTATGATGATAAATTTTAAATATCAACTTAAAAATGTGCCTGTGGTAGATAATTTTTCTAAATTCTTTTAGGGGTTTGAAAGTAGAAATTTTGAAAGGTAGGTCATGACCTTTATCTTTCTTTCCCTTTTCTTCCTGGCAGTTGTGACATTTGGCCCTGGTCTCATTGTTCTAGTTTTCAGGCTTCTCAGTCTGCAATTACAATAGCAATAATTTTCCCTTGACACCAAGTGGACGACTAGCTCCTCCAGTGTCCTCGGTCCTTCCCACATTGGCTGGCTGGCAACAGACCCTTGGCTGTCCATGCCGAACTTCTTTCTCCAAGGCTCCTTCTTGACGTTCTTCCTGAGCAGCTCAACAAAAGCATCATAAAAGAACAAAACACCCAGAGAAGTTCTTAACTGGGCATTCAGAAATTTATAAAAGAATTTATTATTGAGGCTTAGGGTTTTGTTTATTAATTGATTTTTGTTCTCTCTTGTTTTCTGGTCAAATACTGTGTGGGGTGTGTGTGAGAGAGAGAGAGCGAGAAATGAGAGAGAGAACGAGAGAGAGCACAGACCTCTTATTTTGGTGGAGTCCCGAAAAGTGTTTTCCAATGTTTTCAAAGCTCTGAACTGAAGCCTATAAACCAAACTGAATTGCTCACATCCTGCAAATGCACAACCACGTGTACTAGACACCTGCAATTTTTTATACATCAAAGTCTGTGCTCTTCTGCATTCAAAGAACTCCTGTCATCGGGCCCCCAAGGGGCAGGCATATAGAGAAAGGAAGCAAACTCATTTGGCAGAGAGGTGTATCAGACTCTCCCGAGGAAGATACTCTTATTCCAAGAAGGAATGAACAGAAATAGACATTCAGAAAGGGTCTAGCAAAGAGCTCCCTGAGGGCAAATCCACCCTGTGTCCTGCTAAGCCTCCAAATACACATGTATAATTGTGAGACATTTTGTTTTTCGTCAGGTGAATCAAACAGCCAGATTCCCTTATTTATAATCCTCAAGACAATGCCTTGCTTTTCTTTCTTTTGGTGGTTCTATTTTCCCCCCTTTCTTTTAAATACTGCACTGAGGTCTTTGTGGCGTCTCCCTCCCTCCCCTCTTCCCCATAGGTTTGGCACTCATGTTCCCCATTATTTCAAAGAGTAATGACACCAAGGGCACGAAGCCAATCTCACCAGCTCTGTGCACTTTCCCCTGTCTACAAAATAAGAAGGAACCAAACCAAACACACTGCAACAGTCGGCTTCAGGGATTGTGACTAATTTCCAAGCTCTCTCCACTCTGTAGTAGAATCCTGGCTGTCAGGCGACATTTGGCTTTTTTTCACAAGCCCTTGAGCAAACTTTATTTACAGTGCACACTGACTTTCATTACTACATAATACAGAAAGTATTTGCTTCATTATGAAGCCAACTGAATATTTATTTTGATTTTTGTTACTTGTGGTAAACAGAGTTCAAAACGCTCTCTACTACCATTGTTCCAAACTAGTCAAAAACTATGTAAGCAATCAGCATAGTGATTGTGTGGCCCAGATCTTGTGATTGCCTCACCACCCCTTCCAGCACAAGCAAAGTTCTTTAAAAAAAAAAAAAAGTTCATGTCAATTTGAAAATTTAAAGCAACTTTTACCCCTCAGGACTGTCTTCGGTCCTCATTGGTGACTGCCTTTATAGGAAGTCATGTTACAGTGAAGTCCTTTCAAGGTACTTTTGAAACTAAACCTTCTCTTTGGACAAGGTCAAAGGTAGGTCTAATTCTAAGAAAAGTAGTATTACTCCAAAGTTCAAGAGTACTATTTTTTAGATGATGTAGGTAAGAATATGTGTTGAGGAAAATATGTTTGTACCCAGGTGCATTTCATCTATATTAAGATATATGTCACTGCCTTTGTTGATTTCATTTAGTTCTAGAACCAATCTGCCTTGTGTACCTTAATTGGCTTTAAAAGATTGCCCAGACTTGGAATGGGCCAACATGGCCGTCTGCACAGTCCAGTTTCTGTGTATTCACGTTACAATAAACGTGTCAGCCCTGCACGAGTGTTCTTACTTGTTGACTTTTTGTGATGAATAATTTTTATAATTTGGTAGGCTTTTGACTGATTTTACATCCTACCTATAAAATCCATATCTTCTTATTTTTGGATTTTAAAGAAAGAATAACAAATCCAGAGTAGCAGAACATTTTTAGTTCATATCTCTAAATGCTTTGAGAAAACCATGTATGCCAGCACAAATCTGGACGAGTTATGTCAACATTTTTCCCCCCTGGGCTTGGCTTCCTACTGAGATTTTGGGAGTGAGATTTAGTTTTTGCCTTAGACGTAAACCCGTATGTAGAGTTTCTGGAACTTCAATCCAAAAGACCACTGTGGAGTGGCTTTTTTCCTTTCTCTACTCTATAGGACTTTTATAAAACTTCTACCTTCCTTCTAGAGGTGATCACACAATTGGACAAATGTGTGTTATACAATAGAGGAAGAAATCTTGGCTTCCGAGATCAGATATGGAATCAAACCCTGGCTCCATCACTTCCTAGTTGTTATGACCTTGAGCAAGTTACTAACCTTCCTGAACCATAATTTCTTCTATAAAACATGGGAAAAAACCCTATATAATAATACCATAAGTATTAAATGTAATAATGTCTACAAGTGTTCAATATAGTATTGTGCATATAAGTATTGGTTCCTTTTTACTATTAAATTGTTCTGATTATTCTGATAAGTGTAATTTTTTCACATAAGAATTAAATGCAAGTTTTAAAAA
Organism: Varecia variegata; assembly: GCA_028533085.1. Taxonomy (NCBI): domain Eukaryota; kingdom Metazoa; phylum Chordata; class Mammalia; order Primates; family Lemuridae; genus Varecia; species Varecia variegata. The sequence continues at coordinate 87,544,818 of CM052443.1, read as the reverse complement.
ATATTGGATTGTCTACATATATACAAACAAAAGTCAATTAAAGATATTTTTAATAATTCAATTGATACAAAAAATCTTTCTTAGTAAAATGTCTTCAATCAAGTAGGGAATCAAATACTTTCAGTGTTTTGTATATGAGTCTTGGTTAGCATTTTCTTCTTTGCTATCCATTTGGTAAACTCTTTTTTTACAACAAATATCTTTAAGTCTTTAGTTTCCCCATCAATAAAATGGAATGACAAAACTTTGAAACCTTAAAATAAATACCAAATGTTACTATTTACTGCTCATCTTATAAATAATGGGATAGAGAAGAACTCTTTTAAATACACTGTGATTAAAAGATGCATCACAGGGCTACAATTTCTATATTTAGGAATGTAGAAGAATGATGAAGATTTCCATCTTATCGAGTCCAGTGTTCAATTTATTTTTGCATATTAAACAAGCAAGATCAAAGAATTCACTATCAATGATCTGATTTTTTTCCCCTGAGGATAAAACATATTTGATGCTTAATGGTAGTGACAGATGGGTCAGCCATGGAACCAAAGTTTGTACTTTTAGGGATTGTCAAGCTGAGCCAATGAGGAGAGAATTTGGTGTTCACTGACAGAACAATCTAGAAGAATTTCAATCTTCTTGAGAAGGAACCATCCCCACCAAGAAAAATGGGTACAGACATTAATTTTATTGAAGACTATCACAGTGTTTAAAAACTTGAGCTTTGGAGTTCAACTGAGTGGGTTTTAATCTTGAGTCTGTAACATTCTATTTGACCTCAAGCGAGTTACTTAAACTCTGAGTTTCAGTTTCTTCACCTGTAAAATGAGGGTAATCGTAGTACCTACCCTACTAGATTATTGGGAGGAAATTAAATAAGAGAACGTAGAGAAGTGCCTGGCACAAAGTAAGTGCTCGATAGTGTTAGCTGTTGCTGATAGTATTTGTCCTTGGTAAAATTCACAGACTTTTTTCTTTTAGCTGGTAGGAGGAAAAAGTGCATATGGCACTTTTGCACTAGGACAGAAGTTTTAAGGATGTTTTCCTATCCTCACACCTGTAATGTACCATCCATGTGGCCTTCACTCAAACTACCATTACTATCTGTATGTGCTTTCCTTTTACCAATTAGTTAAGGTAACCTTGTGCTCCATGGATATTCTTACAACACACAAAAAGGCATACATCAGTAAAATACTGAGATATGCTTGAGAACAGCCCTCAAGACTTACGTTTTTATCCTTTGAGGTTAAAAATCAAAATCGTAAAGACTGATAGCATTTTACATATACATAATACACATTTTTTCCCTTTTGTTCACATATAAGTCAATGTTGGAGGAGCATAGATTTTGGAATCAGAAAGACCTAAGTTCAAATCCCATCTCCAGCATTTAGTAACTGCATGAACTTGGGCAAGTTTATTAGTTTCTCTGACCTCCAATTACCTCATTCATATGATGGAAATATTAATATTACCCACTAGCTCAAAAGATCAATGTGGGGATTAAATAAGATGGCATCTACAAAGCACTTAGCACAGTGTCTGACCCTTAACAGATTCTTAATGACTTTTCTTCCCTCATTCATGCATAAAGAAAATGAAGATTCTAAGAATTCCCCAAAATCATGAAGCCATTCTCCTGTATGCTTGATACCATGATAAACCCCTGTGAGCTTTAGTCTATTTTATCTTCCAAATAAAATGGCTTCTAGACAAATACCCACAAGAATATTATTTCTATAGTAGATGCTAATAGCACAATTCTTCTTACTTAAATTTGAAAATACTCTGTATCTGTCATTAGAATACAAAATAAGCTCCCTTTCACAAATACTGTTTATACTCCACAGTTTTATCAATTAATGAAAATAAAGTTTGCTACTTTATAATTTAGATGCATTTATGTTTGTGGCATATATAGACAATCTTCAAATGCATTCTGGCAATATGTTGTTATCTACAGAGAAAGCCCTAGCTTTTCTTCTCTAAGATAGTAGTTTCCCCCTCTGACAATACAGAGCTGTAAGCCATGCACACTGAATTCATGAGTTGGGCCACAAATATACAGGAGATTTCTCCATACCCTGATGGAGAAACTAAAAATCAGTATGTACCGAGGCTGAAAAAGGACTGCAAACTAGCCAGACCTTGGATTCACCCCAGACTGATTTATGAAGTCATTTTCTTTCTTATAATCTCTAATCTTCATCATCTTACAAACACTCCCTCTGCTCTACCTTCCAACTTTCAATGAGTTCTATACCTATAACCCCCATGGCTTACTAAGGAGCAAAAGATAAAGCCCTGGGAAGAATACCTCACTGGCTTTGCCTTTCAATCTACTTCTGGCTAACTGAGAAGGTTCAGTTTTCTCTTGCAGATAATTCTTTAACATTTATACAAGCACTGGTATTCATTACAAACTGAAAAAGAAAGACAAAAAGTAATGTATCCTCCGCTAGATCATAAAAAGTTGTCAGCTCATCAGTGACTTCCTATGATGTCATCAGCAACAGGAAAGCTAGAACAGTTAAGCTCCTCAAAAACTGAAGATGGAATTACAACTTCAGTATTGACCCAGTTACGTGGCCTAGCGTGTGGAGCAGAGCTTACTTTAATATATGGTTCCTTATCCCTATAAAATACATCAAAGGCCAGATTTTCAAAGCCCTGCATGACTGGCCATTTGGAAAAAGGTATATCCAGGCCCCCAGAGCCTTCATTTCAAGCAGATGGCAGTGGCAATGGCAAAGCTAGAAACTGCAAGCACAGGCTTGTAAAGACACACTTTAACACCAGCCCTGACTAGGGAGGGGCCGGCATGGAGAGAGCCGGAACCCTCATTCCATTCTATAAAACCAGGGACTGTTCTGATTTGTGGCAGGTCTCAGAAGGCTGAGTAGAAGAAACTCCATTCCTACTGGCCTTACAGTAGCCCTGCTTTCCCTGGAGGGCAGCACCGACCAATTGACTCGCATGCCACTAGGTGGCGCTCTCTCTTACTACCCTGTGTATTCATGATGGCAAAGCCACCTGTCAGGAGATCCATCTTCAAAAGTTTAAAGGTAAAAGAATAAGCTGTCGTGTTCCCCTCCTTAGTACAGCAGCTAAAGGTTTACTAAATCCACTTTGAAATCCTGTAGTTAAGCTCCTTGTCTCAGGCTGTAAAAACAAATATCTAGCACATTTGAGAGATTCAACAAATATTAAATAAATACACAACTAAATTGAGGACTCAAGATTTTTTCTTCCTTGTGGGAAAAAATAAAACATTCAACTGAGCTAATAATTTCTGGAGTCATTTGAAAAGACAGTGCTTCCCAACTTTGAACTTTAATAACTGGTTTTGAAAGTCTACATAGAAGATAGGACTTAACTTTTAGAAGTCTATGTTAATCTCCTAAATAAACACCTGGCAAAATTTCAGAGAATGGCAAATTATAATTGTTTTCTCTTTCTCTGATATTTTCCTCAAACTTTGGAAATCTTGATACAAGAAGATAGAAGCTTGGGGTCTGCTATGCAGATAAAAATACACATTTATTACACATCCTAAGCTACTCTGAGGTATATATAACATTCTCTTTAGAGTTGAAACCAAACTTTTTGATACAATGGCTCTTTTAGAATAAGGCTCTAGCTTGTCTTCAGAAGATATTTTGAGTCTCGTTTATGAAGGGTGTTAAAGAAAAAACTTTGAGTACACAAGGTCACCATGAAAAGCCAGCAGCTCTTCTCCTATAGCCAAAACTTTATTCACAATTGGTATGTATATTAGCACAATATCCATTATCATCCAGCCATTCCAAGTAGCCACTCACTGCATTTAGTTTTTTACTTGGCATCAAACTTTATTATTATTATATTTTTTGCATTTTAAATATTTATATGCTTGTGCAGTACCAAAAACAGTCAGAAATTGAACTGAGGACCTTTTGTTCCAGGTAATACAGCTCAAAACTTTATGTTCAACCATTTGGAGAGTCTGTATTTCAAAATGTTATCCCTCCCAGGCTGAGCTCATTATATTTTATGCCTCTGGGACACACATATTTAAGGTTTTTGTCTTCTTAGCATCTCTTATTATAAAAAAATTGGATTCCTTTTACAAACTCAGCAGGTCTTTGAAGAGGCATCATGCCATTCTTCATCTTCTGACATTACACATGAGGCTTTAGCTTTGTTTGTATTTTCTGTAGTGAATTCTTTCCCTTCCTGCGCCAGTCCATGGTGAATTTTCCAGATCTTCCTTTCTATCCCCAACAGAAGGAAAGCACTAGCTCTGAAATCCTGTCTTATTGTAAAACTGATTAGAAGTGAGATATGTTTAGCAGCCTTGTGACTAAGAACTAATATTTACCAACCCATACAAATCTCTCACTAGTCTAGGTTTCCCCAAAGAGGTTCAGTTATTAGAAGAATGAATGGAGTCAGCATTTTCTTTCCTTTTTAAAAAAAATTGAGATATAATTCACATTCCATAAAACTCATTCTCTTAAAGTGTACAATTCAGTGGTTTTGTCTATATTCATAAGGTTGTGCAGCCATCATCACTATCTCATTCCAGAATATTTTCATTACCCCAAAAAGAAATCCTATTCCTCCCTCCCACCCCTTCTCTCCAGCCCTTGGTACCTACCCACTAGTCTACTTTTTGTCTCCATGATTTGCCTATTCTGGACATTGAATATAAATGGAATCCTATAATATGTGGCCTTTTATGTCTAGCTTCTTTTGCTTAGTATAATGTTTTTAGGGTTCATCCATGTTATAGCAAAATCAGTACTTCATTTATTTTTTATGGCTGAATAATATTCCAACATTTCTTCTCTAATTGCCCATCATAAATTATTGCTCTTCTTGGGTGAGTAGCTAATATGGCTCTTTGAAAATCTCAAGGAGAACGTAAAACTATATTCTAAAATATTAACAACTCAACCAAATAGATTTTGAAGTAAACAAAATTCCTGGTATTATGGTAAGTAAAAATAAAACAAAACTCCTTTTGATTTTTTACTCTTCTGCTTTCACATCTCAATACCATTCACTAGAAAAAGTAAATGTCTCCTAAATATGGTCATTTCTTCAAGGTGGTATGTATAATATTACATTTTGGATAATTTTTAGGAAAGTCTACTTATTATAAAAAATAAGAAGCATCTGACTTTGAATTAAAGAGATCTATGTTTGATGCAGTCTTTTGTTTACTAAAATAAAGTATTGGTTTTATTTACCTAAAAATTTAACTTGTAATACTTTTCATGAAGTAAGCCTGTTAGGCTGATTACTGTATCCTAAGTGCTGATTGTGGTATCTGGTGCCTGTTGAATGAATGGATGGATACATGGACAGATGGATAATGATTCAAAAATCAACTATATCCTTTTATAACACTAAGTAATCTATAGTGCTGATGTGGGATACATCCTGTTATAGCTTGAAACATTTAAGTCATGCTACACACAAAATATGAAGCTAAAGGGTATACAGGAAAAAGATACTACTGATAACTCTTGAATGGCTTCTGACATATGGCCCCAAATATATATCAGAGACAGTAAATTATATATGCTGCTTTATCATAACGTAAGTGTAATATGTGGATGTGTGTATTCTTCAAAGAGAGAGGGAAATGCACAAACAACACAGTTTGAAATGGTAGAAAATGGCAGACACTGGGAATATGGAAAGAATAAGATACATTCCTTGCCCATATAATAATTTACCCAGTTTAGGGGGGAAGAGTCCTGCTATAATTTGTTCCTCCACTGCAGAATGATGCATATGTGATTGGTAGCAGAATGATAAGGAAATGGTCTAGTTAATACACAATTTCCCAGCCCTTGCTGTAAACCAGGTGTGTTAACGCACCCGCACTCAGCCAGCTGTGGAGGACTGCAGTGTTGTGTACTATGTCCACGTACCCCATCTTCTTCCTCTCGCTATTGGGCCATGTGTTATTCTTAGAAGTCCTTGTTGATAATTCTCCCCCTTTGTGTAATTTGCCCATTGCTACTCAGCTGTCTCAACCCATTCTTATCTCCCCTTTTATTAAGCTACTTTTACTTTTTTTGAAAAGGTAAAGTCCTGTATTTACAGTAGTATTTATTAGGAATCTAATGTAATTTTTGAACTGTGCTAGTGTTATTACAGATTTGCTATTTTGGGGGGGGTGTTCTGCTCACAAAGCTGCATGCGTGTTGAGGGGTCTGCCTTGATCTAATTTTCTCATGAGTCCTTTTAGTGCATATTTTCCAGAATGCAAGGTTTTCCAGAAATGCACATTGCACCATAGAAGAACTGCCAGTATATGTAAAAACATAATAACAAGATCAATACAAGGAAGGCTAGCTGAGAATATTACAAAAAAGAGAAGTTTAAGCATGATCTGCAGTGGTTAGCTAGGCAATGCTACAGTGAAGATATCGCAGGGTGTTTGGGGAAGATTTAAAACTCAATACAAATAAGTTATTTTTAACAGCTGTGTGAAGTAGTGTACTGTATTGATTAAGAGCCTAAGCTTAGACCTGAGCACACAAATTATCATCTCTGTGCCTCCATTTTGTCATCTAGCAAATGACTATATAAAGGAGAAATGGGATAATAATGTAAAGTGCTTAGCACATTGCCTGACATTCATTCCATAAGTACTGATTAATCATCCAGAAGCCAGGCAGTACTTTAGAGTCTGAGAATACAGCTGTGAACAAAGTACAATGTAAGTCTTCAATTTTTTTAATGTTAGCTATTATAATGGTTTTTGTCATTTACTTTTATCTGCCATATACTTCCAAAAACTAAATAGCCTAAATAAATTCCTAAAGGAATAACAATCAGCAACTGCAGTGTTAGAGTGTTATCTATTCTTTTTACTGCCTTGCTGGAACACATTAAAGGAAAATGAAGACAAAGGCACCAGGGGTGATTTGTTTCTAGACCATGTTGCCCGAGGGACTTGGAATTTGTGAATGCAGGAGGTGCAAGTCCCTGGCAGGGCGGTCACGACCTAGTGAAGAGGACACTGTGTTTCATAAGATGCTTTCCGAATGCAATGCCCAGGGAACTTCCAAAGGAATTTTTCAGAAAACCAATATGGATCCACTGAAAAGAAAAAGAAGAAAAAACCTGCCAAACCCCCATCACGTGCAGCAGGGGAGTGCGCATAGATGCGGGTGGGGGACAGAGGCTCTGGACGCGAGCTAAGCCGGTGTGAATCGCTGGCGCATGAGCCTGGCTGCAGCGGACGGTGCACAGCTGGTGAAACGCACATTTGCTGCCATGAGCCTCTCAGCGTCCAGAATGGCGGGGGTGGAGAGAGGGGCTGCCCGGCGTGTGCAGACTCTCCGCGCCGGCTCCTCTGTTTGGGTAAGCCGAGCGCAGGGTCCTCGCTCGCTGCCGAGGAGCTGGCGCCGGGCACCGGACTTGCAGCCAACAACAGCAAATGGTGGCGGCGAGGAGGAAGCCTGCGGTGCTGCAGCCCCCCCTAGGGTAACATTCACGAGCTCGAGAAGAAAGCGAATGCCAGAGGGCAGTGCGGAAGGGACACGCTTGAAACCCGAGCGAGGGGATGGGGCCGGAGAGAGGAGGAGGAAGCCAGCCATGGTTCCAAAATACTGCCGTCAGGTCCCGCTGACACCAAAGCAAAAACATCCCTGGCCACCCGTGGGGCTGCCCCTGGGTGTTGGGTTCCTAGCAAAAGATCAAAAGGCGAGCTCCCTCATCTCAAAGCCAAACGTGGCGGTGCACTATTCAGAGAGGGGCTCCGTTTTCACCAGAAGTTATTTTTCAAAAATAATAAGTTTGGTTGATAGTCTTTCTCTCCCTCTATTTCTCTTATCGTTCCTATCCCAACTCTTTCTTCATCTCTCCCCCTTCATTCTCCTCCCGTGATTAAGACCAGAAACGTGCAATGAATGCTTCCGTGTCACATAATGCCAGGGAAGAGAATTTATAGCCTGCTTGACGTTATCTGGCTTGATGTAGAGAATAAACAAAACACAGCATACCACCATCAAGCACACCGTGGTGGCAAGAGTCCCTCACTCCTCACCGACTTGGGGGTGACCTTGCTTCCGTCCTTGCCATCCCAGCAGGCAGCAGCGTGCACTAGCAGGCAGGGATGTGTAAGTGCCTGGGGAGTGGCGCCTGGTCTTGGCACTGCGAGTGTATCGGTGTTAACAGCTGGGTGCATAAGTCATGCTCAATAAGGATTTAGTGGCAACATTCGGTCTCAGATTAGCCCAGCTAGCAGGCAGGGGCTGGGTTTTTGCCAAGGCTGGGCAGCTCAAAAGGTCATGTGATCTCCTGGGATTAATACTGGTATTTAATGAAATGCTTTGCTTATCACTGTTCTGGGTCAAGGGCTTTGTTTCTCACTGCAAGGAATTGCTTCAAAATATAATGTGATCTGGTGTTGTGAGTTGCCTTACTAAACTCTCAAGAGTTGCAGTTATCTCTGTAAGCCAGATACTAGAAAGCCAGTGAGCTAGGAATTTTCCTTGACTCTTCAAGGAAAGTTCAGAAAGGGGGCCGTTAGGGAGGCAGGTCAGGAGAAGACTTCTGTGACATCCTAAGGAGTGCAGACTGGACCCTGTAGCCGTGAGATTTTAAGTATTGCACAAAACAGAATAAAAGACTGCTGTCTGTCATGACTAGAAGAAGGGGTTCCACTGGGAGAAATTAGAGGGACACATGAGAGTCTGAACCAAAGCAGCAGCACTGGAACTGGAGAAAAGTGGTTGAATGCAAGGGATATTAATAATGTAAAGTTTACAGGACATGGTGACTATTTGGACATGGGACATGCAGAAAAGCAGGAGGAGGACGTTTCTGGCTCCAGCAGCCTAGTTGGGTAGATGCTGCTGTTGCTATTAAAGAAGTTGAGAAATTAAGCTAAGCAGTAGATTTGCCAAAGGGTGGGAGTGTAAAAGAGGGGGAGGTACCCATAATAGCCAATGACCCTCAATGGGCATCCCTCTCAGCCACAGGGAATTGCCTCACCCAAGATGACCACCCTCCTGGATTGTGACCTACAGCCAACGACTGGCCGATGCTTGGATACCAAGGCCCAGCCCCCTGGCTTCAATTTGGGAAAACTCTGAAGGGTTATTCTAGAGCTTCCCTTTTCCCTCTGCCTACTGCTCATGCCTTCCTCACCTCCTTATAGGTGTGTCTCCCCAGGGAACTCCCCAACAAACTTTTTGCAGGCAACTCTCCACCTTAGAGTCTGCTTCAAGGGATGTTTTATAAGACAGTGTAGAGGAAAAGGATCCCATGAGGATGGCTAAGAAAACAGAAAAGATGTGGTTCTGGAAACTAAAGAGAGATTTTTCCAGGAAGACGAAGGAGTCAGCAGTATCGAATACCACAGAGAGGTAAAGCAGAATAAGGGCTGAAAAGTGTCTGCTGAACAACCAGGAGACAGGTCATGGGTGACCCTGGCAAGGGCAGTTTAAAGGGTGAGTGTGGTAGGGGACAGCTAGCACTGGACTGGAGATGTGCTGAGCAATCAGGGGCAGTGGAGAGAGTCGGTGCAGACCACTGTGGGAAGACACTTACCTACGGAGACAGAGAGAGACAAGGTAGTGCGAGGTAAAGAAGGATACAGGATCAAGCATCCCCCTAATCAGGGAAGAACGGAGCTAAGGTGAAATAAATGAGGACAAGAAAGAAGATGCTGATACTGGGACAAGAGCAGAACATGAAAGGAGTGAAGTGCTTGAGAAGATGTGTGGGATACAGTCCAGGGCCATGTCTTTCTCTGACACCAGCTGCAGGGAGTGAAGGTGACCTTACTAACAACACATCTAACAGAGGAAAATAAACTATCAAACAGAAAGTAAGAGAAATAAACGCACAGTACACAATTACCCCTTTGAAAAGGAAACTCACTACACACTATCCCCTTTGTTTTGTTTTAATTAAAACATCCGTGGCCTAACTTGTTATCTTTAAGGGTTCTTTCTCAGGCTTGAAGAGCTGTAAGTGGACAGTAGGGATATGAACTCCCCACTTCAGTTCTTGCCAGCACCAGATTCCAAGGACTCATAAAGTCAACCTAACAGAGAAAAAACAATAAAGAGCGCCTGCAACTGCTTCGCTGCCGCTTCTGTTATCAGTCTGCTAAAGCAGAGGGGAAAAAAAGCCATCTTTACCCTGTAAAAGCACCAAGCAACTTTCCTCAGCCACCCGGCACTACCCTCTAACTTTTTCTTCAGTGCCATGGTGGCCATACTCTCTTTCACTCGCTCCCTCTTTCACTTTTTCTTTCTTTCTTGAGAAAGTAAAATAAACTTTCTTTCCTAAAACTATTTACTCCTGGGGTGAGAATTCTTTCTCCAACCCCTGAGTACCTAGTAAGTTTCCACCCTAACAGGGAGGTCTGAAGGAGATGGCAGAGGTGAGGAAGGCTGGACACCATCTCCTAAATCAGGCCCCCAAACCCTCTCTGGGCCCTAAGGTCTTGCACAGTCTTCTTCAACCTCTATTTCTGCCCTCATTTCCCTCTAATATCTTTCAGACTTGCACCCCGCAAACCAATGCATACTGCTGCAGACTCCCCAGGGGGTCCCCAATTCTGTTACCATTGGACCTTGCTTTTGACCTTTTCTGAGCCTGCTCTTCTGGCTTGCGCAGGGTTATCTGTTTAAACATTCTACCTATTCTTTAAAGTAAAAGGTCAAATATCATCTAACCACATTCCTCTTTGCTCTCTGTTCTGGCCCCACAGACTGCTTCGAAGGTCAAGTTCACTTCCATTTCTTCCTAGGACACTTTCCATCAGAACCCTTCCTGGGACTTCAATTCTCCTAGCAAACCAAATAGATCAGAGCCTTGCCTCCAACCCTACTATACATTCTTATAGCAGTGCTTTCTTTCATAACAAAGAACACAGTGGCAGTTATGTATTTGCGTGAATATTTGACTAATTCTGGTTTCCTTATTAGACCATAACTTTGCAAAGTCTGGGACTCATTGTTATATCCCCAGAGTAGTTCCTGGCACATGTATTGGTTGGATGAATAAATGAATACTTTCTACAGTCCAGCTTAGGGTTACCTCATATATGAGAAGACTAAACAAGATATAAATTATGTAATGACAGAGGCCAAACATTTTCATCTTTTTATTTCCTAAAGTATCTAATACAGGTCCTTGTACATAATAAGTACTCAATATATAATACCTTAGCTGTGTGAACAACAAACATTTTTAAAACTCTTCTTGAAAAGAATCACTAGACTGTGTAGTCATGGTGCTGACTTGTTTTGGGAACTGCTGTGCCATGGCATCTCAATTCCCTGTTTGACTGTTTCATGCGTTCATACGTTACAAAGCATGCATTTATCATCTATCACACACTAGATGTTGTAGGAGGTGCTGGGGATACAGTGGTGAGCAAAGCCAGACGTGGTCCCTGTCTTCATGGAGTTCCCAAGCTAATAGTGGACTCAGACACCAATCAAAGAATCACATACATGAACATTTTCAACCGTGGTCATGATCTTGAAGAGACACAGAGGTGAATGTGGAATAGGGTAGTGCCAGCAAGCTGGGAAGTGTATGAGTTGAGATGTGAGAGGTAGGGAGACCCAGATATTACAGAGCAAGGGGGTCATATTAAGGACTGTAGAAGCCATTTGAGTGTTTCAATCAGGATGAAAGTGACATTAACCAAGTGCATTTCTAAAATATCACTCTGACTTCAGGGTAGACAATGTACTGAAGACGACACACCCCTCACAGAATTTTCTAACCACCTGCCCACTCTACAAGATCTTCCTGGGTACTCTATCACATCACCTGTTTATTTTCTTCAAAATCTTTATCACTAATGAACATTCTACTTTCTTCTTCCAGTTTTCTGTTCTCATCCGTCCCACCTTCCTGCTCCAACAGAATGTAGGCTTCACGAAGACCAGGAATCTTGTCTGTCTTTTTCTTTACTATAGAGTATATTGAATAATTCTTGGCATATTGTAGGTACCCATAAAAATTTTCCAAAACCAAATTTTGATTTTTGTGTTTGGAGGTGAGACAGAAAGGATGTGTGCTGAGGCTACTGGAAGTGGTATTTCTTTTAGCATGGCCTCCTGGTTTTTCCATGAAAATGGGCTTATAGGACCTTGCTCAAAGCTTTTATGACACTGAATTCTTTTAAATAAGAGGATGCAAAAAACCTGTAGCGTCTCTTAGGAGCTGTCTTGATGGAACTAAGAGTGGGGCTAAATATAAACATATTTCCTTATGATTATTCTATTCTAAGCTGCTGAAGCTATGATCTACCAACTACCTTTCCTGCACTGGAAAAGTTACATAAAGGTTCAGCGTTTCCTTGCCAGACAACTTGTTATCATAACCCACCTGTGTGAAACACTAAAATTTATAGTTTCTAACAGCTCCATGGATTGGTGGAAAGATACGAGAATTGCAATTAACATTCCCCTAAACAGGAAAGCATTATATGGACACATTCTATGTTGAATTCAGTGGAAATTCCATGTTCTGTATGTCAGGACATACACACATTTTGAACCAGGTCTGTTAGAGTTTTATGAGTCATTTTGTTGAAACTTCTGGAATTATTTGAAAGTTCTCCTCGTCTACCGTTAAGTGTGTAGTTTAGGTTCTAGCCAGTATTTAGGCTTAATTAGCTTTGTGTGAATAAACTGGAGTTTTTTGCTCAGATCTCTGGGATTAATATAAAACTGGTTATAAAATCATGGTTTCCTTTTCAAATTGTGCCTTTAATTTGACCTTTCTGGGTAGTTGCCCAGGTTGTTCTTAGGTGTATCACCATTTTTACATATACCCAGATCAGGTCTATTAAAAGCCATTTGGCTTCCTCAACTTCAGCCTATCCGGGAAGTTCAAAATTCTTTCTTTTAAAAAAATGGCAATATTAAATGAAAGCTATACATTGTAGTCCCTGAGAAATTCCAATAATTTATATTAAAGTTCATGAATAAAATTCTCCAGTCCAGTTCAGAAGGAAAAAGGAATAACTCTGCTATGTTTCACTACCTAATGTAATGATGTTTGCCTTTTTAGGGGAAAGAAATAAAAACATTGATACCCTTTTGATTATTATGGGCCTTCAACAGAATCTGTATTAAGAATCAATATACAGTCCTTAAAATTGTTCACTTTTGAGTGATGAAGTCACACAAATGAAGTTCTTTGTTTTTGTTTTTTAGTTGTAGTCAGTGTAGTAAGGGTTCAGAAAAGCCTGTTCAGCTATTCACATGTTGCATGATTCGTGCTTTCTCATACTTTTTAAAACAAAATAAACAAGAGGTTTTGTTGGTTAAAAAGTCAAGCCAAAATAATTTTTAAAGACTGAAAATTGTGCATGTGTCTACAGTAGATGAGAAAGATGAAAATGTTTTAATTCTAATCCTGTGGTCTACTAGAAAATGTTAAATATTTTGAGTAAATGCAAACACAAACCTCCATAAAATTTCTAGTATAGTTGTATAGTTAAGGTTTCAAAAGCTAAGCCAAAATTGGAAACAAAAAAAAGGTAGAGACATCTGCTGCTCTCTGAAGACACCAAATCCCACAACTGAAGGTACTGGGATTAATTTTAACTCATAAAAGAACCTTGATAATGAAAACATTGCAAATGATAAGCTCTATCAGAGATGTGAGATAAGGCACTCTTTCTCCTATTGCATTAGCAATTTCATATACACATTGTTAGCCTCACCACTTGTTTTTTGAAAAGGGAATGAAGTCAGTAGAGTATTCATAAGAAGAAAAGCTTCAGTATTGGAATCGCATTTGAAGATAAGATAACAGCTAGCTCCAGATCCAGAATTATATCTGATTATCTTCTGTGAGCATGTAGAAAAATAAAGTGATCCTAATTAGCATCAGGCATGGCTTCATTAAGAACAAGTGATAATTAATCTTATTCCTTTTACATAAGCAATACTGGACTAGAATGTCCATAGATAAACATAATTATGAGCCCTAATATTTATGTAGTTAGGACTGAGTAATTCATAAACTATCTTTACATATATTATCACATTTCCTCCTTATAACAATTGTATGGCTATCAGAGCAAATAATAATGATTGCAATTTTTATAAAAAGGGGAAACAAGGACTATACAAGAGGTTATTGGAGGCCATCAGCAAGAAAGCCCTAGAATCTAGAATCTATTGGGTCAATCTAGTGTTCATTTCTACTACACGACTCTGGCTTGATTTTGACAAAGCATTTGGTGACCTTTGGTGGTGTGCTATGGGCAAGACAGAATAAAGTTAATAAACTGTTCCCTCTAAAAGCATGTATGTCAGAGCCTGAATTTAGGTTAAAAAGGAAAATCAATCATCCAATATGGAAGGAAGAAGAGTTTTATCATTGTTCATGTGGAAATGCTGTAGATTTTCAGTTTTCTATAAACTCAGTAAAAGAAGTGTCATGTAGTTGGTGAAAAAAATTTACAATTTTATGCTATGTGAATAAAAAAAGGCCCCAGCTTATGTAGACAAATAGCTGTGCTGTATCTGTGCTAGTTAGATCATATTTTAGTACCATGCTCATTCTGACATTTTTAGATGGTCCTCAATAATCTGCTATTCATTAGGTTGGTAAAGGCTGGTCATGAGCAGAAAAGGTGGGAGAACTGGGGCTGTTGATCTGAAGCAGAGAAGACTTTGGGGGCAGCTGAGAGATTTTCTTCATCAAAGTGAAAGGAGGTAAAGACTTATTCTTTATGGCTCCAGATTGTAGAAATAGGACCAATGGGTAGAAATTTAATAAAGTCCTATCTGGGCTCTGTATTGGGGAAGATGTTTCAAAATTTGGAACTGTCATTAGGGGATAGATTTTCTCAAAAAGTCTTGTGTTTCCCATCCCTGGACATGTTCAAGCAGAGGCTGGATGACCATCTGCCAAGGAATGCAGCAGAGAGGATTCCGGCTTTGAGTGGCAGTTTGGATGAATGACCTCTAATGTTGCTTCCAACTCTAACATTTGGAGTCTCTAGTATAGGGTCCCATACACCAATTCTTATCCCTAGTGCAATGTCTTCCAAATCTTAGGAATCTGGGTCTTTAAACTTCTCATAGGATGTTTGTAATTGTCTCTGAATGAATGTGTGCAAGCTTAGTCCAAAAGAGACTTGTGAATAATGACCCACATTAATACATTTTTAGCTTCTTCCAGCAATGGGAGATTTTATGGGATTTGCCTCTGACAGCGCCAGACCCTTGAAAGTCATCTAAGTAGCACTCCTTTGCATTTGCATTCTGGACTTAGAAATTCAACACCTCAACAAATAAAAACACCTCTGGGGCATTTCTGTACCTGAGCTGGTCTCCTAGGTCTATCATGAGTGAAATCTACTTCTTTGATGTTGTCCAGTAAGTGACTAGGGGCTGGTGGCACGGGTGTGGTGTTTGTGTAGTGTGTACACCTAGTAGAGGGCATGTTACAATTGTTCCACGTCTCTGGCCCACACAGTCTGTCTGGCATCCAATGATTAGTGTACACATCTGGACAGTTTGGCGCTATTTCTCCACCATCCCTGTGGGGACCTAATATATGCAACTGTCACATGACCCTTTCAGCCTGCTGTTTTATGTCTGTATAGATAATTCATGGCTAAGTCACTATGGGGCTAACCATTCTAACCTGATTAAAAGTACATACAAGTTTATTGGCTAGTGGTACACGTGGCCTCAATTTTCTGCCCCTTAGTCAATCTCATTCAGCAAACATTTATTTATTCCTTTGAGATGCACAATTTTCATTCCAGCTTCAGGGGTGTGCGCCTGCTGCAAGGGGTTTTCTGGGGACTAGGGCAGTTGAAAGAGGATGGATTGGCCTTGTCTCAGTACCTCTGGTGTAGAAGAGTTCCCAGGGCTTCTTTCAGTTCTATGATGCTCTGGGATCAGGGAAACAGTATAGGCAGTTTGGGAGAAGACCCCAGGAGTCTTCTTAAGTCACATGAAACCCACTTAAATGATCAAAATATGTGTCAAAAGCATGCTTTCATTTTCTAGTTACATTTTCAAGGTCTACTACAAATATACACCTGGAGAAAAGTAAGAACCAGATCAGTTCCAAGTCCATAAGAAAATTTATTGGGACATTCCTCTGCATTGACAACCTCTGATATAAGCAATGCAAAGAGTAAGAAATGCTGAACTTGGCCTCAGAAGGAGAACTCAGGCAAGTATACCTTAGGAAGCAATGGTGATTCACAGAAAAATAGCACTATTGGTGAAGCTTTGCTGTACATGCTTATGATATTTTAAAATCTTGGTATTCAGAGTGTCGTCCACAACAGCAGCCAGCACATCACCTGGTGCTTATTAAGAATGCAAAATCTCAGGCCCCACTCCAGACCTTCTCAATTAGGATGTGCATTTCAACAAGATCCCTTGGTGATTGCTATGCACATAAAATTTAAAGAAGTCTTGTTTTAAAACTACTACTATCAGATCAATAGATAATTTAAATGAAATGAAATATTTCTTAATGAAAAAAATCCTTAGTGTTTTAAAAATAGAAACAAAACTTTCATACCCCTCTCGCTAAAGGGTAATGATAAATGAGTAAGAAAATTACTTATGCCTAATGAATAAAATTAATGATGTTCTACATTTTAAGTTAATCTTTTCTCCAGGGTTAAGAGAACCCTGGAAGCATTGTTCTGGGTGATTCAACTTTAGTTTAATTAGTGACTGGAGAAATAGGAGAGTCAAAGTTTGGGTTTAAAAACACTCCCTTATTGAACCACTCAGATTTTCTGTTTGCACATTAGTATACAAGCACATAGCCATATCAGGACCCCAACACCAAACAAAAACCCAAAGCATTTGTAAGGGTATGTTGTGAGTGAGAAGTTACTCTTTTCTTTCCTCACCCACACAGAGCTATTTTGCAATCACAATAAGGTTTTGCAAAAGTACGGGTGAAAGCTATAAAAGTTATGAAGTCATATTTAGATTGACTAAGAGGTTATGATTTCCAAGAAAGAGAGTAATGTTTCCAAATATAGTACAGCTGATCTAGTGGCAAAGAATATGTCATTATGAAATACAAAATTTATAGATGCAAATACACGTATATGTACGTATAGATATTTATATACATACATAAACTCAAAAAAGCTATGAACTAATGAAAATAGCAACTGGTGGTGGGGTTTGTAAAAATGCTATAATTCAGACACACACCATTAAAAAACTCATTGATAAATCATTGGAACTTATAGCTGACTTTTGATTTATTTTTACACCGACTGCAGTCGTGACTCCAGGGAGATGTTTATACACTGAAAATTTCAGTGAGGAGCAGCAATAGCTAATCTGCTCAGTTTTTGAACTCTGAGAGTTATGCTTTGAATTAAAGAAGATTTATGGAGGGAGCAATGGCCTTTTATGGATTACACGCTAAAGATCAGAATGAGTAAGAAAGAAGGCATTCAAAAGAACTGAGGCTTTTTATTTATGCACATTAAAGAAATATACAGTTGAAATGGTCAAAAAATCATATAGATTACCTCATTTTTATATATAGCACAATTTACATTCTCCTATTTACACGCTACTGTTTGATTGTGTTCTGACTTAGGTTGTGTTCCAATTGTATATGTATCATTTCTTTCTTTCTTCACTCCCTCCCTCCTTTCTCTCCTTCCTTCCTTCCTTCCTTCCTTCCTTCCTTCCTTCCTTCCTTCCTTCCTTCCTTCCTTCCTTCCTTCCTTCCTTCCTTCTTTCTTTCTTTCTTTCTTCTTTTCTGGCAAACAAGAGGAATCCTTGCAATCATCAGGGACTATGTTACATATCTTCTGGATTCTCTTTAAGGCCAAGTACGATGCCAGGTACATAACAGATTTTATAAAAGCCTATTGAGTTTTGTGGAAAAATTATATAATGATCCAAAATTGCTTTACCATGCTTGGATGACCATAAGATGTTTGAAACAAAAGGTAACCCTCAAGAAATAATCTTGTTTGGAGGGGCTGAGGTGTGGGATAGGTGGAGAAGGAGGGTGGCAAGCTGCCTGACAGGTCCAGCATTGCAGAACTTCATAGACATCAGACATCAAAGACCTGGACCAGGCACAGATGAAGGAAGAGGTGCTCTACTCTTTACCACGTACTAAGAGCAAACCGCGTCCAGTTAAGCACAGTCATGGGAAATGAGTGAGGACTGAGCAGTTTCATCCTCTCTAAATGCATTCTGAATGGCAGAGTAGGCTCCGCCCCTGCTGTAGAATACAGAGCCAACACTTAGTCACAAGTAAAACTTCTTAGCTAATTGAGAGGTTTAGGAAAATGTAACCTGGAAGGCTTTGTGCCTACCTCTTGAAGCTTCAAGCCTCAAGGCACGTCCTAGGCTCCTGCCTGAGCATGAACATCTCTTGAGATTTTAAGAGAACAAGAGAAGTTTGTGGGCAAAGCTAGTTAGCTGCTCTAGTTTAAGTTCAGTTGCACTAAAAGAAGAAAATTTGTTAGACAACAGGCACAAGATGGTTGAAATTTTTAAAAATCACACATCTCTTTGTCATATGTTGCTCTTTTATAATTTAATATCTGCTTATGGTGACTTTCATAATTTGCTTTGGTATAAATGTCATCTTTCTGATATTTTAGTAACATACTTGTATGAAATAGCTGGATTATCTGTTTTTTCTGCCTATCAATTCCTTTCATCTAAAAATACAGGAATTATACACAGCTATTATGTACTCATAATTAAAAATTAAAAGAAAATAAAAATACAGGTATTCTCCCTGGAATGATCCACAAAAGCATCCACTGCAAGCTTATCTACCTGAGTATGTCCCTATTCAGCAACTCATTAAGACAAACCTAAACTGCGATCTTACTAACCAAAGCGGGTAATTGCCAACTCCATTCCTAAGTGAGAATTGTGTGTACTGGGTTTTAGTCAAATTTATTTCATTCCGAGTTGTTTAATCTGCTTCAAAATCTGTCTTAGATGATTAGACTGGCAGGTGGAGGAAAAGCCATTTGGGAACAATCATCACAGAAGCATCAAAATAGCCATTTCTGCTTAAAGTCTTTCAAGAGAGCTGTAATTTCAGAGCGAGTTGTTATGTGAGATGTGTACATCAAGTGATAAAAATGTTTCCAAGATGCTACAGTTCTCCAAACCTGGTAATAAAACCTTTTGTAATGTTAGTCTGATTCATTAAGGAATATCCCTCCTTAATGAATTGAAAAAAATAAAGTAATAAACTGTTCCTTGTGCTTCAGTTGGCCAGCAACTGCTCATTTCAGATTACTAGCACAACAATTTAGAAAGATTGCAGGCTTTGGTTTAAATCCAGCTAGCCAAGTAACCTTGGGTATGTAAAATGCATCTTTGGTCTTCAGGTTCCTTACAGGAGACAACATGGCTTCTTGGTCGAGTAGGGGAGCCCCTGGGCTCAGAGCTATGTACCTACACTAATTATGTGACCCTTGGCAGGTTACCTAAGCTCTCCTCATCTGAGATGTCATTACCTCACAAGGAGAAAATGTATTTAAGAAGTTTAGAAAAACTCCTAACCATTGTAAGCAATCAACCTATAGTAGATATTATCAATATCAGTAGATAATTTCACAACTATGACTGCTACCAGGAAATCAGGAAGCTGAGTCCCCAACTACAGAAGAAATACTGAGTGTTTATACTTCTTTGACACGTGACCACGGTCTTTTCTTATACTTTAGAGAATTACGTGCAAATCTAATTTGAGGGAAGTTGAAAATGCAGATATTCCTTTGGGGAGGGGAAATAACTTGAATGCAAACTGAAACATTGCTCCCTAAAAAGCTTTCTTCTAGCTCAGCTCTCCCCTGTCTTGAGTAATGGAAACTTCCTGGGTATATCATGGCTGGTCAGTGAACTGGCCCCTGAGCAAGGAGTCTTCCTCCTATGCCAGGGCTTTTGTTCTTAACCAAATAGTGCCATGAATTAGGCTGCCTCATCTGATCTCTATATGATCCTGAGAACTCTGGGGGTCAGTGACGCCTAGAGTTCTTATTAGGATTTCTGATTAGGATAGCCACACCTTTGACAGAATAAACTGAGCATATCAAGGGGAAAATATTCATATACATATCCCACATTTGATGCTGAAGCTTGAGCTAAGTCAGAGGGTTAAGAATGTTTCTGGGAAATTTTTCTTTGATGGTCTCATTTTTTAGCAATAACATCTTTCCCCCTCACCTCCCCTCCCTTTTTTTTTCTTAGAATCTGTAAAGCTTTTCACTCCATGCAGAACTATTTCTGTAAAACTAAGAACTATATTCAATCAGAGTCTCCGACATTTGACATTCTCTTGGATATTTTAGCAATGTTTGGGGATTAATGAATTTCTGGTGCTTGGCTGAGGGTATATTTTTTGGGAGTGGTTTTGCTAAAAGAGAACTCCTAAAGTAGCAAATTTGGTTAAGGAATGGTGGTGATAAGATTGCACTGTGCATTTTGCACCCATCTTGCATCTTTCCCAGGTTGCTCTACTTGATTATGGGAACTCCCATAATACCAAATCATGTTACAGTTCTTTTTTATAGGAAAGAGAATGTGAGGGCACCCTATAGCAAATTGCAAAGTAGATATTATCAGTTCCAAATTTCGGCCCCATTCCTCCTCTTAGCACTTTGGTGGTGTTTTTAAAGGTTGTAATGCTTCCTTTACTAGTTCAGCCTTTTTTTTATCCAGTTGCCAACTCATATCTAAATAACAGGTGGTCATTCAAACACTTTGGGTGAATATTTGGATAAGAAGTCATCTGAAGACCAAACACTTCAAGACTCCAAGGCATAATGTTTTACTGACGGAAAATGATGGAGTTTCAAGTGCCATGACAGTGTGAAAGAGTACTGGGGGTGAGAAAGGGGTGGCTCTAACACCTCCTCACAAAACCTCAAGGTTCTGCTTGAAAATAAGGCCCATCCCGGTCATAAATGAGACTGGGTAGGTATGTCTAGCTCAGTGAAAATCACTACAGGAGAGAAAATGCAAAGCACCTCTTTCTAGACTGTGAGTGAATCATCTTAGTTCTTTCTAATAAACAGGACAAGGTGGGCACAGATTTCCTTACTTTGCATATGCTTGGTGTTTTGATTATTCCATTTTTCTGACTTTGGGGTTTATTATTCAATATTATCAAATGCCATCATTTCTATGTAGGCTTTCCTGGAGAATTATGTACTCCACAGTACTTGTTTTCCTTTTATTGTGCACTTATTACGTCTTGATTTATGGTAATGTATGCTCACTGTTGCCCCACTAAGCAGTAAATGTTTTCATGGGGACTGTACAAAATTTATCTTTCCAGTCCCTCTGCTTAGCACAGTACTTAGTCCAGAGCAGTCACTGAATGTGTCACCGGCACTGCATGGATTTCCTCATAGCATGAGTTCAACAGGGCAGCTGTTTTCCAGCCTCACTTGCCTAAGCTTCATTGGCTGAGAGGGTCATCAGGGAGCCTTGGAAATGGAAGAAACATTAACAGTTCAGCTTCTTGTCCCCTCCCTCACCATTAAGCAAGGCTGTATCTAAAATATCCCAGACAGAAGGAAATTGATCTTATTTTAGAAGACATTCAGAGATACCACTGAAGTAATTCCTTTGAGGTTAAATTTAGCATATCTTTCAATAAGTAATTCAAGCGTTCTCATGTTGAGCTACATTTTTGCTCTTTACTCAGAAGCATTATTAACATACCAAAACTCTGCCCATTAGCCTGCGGGATAAAGACTTGGAGGCTAAATGCCATTCAAGGATATATTTATCTTAATCTCATACTGGGAACTGAAGGAATGAAATTGAGGATTGAAAATATGTATATATTTCAAATCTCCAAATTATTTTAAAAGGTCATAGAAACCAACCTATTTTATCCCTGCATTGCAAATAGGATATGGATTTCTTACACATTTCACAAGAAGATTTGGCTTGAACACCCAGTCTTCTATCAATACAACACAGCTCAGGCAAATGTGACCTGAACTCTGACCTCCAAATGTGCTTCCTCCAACCTCCAAAAGTACTTATAAAGCATAATGCCATTTTTACCTCATTTTATGTGTGTCTTTTACCCTGCCAATTGGGACAATATTGTCCTCAAGTAACTGCATCCCTCGAAGTGCCTCATACAGTGTCTTGCCACTAACAGGTTCTCAGTAAAGGTTTGTTAAATGAATAAATAATATATTCATTAAGCTGCTTCTCTTTCAAAAAATATCAAAGAAAGAGAGAGACTGAGTACACGTTTATCGATTTGATTACCAATAGGAGATGAGAGCGTGGATGTAAGTGGGGAATCAGTTGTCCCAGAGACCCTAAGGTAATCAATTCTTCATCAGCATCTTTTAAAATGCTCATTTCCTATTCAGGTGACCTATGCCATACAACAAGTTTAAAACCCTCTTCCCTAGGTTCTGGTTAATTTATGATTTTTTCCCATTATTATCTACATATACAGAAAGAAAATCCAGTTTAAATTGTCCAGAAAGTAATTTCTCTCTCCAAAGCAATAAACTATTTTTAGGCTCAGAGCCAGGCTGGTTCCTACACATGTAATCCCTTGGGGCCTTTAGGTCACTAGCAAAAGGCCTTGGAAAATTTAATTAAAGAGATTTCCAGGAAGGGGAAAGAAATTAAAGAAATTGGCCACCACACCATGAGGGAGTTTTCATATCCTATACAAGGGTCTTAGACACAGGACACGCCAAAGTCTGGAAGGCAAGTAGAATCTTCCAGAAGCCTCTACAGTTAATATTGTTTAATAACCCTGTGCTGTTGTCAACCACAAGAAAGAATGTTAGAGGGCAAGGCATTTCATTTAGTCACTCAATAGCCTTTAATTATTTTCTATTCTGTGCGGGACATTGGCGTAAGTGTTAGAGGTACAAAAATAGCAAAATGAAGTCTTTATCCACAAGGAGGTTACCGTTAGGGGTAGGAAGATGGACAAGAAAGCAACCAGTTACTGAACTATATGATAAAGGCTGTGACAGAGGCCGTACCAGATGCTACAGGGACAGAGAAGAGGAAAGAGTCACATCCTTTGATGAACACTCTGGAAGGCTTCCCAGAGGATGTGTCAGTTGGGTCTTGAAGGGTGAGGTTTTCACAAAAACTAGAAAAGGCATGCTAGTTCTGGGACTCTAGTCCTGGGTCGTGAGGGCAAAGTGGGGCATGGCGTAGAGGAATGAGGCGGCATGCTGTGTGCGAGGGAAGAGAAGTAGCTGGAGTAGCTGCAGCACAGCACATATGCACGTGAGAAAAGAGGCTCAGGAAAGCCGGGGTCAGATCACAGCCAACAGTGTTTCAAAAGGGATGATAAAAAAACCCACATAAAATCCACAGGGAGGATGTGTCCGAATGCCACAGAAACATGGTTTAATGTTATTCAGAGAATAGTCAATGTATTTTCCTGATTCAGAAGAAGGGAACTCAGTAAGGTGTAGGAAGAACTCACAGAAGATGCTAGAGAATCAGATCAGAAAGGGGCGGGGCGAGGGGGTGTCTCTTTCCATGTGACTGGAAGTTTTAGGAACCTCACCAAAACTTAGAAAATGGCAAACATCCTAAACACACTTTCTGTGGTCAAGGTTGCGTGTGTGTAGGACGTTATTCAACAGGCACAACATACTGCACTTTTAACTAAAGAAAATCACCAGAGAGATTTTATAGGAGACCAGGGAGAAATGAAATGGAGATGAGCCGGATGCAGTTATAAGTTGCCAACTTTATTACGTTTTTTAACAGATACAGGCAGTATAACATTTAAATGGCTGCCATTATTTCACTCAGTTCGGTATCACAAAGCTATCAACAGTTTCAGCAGCATTCTGCTAATTGATACTAAAATTACTTTGCTAGGATTATGTAACCAATTCTGATGAAAGAAACATCCTGCAAATATTACATCCTTAAATCCTTCACCATTTGTAATAATCTACTTCCATAAAAAGTAATATCCCACTGGTAAATATAGTACTGAATTTGAGTAACTTTGCAATACTTGTAATAACTACCATTTATTGGAACACCTATTTTATTATGTACTTCATTTGGATTGCAAAAGTCTTACATATTATCATTCTACTCTCACAGGTGAGAAAACCAGCTCCATAGGGTTAAGAAACTTGTCCCACATCACAGAGCTAGTAAGTGGCAGAGCGAGGATTCAAACACAGGACAGCAAAGTTCGTGCTCTGTTATCAGTGGCGACCTGTGTTCATAATATTAAATGTGTTTAAGAAAAGAGCTACAGCCAGCT
Source organism: Varecia variegata (assembly GCA_028533085.1). NCBI lineage: Eukaryota > Metazoa > Chordata > Mammalia > Primates > Lemuridae > Varecia > Varecia variegata. The sequence continues at coordinate 87,520,545 of CM052443.1, read as the reverse complement.
CTCCCACCCAGCCTACCTGAGAGGTGGTTGGGAATTGAGGAGGAAGGTGATCAGGGAAAGCATTCCAGTAATATGTGTGTGCATTCTCTCTCTCTCTTGCTGCATTTTTTCTTTCAAGTGCTCGTCTATTTGAAAGGCTTCAGCTTCCACTTCTGCTACTGAGGCCCCAGTCCTAGTGTGCCCAGTCTGACCTCTTACTCAGCCTCTGCTTAGCCTCCTATTCTTTTTTATTCCTTCTCCTGTGATCTAGGTAGACATTGAGGATTACGCCTGGCACATTTTCTCAGGGAACCCAGACAGGGTCTTAATTTTCCTCTCGACCCAGAGCTCTAGGCAGTCATTACCACTCAGAATTGACATTCGAGATCAGAGATAAGAGTTGTTTGTTTTTCCTGCATCTGGTCCTTTTTTTTTTTTTTTATAAGTACCTTAAGGCAGTGGTCCCCGGTTTCATGGAAGACAATTTTTCCATTTAAGTCGGGGTGGAGGAGTGCAGGCGGTGATGTCAGCGATGGGGAGCGGCTGTGAATACAGAGGAAGTTTCACTTGCTGGCCGGCTGCTCACCTGCTGCGCCAACAGGGGTGGGGGTCGGGGTGGGGCAGGCAGAGCTCAGGCAGTTGGTGATGCACACCAGTTCCTAACAGGCTGCGGACCCTGGTATCAGGCCACCACCTGGGGATTGGGGACAGCAGCCTTAAGGAATACACCATGGTAAGTAACTCAGAGGGTTTCATTCTTCCATTGATTCAGCAAGTTGTGAAGAGCTGTGTGCTGGGCAATGATGCAACATCCTCCCTCTCCACCCTCTCCCACTCAGCAGGTCTGCTCTGTCCGTGGTGCCAGCAGGAGCAATGAAAGAAGGAGTATACACCAGACAGCACAGTGTAGTGGGCGCAGCTCCCCGGTGCCCTCCTAGCTCCTCACAGAGGGGTGAACAACCTGCGGCCTCAAGGAATGGATTTGTTCTGTAAAATTGGGATTCAGTCAAAAGGCCATGTGTGGCCCCAAGGCCTTAGGTTCCCACTGAGCCCAAGAAGGAGGAGAATCCCCCCAGGTAAGAGAAACTTGGGGCTGTAGGCTTGCTGCCTTTCTTACCTGGGCTTGAGGAGAGGCCAAGTGAACACCCACAAGTCCACTCTATCACCATATAAGAGATTCCTTGCCAGTCCCACATACTTCTAGTTCCTAATGCTGGTCCTGGGTCTACAGTGGGATCATAGTCAATACACCATTCTAGTTTAAGCTCTTATCCGCTTACAGATGGATAATGTAATAGACTGTCCTTTCCAGCTCATCCTGTGAATGCCACAGGTCAGGCACTGAATATTTAATAAGTGAATGAATGGACGGATGCATAGTCAGATGGTTAGCATTAAAACACTACTTCTGTAATGCCAGTTCCTTGCGCTAAAGTGAATAGTTTTCTAGCAAGGAGTTCAAATTTTATCGCTTGGATTTTCACTGTAAAAAAATCTTGATATGACTTACTCATGATATTCTATCTTCTGTTCCTCCTCAGTTCTCAGTTCCAATGAGGACAATTTCTGTACTGTCCTCCCTCTTTCCCCTTTCTGCTCTCTGCATCTCCACACATGCACGCGCACACATGCACACACACACACACACCATGCTGATGCCTGACACCTTGACTCGAAGTATAGAGAATTTCCAACCCTGAAAACTTCTATGGGGTGTCTCTCTGCCCACTGTGTCTGATCCATCTGTTTTGGAAAGGAAATACAAATATTTCATCATTCAAACATTATGCATGCATCTCAGAGCAAGCATATTTGTGGTATTAGTCACTTTTACAACAGCTCTATTGAAGCATAAATGATATATTACGTATTTTTTAAATGCACAATTTTATAAGTTTTTGGGTACAGATGTGTATTTACAAGCAAAGATGTTCATAATCAATTGTGGCATTAGAAATAAATTACAAGATAACCTGTACTTTACGATCCCATTTATTTTGTAAGAAATGTGTATACCAGCTAGGTGTGGTGGCTCACCCTTGTAATCCTAGCACTGTGGGAGGCCAAGGCTGGAGGATTGATTGAGGCCAGAAGTTTGAGAGAAGCCTGGGCAATATAGTCAGACCCTATCTCCAAAAAAAAATAATTTAAAAAAATTAGCCAGCTGTGGTGGTACATGCCTATAGTCCCAGCTACTAGGCTGAGATGGGAGTATCATCTGAGCCCAGGAGTTCAAGGTTACAGTGAGCTATGACCATGTCACTGCACTTAGCCTAGGCAACAAAGCAAGACCTTGTCTCAAAAAAAAAGTATATATCATACATAGGGGGAATCTATTAATGGTGGTCACCTCTGAGTGGTAATATTTGAGTTATTTTTACATTTTATTTAAAAAATAGTTTTTGAATTATATAGTAAATACACATTGTTGTATAGTTCTATGAATTCAAATACATGCATAGATTTGTATAGCCACCAAATTAAGGATATAGAATAGTTCCTTCATACCCCAAAAAACTCCCTCATGCTATTCATTTATAGACAAACTCCACCCCCAACCCCTGGTAACCACTGATCTGCTCTACAACACTATAATTTTATTTTTGTAAGAGTGTCAGATAAATGGGATTCTACAGTGTGCAGCTTTTTGAGACTGGTTTCTTTCAGTCAGCATGCCTTTAGGAGCCAGCCAAGTTGTTACATGTGTCAGTAGTTGGTCTCTTTTAATTACCCAGCAGTATTCCATGGTACAGGTGTACCGGTTTGTTTATCCAGTTCTCTGTTGAATGGTATCCTGGTGAATTTTGGGGTGATTATGAATAGACCTGCTCTAAATCTTCATGTGCAGTTTCTTGTGCAAACACAAGTTTTTATTTTTCTAGAGTAAATATCCAGCAGTAGGACTGCTAGGTTATATGGCAAGTGTATGTTCAACTTTATAAGAGAAAAAAAACTTTAATTTTGATTAAGTCCAACTTATCAATCTTTTTTTTGTTTTATGAATTGTGCTTTTCATGTCATTATCTAAGAACTCTGCCTCTCCTATTCTCCTATGATTTCTTTTAAAAATTTTATAGTTTTACATTTTGCACCTAGATACATGATCCATTTTGAGTTAATTTTTATGTAATGTATAAGTTTGGGGTTGAGAGGTTTTTATATTTTGTTTGGGTTTGCATATACATGTCCATTTTTTAAAACAGGATTTGTTAAAAAGACTATTCTTTCTCCATTGAATTGCTTTGCAGCTTTTTCAAAAATATATTGGCCATATTTGTATGGCTCTATTTCTGGACTTTTTATTCTGTTCCATTGATCTATTTTTCTCTCTCTTTGCCAATAATACAATCTTGATTACTGAAGCTTTAAGTCTTAAACTGAGTATTATAATTCATCCAACTTTACTTCTTTTCCAAATTGTTTTAGCTGTTCTAATCCTTTGCCTTTCTATATCCATTTTAAAATTAGCTTGTCCATACATACAAGATATCCTCCTAGGATTGTGACTGGAATGGCATAAAATCTATACATTAATTTGGGGAGAATTAACGTCTTTTGTATGTTAAGTATTTTACCCCATAAACAATATATGTCTTTCCATTTATTTAGGTCTTCTTTGATTTCTTTCATCAGCATTTTCTAGTTTTTAGCATACAGATCGCATACATGCTTTGTTAGCCCTATTTCTTATAGCCCCATTTTATCCCTATTTCTCAAATAGCATTGGTTTTTAATTTCAATCCAATTTTACATGGCTAGTATATAAAAATACTACTAATTTTTGTGTGATCACCTTGTACCCTGTAACCTTGCTAAGCTCACTTAAACCTCTGTGAGTTTTTTTGTAGATTCCTTGGGATTTTCTACATAGACAATCATAACTGTGTATCATGCAAATAGGAATAGTATTGTTTTCTTTCCAACTTGCATATTTTTATTTCTTTTTTTCCTCCTCTTTACTGCACTGGCTAGGGCTTCCACTGCAAAGTTGAAGAGGAGTGGTGAGAATGGACATCATTGCCTTTTTCCCAGTGTAGGGAAAAGCATTCAGTCTTTCACACTGAGTTTGATGTTACTTGTAGTGTTTTTTTGTAGCTGCCTTTTATCAGGAAGAAGTTTCCTTTTTTTCCTAGTTTGCTAAGAGATTTTATCATGAATATGCAATTTTGTTAAATTCTGTTTCTGCATAAATTCATAATGTCTTTCTCCTTTAAACTGTTAACGTGGTGGATTATACTGACTGATTTTTTTTAAATAATGAATCAGCTTATCATTTCCAGGATAATGTCCTTGGTTATATTGTCTTATTCTTTTTCTATATTGCTTGGTTTGATTTGATAATATTTTGCTGAGGAATTTTGTGTTCGGTAGTGTTCTTTATTATTTTGCTACTTTTGCCTGATGTTTGTCAGGTTCATTCTGGCTTCATAAAATAAGTTGGGAAATTTTATCTCCTTTTCTCTCTACTGGATGAGATTGTGTGGAATTGGTATTATTTCTTCTTTAATCGTTTGGTAGAAAATTCCACTGAAACCATCTGAGCCTGGAGATTCCTTTTTTGATAGGACTTTATAAATTCAATTTCTTTAAAAATCACGTGACTATTGAGGTTATTTATTTCATCTTGGATGAGTTTTGGTTGTTTGCAGTTTTCTAAGAATTGGTCCATTTTCATCTATGTTGTTGTATTTTGATAAGTAGAGTTGTTTATAGTATCCCCTTATCCTTTTAGTTTCTATATAATCTATAATATCCCCTCTATGGTAATTTAATTCTTTCTGTGTTGATCTTGTTAGATGTTTATCCATTTTACTGTTTTTTTCCCCACGGAACCAGCTTTTGTTTTTATTGTTTTTCTATTTTCAGTTTAAATTAATTTCTGCTCTCATCTTTATTATTTTCTTTCTTTTGCTTACTTTAGGTCTCATTTAGTCTTCATTTTCTGTTTCCAGATTAAAGTGGAAGTTGAGGTCACTGTATTGAGGCCTTCTGCTCTTCCAACATAGGCGTTTAGTGCTATACATTCCCCCTCTGAAGCAATGCGTTAGCGAGATCCCAGTTCCAAATATAATTTCCCTTGATTTCCTCTTTAATCCATGGCTTACTTAACAATAGTTATTTCATTTCTAAATATTTGGAAATTTTGAAGAGATCTTTTTGTTATTCATTTCTAATTTAATTTCATTCTAACTAGAAAACATACTTTGTGTAACGTTGATCTTTTTACATTTACTGAAAACTTGTTTTATGGCCCAGAATATAGTCTATCTTGGTAATTATTCCATCTACACTTAAAAAGAAAGTGTATTTTGCAGAGTGTTCTATAAATGTCCAGAGTATTCCATAAATGTCAAGTAGATCAATTGACTTACGTTATTCAAGTCTTCTATGCTTTGCTGAGTTTCTATTTGTTCAATCAATTATTGAGGGAGGAGTATTTAAATCTCTGAATTTTTGGAGTTGTCTATTTCTCTTGCAATTTTATCCAGTTTTTGCTTCAAGCATTTTGAAGCTCTTTTTAAAGTATGTACATCGGTAGAAATGTTATGTTCTAATGAACTGACTCCTTTATCATTAAAAAAAGACATTCTTTATTACTGGTAATATTCCTTGCTGTGAAATTTATTTTGCCTAATATTAATATACCCACTGTAGCTTTCTTTTGATTAATGTTAGCATGATATGTCTTTATCTATCCTTTTATTTTAAACCTATTTGTGTCTTTTTAGTGTTAAAGTGTACTTCTTGGAGGCAGCATATAGTTGAGTCATGCTTTCTTTATCCAATTTGACAATTTCTGCCTTTTAATTGGGTGTTTAGACTTTTTATATTTAATATGATTAGATTTAAATCTATAATATTGCTATTTATATTTGTCCTTTCTGTTCTTAGTAACTCTTTTACTTTTTATCTGCCTCCTTTTTAAGTGAATATTTTTCATAATTCTGTTTCATCTCTTTTGTTGGCCTATTAGCTATTTATTTTTTTGTTATTTTAGTGGTTGCTTTACAGCTTGTAGTGTATATCTTCAACTTACTACAGTCTATCTTTAAGTGATATCACACTATTTCTTGTGGGTATCTCGTTAACTATGTTCTAACCACCACACCACACTATTTTTGTTTAGTTAATTATCTTTTCTAGACACTTAAATAATAAAAGAAAGTATTTTTATTTTCCCAAGTAGTTATCCATTTTCACTGCTCTTCATTCCCTTGTGTAGTTCCATATTTCCATTTGGCATAATTTTTACCCCACGTGAAGGATTTCCTTTAACATTTCTTATAGTATGGGTCTGAAGCTAGTAATGAATTATTTCAGCTTTTGGTGTCTGAAAAAACTTTTATTTCAACTACATTTATTTGTGAATATGTTCTCCTGGGTATGGAGTTCTAGATTAGCATTTTTTTATTCAGTACTTTAAAAATATTGTTCCATTGTCTTCTTGTATATATTGATCCCAGTGAGAAAGCTGCTATGATATTTACCTTTGTTCCTCCATATGAGAAATGTCATTTTCTCTGGCTGCATTTAAGAATTTGTTTATTGCTGGTTTTGAGCAATTTGATTATAATGTGCCTGGGTATAGCTTCCTTCATGTATCTTGTGCTTTGAGTTTGAGATTCTTGGATCTGTGGGTTTTTTGGGGTTTTTTAACTCAAATTTGGACAATTTCTAGCCATTGTCTTTAAATAATATTTTTTCTCCACCACCTCCCATCTTTAGGAACTCAAATTATATGTATATTAGACAAATGAAGTTGTGTTACAACTAACTGATACTTTGTCTTTTTAATTTTTTAATTCTATGTCTCTCTATATTTCATTTTATGTCTTTCTAGCAGTATATACTTTAGTTGATAAATATTTTCTTCTGCAATAGCTAATCTGTTACTAATTCTAGCTAAGGGATGTTTTATCTTGGCTATTATAGATTATAGCTTTTATTTTTAGAAGTATGATTTCGTTCTTTTTTTTTAATATCTCCCTTAGCTCTACTTCACTTTTTGAACATATGAAATACAATTATGAAATGTCTCTGTCTGCTAACTCTAACATCTGTGTCAAGGCTGGGATGGTTTTGATTAATTGATATTGCTCCTTTTTTATGGGTTGTATTTTCCTGCTTCTTTGCATGGCTGCTAATTTTTGATTGGATGCCAGACATTGTGAATTTTACCTTGCATTTAAATTACTTGGAAACAGTTTGATCCTTCTGGGTCTTGCTTTTAAGATTCGTTAGGCAGGTCCAGGGTTGTGTTTAGGTTAGGGATCATTATTTCCTATTATTAAGGCAAGGCTTTCCTAGCACTCTACCCAAAGTTCTGTAAATTGTGAGGTTTCCCAGTTTGGCTTGTGGAAACAGGCATTATTCTCCACTCTTTGTGAGTGCTGTGTACTGTTCTCTCTAATCCTTTTCGGAAGTTATTATTTATTTTTCTGGGCAATTGGTTTTCTCACATGCATGTTATCAATCAGTACTCTGCTAGATCCTCAAAGGGTACCCTCTGCAGGTCTCTGGAGTTCTTTCTCTGTGAAGTTTTTTTCTTGTTTGTAGTCTGTTGTATAAACTCTGTCTTGGTCTTCCTGATTCAAAGCTCACCTCCTCAACTCAGGGAATTTGCCAATTTCTGCCCAGTTTCCTCCCTGCACCACAACCTGGAAACTCAAGGAGATAAGCTGGAGCAATCACAGGGTTTACCTAACTTGTTTACCACCCTGAGAGATCACTGCCCTTCACTGCCCGACATCCAGTGTCATAAAAACCATTGTTTCATACATTTTGTCTGTGTTTTTGGCTGTTTCATGCAAGAGAGTAAATTGGTCTGTGTTACTCCATTTTGGCCAGAAGTGGAAGAGCTTATTTCTTTCTAAAAATGCTTAATTGAAGCTGTTTGTGTAGCAAAAAGTACATAAATAAATTAAGCTTATATCTGAATATAATTAAGGAATCTCTCATTTTGTTGAAAGATTATGTTTCCATTACAGTTAATTCTTTAGAGTCCATGAATAGGGAGAACATTCTGTATATTCCAGATGTTGATAAATGCATTAATCAGCATATTTTATGTGACATCTCAGATTTAGTTTCTTTGAAGCATAAACCTCTTTTGAAGAATTAGAATTTAAAATTGATGAAGTGACAGAATTTTATGATAGGAGCCGTAGAGACTTTATTACACTCATACTTGAATAGTCAACTGCAGAGAAAGTATCTTTTGTAAAATCAACTTAAAAAATACCAGCTGTACCCCAAATCTCACTGCCCTAGATCAACTGACAACTCATTTTGCTTTTTTGCCACTCAGTGTGATGCTCTAATACTTCAGATTTTGTAATTGTCCAAAATATTTAGTAGTTTAGACAGAATTGTGCTATATATATATATATATATATATACACACACATATCTCTGAGAAACAGAAAATTTAGCCAGGATATCATACTGTGGCCAATCTTTTATTTTAAAGCTCTGTTGGAAATCCCATAAACATGTCTTGAATAATTCTGCCATGATGGAAAGCAAGAAAAATGGGACGGGAAGTTGTGTGAGGAAAGAGACTTTACAACCAAGACTTTGAAGCCACAACAATTCAACAATAAAAGAGAATGAAGAGTTGGGCTCTGGGGTAATTGAAACTTTTTCTTCCATCTTTCCCTCACTTAAAAACAAATCACAAGTCAATATATTGTACCAGATGTGCTGAGATAACCCTCCCAATAGAAAACACCTAAAAATGCAATGGAAAATACTAAAAAGCATTTCTTTTGTTTAAATTACAGCTGAATTGGTGGGAAAACAATTCTTACAGACTGGTAATCAGTAATAAACATGTTTTCACAAAGAAATCATTATTCTGAGAAGGTTTACAGGTGAAAAAAACAAACAGTTAAGAACCAGATTACTTTACTCTGACACAAATTATTTCAGAGTATAGAAAAAGAGAAAGAACACCTCAACTTTTCTTCGAGGTTACTAAAAACTTGATAACAAAACAAGGCAGTGTGTGTGTGTGTGTGTGTGTGTGTGTGCGCGCGCGCGCGCGCGCGCGCGCACGTGTGTTTCCAATTAGATTATATTACGGAATTTCCATTAATTCTTTTGGGTGTGTTTCCAATAGGTGGTAAAGCAAACAAACAAGCAGAGCCTGGAGGATCTTATTGTCCAGAAAGCAAGGAGACTTTTAAAGATAAATGTCAGAAGGAAAGAGGAGACATTGAGAAGGGGCTCCCAGTGGCCTAATATGGGATAATTTGAAAATCAAAAAGAATAACCATATTGAACTGAAACATATCAAAAATATAGAAATCTGTAAGTTCATAATAACACTAAAAACAAACAAATAAACAAAAAATACCCCCAAACCACCTCATTAGTCATTACTTGTGGTTGGTAGCACAAAACTCAGTCTGAAAATTGACAAAGGGAAAGAATAAAGCATTTATCCTGTATTTCCTGTATGAACTCTATTGCATTGTAGCTAAAAGGTTGATGAGAAAAAGTTGTTCTATGAAAAATAATTTAGTTAACAAATGCAAAATTAATGATAAAATTAGAAAATCACCATTTTGCACCCTCTAATGAGATAATACCTGTGGGCAGTAATCACAGATGGATGCTGAAACCATTCGGTAAAGGATAATGGGGAACTTTACAATGGAGGAATTAAGTTGATTTCACCTGAGTCCACTGATCAATCTTAACATCACTAAATGTGGGACAATTTGACATTTTGTACCTCACAATGTGATCCAACAGGAACGACACAGGACCACCTATGAAGTATTCTTGCCTGAAAAATTGAACCTAAATTCAATAATGTTTCTAGATCTAAATTTTGGTTAACAGAAAACATGGGGACTAGAAGGGTAAGTTAATTGGTCTCAGGAAGAAGCAATTTAGCTAAATCCAGAGTGAACATTCTAGGATAAATGACCCAGTTTCCCCAACAAGTCAATGTCTTGAAGAAAAGGGAGTAGATGGTGAATATAAAATAACGGAGCCTTAAGAGACATAACCATGATATGCAATCTGCAATGTGTGGGTCTCATTTAGATAATGATTTGGGGGGGAACAAAATAATGTAAAAATACACCTTAGAGACATTCCTGAAAATACGAGTATTAAAAAGGTATTAGATTATATTACGGAATTTCCATTAATTCTTTTGGGTGTAATAATGAAATGACTCTTATATATTCTAAAAATGCCCATCAGTTAATGATGCATATTCTAATACTTACGGGTAAAATGACATGATGTCTGAGATTTGCTTTTAAATAACTTACCCTTAAAAAAATTAGGGGTGAGGGAGAGATAAATGAAGCAAGAATAGCAAAATATTGATAATTTTTAAAGGTGGGTGGTGATAACATTAGGGTATATTTTACTATTTTCTTTTAGTGTTATTTGACAACTCTAATAATAAATCTAGAAATTATAAAAGGATAAGATATTAAAATCAAGTTGAATTGATTGAAAAAGTTAAAGTCTGTTGATGTTAGAAAATCTACCAATCAATTTGATACATTAATAGATTAAAAGATTCAGATATCTTATTAGATCATCCAGGAATTATCATTTAATGAAATTCACCATTAATTCATAATAAAAATACTTAAACTAGAATAGAAGGAACCTTGTTTAACATTATAAAGGACATCCACAAAATGTATTTTAAACATCAAATTCAATATTGAAATATAATACACAAAGTATTACATTTAAACTCGGGATGAAGATAAAGATACTTGTGTTTGGTACTTTATTATAATGTATATCCTAGCTATAAAATTTGAGGAGAGTAAAAGAAATAATATTCAGGAATTGGAAAAAAACAAATTCTCATTATATGAATATGTTATGGCTATGTAGTTAGAAAACCTCAAAGTTGGGTATCATGGGTTTGAATTGGGAATAAAAAAAAAGAAAGGAAAAAAAAGTTTGAACTGGAAATATTATAGAGAATTACTAATCAAAAATTCAAACCCTGTATAATAAACATCCTTCTGTTTCATTAAACTACAACTTAATTCTTACTTGCTATATAACATGCAAATGGAAATATTTGATTAGACTTTCAATTTTTGATTGGGTTGTGGGATCTTAGGCAGGTTCCTCATTTCTCCAGCTGTCATTTTTCTCATCTGAAAAATAAATTCGTGGATTACCTAACCAATAAGATTCCCTACGGTTCTAACTTTCTGTGATCTTAATAAATTAAAAGAGCAATAAGAAATGTAGGCTTCATGTGTATTATAGTAAACCTGTTAAACGCCTATAAAATTATTTTTCTCTATCCCTATTTAAACTTATTATATATGATCCTATATTATATTTTACTCTTGAAAGGTTTAGGTCCAGTTTGCACAATTATTTCTAAGTTCATCACAGTAGAATGTATGTCTTACAATTCCTTGTTTTGCATTATGCCTGGTCGCTTGCCTGACAACATTCTGTGTCCAATAAATGCTCATTGAAATAAAATGAGAAAGCTTTGTGGATAACAATGGGAAGAGCTGTGATATTAAAAAGGTGAAAGGTGGAAATGTGCGATTGCATATCTAGCCAGGGACAGAATTGAATGTATTTTTGTTTCAATAATTGTTTGTATGATGTTTTCTTTGGCATCTGCCTTGTCCATGAGACTATAAGTTCTGGAATGGCAGGGACCATAGTTGCCTTGTCCATATTTAATCACTAGGGCCTACTGCAGTGACTGGCACATAGTAGGTGCTCAATATGCTTCTTAAATGAAAGCATGTATAGCTACCCCTCCAAGATTTAACTTAAAGAACATTACTCACATTTCTGGAATTTATTTTTAACCATATCCTGTGATAAACATACTCACATTTTAATTGATAAGAAACACCACAATGTACTTTTTAGGGACTCAAAATTTTCTAAATTATGTAGATATATATATGAAATTTAAAAACACATTCCAATCTTTTTTATTCGAACTGAAACATCCCCTACAACAGTGCAGTCTTCCCTGGTCATAGCCCTATACAGTTCTGTCTCTTCATAGCCAAACTGCTGGAAATGAGTCAACAAATCCTAATACCCTTGACTTTTTCATTCTTCTCTTACAATGACCTAACTTTGTTTTCCTAGCCAAAAGGGAGAAAATACCATTTTTCACCTTCTGACTTTCTATACACATCTCAAAACATTGCAATGATGCTTCCACTTCTATCTCTTCATTGATCCTCACTAAGGTTATCAGGACCTCTAGGTGTTAAATCAGTGGATACATTTCAGCTTTTTTCTTGCTTGATATCTCATCAGTATTTGACATTGTCGCCACTCCTTTCTTGGAATTCTCTCCTCTATTAATTTCCAAAACATTGCTTTCTACTGGTTTTCTACCTATTTCTCTGGCTGCTACTTCTCATTCTTCTTCATGTGTTTCTCATTTTTTATCCCCATCTTCCCTCTGAAACCATGCTTAGCCCTCTTCTCCTCTAATTCTATCCAGGATTCAACAATGAGAATTCCTAAATCTATGTTTCCAACGCAACTCTTCCTCCTGAGCTCTAGATGATAAATGTGCCATTTTCCCTCATGCTTTGGCATCTGCACACATTCTCTTTCTTCTGCCTGGATCAATTCCCACTGCTTGATCATTTGGCAAAATTTTACTCATCCTTCAATTTAGCTGAAATGCCTATTTCCTCTGTGAGGCTCTTGTGACAACCCCAGGAAGGTTTGAATGCTTCCTCTGCTCTTCCTGCACTTCATATAGACTTTAATTAAAGCAATTATCTCATTGTTTACCGGTTTGAATATGGCCTCTACTGGATGGCAAAGTGTCACAGAGATGGGTTTTGATTTCCATTTTTATAGTCCTAGTACCTAGGGCAATGCTTGTTGCCCAGTAGAAACTCAATAAACATTTGTTGGATGAATAAGTAAGTCTTTTGTTGTTATAAACCTGCTTTTCACATTCATTGAGAAGTAGACACTATTATTACAACCCCTATTTTACAAATGAGGAAAAACAAAACTTTTTCATGAGCACACAAGATAAAGGACATGGGAGCAGACAAAGACAGGTACCCAAATCTTCACTCTGTATCTCTAGGGTTTTAGTCACTGTGTTGGAGTAAAATACAATTGAGCAGCTTCAGTAGAATAGAAAAGATACTAATATTAACAATTTTTACTTATTTGAGTTAAAGTCTACTAATTAATAGAAATGAAAGGGCAATATTTTTCTTGAAGAAGGAAGAGTTTCTTGTAGCAATGAGCCATACCATTTCAGTTTTACTTGCATGAGCATGTTCTCTGAACAGGGTGCTCTTTACCGAAGGCTGCATGATTTCTCTCCTCCACCACATGTTCAGAAATGGAAAATAGGATTTCTCTTTAGACCTAAACCTTCGTGAGTTGGCAAAGAGAAGACATGTTTTGGGGAAATCTCTAAAAGATGATTGGATTGCTTTCAAATTGCATGTCTTACCAATTTGACAATGGGTATTTAATTTGTTCAAGATTTAATAATCCCAACAAGAGCTAAGCAATCGGGTTTAAAGATATTTATGATAAATTAGTTGGGTAACTTCTGTGTAATTTTCTCAGCTTATAACCCTTTAGAGAGAGCAGAAACGTTTTCCAAAAGTAGTTGTTTTAAAAAAAGAAACAGAGCCAAACCAAGCTATCCAGGGCCATGAAATTGTCAGGTAAGGAAGAATACCCATAAGATTATATGAATTGATACAAGTGGTATTTTGTTTCTGCTCTCTCTTTTTTAAGGTCTCCTAGGTCTAAGCAGAATACATTGTTGTGTAAAATCTTAGGCACTGCTAGAAGAGATCGTCAAAGAACCATCATAATAGATTTAAATTAACTTGAGCGTAACTAACCCTTTTTTTCATTCTACTTTTTGAAATTTTCCTCTTTCTTCTTTCCAAAGAGAAAACTTGCAGGAGCATGATGGTGGCATAACATTTTCCCCTCATCTGAGAAGAATCCTCTCCTCTCACCTCAACTGTTGATTGTCCTGATTGGAATTTACAGCCCCAGCACCCAGGGTGGTCCAAGGCCAAACTGTAAAATTGATTCTGGAATTTAAACTGCCAGTGTTCACAGAGGTTTGGAAAGGTGCCCCTGCCATCTGCTGCCTGACCTTCCTGTGTCATCACTATTTGTCCTCCATTTCCACCCTCCCATGAACCTCAGGATTTGGAGACAACTTAGTTGCCTGCTATCTAGGGAAGTAAAGGGAACACAGAAGCTGTGCTGAGGTGGAGGAAAAGATGCTGAAGATATTTGCTGAGGCTGACATGACTGGAAAGTCCAGTGGTTCTTTGCCCTTAGAAAGAAACATTTTTGTTTTCTGTCACTGTTTGAATCTAGCCAGAACTGTATAGTACTACATAAGAAAAAGAAGCAATTATATAGGTAGAGCCTTCATCCTAACATCACAGGGCTGCAGGGAGGCAAACAGGCAGTATGCAGGGGCCGGAGGGAAGGTCTGGCTTCGGGCACAAAGGAAGAGGGAGACTCAAGGAAATTGTAGTCAGGAAAGTTGCTGGCCAGACTTGATGGCAGACTAAAGTCAGGGGCCAGAGGGAGAAAGAGAGAGGGAGAGAGAGAGGTGAATCAAAGAAGACGAGGAGGGCTGCGTGTGGAGCTGCAGGAGGCAATGTGGAAAAGGGGGAAATGGAACAAGAGGATGAGTGATGGTTTTCCATTCCAGGGAGCCAGGAATGCCAAAAACACCTAGTTTGTTCAGCTTCTGTAATGGGAACCTTTGCAACTGTCCAAGGTGGCACCTAGAAATCTAATGGAAACTCCACTGATGAGCTTTAATGGAAATTTACTGTTTTTTCCTCCACTAGGCACAATGCCAGGGTCCTGACAGGAGAGGTGATGAGAGAGAAGAAAAACTGATTAAGATACTCAGACTATTTGTTGAAAGATGCTTAGGTGGGTTGAGAGAACTGCAGCTGAAAAGCAAAGCCTGGGTGAATTCATCATCTGGCCATTCGGACAGAGTTCAAGATGAACAGAGCACCACGGCAGAGGCTGACATGGGCCTGGTGAACAAACCCTGACACGATTTAGACCTGAGTCCCGCTGGATCCAAAGCAGCTAGAAACACGTTCAACCTGCATTCTTACGGCTATAGGAAAATGAGGCTTTTTAAATTCAAATATTCATAAAATCCTCCATGACGGTTAACTGCCATAATTACACTTCGTTGTTTGGTAGTAGAAGAGGACAAAGGCTTTGAAGTATCCAAGGGTTAATCATGGCAATTAAAAGTTAAATTGAAGGATGAAGCAAAAAAGAGAAATTGTTTCTGTAAAATAACAACTTAAAAAAAAAGCATAAATTCATCTCAGATACTTGAGATAAAAGTTAGTTGATTCAGATTTAGAGACACTAGGGTGTGATAGAGTAGTATGTATGAGAGAAGTTTCTATGAGAAAAGGCAGAATAAATAACCTCACCCTTGTGAAAATTATAGCATTATTTTATTATAAGCCACAAAATGATGTAACACAAGGCCATAACCTCACCATTATCTCTTTCTATTGATCTTTTCATTTGGATCCACATTTGGGAAGTTCCTTAGAAGTTTACTTTTACATGGAAAGCTCACATAGCACCCCTGCCCCCCTGTACCCACCTCCTACCCAAAAAATCCAACAAACCCTCAAAGTTAACATATGTAGGGATGCATAAGAATATTGCTTAATAATCTTTTTCAGTAACACAATAAATGTTCTTAAACTCTAGATAAAGACAGTAAAATTCCAGAAGGAACTCAAGGACACAATTGTGCCAGTCAACTAGGCGGCAGAAATCCAAGATGGAGGGCACAGTGAGGTGAGACAAACTGTACCTGCCACAGATGTCTACGTCCAATTAATCCATGTCATTAGAATGCCAAAGTTATTAATTAATTCATTTATTTATCCACCATTCAGGCATTAAACATATATTTGGTGACAGTTTTCTATGCGTTAGGCTCTGTGTTGGGTGCTGCTGAGACACAAAACCTGGTAAAGTCTCTTCCCTTGAGGAACCATCTCAAAGTTGAATGGAGGAGAATGAGGAAAGATTATTACAAGGAAATGTGATAAATGGGCAGCAGTTAGTCAGAGCTTAACAGATTTAGCTTTGGAATCCATTCAGTCAACCCAGACTTAAATCACAGCTCTGTCACTTACTAGCAGTGTTATTTAGGCAAGTTAATCAATGTCATAAACCCCTGGCTTCCTCACCTATAAAATGGGCAAATTAATGAAGTCAACTTCATAAGATTTTGTGAAGATTAAATGAGAGAACGCATAACCAGTACAGAACCTGGCATCCCATAAATGTCTCATTAATATTAGTAACAGTAGTAACAATTCTCATGGTGAGTATAGCCCAGTGACAGCCATGATATAGGCAGAGGGTAATGCTGGGAGCCCCTTATCCAGGCAACTGGGTGGGTGTGAGGTCAGAGAAGGCTTTCTGGAAGGGATGGCGCCTAAGCTGGGTAACGAACAGGAGAGTGTTTCAGGAGGACACAACCAAAAGATGCAAAGGCCTGTGGGCAAGAAAGAGAACCGTTGTTTAATGGACTGAAAGATGTTAAGAATGGCTGGAGAAAGGTGAAAAGATAAGACTGGAAGATTTCACAGGGATGCTAAAAAATTTAGACCTCATCCTGAGTGCCCTAAGGAGTCAGTGAAAAATTCTAAGCAGAGGCAGGACAAGGAGAGATTAATGAGCTAGAGAGATGATTTAGTAGTGATTTTAAAAGATTGAGAGCAGAAATGAGGGAGATGAAATGGGTGGAAGAGTAGCCAATCAGAGGGCTGAAGCTTTGATTCATCATTGAATGATGAAGGCCACACCAGTGATATTGGCAGTGGGGTGGAGGGAGGCGGATAGATTTGAGAGGTGCTCAAACGTAGAATTGATAAATTTTACTGACCAATTAAATGAGAACGGTGAAGCATAAGTCAAGCTTAGAGGGTTTCTTCTTGTCTTGGGCAGCTGGCATGGATGATTGTATTTGTTGTGAAAATAAGTGATGGGGCAAAAGCTGATCTAGAATAAGTATGATTTTAGACAAATGGGTCTTCTGGATAGTTTCATAGGAAACTGAGAAGAGGAAGAAATGGGTGGAGGTAGAGATTTGGGTGATGACCCACAGGAATGAGAAGAGTGAGAAGAAAATAAATTTTCACCTATTACCGGATAGCTCGCAATAATAGTGTTTTCCTTTACATAGACACAACCAACTCTGCAAAACGAGAAATCCTACGTGATACATGCACATTTAGTACTTAAATATCTACTGGCACTAGAAAAGCTGTCGTAGATCCTGCCTGCTCCCACACCCCTTCAGGTGACAATGGTCCTCCCGTAGCTCTCAGCAAGGGAAGAGCAGCTCCACCGCTGCAGCTCCACCTCCCTGAACACATCTCCCAAGGGGCGCATTCATAGCCATTTTAAAGGCAACATATCAATATGACAGTTATTAATACTCTGATGAAAAGGATTCCTTGTGAAGGAAAGGCTGTGAGAAACATATGGTCAAGAGATGGTCTTCCTTATAAATGTGTTCTCTCTGCCATTAACTGAGGGTGGCAGATTCCACCACCCTGTTGCCCTAGTTCCTTGACTGACCTTCCTACTTTCCAGATGTTAGAACTAGGTGATGCCTCAGGGCAGGCCTGTGCAGGTACTGTCCCCAACCCTGGTCACAGGTGACCATTCCAGGCATTGGTACCTAAACCAAAGCAACCACTTCTGAAAGGAAAAGAAAGAAACAGTAAGAGACTCTGCTGAAAGGCTGCAGTAACAGAAGTCAGAAGGGCAAACTGGGCTCCGTGGGAGTCAAAAGAAACGGTAGTGACCAGACGCCATGCAATAGAGGAAAGGGATAGTGTGGATTTTATCAAAAAGCCTAAGGCAGTGGGAAATAAGAAAAAGGTCAAACTCAGAGGTAGGAGAAGCAAAGGAAGTTTAAGCTTCAGACCCTCACCTGCATGAGCCCCTTCCAACTTGGGAGCCCTAGCAATGTGTTCATATGAGCACATGTTTTCAAAAAATACAATATTATTTACTTATTTATTGCAGAAAGAAAATATTTAAGCCATAACTAGTTAAACCTACTATCTCTCTCCACTTCAATTTCCCATTCATTCTCCTTTCTGGTCAAATTTCACTGGTGTGATCAAGAGTATATTTGAGATCTAGCTAAGGGAGAGTTAAAATTGGGTCAGATTTAATTCGGATTTGGTGAAGCGTATTTATGTTGTTTGCAAGTACTTTAGTTATTGCTAGCTGTCCTGGGTTCCTAGGAATATTCTGACTACCCACTGTATTGAGTCAGCCAGTGTCATGACACAAAGTGCAGGCTACAGACCCTGCTGGGATTTACCCTGATGTGAGAGGCACCTAACACCAGAAATATGTAAATAATGAGTAGAAACAAGGTTTGGAATTTATAGAACCAGATACTAGTCTGTAGAAAATTCTTCCATTCATTAGATACAACAATTTTAAGCTGAGAATTTGTTTTTCATTGACACAAAGTCAAAACGGAAATTCACTCCCGTTAGAAACATATTCCATATACAATTACAAATACGTTATACATTTTTATGGGAAGTACAAAATAGAATTTATTACATTCTTGTGTTTGAAGGGCACAAGCCTATAGCAGTAATACAAAAAACAAGTATTCAGTAAGAGCAGATTATGAAAGAAACTTGATACAGGCTTTCCAAATTTGACAACAATCCTAAAAACTTACATGACATTACCAATATTGAGTACTGAAGTTAAAAGAAACTTTTAAAAATATCAATAAAACTATTATCATTAACAATACTGGATGATAGACTGAATTTTATTTCTATGCTTGTTATAAAAATGGTATTACCAACTTGTTAAAATATGACAGAGTAATGAAAGAATATACAGCCCATATACTTAGGAATAAGTCTTACAGAGGTAAGTCAATAATTTAAAAATATGTTATTTCTGTGTCACAGAAAATATGTTATAACTTAAAGGCTTTGGAAGAAGAGAGTTGCTAGGGTTACGTGGAAGATACCGTCCTGAGAACTAGTAGATGAAAATCACATTTTATTCCAAATTAAAGCATTCTTATCAATCACGACTACTTACAGTGCTATGGTGCATCTAATTAGGTTCTTTTTAGCTGTTGACACATAAACAGAGGCCCTTTCCTAAGTTACCTCCTATAATAAGGGAGTTTTTTGGTAAGAAACTATGTGTGCTGGAACCAAAACTAGGACATCTGGCAGGAACCAAGGCAACCCTAGGAAACCTTGGTATCTCTGTTGTGGAGCAAACCTGTTCCATGGCTATGAATTCTTCAAATACTCTTTTTTATGTTTTTCTATAATGTTAAAATGCATTATTTTTGAAAGCTATAACAGTATATTCTAAAATGGGAAATTAAAAAAAGATCAATTGTTGTAAGTGGATAGGGGAACTAGAGAAATTTATAATCTTCTTTAATCCTCAAGTTTATGAATTATCTCAAGGCATAGAAAAGACTGTTCTACTTTCTTGAACTCTTGCTCCACAAATGCTTCTGTCACTTGTCATGGGACAGATATGTAGCTCCACTGACAAGCTTATAGGCTTCCTAAGAGCCTGGGATATACTAGATCCATCTCTGTAACCCCAGGAGGGAACATCTATCTAGCACATAAGTGGTTCTGTAGTGTATGTTTGTTGAATTGAACATCCCTACCCTTACACTTTAACATATTATTAATATCTTAAGATTCCAGCTCTGGGGGTGGCTATCAATCACTTTACATTGTACCATCTACTCCAGCACTTGAATTTCACCCTTTAGCATCTAACACAATGCTTCACATATAATAGACACTCAGTAAATATTTGTTGAATGAATAAATTAATGAATGAATGAACTTTTTATTGATGAAGATAATTTGATTTCTCTACCCCTACTTTACATTGTACTAGATCACTTTCCTCTAAAACCCTTCGGGGGCTTCCCATTAAAACAGCCTGGAAGGTACCACCAGATCTGCCTTCTGCCTGTCTCTCCAATCATTGCTAATACAGTGAGAATGAATAACTGGCATCTAGATCAGCATCTTAACTGTGTAAAGCAAAGTAAGAATAAATTTTATATGAAAGACATGATTTCATGGTAAAATGACTGAAAAGTTGAACACATCTCCTTACTGCAGGGCCTCACAAAGAATTTAATACCCACTGACTTTTTACGAGGGGGAACAGAGTGTACAGAATTTTCTAAATTTAATTAATACTAATCATTGAACTAATGATCCAGAGTGGAAAACCCTGATCTAGATCACAATAGAGGAAAATCTTCATATAGCTAGTATTTGATGAACACACAGTTTTCAGGTCATTCTTAGGTAAAGAAAAATAATTTTAAGTTATTTTAACTCAATATGATCTCATACTTCTATTTTATCATAATGACATTATTTTTTTTCTGACACCATGGGAGGACATATGGGTTAGTAGCAGAGTAATTCAACCTCATGTATGTTACATGAAGCATCAGGGTATTCATTGGGAGTCTGCCACTCAATGTGAATGAGAAGGCTGATTCTACTTAATTTGAGAAATCTAGTAAGATGATATTCTATTGTGGATCTGATGGAAAGACAGTGTTGAAAACTGATACCATAAAGCCAGCTGTTAGATTAATATATTTTCAGTGTCATTTTATATCTGATAATTACATCTCGATGTACACAGCCCTGAGCAAGACAATACTGCATTGCTCTAGGGGTCTTTAAAATGTACACACCTCATTATGGACATTAGCTTCTAAAATGTTCCATCTTTATGGAGGCTGGGAGAAAACATCAAGTTGAATCCAGAGAGGTTTATTCAGTGATAAATGACCTTAAGACATCTGGAAATCCAGTTTGGAGTAAGACAACGAGGTATAGATGCTTACCCAAACCTTTTAGAAGTTAAGAAAATATAGGCAAACACTAACCTTTAAACAATTGAGTGTATTTCATTGATTGTAAAATAAGGCTTTATATATGTTTCAACATCTCTGCAATTGAGATTTGTGTTATGATCCAACAGCGATTTAAAAGCACTTTCATGAATTCAGACTGAAAACCTGTATTTGTACTGGGTTTTGCTTCAAATAATCAGGGGAAATTTTTTTTCCTTCTTCCACCAATGCCAGTGTTGAAAAATACCAGTTTTCTTGCTGTCCCATTTTACATGGTGGTTTTGTTTGTTCATTTATACATATAGCAAAGACAAAGCCCTCTAATGTGCAAGTCTATTATTAGATTTTTAATTTTGAGCTTCTTTATTTTGGAGTGCACATAATATAATGGTGCATCTTTCATCAAGGTATCATGGATTCAGAGGCATCATGGATTCAAGAAATATGGTACTTGTGAAGCTCAGAGAATGTGTCCCTTTCTCTTCTTGAAAAGAGTAATGCCAAAAAGCAGGATTTCCTTCTGGGATGATAATATCATACTGGAAAGGAAGCAAGGCATTATCAACTCAGGCTAAGTTAATAACTTAACTTCACAGACTACTGGGAAATCATTTCAAGAACACCGCCTGTGGATAAGGGTGTAAGACAGGGGAGAGAGAGGAAATAAAAATCGGATAAGAAATCTAAACAAAACTAAACTTAGTGATAATGTCTAACTTATGCATATGGGTTAAAAAATAACAGATCTCAGGATCACTGTGAATAGCATGGCATGAAGAATGAAAAATATCAGGGATTCTGTTAGAAAGTACAAGAGCCAGATCAATATTAAGACACAAATAGGCACAGTACATATAGAACCAATGCATATATTATATTTCTTAGGACACTTATTCCAGAATGTCCTGAGTTCTGATGCTTATAATTTCAAAGTGACAAGGTGAACTAAAAAATGAGGGTTTCAAACATGGAAGTGGTTAAACCTTGACAGTTAAGGTCATCATGGCAAAGCAAGGGTATATTTTTGTGCAAGAGGGCACAATTTTAAGTAGATGAAGACTGGCACTCTATTTGCACGGAACAATGTTAACATAAAACTAAAAACTGAAGCACAAGAGACTTAGATTTTATGGATTAATAGTAAAGTTCCTCTGAACTAAATCACACTCTAATTTTGTATTGGATTAGTCCAGGGAGGGCATCCTGACATTCCAGCATTCAGTCAACCTCCTGACTACTTTCATATTGAGCTAAATTTCCATGCCCATGGATACCACCAACTGTCTTAGAATCAACTGGGACTGTGCAAAGGCAGAAGCACCCAAGAAGCAGGCCAACAGCTTAACAAAGGACAGGAGCAGTCTAAGGTTGGATATAGTAAGATCCTGCTTTCCTCGTGGGTTACAGCAGTTAACCTAGGAAAGTCCTCCTCAGAGGCCAGAGCCATCCTTAAGAATTCTCATCATCAATGGTTAGCATCAAAGCGTTCCTTCCAGAGAAGGCCCAGATGGAAAGGGAATAAGAAACTTCAGGAACATCTGGAGAGCAGAAGACAGCATATAGGGTTCTTGCATTTCCTCTTTGATGTACACATCACCTATGCAGAGAAACAGCACATTTGTACATTTCAGTGTGGCTTCTAGCATAGCACTCATCCTGCAGGCATCTGTGTCACAGACCCCAAGAAACTAAAAATGTGCCCTACTTAGGCCAGGATGAATCAAGACTAGTTAAACTATGCTTCCCACCATCACTCAGTTCCGAATACACAGGCTCAGAGCTCTTTGTCCATTTCTAGTCGAGAAGTTCAGGTCCGGATAAATCCAGTTCAGGATGTAATCTGGTTTAGGGCTGCTTAGGAAGCTCCAGAACTGATTCTGCATTGACTCCCCAAACATCCATTCATTGAGTTTTGCCCAATAAATGCCCTGTCAGAAAACAGATCTGTTTCTATTATGTCACTTAAAGTGTAAATTCCAGTCTTCCTTTGAAGAATAGGTATGGTCTACCAGCCCTGTCTCTAAATGATCTCATTCCTCAGTGGAAGAGATTTCTGAACATAGCATGGCAATTTAACTCTACCCCGAATGTTATGTAATTCAGGTCAAGATCTTGCCTAGCAACAATGGATCCTCACAGTTTCCATTGTTTATCTCTAGTGGAAAAAAGCAGGATTTAAGGCCACCACTGATCAAACACATGCTTTATTGTTTAAAACCTGAGTCAATTCAGCCTGGCTTCCTGTGAGTACTATTTTAAAGTGCCGTTTACAAATATTACAGTTGCTTTTCCATGACATAATGCAGGAAAGCTGACATAATCCTCATACACCTGGAAATGGGACAAGGACAAAGCAGGAGTGAAGGGGGTACAAGACAAAACTCTCTGACCAATCTGTCCTGAAAAATACACTATTTACCAAGTTGGGACATCAAATCTCAGACTAAGTGATAAAGAGGATTTCTTAAACCAAGGTTTCCAAGAGTCTATGTGAGCTACCTTTTCTGACAAATACTGACTCTCTAACACTTTATGAAACAACTGAAGGCAACAGAAACATCCCCACAACCTTTCAGCTTACAGATGTTTTCCTCACAGCCTTATTTACAACTTAACCTAATGGGAAGTTTTCTCTTGGCAAAAAAGCTGATTAAATGTTCCATTTATTATGACAGTGTAATGAAAAGAATGCTTTCTTTTGCTTCAGACCTGCTGTTCTCATACTGACTCCTGCTGTCTAAAATGGAGATTGGGTAACTGTTTTCTGGGTTGGTGTGCCTTTATGATGAACATAATCTTGAGACACAAAATAGATAAGTCAATTCATGTTGAATTTCTAATCCATTTTCTTTTAGCTATATGCAAGGCCGTTATTTTAACCTGTTGTTGTTGTAGTTTGGGAATACTAAAATGCGCTTTCTGTGATAAGTGTAAAGCAGAATAATTTATAACAAAGTTCTTTCTCTTATTCTCTCTCTTTCTCATTCTCTCTGTCTCTTTCTCTTAGAGAAGATGGGTCCTTTCATTTATATTTCTATACTTTTTTATTTGGTCTTATATTGTCAGCGCCATTATACCCATTCAACAAATAATATCTGAAAAGCAAAACAGGGACCTACTGGGACAAAGGACCAAACAAGAATGCTGCGGATAGATTCTGCTATTGGAATTAGGGATCTTAGCTCCTTTCCAAAGCATGTAAGCTTTAAAAACTTTTTACTATTTTTAACAATCAGTCAACTTGAGAATTTGAAACAATGTAACCCCCAGCTGATTTTTATTGTTAAATGGTCCATCCAATTGTTTCACATCTTCTCCTTTTTTTCTCCTTAAATTCCTTGTCCTAGTTGTACTTTTAAAGTTAAAGCAATCATCTCTCTATGGCTCTGCTTTTCCTGCATAACCATCCTCTTAGGCCAGGTTAAATTTTTCACCCATTCAATGAGGACAGACACTAATTAAAGTCTTTTTAATAAACCCCAGAACTGAGGGGTTTCCCAGTACATGGGACTCTTAGTGCTAAAAGTGGGTGAATCCTGAGAAAATTGGGATACTGGGTCACTACTCATGCCCTTTAATCCCAACTGAGTCTAAGCAGCCATGAGCGCTCCTGAACGTGTAGAAATAATACCATCACAGGCAATTAAGTGGAATGCACCAGCAATAGTACTTTTTAATGTCCAAATCATAATTCTAAAAAAATTAAGCACCATACTGTACATGTGTATAATCTTCAATAGTAATTGTATCTTGTGTGTATATCATAGACTCATCAACTCTGTGAGTTGGGGTGAACTTTAGAAGTGCCTTGTTTAATTGCTCACTCATTCATTTCACTAACAAACTGGGTGGAATACCCAAAGCAGAAACTCATTCTAAAAGTAGACTCTAAGAGGAATATAAAATGTGTTCCTTGCACAGAGCATTATGCCTGGAATATAACAAGTCCTCAGTAAGCATTGTCCTAAGTATTGTAGACAAACACAAAGCATCTTTTTGCCTTAGGTAGCATGTGAAACAGACATGGAGTAGCCTAAGCCTGGCAGAGACAAAGACCTGGTTTTCAGCTGAGGAAAGGAAGGAGGCACCAAAGTGAAGGTAGGTGAAGAAAAGGAAAGAAAGCAGATATTTCTCATTCTGGCACATAATTAAAAAGGCTATTATTTTTTCTTGTGTGAATTCAGAGTATCCTTTAAAGTTTAAAAATGCAAAACTAATTTTTGCATAATTATACAAGCTACATGATTGCTTAATTTAGTTAGCCTACTATTTTTTTCAAGGTTATATTGTAACTTTACTTTAACATGTAAACAAAAGTAACCTGGAACAGAAGCTCAGAATGTAAGAGCCACTGATAGAAGTTTCAAAAATAGTAAATAACAGAGATGAAGATAAGGGCTATCAGCAGGGAAAACTGTTGTCAGAATACCAAGAAAGATCAAGCGAAGTGAAATGAGTAGTAGGTTTGCAGGGCGTGTCAGGCCAAGTCAAGGTACAGGGGTAAGTGAAGTGATGCTTGTGCGAGAGCAGGTGCTAAGATGCTGTTGTCTGCATAACAGTTTGGCCCATAGAAAGCTTTTTAAGCGACCTACTACACTGTTCTTTTTTCCACCACCATGAAGCTGGGCTAGTGAGTGCCATCTTGTTGACCACACAGTACTAAAAGCAGCACTTTGGCATTATATACTTTAAATGTTTTCACAGATGTTATATCATTTTGCTCCCCACAACAACACTGTAAGGTAGTGGGACCCATATTACTAATCATCTTTTTTTTTTTTTTTTTTTTGAGACAGAGTCTCACTCTTTTGCCCAGACTAGAGTGCCGTGGTGTCAGCCTATCTCACAGCAACCTCAAACTCCTGGGCTCAAGCAATCCTTCTGCCTCAGCCTCCCAAGTAGCTGGGACTACAGGCATGCACCACCATGCCCGGCTAATTTTTTCTGTATATATTTTTAGTTGTCCAGCTAACTTCTTTCTATTTTTAGTAGAGACAGGGTCTCGCTCTTGCTCTGGCTGGTCTCGAACTCCTGAGCTCTAACAAGCCACCCGCCTCGGCCTCCCAGAGTGCTAGGATTACAGGCGTGAGCGACCGCGCCCGGCCATACTACTAATCGTATTTTTAAAAAATAAAGAAACTGAGACTCGAAGAATTTAGGTGACTTGTCCAAGGTAAGCTAGGAAGTAGCTGATTCAGAACTCAAATTGAAATCATCTGAATCTTTGGTCACTGTCTTTTCTGCTGAACCACAATCCCTTTCTAATTAAAAAGTCTTTTAAGAACTAAAGAAAATTGGTTTTTAAGACAAAAATCTATTCCTAAACATTGATTCTGGAAGAAGCATGATGTCTTAAGCATGAGAATAATTCCTGTGCCAATGAATATGATGGCCAGATACTCGCATACTTCAATTATTTATATCTGACTTTTTAATATGGTTTTATTGCAGGAAATTTCCAAACATCCTCTATTTAAGGATGACTTTTCTTTCTGGAAACTTGAATAAAATCCTGTTAGTATTTAAATTGGGGTAGAAATTAAAATATTTCTAAGAAAACATTTCTACTTTTGCTAAAGGAAAATAGAGTTGGAATTTTAAACTTTCTTGAAGAGATTGTGCCACTCTCTAAAGAGGAACGGTCAAACCAAAATTTCTAGTAAAACGAGCATTTTCTGTGGCCAGTTCCAGCATGCACACAATGAAGTGCTTTTTATACATCTTGTGGGGGTTCCTCAATTAAAGTTTCATTCATCTTAACAGTGATATTTGAAAAGAAGAAATATCTCATTAGAGGTATCCCAATAAACATTTTGTTTTATCTAAGTTTAAATAAAATGTTAACACTGAATCATGCAAAAAATAATGAGCAACAATAATTTCTCTTACAGGGAGTTAAGAAAATCACATTCAGGATCTCTGTCTAAAAAAATGACCAACTATACTCTGTAACATCTTGTCTAGAACTAATAATGTTTAATAATTTTCTTTATAAAATTCTAGAGTAAATAAACATAATTTTATAAAATTTAGCAAACTATCGTAGCAAGGATGTAATTCCCACTAAAAATTTCTCTAGTAATTTTGATAAAAATTATATTGAAAAGATTGGTAAAATATCAAAGGTTAAATGAAAGTAGATTTGAAAATATTAGTGTTTTGATAGGGCAAAGGTATAAAAATGACCAGAATCTAGGTATCAAAAGTGCCCACCATATTTTAGCTTCAACAAAATAAGTGACGTACTCACCTCCAGGCACAAGGCATGGTTTTGCTGTTATTAAACAGCAATGGTGTGAATCAACAACACATCCAACTCACTCATGACTGCCAGGAAGGAGGACTCATGTAGATGCATGATCTTACAGCCAATGCAATTATTTTCACTAGATGACCCCAACATCTAGCCCATAGTTAACAACCATAAACAAATTAACACCTCTGGTTATCTCAGCATACATTAATATCCAACCCTGTTTATCTTGGAGAGCTCCCTTGGACAGGCTTGCCTATATTAGTAAAGGTTAAAGTTCTGTGGATACTCCACTGTGAGTGTCCCGAGGTATATTTATCTGTATGCTAGAGTGGGTCCTGAGTTGCATCTTGAGAAAATGTTGGTGCTGAACACTGGTATCTTGGTTTTCCTCCACGGGGACGTGGGGAAGACTTCTCCTGAGGTGTTTTTGTTGGGGGGTTGTCAACACTCCTGAGAGGATGTTGGCCAGACCCAGTGCAGCTGATTGTTACAGCATGTGGGTGTGCACTGTCACTAACAGGGAGGATGGCTGCACTGCAGATGCTCACATGGGGTAAAGAATCTCATGTTTACTGTCACGCAGTACATAAGCAAAGGCTAACCAAGAGAAATGAATTTAGGTTGCCTGAAAGATAGTCTAACAAATTCAGATCAATTTAGAACCCAATATCACAGACTGCCTTCATTGACTTATGAAGCCATGTGTCTGATGTGAAAAAAACACCTGTGAATCTCACTGCACAATGCACTGTGCTAGTTGCTGAGATCGCCAGGCCCTACCTTTCAGGGCTTCATGATTACCCAGAGGAAAAATTACTTCCTGGTCTCTGTACTGGAAATGGTTTGCTTTCTCCTTTCCCTGAGCAATTTTTTAAAAATCTTATAAATGTTATGAATCGCATAACTATCTTAACCACCCTGCCATCCCTGCATTAGCTTCTAGGAAATCTAGAGCCGAATTTGTATCTCACCTCTAATAAATATACAGAACCTCATGGCAGATGTTTTGCTAAATTCTGGCTTACATATTCTTATTTAAAATTTTAACATACCCCAAATTCATCACGTACTAATTTATGATTTATTATATCTCATAATACATACTCTTTTATATTCTTTTTTTATAGTCCTTTCTGAAACAATGCAAAGTATAGATGAACACATAAGATCAGAGCTGTCACTATGAAAAGGCAACTTGTACCTGTCTGTGGGGAGTCTTCAGCTATGTTTCTCTAAATATTTTCTCATAAAAACCATTAGTAAAAGATGCCATTTCAATTGTTTTGCTCTTTATGGCATTTACTTTTTATTCCAACAATAATATGATGGTCACTGGTATTTTTATTTGTAAAGTACTCACTAAAAATTAACTCCTATATTCAGAAATTAATGTATTATGAAGAGAATATGTAACTTGAAATATTTTTTCCCTTGTGTACACTTGTCATGAAGTTTTCTCTCTATATGTTACATATGAACCTCTCCCCCTCTTAGAATCTGTGATACAGGTGGAGCTATAAGAATTATGGAATTCAATTCCTAATAAGAACTACAATGTAACTGGCTGAACTAAGTCTGGGTGAAATGACTTCAATAATTAGAATGCAGGAGATCCATTCTGAGAGGATAGAAGAGGAAACTGGGTGGGCAGCTTCCTAACATACCTCAGTATACTTGGCACAATTCTGGAAATATACTTGATGCTCAGGACAAATTTTTAAACTGGTGACTGGACTGAAATTGGGTTATGTACACTAACCAGTTTACGTTTTCTAGAAGATACATAGAAAGCAGTTATTAGAGTACTTTATTGACATGGACAATATAGAGCTCTGAAAAAGTCTGTATATTTTAGGAAACAAGGAAAGAATTTGAATCTTTGCTCGATTTCTTAAATAAAAAAGAGAGAGAGATAGAAATAGGTGTGACTGGAGTAAAAGAAATCTAAGATCTCTGTATAATTTGGGAAAAAGTAGAAATATTAATTTTAAATTTGAAGTCAAATATAGGTGTTAAAATTTAACATTATTCAACAAAAAATTAAAATAGAATATTTAACTTTCAAACCAGTAGAGGGGAAAAAAAGGAGGGTAGTAAAAATGCAGAAAATGAAAAGGTGGGAAAAGAAGGAAAAAAAAGCAGCAGAGGAAAAGTCTGTTAAATAATCAGAACAAATTAAGAATGTACACATAGGTACAAATAAATCATTAATGAAAACAAATGTAGGCCAGGCGCGGTGGCTCACGCCTGTAATCCTAGCACTTGGGAGGCCGAGGCGGGCGGATCCTTTGAGCTCAGGAGTTCGAGACCAGCCTGAGCAAGAGCGAGACCCCATCTCTACTAAAAATAGAAAGAAATTATCTGGCCAACTAAAAATACATATAGAAAAAATTAGCCGGGCATGGTGGCGCATGCCTGTAGTCCCAGCTACTCGGGAGGCTGAGGCAGTAGGATCGCTTAAGCCCAGGAGTGCTGAGGCAGTAGGATCGCTTAAGCCCAGGAGTTTGAGGTTGCTGTGAGCTAGGCTGAAGCCACGGCACTCACTCTAGTCCGGGCAACAAAGCGAGACTCTGTCTCAAAAAAAAAAAAAAAAAGAAAAGAAAACAAATGTAAATAGTCTAAACTTAGTTATTAAATAGAAATTATCAGATTAGACAAAAATAACAAAATCCAGATATTCATTTAACAAAAAAAATTATGTAAAACTCAAGGACATAGAGAGGTTGATCTAGAAAAAATAATTCTATGCTTTGTTTGGAATCAGAAAAGAGCCCAAGTAACCAAAGCAATCCTAAGCAAAAAGAAGAAATCTAGAGGCATCACATTACTAGACTTCAAACTGTACTACAAGGCTATGGTAACCAAAATAGCATGCTACTGGTGCAAAAAGAGAGACATAGACTAATGGAACAGAATAGAGAACCCATACAAGCATCCACCTATAGCCAACTGATCTTCAACAAAGCAGACAACAATGCGTGCTGGGGAAATGAAGCCCTATTCAATAAATGGTGCTGGTAAAACTGGATAGCCACATGCAAAAGAAAGAAACAGGAACCCTATCTCTCACCACTCACAAAAATTAATCAAGATGAATAAAAGACTTAAATACAAGGCATGAAACCATAAGAATTCTAGAGGAAAATGTAGGAAAAACCTTTCTAGATATTGGCCTAGACAAAGAATTTATGACTGAGACCCCAATGGCAATCACAGCAATGACAAAAATAAATAAATGGGATTCGATTAAACTAAAAATCTTCTGCACAGCTAAGAAAATAATCAACAGAGCAAATAGACAACCTATAGAATGGAAGAAAATATTTGCAAGCTATACATCTGATAAAGCGCTAATATCCAGAATAGACAAAGAACTCAAGCAAATAAACAAGCAAAAAAAAAAAAAAAAACCCAAGCAACCCCATTAAAAAGTAGGCAAAAGACATGAACAGAAGCTTTTCAAAAGAAGATAGACAAATGGTTAATAAACATATGAAAAAATGCTCAACATCACTAATCATCAGGGAAATGCAAATTAAAACCAAAATGAGATATCACCTTACCCCTGTTAGAATGGCTTTTATTAAAATGTCTAAAAACAACAGATGTTGGCATGGATGCAGAGAAAAAGGAACACTTGTATGCTGTTGGTGGGACTGCAAATTAGTACAGCCTCTACAGAAAACAGTATGGAGATTCCTCAAAGAATTAAAAGTAGACC
>CM052443.1:87462449-87489121 GCA_028533085.1 Varecia variegata | reverse complement strand
ATGGAGAACTACTCAACCATAAAAAGGATGAATTAATGCCTTTTGCAACAATGTGGATGGCACTGGAGACCATTATCCTAAGTGAAGTATCACAAGAATGGAAAAAAAGAATCACCACATGTACTCACATTAAACTGGAACTAACCAAAGAGCACACATGTGCACAGAGGAATGTAAACCTTAGTGGAAATCCAGCAGCGGGGAGGGAGGAATAGAGGAGGGACAAAAACCTACCTACTGGGTACAGTGAATACTATTTGGGTAATGGTCATACTTATATTAATAGCTGTGACTCAAGCATTACAAAAGTGATCCAAGTAACCAAAAAACATTTGTATCCCCTTAATACTTTGAAATAAAAAAAATTCATCTAGAGGTCCAAGATAAAGTTATGAATGCTAATGAAATAGCAGACCAAGAATAGAAAGACCTTCATTTTGAAAAATAACATAATGATTAAGAATTTGATCTTCTCTATTTGTTCTTTCTATAGGAATCTTTTTTTTTTGCCAAGTGTATTTATTACTTTTTTATTAAAATAAAACACCAGAAACAAAACAACAAAATAAACCAAAAAGAGCATATAAAATTTCACTAATCAGTTAAGAAAATAAAATATAAGCTGAGGGACACAGCATTGCGTCCCCTCAGCAAATACCATTGGAACCCTCTGACTTCAGCACTGCATGTGCTCAGAGCCAGTGCCTGGCCAAGACTTATGTATAGGAATCTTTATTGTAAGTAAAGGAACATTGCAAAAAGCTATGAAGTAACCCAAATTTTAAAAAATTCTCATGAAGAATGCCCATAATATCCTCCTAAAGAAGTCTTTCTTCCAAGTGTAGTGACTCATGCCTGTAATCCCAGCACTTTGGGAGGCAAAGGTAGGAGGATCACTTGAGGCCAGGAGTTCAAGACCAGCCTGGGCAACATAGTGAGACTCAGTCTCTACAAAAAATTAAAAACTTAGCCAGACGTGGTGGTATGTACCTGTAGTTCCAGCTACTCAGGAGGCTGAGGCAGGAGAATAGCTTGAAACCCAGGAGTTCAAGGCTGCAGTGAGCTATGATCATGCCACTGCTCTGCAGCCTGGGCAACAGAGCGAGATCCTGTCTCTAGAAAAATAAAAATAAAAAACAAGTCTTTCTGAATTCCATATTTCTGATAAAAAGTTATTATTATTTCCTCTTCTGATTTGTGGAAAATTAAGCCACAGATTAAGAAGATAAGAACTTTCAAAGTATAATGAAATGGTGTATGTTATAATTTTTTAAAAAATCTAAAATTAGTAATAGAAAGGTAGGTGAAAAAAATGGACTAGACTAGAAATATATGTGGCAACATAGATAAATCTCAAAAATATGATTTTAAGAGAAGAAAGCAAGTTGTGTAATGTTATGTACTAAGTGAAATAAAATTTAAAAATGTAATATAATACTACATATGATATATAGATGCCTACAAATTTAGTAATAATTTAGAAATGTGTATGAGAATGATAAATACCACCTTTGGGATCATGATACCTCCAGTGAGGAAGGAAGGGAGTGAAATATAGTAAGGTTTCATAGGAAGATTCAGTGGTATCATTATTGTATATCTTCAAGACTGGAGAAAATTGGCAACGGGCACAGCTGTGTGTGACCATTTTATTTATTTATTTTATGTGTTCTTTATATATTTTATGAGTTTAAATATTTAACAATAAAATTATTTTTTATGTTGGTGTTTATCCTTACAGGCTTTTCTTTCTACGGATTACATTCTAAATATAAAATATGTAAGATATTCTATAAAAATACATGAAAATGAGATTCCCACTGCATTCATTAATTTTAGAAAATTATTACTTCACCTGTTTCCTGAATATCCCTTCCACATCAATAAATATGCTTCTACCACATCATTTATAAAACCTTTGACAATGTGCTCACAAATTGCTTTCTTGGACATCTCCTTGAACTTGTCCATGGATGTATAGACAAGGTACGTATGCAGTGGAAAGTATTTTGGGCTTAAATGAAATGAAGATGACTACTAAAAAAATCAATTTTAAAAAATTCAGGCCATCATGCTCGAGAATTAAGTGAGAAAGATTGCTGATAAGAAATCCAAAACAGCAAATAAATTCTATGAAGTCAGTCTAAAGGATCCTAAAATGTTACGAAGGGAAATAAAAAAGGACATACAATGACTACATGCAGAATACAATATAGTTCAAAATAAAATGCCACAAAATAAAGAAGTTGGATAAGATTATTAGCTAAGTATATAAGGAATAAAGGCAATTTCAGATAAAGCTAGGCAAAATTATGGGACATGCTCAGGTAAACATTCTATTAAGCATAAAGAATAAAAGGGAAAGAGAGGCCCCTTATTAATAAGGAAACTCTCAAGATTCTTGAAAAGGAAAGAAACATTTCAAAATTTTTCATGAGGAAGTCTGACAGCAAATTTGTGGGGAGGCACACTGCTACCTTGGAACAGAGAAATAATTCCAAACCCAAGTATTCCAGTGTCGTTCATGTGATACGGTCCCTAATTATTCTGGCTCCAGTAATTACCTAACCACTAACCATCATGGTTGAGAAATCACGAAAGGCTAAAAAGTTGAACCATATCAAATCGAAGTTTCAACACTCAGCAATTTGTCGTTTTGTTGCCTTCATTTTGAAATGGTAGAACCTGTGATCATTTTCCACGAAACAACAGCCTGTATTTCCAACTTTGTTTAAAATAACATTCGTTAGCACTCTTTATTAGACAACCACTTTAGACAATGAATCCTATGAGAACACTTCCTACAATGAAAAGAAAAGCAGTGAGAACTAAAATAATATTTTGGTGATTTTTTGAAAAAAGAATAAGCACAGATATTATGAACTAATGGTTTTCGGATGCTTGTTTTATTATACATTCTTTGACTTCACTGGCATTTATATGCTGCCATAAAATTATTATTATCATCTGAGCTCAGAATAGAGAGGATGCAGGTGGGGCAAAAGCTACTTGAGAAACAAGAATGAGTAACCGACATTCTCACATCATTTAAAACAAATCCTGCCACCCACCGCCTATAACTCCCTTCCTGCACCATGTGTTGCTAGTTTGGGACTATAAATGTGACAAGCATAAAGTGAAATGTCAGCCAAATACTACTGGAGAGGGGGAAATCACAATTCATCATGTATCAAGGATTTAAAAATTAATTTTGTGCTTTTTAACAAGAGGGATGAAATTTTAAAGGTCGATAATTATTCTTTTCATAGTTGAAGTTAAAACTTAATATTCATTTTACAGCTAACATTACTAAAAGCTTTTGGGACTCTTATGGAAAAGGTATTGTAAAAGGAAGGGCTAAGGAGCTTGAATTCTTTATTGTTACATATTCTTCAAATTACAGGTAAGTAAACATGCAGTTTTTTGTTAAAAATTCATTATAACTAATGTACTATTCAAAGTCATTTCAAAGGACAATGTGAAAGTAAGACAAAACCTTTTAAAGCCATAGAAAAGTAAATTCCTCATTACTTTCAGTAGAGACACTTGAGTCATTTCACCAAAAAGTGAGTAACACCATCTCTGACCTCAAGTGATGTCCGGCAATGGGCAACACTACATCTTGGAGGCTAATATGGGACTTTGGATAAATGATAAAGCCAGAGGCCCAGGAACTGTCCAAGAAATGCAGACAAAGGGTTAATTCTGAGGAAGGATTTAGGTGGAAAAGTTGGTGGGTCATATTTTCTATGTTGGGTAAAAGAGAAGAATAGCCCAGACTCTCCACAGTAACATCATTTAAATGCCCCTGCCCATCCACACTTTGCCTGTAATCTGTCCTCATTTGACTGTGGGCCCTGGGAGGGCAGGAAGTATGTATGGTCTGTATCCCCAGGGAGTGGGCAGCACAGGAGGAGTTCAATGAATGTTTATCACCAAGTGGACAAAAGTAACTGGGAAGATAAAGGCCCAAAGCATAGATTTAGAAGATGTACATAGAGGTGGTTCTCTGCAAGACGTTTACAAGGCATATTGGAAGAGAAAGGGGCATGGTAGAAAGACGAGAAAAGCGTGATCCAGGAGACGTGTAAGTAGAATCAGAAGAACTCAGTAAGCACAACAACAACAGTGGGAGGAGAACATTTCAAGAGTAAAGAAGTGGTCAGCGGTGACAAACGGAGCAGAAATGTCAAGGAGACGGAGCACTGACAAAAATAATCCCATTGGGTTTGACCACAGACCTAAGCACAGTTCAGTTCAGAGCATGGCAAGTGTGCTCATGAGATTCCAGAAAGCGAAGGAATGAAATACGCATGTCACAGCGGTGGAGGCCGCTCATTCCCAATGGTGATGTGGGCGTTTGGGGGTTCAGTGCTCTTCATATAAGACTTCCTGGGGAGCTGTGAAAGAGAAATGAGGCAGTGAAGAAGGAAGGAGCTAACGTTTGCTGAGTGTCACCTACCATGACCAGATCCCAAGGATTTGGTGACGTAAAGCCTCATTGTGCAAAGTGTGGTCCATGGCGTAGTGAGCAGTGGTTATCAGCATCACCTGGCAGCTTGTTAGAAGTGCCAAATCTGGGCTGTGATCTAGAGATCTAGACCTACTGAATCAGATTCCGCATTTAGTCAGACCCCAGGTGATCCATATACACAGTAAAGTTTGAGGAGCACCGTTTTCAATTTACATGAAAAGATATTCAAAAGGCCAGGAATGTAACTTTATTTCTCCACAGCTGAACTCAGCCTCATCACAGGCCTTCAAGTTCCCTCTGGATTGAACAAAAACTGCTTTACATTTGTCACCGCCAGGCAGGGCAGTGTCTTTCAGTTTAAAGCAGTCTTGCTGTGGCAAATATTTGATTGATGCAGGATCTAACCATAATCAAATGGGACAGTCAACCAGGACAGTCCCATCATCTCAGAAGTCTCATATCTGTTATTTATTGCTCAGTTACAAACAATCCTGAAACGCAGTGGCTTAAAGTAACTGTCACTTTTAAAATTGTTCTGATGATTCCCTGGGTCAGCTGGGCAGTTCTGGTCTGGGCTAGCTTGACTAGTCTCTATGGTCAGCTGATGACCCCATTATCAGAGAAATATTTCTCTGTCCTGGCCCTACTTCTTCCAAATGAAAGTCAGAATTTCAAGGCCTTAAACAGGTACTCAAAGAAAAAAAAGTCTTTGTCCTTGGGTGGCTGTGTCCTCTCCTTATCACTCTCTCCACAGCCAAAATTGGTGTCCACAGGAAACTGCCTGAAGAACTAGGGAAAGACAAAAGATACAAGAAAGTATAGGCGATCCCACTACATTTGTCACTTCACCTGCCTTATTTAATAACTCTCTTTCCCCACAAAATTCTACAACTCTATAAGAGAGGATTAACAAACTAGGAAAGACAATTTCAGTGCATTTAAGTAATTCCCAAAGGGACAGTATGTACATAGTGGGGCCAGAAATGGAACCTAGTCTAGCCTGTCCCTTTTTACTTCATTTAAGGAAATGTCTGAGGGTAGAACACAACGGTTATTGTTCCGTATTTATCCTCAGCTATGTTCTATTTCATGATGTTCTGTTTCGGTGCATTCCTACTATAGTTTTCATGCACTCCTTCTGTGTATTTGCCATCCTTCACTTTGGCGTCTGGCAGCCCTTTGGAAATTCATCCTATAAAGAGGACTTGCAGCCTCACAGAGCTGTGATATAATGAGAATTGCTCATCCTAACTTAGGGTTTTGTTAGTGGGGATCTCTTTGCACTAGGTGTTCAGCAGGGCTGAGGGGCAATTTCAAGGAAACCACAAGAAGTACACTGTGATGTTGTCCATAATCCAGTCTCACACATATTCAGGATATATCCTGAAGCCCTGGTCTCCTTCCTGCCATTAACATATCCCTAAACAGGCTCTGGATTTTATGGCTCCATTGTTTCTTTGGAGATACTGATATTTCTTTCCTGGCTGGACTGTAAGAGTCCATGCGCCTGTCGATATTCTCCAAAACAAACATGCCTCCCACTCTTCCCAACCTAAAGCAGTTTTCTCACTATTAGAAAACGTCATCTTACCACAGTCGAAAGAGAAAGTGGCTAAATTTAGACATGTATTTTGGAGTCATCTCTCCTGCCAGGATGCTTGGGAACAGGTAACATGACCATTGCTGGAGCTCACAACACAAAGATATGTTCTTCACCAACTCCTTAAAGACTTAACGTGTCTCTAAACTTGAGCTGCTCTTGTATTTGCCAGCCTAGAGAACACATACATGATCATGGCAAGTTTTTAGTTTTGCAAGCCAATCATTTTCCAAGGCACTATACAAGGAAGAGCATGCTATTTGCCACCTGTCAAAATTCCCTAGCGGCAGGCTGATCAGCACAATCATTGCACAAATCCAGTTTATCACCCTTGTGTGCCAGCAGTCACTGGAAAATCAGAAGCCCTCAGGAAGGAGCCAAGATGTAGTACAGGAAAAATATTTCATTGAGCGTCTAGAAACGCTATTTTACAGGCTATGGAAAGGAAAAAGGAAACATCTAAAACCACTATATTTTAAATAAAAGGTGCAAACATTGATGTTTTTCTTTCATCCTTTGACTGTCTTTAAAATGATCCTTACTGATTACAGTGAAATCATTCACCAGGAGAATGTGAAGAGGGTCAAAGTTCAATTCTCCCTCTCCTGCTCCACGTAAGTTCTCAGTGATACACAGTTTTTTAAAATGGGCTCAGTTTTCTTTCCCTGCTTCTTTACAAAGCCAGTGACATCATGGCCCTTCATCAAGTGCAAATTCCAGATTTCTGCATACATTTCATTAAAGGAAACTTCTCATTCTCTGTGAAAGAGAATCCAGGTGAGGACTTCTGCTCTGTTCTCCCAATGTCAACCAGAAACGTGGGATTACACCACACTGGGAGACAGACGGTGGAGGAGTCAGACATCCTGGACATAAGGCCCTGCTCTAACTAGTCATGGGAACTTGGGCAAGAACCTTAACTTTTCCAAGCCTCAGCTCTATGATTTACCAAATAGGACCAATATCTGCCTCTGGAGTTTTTAAAAAAACAACAGGGAAAATATCTAAACAGTACCTAGCACAAAGTAGGTGCTCAATAAATGGTAGCCATCATTGATAGTACTATTGTACCTTAAGAAATCCAGACACAAAGAGTTAATTTTTGACAGCAGGAACAAAATCAATCTTAAAACATGAGGGAAAAGATGAATGAAGAAAAACAAATAATTTATTGATTAGCCTAAATCCCCTATCATTTTCACATGTTAAAGCCACTTATAAGAAGAAAACCTAATTTGCCTTGGGTCGGCAGGTAGCCTGACCTAGAAAGAGTTTAAAGAGCCACTTTAAAGAGCTCAACATAAGTTTCATTATTTAAGTCAAACATCTGAACATTATCATTTCATCCCAAATTATTTCCACCCACTCAACTGCATTCCACTTGCATGATTTCAGTCAGAATGAGAACAGAACAGCCTAGAGAAAACCAAATAAATACTCAAATATGCTAGCACACCTTGGGGGACAAATGAGATGGACCAGAGGAGCCACATGCTACCCACATGGGTTTTCCATCAAGTCCAATCGGGATGTCTGCAGCTCTTTCAGAATAAAGGGTTCTCCTTGGTGGAAAAGATCAGTTCCTCTTACTGCATTTTGTAACAGCTCATGCTGCATTTGTTTGTGGCATGTTTCACCTGAAGGACTGTGGTAATGAGGAAAATAGAATGGAAAGAAATGGAGGTGAATTCAGCCTTAATGAGAAAAACATGAAAACATGAGAATTCTGTTTTTTAAAAAATGAACCTCTAATATATAAAATGTGAACTCTCCAGATTGACCAAGTCATTTGGAAGCTTATTCATGAAAATGTGCACTTTCTTCCTTCCCCAAGTTTTTCATTAAACTGCTCTTTGCCTCATGTGTAAGTAGCAACTTTTTATGTTCTTTCCCCAGATGGGATGACCAGAAGAGTAAAGTCAACAAGTAAAAAATTATTTATAACTTTTAAAAATAACTATTAGGGTTATTGGTGGGGGAAGGGAGGAAAGGAATATGAAACTCAAATTTGCTTTATGGTATTCATTTAAAGTATGTATATTCCTTAATTTTTTCATTTTCTTATTTGATATTTTTTATTTCTACCTTAATTTTGTAGCTCCTATTCACTTTGCTTCTCCTCCATTTATTATGCACACTCTATTTCATAAATTGTACATTCATTCTAAAACTTTGAACTTCTCATTTAGCCGATTTCTTTTAATTTTTTTAGCTTTTGTAATCCCTCTTCCCCCATAGCCTTCCTTCTAAATTCTTCTAGTAACAAATTTAGATAAAAAGGAAAGCTTAGGGATTAAGTAAAGACTATTGAAATTAATAGTGAGAAATCTTAAAACAGTTAAAATAGAGGAAGAAATAAGAACATAGAAGGAAAAAGAGACATCAAGGATAAAGAAAAAAATGAGAAAAACGGGAAAATAGGCAAATAATCAACAATTTCTTATTTTAACAGCCCCAGGGTACTCCCAAGCTTCAGCTATCCCATTCAGTATATGCTTTCTTTCTTTCTGCCCATGGGATGGGGAAACAGGAAGGGGGATTTTAATGAAAGCCTCTAATCCCTGAGGGGATGATGGAGTAAAGGAAATGGCCCAAGAATGCAAACCTGGGAAATGCTGCTCATTTCCTCATTGATTCATTCACTTTTACACCTTCTTATAATAATTGTGCTTTTTCTTTTTTGTTCTATGACACAGTTTATGTCTTTTCTTGCCTTTATCCTCTAGTCATCATTTTTCTATTTCCTTATTCTCCCATCCCTCATAAAGCCAGGTTTTCCCCCTTCCCCGTTCCTAGACTTTCCAGGCAGCCTGCAGATCCTTCAGCAGCCCCATCCGCTTCCTCTCCCACACGACACACGGCTGTCCTGGGGCTTCAGTTCACTCCCATCGTCAAAAGACAACATTACAACAAATTTAGTTATGGACATAATTGGCTTTTATTTGTGATTCATGAATCGGGACAGGCTCCATTCTGCAAAATAGAATGAGAGCTCCCGCAGGGCAACAGCAGAAGAGTGGGTTTTGTAAGGTGGGGATAAGGAAACAGAGCAATAGGGGAAACATGCTAATTGGTTAACATCAGGTTACTTCGGTTTACTTTTTTTTGCTAAGGGTTCAAGCAGAGAAGACTTCCTGACCACAGGTAGGTTGGAATCTCATATTTTTAGGAAAAACTGGTCTGTTTTGAGATCTATCTGCTTCCTTAAAGTTTCGGTTTGATGATGTGGCATTTAGCATGAGTGACTCCATGTTGGCTTGGTCTGGTCTGTTGGGACCTGGTGCAGGAGCTCAGTCCGAAACAATGGCCTCCCATAATTTTTGTTTAGCACCATCAAGTCCCTCGCCTCAGTGGCTACGCTCCTCACTCCCAGAAGATGACACGGCCCCCTTCTTCACTGAAAAACCTAGAACTGCTTCAAGTTCTTGACCCCTTCATGAGCGTCTGCTGTCCCACTTATTTCTTGCTTCTCTGTGGTCTCAGATGATCAAGTGTCCTGCAGCCCAAAGATAGTTCCTCATGTGGACTCTCAATCCCATCCCTTCCAAGGGCCTCACTCCAACAATCATTTTTACCCTGATCCAGGTCTTGATCCCATTAGCCTTTGCAATGGGAAAAAACTTATTAACATGGGACCTGTCAGAGGATGACATGACCAGAGAGGAAGAAGAAGTGAAGACTTAAAGAAAAAGAGGCGAAGGAAAGTTGGAAGAGAGAAGGAAGAGGAAGGAAAAGCCTTAGGGGAGGAAAAGGAGGAGGAGGAAAAGAAGGAGGGAGGCTTGTTCCTAAGAGGATGGGGTGTGAGAAATGGGATACTGCCAGGAGAATGATTGGGATCTACTTTAGCATACTGTAAGAGATGTCAGTAAAGACACGTTTCTCTGTTTGGGTGTGCTCTTTTTAATGTGACATAAAACAAGAAAATTATCTACATGTGAGATGTGGCTCCAATAAAGTTATATTGATATCATCCATTTTTAAAATAAAAATAAAATGAACAAGCAGAATTAAAAAGTCCCCTCAATCCTATATTCCTCTCTGGCATATTGCCAAGATTCTTGAAAGACTTCTTTATTCAAGGTCTCTACTTGCTCACTCTCATTACACTTTTGAAAAATAACTCAAAATAGCTACCATTTATTGAGTGTTTACTACGTGCTAGACACCTGAGCTTCACATACACTATTTCCTTTAGTCCTCAAATAACAATCCTTGCATTTTAATTTGGTTAGAGACTCATTTCCTAGGTCAAAGGCAGAACTAGAAGCCGTCCCCTCTCCTCAGAACCACCAGATATGAGTAAACAAAAGCAGTCTTAATTCCTCCTCCTCTACAGAGAAGAGAAAGGGAAGAAAAAGGTGCCCTCTCCCAGAGAAGCGTCAATTCACGCT
This sequence comes from Varecia variegata, assembly GCA_028533085.1. NCBI lineage: Eukaryota > Metazoa > Chordata > Mammalia > Primates > Lemuridae > Varecia > Varecia variegata. The sequence goes on along the minus strand of CM052443.1, from coordinate 87,478,656 downwards.
CTCATCATAGCGGGGACTCACTGAAGGCAGAGTGCCAAGGTGCTGGCAGGGGTACACCCAGTAGGCTTCAGGGCACTAAGAAACATCTTATGCTGCATATTAGACTCATAAGGAGAGCTTTTAAAATTTCTGATGCCCAGGCCATACTCAAGTCCAATTAAATCAGAATCTCTTTGAGTAGGACTGGTCATCTAAGATCTTTTAAGTTCCCTGGGTGATTCCAAGGGTAGGCAAGGTTGAGAACCACTGACAAAAGGGAAGTCCGTGTCAGAGGAGGAGGAACTGGAAAACTCCAAAATGGAGTAGAAGTCTCCCCAGATGGAAAGTTCTAGCCCAGTTGCTATCTATGACAAACAACTGCCTAACACATGCTGGCTGCTACTGGCCCTTTCAGGACCTGGAGATATGGGAGCTGGGGACAGAGCTGGGGACAGAGGCAGCGAGTACAGGTAGCAAGACGTGTGTCATGGCCTCACCACCCCCTGTCACTCCTTACTCCTGGTGAAAATCCTGGAAGGAGACTGTCATGAGCTGCAGGAAAGGCCAAAACAGAGAGGTTTTACCCTGTTTGTAACTTGGCCCTCTAGAAGGGGACTGCCTTATGGTTTGTCCCTTGTACTAGCCTGGGGCATTTGCCACAAAGTCTTTGGTGTGGTATAGTTAGGTTGCTGGAATTGTCAGGGGGACCGAGTTTAGATCTCCAAATTCTTCCTCTGTTCTGGAAGAGCCCCTTTTGGCAGTGCCATAGGAGATAATGGAAGATGCCAATATCATAGAGGACAATAGGACATAAAAATCAGCCTGCAGATATCTGACCCCTCTACTAACCCCCCAAAGCAGAGCTAAACCAACCTGCACTCAGATGCCATCAGGGGGAGTTAAGAAAAAGGGAGAAAAATCGCTGACAAAACTGCTGTAACCTGAAAGATGACTGGAATATTAATAGGCACTATCTGTCCAGCAGAGTGGTGGGCTTATGATCAAGATTAAATAATTTCATAAAATGATGCTACTTTTTTTTGCATGTTTGTTTGTATTGAGTTAAATTTCAGATGACCCCACAGAAAAGTGGACAGCTCTTTGGTGAGTGCTCAGCTTAGAATAAATTCTCAATAAATGCCAGCTTGGACAGTTAATTCAGAGGTTATTTTATGACATAAAGACTAATGATCAAATTTTTGGGACTGAGAAGCTCAACTAAATGTAATTAAATCCTAGGGTTGGGTGGGAAGAGACTCTAGAAATAATCCAACTTAAACCTGCAATTTTAGAAATTACAGCAGCGAGTTATAGAAGATAAAGGATTCCCTGAGGCTCAGGCCTCTCCTGACCAGCAGCTCCACTCTCACTTTAGGAGTTATTAACATAATATGCCCAGGACAGGATCTTACTTATGATGTTCCCTCAGCCCAAGCATTGTGAATACGCGAAGAAGTGAGATGGTCCCACGGCTTGCTCCTTTGTCCCATTTTAGTGTTATTTTTACTATGGTTATTGTTTTATTATGATTTGTCCAATATTTCAATCTGGAATCAGGAAGTGGTTGTGTGTACAGAAAGCATATATTTTAGAGAGCCCCACATGTAACCAAACCCTTCAATCCTGTATTGTGTCTACAATAGATGGGAGCAAGCCTTCAATTAAGAGCCAAACCAAAAGACCTTGATGATACAGCTTAGTGATTATGTGTTTTTATAGCATTGGTGAATACACATTAAATATAGGAAAATGAGACTTATGAAATTTGAAATCTGGTTGTGTGGTAATGGAAAGGGCCTTGGACTAGGGGTCTTAAGACCTCGGTTCAAATCCATTACTAAGACCCTGGACCAACCCGCACCCTCTCTTTCTCCTGAAGTTTTTTCTCGGCTATAAAATTTAGATGGTTTCTGCTCTACTTCTCAGAAGGTAGTCATGGCAATCAGATGAGGTATTTACCTTTGCAAATTGCAAAGAGCTATTCCCATGTGCAATATTATTATTCCAAGCGTTTGAGTTGTGGCATGCTCTTTATCCTTCTGGTTATTCATTTATCCTTCCCCATGCCTTTTCTCTCCTCCTCCAACCCCTAATGGTGACATTTAATGATTATCTTGCTGGCACTACTCAGTCCTGAGATCTGCCATCCTAAGTCAGTTTTTAGGTTATTTTTATTATGCATTTCCCTCTTGTTTTAAGTGCTGTATGGCAGAAAAATCTTACTTTGCTACTTCTAAGTTTCCAGAGTTTGCTCTATAAATCAGTCATTGGGGAAGTGCAGCTGAAGGATTCCCTATGGACTTTCAAGTTGCTTTGCTGTCAAAGCCTATTCTTGTATTAATTAAAAATTCCTGTTGTCAGTAATGTACAGATAATTTTGTGTATCTTAGAATTACCTGGAACCACATCCCATGTGGTACCTGATGGTGAGAATGGGTCATGCATGTTCAGAGATCTAACATCAGAGCTGAAACTAGAGCCCTTGTAGGGAAGGTTTATTTATATACCACATCTACCCCTCAAGTTCTGGGTTTCATCAAAACCACATCGGGCTCCAGAGAGAGATTCTAAACTAGAGTAAGATTTGTCTCCTCAAATCCTAATGCCCACATTTATTCGTGATTGTGAAGTACATTTTCCAAAATTCAGGACATCATAAAGAAAGTTGATAAATTTTATAGTGGCATGTATTTCATGCTTCTAAAACCCTGTTTAATATAACTTTACTATGCTTTTGTGTTTAACAATATATGTTCAAAGAACTATATAAATCTATCACAATAATATAACTATTAGACTTTAGCAAACATATATTTATAAAGCAAATAAAAATACCCAGTAAATCTAAGAGTAACAACTCAGATAATATCAGCTTCCATTAAAAAAGAAAAACCTCCCTCTTGTGTCTAGTGTGTTTTTAAGATTTGCCAATATATGCAGTTTGCAATGTGATACAAGTTTCATATGTACTCCACCCTCATTAAAATACCAACTGTAGAAGACAGACATTTGGTGTGTAATCATAAAGTATTTTTCTAATGATGGAATGCATGATAGCTATGCTGAACTTTATATCAAAAAGCAAACCTAAATCAAGATCTTTAAACAAGGCCAGAATACATAATGTATATACACATACATGACTCAAAATACAAAGCATCAGAATGTGAATAAAAATTGTATGAGTACTGCAAAACCAAGGACCTTATTCTATCAGAACCATGTACTGCTTAAAGCAAGAATTTATTTTTTAAATTTAGATTTGTTGTTACCTAAGTATAGCAAATTAAAAAATAATTGGATGGAAAGGTCACCAAGAATTCCTATAAAAAGCTTTCACCCTCTTAAACAACAGCTTTCAAGGTAGCATCTTGGAACAATAAGAGTAAAAGTCAAAATCTATTAAAAATGGCTCTATATAGAATATTTACATCTAAATATTTCCCTCAGTTGGCATGCCAATTTTATGATTTGAGATTATCACCTGGGATTAATGTACCTCAATTTCTCTATCTGAAAAAAGCAAGAGTAATATCCTTTGTCTCCATCTACATCCAATTAGTTAGAAATTGTGTGTGGCTCATAATTGGCATTGCTGAATTGACTATGAAAGAGCTGTGCTTTCTTTTCAATAAAGATGCTCTACAAACACACCTTATTTACATATGAAATACACACACACAACCTCAATGGGGAAATATTGCTTAGATATATAAGTAATGATAAATGAAATGAAGGCTATAGCAATCTCTGTTAATACCTTTATCAATATGAGTACGAGCAGCTATCATTTATTGAGCCATTAGCATGCATGAGTCACCCTTCCTAAGTGCATTATATGGGTTTTGTCATTTATATAACAGTCGTATGACATAGATACAATTATTATATCCATTTTACAGATGAGAAAACTAAGGTTTAGTGAGACTAATTAACTCTCAGAAGTAGAGTTGTGGGGTACAGTTTTGAGTTCAACTAAGGCAATCTGATTCAAGAGCCTAAGCAGTACTCAGTGAACAAACTTCTCCTAAAACATGAACGCTCTTTTATTTAAAAAAAGTACCAAATTTAGCAAACTCTTCTTCTATATAGACTATAGTTAATCAACCAGTTTCTATATTATCCTATAACATTGCACAGTTCTAGTTCCTTTCATCATCATATTTAGATGATTTCATTTTTGCAACTGAAGAACAAAAACTCTGGAGTAGATCCTTGTTTTGGGAATAAACAAATTTCATCAAGAGGCAAGGTATGAAGAATACATATCAGTTTAAACCATCAGTGAAATAGTGTGTTTTGTGCTTTCCTTACAAAATTGTGGACCAAATAGTAGTACCCTAAGGTCTCAGTAGTAATTATATTTTCATTATTTGATGTCAACAATTTTAATACATATCTGCATGAAATGAATGCGACTGAAATTATCATAGCATGGGCTTATCCACTGATATTTAATAGAATCAAACATACTCATCGTCCAGAATGATGGGCCTAGCCTCATCACAGAAGGCATCATGTGATACAATTACGACTTGTCAATTGAAAAGAATATAAATGCAAAAAGAAGGCAGCATGTGAGCATAAAGAGTGTAGATAAACTTTGGTGGCAGACTATTTTGCGCTCCAGTCCTGCCTCTGCTGCCTAAGAATTGTGAGACACCGGGCAAATCACTTAACCTCTCTGAGTTTCAATTTCCTCTTATATAAAATGGTGATAATAGAATCTGTCTAAATAAAATATACAGAATGGATTGCATGCGTCTCTACAACGACACACTCTAGTACCACAGCAGTTAGCGTGGTAGTGGGAGGCCACTCCCACCACACCACCTCTGAGAGCATCTCTATGTACAGCAGTGTGCAGTAACATGTGCTTACGGTGACAGCCCTGTGGTGTCAATAAAAGGTTAACTGATGTTTCATATCTATGAGGCAGGAAAGCACGTGATACGTGTGTCCACCCACCCACCCACCTCCCTGCCGAGCTGTCCACCCACCTGTCACCTGGAATCAAAACCTGGCTCTGACACTAAACGAGTAACTCCGTGCCTACGAAAGTCACTTACTTTCTTTGTGCCTCAGTTTCCATCTTTGTTCAAAACGGGGACAATAACAGTATCTAACTCACAGGGTTATTTTGAGGATTAAGAGTTAATATATGTAAAGTGCTTAGAACAACAGTCGCTGGTACCTTGTAGCTGTTTATTAAATTATTTCTATGATTAATGTTCTAAAATACTATTATTAGAGGTTAAGAAACAGACTGAGAGGTTACGGCTTTCCCATTTTCACAGCTAGTAAATGACAACCCTAGGGCTTGGACCCAGGCAGATTTTTTCATGCCAAATTCCTTTTCTTTCCATTATATCATGCAATCTCCCTTAAAAAAAAATCTCATTTCTATTATCTGAAATATTCACTTATCCAAAATACTTTAATTCTAATAATTAAATTATTACGGTCCATTATAAATGAAAAAGCTTGACCTTCATGCATTCCTAGGGGCAGCATCTTAGATCTGTTTCAAACAACACTCTGCATTTACATGTGTTTTATCCCAATTATTTTATATCAGTTTGGATATTGGTAGAAACCATCAAATGAGCATATTCCTTAGGTAGGTGGAGAAATATGCATTTTCTAAGTAGAGTAGAATAAATAGAGAGTTAAAGGGGAAAAGTAAAACAAAGACAACTTAGACTTACATGAGGAAATGTTACTATTTTAATATAATACTTAGTGAACTCTGGGGGGGGGCGGAACTGTATTAGTCCTATACTTGAATGAGATAAAAAGAATGATAATTCTTTTCATATTTTGTCACTTTAAATTGTTCCTGATTTAAGAGACACCATCTATTTAAATAACAGAGCTTTTTTTTGAGAAGAAAATATGGTGCCACAATTAATACACATGCTGATCATGAAATACCACCAACTTCCTGAAGCATTATAATATAAAAACCTGCATGTCTCAGAAATTAGGAAATAGTACATGATGATACTTCAAATATACAGATAAGTGAGGATAACAGTACATGGGACTAATGAGGAAAGGGAACAGAAATGGGGTTTTAAAAAAAGGCACACAAGGAACCGAGGGAGCACAGCGATGACTCTGGCCATGTGTATACAAAGAAGCTGATCTCAGAGGCTCAATTTTTTCTGCAATGAAAAACTTATGCAAACAGACAAATAGAAACAAACACAAAAAAGAAAGGCCTGTAACCCATATAAATTTGAACTGCGTTGTTTTCTTGCTTGGTTGTATTGAAAGAAACTTCGCTCTGGCATCCAAAAATAAATAAAGAGCTGTTTATATTGTTTTAACTATCAAGAAAATGCCAAGGGAAGATTACACTCAAAATACACAGCAATACTTTAAATAATTTTTCCCCATTTTCTTTTTCTCAAACTCTCTTTCCTTTTCAACTTTAAAACCCAAACTCCTCCCTCTAACTCAGGCTGGCCTAAATAACTGCTCTTGTTCCTCTTGCCTTTTCCTTTTGATTCCATTTTTTATTTGCTTTGTATTGCCATACACCCAAAGAATGTATACAATGGGCATGGATAATCTGAATAATGTTTTTAAAAATGAACACTTGTGTACCTTTGTTCAGCCTCTTAGTTTTCACCAACATCATCTTCCTCTGCACTTAGAGATACCCACCATTCTGAAATTTATGTTAGTTAATCCTTTGCTTTTTCAAAAAATATAGTTTTACTACATTTGAAAGCATCTCCAATGTGCTGTTTTTGAACTTGATATTAATGAAAACATGCTTGATATACTTTTTTTACTTCTTTCTTTTTTTCCTGAATGATTTTGAGATGTAATCATGTTGATAAGTATATTTATAATTCAGTAATTTTTATGGGCTCTGATGGTAAGTGTTCCATTGAAAAAATATACCACAATTTACATATCTAGTCTACTGTTGATGGAAATTTAGATTGATTACAGTTTGGAGCTATTAAGAAAATTGCTGCTATGAATATTTTTGTCCATATCTCCAGGAACATATGCCAGAGTCTATCTAGGATATATATCTGGGTAATAGAATATGGGCATGTTAACCTGTATGATAATGCTAATATCTGCAGGCTTTGAGGGTCTGTTTATGTAGTTTATTGTTTTTGTTGATCAGACTTCATGAGGGCTTACATGGTGTTAGTGAAGTCTTGATTGTGAACTTATGTCCTTTGGAGTTTTCTCTCTGGGAATTCTTTAAGATAACAGACTATATTGTTTGAGAGAGAAGTGGGGTTTGCTTTTTTCAACATGGACCAACATTAACCTAATTGTCACCTGAGTTTTTATTTGGGGCCCTATACCTGTGTTTGTGAGTAGGTGTCTTAGGGAGAGTTATTCTATTCAGAGTCAAGGTAAAGACAAGGAAGATAAGATGTTCCTCTGCCAGGTGGCTTTTCCCACTGAAGGTACTGCAATTTGAGTGGGTGGGGATTCCCCGGCTTTAAGAAGGAGTTTCCACTCTGACTTCCTGCTCATCTTTGTCTCTGAGGCTTTGTCCCTTGTGCCGGTAATATATAACCATCAGGACTTGGCAGATGGCTCCAGCCCATGCTTTTCTTCCTAGATTCACACTTTCTTGTTTTTGCCTCTAAGAATTTATTGTAATTTCCAGGTTTGACATGCATTAGAAATGTGATCTTAACATTTTATTTAGTATCTTCAGGTGTTCTGTATCTAGAAGGTTAAGACCACGTTGCTAGAAACCACATCCCTCATTCTATTTCCAATGGTCTTAATTCTGCGTCTCCTTTATATATGGTTTCCAGAAGCCACCTCTGCACTCTTTTTCTTGCTTTTTTCAATCCTTCACCTCTTCCTTCTTTAATTTTCCTCTCTCTCTTGCTCTTGAACCAAAGCAGCAAACTATTACTTGAGGGTGTAACACGTTAGAAAGGAGGGGTTTTCAGCTCTGGTGTTCCCCTTCTCCAATCATTACCTTACCTGTATCACAGACTCACCAAAGTATTAATACCATAGCAAGACTTTAAAGATCTCCTGTAATACCTGCAGTTGTGTGCCAAGTTCTATGTTAAGTGGTTCACAAACATTCCTCACTAAAAATGTAAAAAATTATCTCTTCCTATTTTAAGAATGAACAAACCAAACCACAAAAAGTTAAGTAATTTAGCTTAAGGTCATATGGCTTAGAAGAGGCAAAGCCAAAACTGAACATTAATCTGCCTTCTAAGGCTAAGTTCTTTCCATGCTGCTTCCCAAAGAATTAATTAAATCCTGTGTATGTGGGTCAGTTTATAACAGGCAAATAAGAAATTGGATTGCCTACGCAACTGAGTTTATGATCGTTTACTTAGGAGAGAACTCAGAAGAATCACATTAGCTATCGCCAACAATTTGTGGCAGGATGCCTGATGGGTGAGTTGGTGGGAGCAGCATGGGTCCCTCAGTCGGCACTTCATCTGTTCTAGACAGAAAGGTGCTAACTTTCCTAGGGAAGGACATGGCTAGAGCTCCCACTCAACCAAACACCTTGGGATATTTTTGGTCCCATCATCGGTTGTTATGTCTCACATATCACTCTTAGGTGTGAAACTGAAGAAAGGAAGTTCTGCTATCTATTTATGGCCCCCTGGCTAGCTTGAGTCCTTTTGTTCTTAATTAGAAAGACAATCTGTTTAATATCCAAGCCAGAGTTTCTTGGAATAAGAGTTGAAATGTCAACATTATGCTTATCTGGGTTATTTTCCTTTGGCTACTTGCTTGGATTTCTTTGCTATATTATAGAAATCAGCAGTTTGTTAGTTTCCATTATTTAAGTTTCAACTACTGATAATGCAACAACCAAGGAGCTATTTTAGGTTATGTCTAACTACCACCAAACTCTAGTCTCAGTATTTTGGTTAACTTAGATACTGACCTAAGACTCGTTCAGAGAAGGAAATATTGATCAGCTAGCCCACTCCCAGGCTGGCTTTCCCTTCCTGCCCAAACCTAGCTAATGAATGACACAGCCTAATCTCTGATGATAGATTATGATTACATAATACGTTCAGGAATCTAATCATTTCATCTTATACACAGTGACCTGCCAGCAAAATGCCAACTCCTTAAAAATTAGAACACAAAGCAATGAACATTTTGCTGTTCAGCATACTTCCTTCCAAATAATTAAAATAAATCCAAGGTGAATATATGGGATGCAAGAAGAGTTGACCATGGAAAGAAAAAGTTAATTGCTAAAATTTTAATTTCCTGAGTTGGCCTATGTTCAATCGAACAATTATTCTGCATTACTACAATACTAGAAATATTTGAAATTTCTGTAGATTCATAATGTATTTGTTCCAACATATTAGGCACCTCATCAGGTCTGAGGGTTTTTTTCCAACTACCTTCTAAACTGATTTTGCATCCTTCAATATGTTCCAGTGTTAGGTAAGTAAAAAATGTTCATGGATCTTACCTAGCTCATCTGTGCCAACTGTAGCTGGGAGAGAATCTATATGCCCACTGGTGTAGGAATTGTCATCTTCTGTTTGAAAGAAGACTGTTACAGTGAGGAATTTCAAATGGTGAGCACAGTTTATATCCAGTACCCACGTATTCCTAGACTCTTTGTGCTTGACAATACTTCTACCCCATCCATTTCCATATGTAACACAACCTTGACCTAAGAGAATTGCTCCCTCTAGGCACAAGAAGTATTTTATGCTCCCTTTCAACCCCAAACAGAGGACCTCTCCTAAGCAGGGATTGGAAATTGTGCCAAATTGCACATAATTGTGCATGATGAATTTGTAATGCAGGCTAAAACTTGCTGGAAACTCAGCTGAGACCACCAAATTCATTTAGCTGGGTTTGGTTAGAGGCCAATCCTTTATTCACTAAACTACAAAGTCTCTGGAGATTTTATTTGCTCACAAAGAATATCTGAATCCAGCACTAGAATCTTTCTCTGCATGAAAACCAAATCAGTGTGATGTTGCTTCTCATCGTTATGCTCCTTGAAGTACTCTAGAGTATTAAAAGTGGGAAAAAAGAAGTGGATTTGGAATATAACACAAACAACTCTGGATGCTGAAAAATAAAATTTCCCTTATTGTTTGCTTTAAGGGGCAACACATCATGAAGTTCAAAGTCACTTAAATGGAAGAAACTACAATTCCTGCCCCCCAAATCCTGCGCAAAGACATTTATCGAAAAACAGCTAATTTGAAAAGGAATCATGTAAATATTAGATGTAATGTTCAGTGATGAAATTGTTGGTGAAAATTGAGAATACACCAAGTAAAACACACTAAAAGGACATACACCAACATTTTAATAGTGGTTATTTTGAGAGCGGAATGATTATAGACGATTTCTCTGTTCTTTTCTCTATTTTCCAAATTTTCTATAATGTGACTTTAATACTTTTTATAATAGAAAAATACACTTATTGGAAAAGAACCCTAGATACTTTACAGATGGTTTTGTTTCTTCTCATGCCATTCACATACTGCTGTAAAATGTAAACCTGTCGACAGTGTGACTCATGTAGGCACCCACATTCAGGGGAAAACAATACCATCTTGTATTTCATAAAACCCCTGCATTCCAAAGGACTCAAAACACATTTAACAGGCTCCATTTCATGATTCCAATCACCATTTTTTCCGAGATATTTTTCTTACCAATTATAAACTTCTGAGATGTACTCAGATTAAAATTTATTTACTCCATGGTGTAGAAAGCAGAATATGGGAAATTTAAAAATAATTTTTTTCTGTTCTTTTTCCTAAGGGAAAATGAAAAGTATAGGATTATGCCCAAGACTAGCTAGTGATGGGACATAGGAAGGGACAGCCTTCTCTTGCCACTCAAATTCATGGGTTAATTGGTGGGCATTGGTGTGGTTTTTCATGTTAGATGTTAGAATTTTCAAAACATATTCATAAAGTGTAGCATTTCTCAGTAGGAGTGCTGTTGGCATTTTGGATTGGACAGTTCTTTGTTGTGTGGGACTGTCCCACATTGCAGGGTGTTGAGCATCCTTTCCCACACCCTAAATTAACCAGTAACACCTTCCCCTCAGTTACGGGGAAAACAAAAATCTTTCTACCCATTTACAGTTGGCTCCCTTTGGTCATTGTTAATATAGGCTGTTTCATCTATTTAGCCCGAAGCATGAAGTAGTGGTAGTACTGTTCGTTCCATCTTATACAAGAAGGCACTGAAGCCCAGAGAGTTTAAAAACCTTGCTCAGCGTCTTACCCCTAAGCAAATGACAGAACCAGACCTGGAACCCAGGTTTCTGACTTCCTACAACCCAGTGCACTGAAACAATCACAGGACTCTTAGTTTCTTATTCCTTCAACATGCTTTTGTGTAGCTCCTAGATCATAGGAGCATGGTTACTATTGCTTCATCTCTGCTTTCAATTCAATTCAACTCAGTCTGGAACTAAAGTGAATGAGTGAGATAAGCAGAGAAAGGCAGCTGCTTCAGGATGAGGGCAGGGGAGAGAGCAAATCCCAGGAAAGCTGCAACAGACATACCAGCCTTCCATGGATGGGGAGGACCTAGAAAACCATGTCTGGCTTCTCCTCGCTGTAAAACTACCAGTAATACAAGTTACTATATACTGAGCACTAATCAAGTGCTAAATACTTTGCTAGATGCTTTCATCTCTAACCCTCTCCTTAACTCTGGAGGATTGACATTATTATTATTATTGCTATAGAGCTAAAGAAACTGAGGCTCAGAGAGGTTAAGTTAACTTTTTCAAGGCTACTTAATAGGATTTGAGGCAGGGCGTGGTTGGCTCATGCCTGTAATCCTAGCACTCTGGGAGGCCAAGGTGGGAGGATCGCTTGAGGTCAGGAGTTCGAGACCAGCCTGAGCAAGAGAGAGAGAGAGACCCTATTTCTGCAAAAAATAGAAAAATTAGCTGGGCCTCGTGGCATGTGCCTGTAGTCCCAGCTACTCAGGAGGCTGAGGCAAGAGGATCGCTTGAGCCCAGGAATTTTAGGTTGCAGTGATGATACCACAGCACTCTATCTGGGGCGATAGAGTGAGACTCTGTCTCAAAAAAAATAAAAAATAAATAAATAAAAACATAATAACAACAACAAAAAGCCCCCACAGGACTTAGGCCCAAGTGTGTCAAATGTCAAAGCAGGGCATGTGTGGGAGGGAGGCATTGACCCTGCGGGGTGGGGACTTTCGGCATAATGCCAACCCTTTAATAAGGAACACCCTTAGAAAGGTTTTAAATAGTATCAATCATGCTTAATACATATCATACATGATCAAAATGGCTGAAAGCTTACAAAAGATAGAAAAAGACCTGAAAACGCAATTTTGGTGTAGAAAAAAGCGAGGTGGGCAGTCATCTCCCTAATGAGAAGCTATGAACACTGGCAAGGACCCCTATTCAAATATCTTTCTGGTGAGTAAAAACCACCGTTAGTAACCATCTTTTGTGTCAGGCGTTGTCCTTAATCTTTGTCCTCCTCTGATGCAGAACTATTTCTGGGAAAAGAATCACATTATTAAAGCGTAAGTCACTGGTGAATGATCTAATCGTGTAACTTTTCCCAGAGATGATGGTGCCAAAAATTCTTAGGACAGCATCAGATTCTGGGTGCAAAGGAGTGGAAAAGGTGGGAGCTGAAGGGATCAAAAAGGGCCCAGATGGACAGCGAGGGCTATCTTCACATACAAAACTCCCGGCCCAACTCTTACTTTGTACTAAAAAAGTCGCTTCTGCTTGGCATGCGCATGCGTATGTGTTTGCGTGTATATTATGCAATTGTATATAAGTATTATAGAAATGAAATTGTGATTGAGTAGAACTTTACCTAAATTACTGGTAAAGAGCATGGCAGTATGTCTACTTGCAGAATGTACTCTAAAAAGAGGAGAGCGTTCAAACTTTTTGAAGTCACAGAAATCTCATACCCCCGCCCCCGACAGTGATGCTGAATATCTGCTTTAGACAATTTTAGTAATCCCTACTAGTTAGCATGTGATATTGGGAAGTAAATTCTTAATTGTCCTAACTGAAAACATATGTTCACACAAAAACTTGTACATGAATGTTCGCAGCAGCATTATTCATCATAGCCAAGATATGGAAACAATCCAAATGTCCATGAAATGATGAATGGATAAACAAGCGTGGTATTTGCACAAATGGAATATTATTTAGGAATGAAAAGGAATGGAGTACTGATACACGCTACACCATGAATGAATCTTGAAAACATTAAGTTTAAGAAGCCAGACACAAAAGACCAAGTATTTCATGATTAGCAATACATTTATATGAAACATCCAGAATAGACAAATGCATAGAGACAGAAAATAGATTAGTTATTTCCAAGGAATAGGGGGAGGGGAGGATTGGGAGTGACTGCTTAACAAGTATGGTGTTTCATTTTGGAATAACGGAAACATTCTGGAATTAGTGGTTATGATTGCACAACACTGTGAATATGCTAAAATAACTGAATTTTACATTTTAAAATGGTAACTTTTATGTTATGTGAATTTTATCTCTATGTAAAAATCCAAAAAAATATTCTTAGTGGTCCTAATGTTCCCATGGAAGGAACAGAGAACACAAAAACAATTGAATCTAACTATCATTTCCTTCACATTCTATTCTTCAATATGCAGGAAAAACAATTCTGAGGTTAAGTAGCATTCATTAAGCTCTTTCTAATGCCAGGCATTGTAGTATACCTAATATAATCTCACTTAATTTTCACAACCCTAAGTGCATATTGGTATTCTTACTGTACCAATGAAAAAACTGATTAACTGACTTGACCAAAGTCACATGTCTAGTAAATGGCACAGCCAGGATTCGAACTCTTTAGGTCTATTTGGTCCAAAGCCTAATGTTCTTGTTCACTATTCCATATAACCTCCTTGGAAAACTAGGTGAGAGGGAGCTTTGCACTAAGCAACAATGAAGTAAAATATATTCTTCTTTGGAGTCTAACATGGTAGGGGTGGGGAGATAGGCAAAGAGTTGGGGAAGATGGGGATGGTTCAGGGTCTGAAATGATAGCAGTGTCATTCTAGAAGAACAATAAATTTAGAGATGGAGGTTACACAATTGTAAAAGGCAACTCTTCTTCATTTTCATGTTTTCCGATTCTAGGTTATGGAAAAACAAATGAAACACATATTCTACCTTGTAGCTGGCAAAACTTAGACTATTGAGCTTTTGGCATTATATTTGACTACCCTTAAGAACAAATGCATATAACTAAAAAAATAAAATTCAGGTGAAGAAAGAGGAACCAAATTCAGATTCTGAAATGTTATCCTTTTGGAAACTTGAAATAGTGAAAAAAAAAATCTAGTAATGTCACAGGCATGTTTAAAGATCATCTCTGGTTGCAAAAGACCTGCAAGAACCCTAGGAAGCATTTGAGGTATTCCTCTGGCTAGAAATACCCTGATCTAGAACTCCTTGCCCTCTGGGTATCCATGTGGCAGGGGAGCTCAGTCCTTGTCCTTTTTCAATTTTCTGCTCAATCCTTGTCCTTTTTCAATTTTCTGCTAAAGTAAAATGGAATATGTTAATAATGCTTCTACCAAAGGGATTACCGATTGTGATGTATTTTTAATTAAAGCTCTTAATGAAAACATTCAGTTTTTTCAACAGGATTTTTCTAAATTAATTGAAAAAAAAATACTTTGCTCAGAGTAGATCTACTTATATTTTTAATAAAGAGCCTCCAAAGGAGGTTTCTGATTAGGACATTTATTCGAGGGTCCTTTCTATTCAAAAGCATTCCCTTGCACATTTCAAGCACTCCATAACTTTTTGCAAATTTGGAGAGAAAATGTCCTGGTATGGCTGACATGTGTGCAGGCTTTAGAGATCGGAGACAATGACAAATTTGAGGCCTCTCAGTTTTGATAGTATTATTTAATATGTATTCAAAGGGTTCCATGTACACATTACTAAGAAATTGCTGCAGAAATCAGCCAGGGCAAGTTATACTAGAAGTGGTGGATTTTTTTAAAACTCACAGTAGATCTCAGCACAGATGTCTACAATGTGTGTAGTATGTGAAAACTTTTGTATTTTTTAGAATATGAATTAATAGGCCATAGATATTTATTATTCTATTAAGCTAATTAGTAGCTTGTAATAAATTCTTCATTCACAAAGATCCACTCTTGTAACCTCACCTCTCGGACCGCGGAGCTTTTTCCTTATCTCCTAACACCACTGTGTGCCAATTTTATTGATTCATTTTAACACCTGCTGGGAAGTAGTGCAAAATGAAGTACAAACTTTTTTTTTTTTAAATGGAAATACGCATTGAGTAGCTGCATAAAATTTTTTAGGGTGGAGATAATAGCATTTTTTAAAGTAAGAATCATTACTTAGTATATTTAAGGAAAGGAAAAGAAACTAAGCTGAATCCAAACAACCCTTTTAACGTCTGGATCTACAAAGTGTGTGAAAATTCCATCATTTATTTAATAGGCTCAGGAAAACTCGTCTAAAATAGAAGAGACCTTTGGATACTGTATGTATTTCTTAACAGTGTCTTTCACCAACTACAAAAATATATCAAAATCACTTTAGAAATATCCCATACTCTCATTTGTATTTGAAAAAAGTTATACAATTTTAAGAATCCTTCTTGCTGTGGAGTGACAATTGAGGGGATAAAAACACCAATTGTAATTTTTGAGTCGGCTTAATGTTCTGCCGATACTCCTAAAATAAACATATCAAGGCAAGCTAAGTCATTTTGATAAGCTTACTTTAGACTTTTTATAGAAATTTTAAAAAGTATATACACACACACACACACACACACTTTATATTACACCTTTCCACCACTAAAGAATTGCTTTAGACACTCTAGACACTCAAGAATCTTTAAATAACTGGTATTTGGTTCATTTTTACAGCACCACCCCAGCAAAGTTGCACAGTGCTACCATCCTGCAAAGAAAAACGCAGTCCCAAAGAGCGAAAACAGCAGGATTCAGGGACCTCTTCAGTGCAGGTCTCCCAGGCATCGGCTGTAAATCAGAGATTTCCAAACTTGGTCTTTCTGGGGCTCCCTGGAACTCAGCATGAAGAAGAGTAGAGAAACATCAGGTGCTTTGTCTCTTTTCCTAGTCCAATTATCTATTTTAACTCAGCATATCCCCATCAGACACACACCACTCTTCCACCTTCTGTCTCGGTGCTGCCTCCTGTCTGCACTAG
>CM052443.1:87443188-87461949 GCA_028533085.1 Varecia variegata | reverse complement strand
ATGGGAGGGGCTTTGAAATAAATCTCTCTAAGGCATAGTCTCATATGAAGTTGAGTAAACAAGTTCAGGTTTGATTACATTGCATATATACATAAACTGAAATTTAACCATTTACCTAACTCTTATACCAAAATTTATGCCATAGCGTCTAAATAAATTCTGTTAAAATGCCTGAAGAGTTTATGTTCCAGGTAGCTGGACCTAAGAAATAGCTTAGAATTGCGTTTGGAGAAATGTTGTTGTCTGTAAGAAAGGCTACAAGAAAATTTAAGCAGCTTGTGAGATTATTCATGATCCTTAAACATTTTGGTTTTAGGGAGAAGTCATAATTTCAATTTTTTTTTTACCACAGGCACCAATTTTTATACCCAGAGAATAACTATCAGTCATAAACACATGAATAGATCTAAGCTGAAGTAGAAAAAAAAGTGGTCTGGATATTTGAAGTCATTCAATAAAGATACTTACATTTCAATTTTTCAAAAAGAAAAGTATAATAAAATTTCTCTAGAATTATGAGAGAAAAACAGTACAATGTTCAAGATAACAATCTGTAGAGCTAAATACACACAAGCAGAGCCATGGGGTTTATATCAAGTTCTGTAGACAGTACACAGTCTTTTACATCATAGAATTTTTAATTTTTAATATAGCTCAAGATCTATTTTTATAGATAGATGAAGTCATTTGACAGTACATGCAAGTTAATGCAAATGTTGGACTAGATTTTAGATTTCTATCTTCATCTATTTATAAATAAATATCAGATTGTGTTTGTAGTGATGTCTATCTCACTGGGACCATGTGGGAGCAGAAGAAACTCTAATAATTAATCATAGTAGTAACACCACTGCTCACATAAACCTCACTTTGTGCCAGATGCTATTCCAAACCTTTGTTTTTATTAACTCATCTTCCTCTGAATTAATGCAGTGGGTTATTACCTCCATTATTTCTCTCCTATTAGCATCCTCATTTTACAGATGAAGAAACTGAGGCACAGTGAGATTATATAGTTAACCCAAGGTCACATTGCCAGTAAGTGGCAAAATTAGGATTTAGAGTCAAGGAGACAAGTTCTAGAGTCTGCTATACTCTGACGACTTAACCACTTTACTGTGAGCCAAAATTTAGAATCTTCACCTCATAGGCTGCATGTATTTAACAAACAGATTTTAGTATGTTGATAATCACTGGTGCTGCAGTTCATAAAGAAAATAATTTCCCTCTGGGTGATCCTCTGTGACTGTATCTTCAAAGAAAGGCTTCTGGAGACATAATAATGAAGAGTGGTAGAAATGCCAAATATAGGAAACAACCCAAGTGCCGTCAATTCATGAGTGGATTAATAAAATGTGGTATATGTATACCATGGAGTTATACTCAGCCATAAAAAACGGTGAATTAATACCTTTTGTAACAACCTGGGTGGAACTGGAGACCATTCTTCTAAGTGAAGTATTGCAAGGATGAAAAAACAAACACCATATGTACTCAGTACTAAATTGGAACTCATCGATCAACATTTAATTGTACATACGGAAGTAACATTCATCAGGTGGTGGGCAGGTGGGAGGGGGGTGGAGGGGATGAGTGAATTCATACCTACCAGGTACAATGCACACTATGTGGGTGATGGGCACACTTACAACTTTGACTCAAACTGTACAAAAGCAAATTATGTAACTAAAATGTTTTATCCCTGTAATAACCTGAAATTTAAAAAAAGAAGTATGGAATATATAATTAAATTTTAGAAATTGGCCAAACTTCCTCCCAGCCAAATGGAGTGGAATCTTGGACTCCACCTTGGCTGGGTTCTAGCAGCTCTAATAGATGTGGGGGTGGGGCAAAGATGAAGAGGCACAGGAAGAAAGATTCTTCAGGATTCTGAGGACCAATGGAGAAAAACCATACAACTTTGTAGATTACTTTCCATGGTCTACTACTTCAACTGGGCCCTCAACACTACCTAGTCATTGTTCTGTTTTCCACAGTTGGCTTGCTCTCCCAGGTGCTCCAGAGTAAATACTTCGTGCTTCTTCTGATATCTTCAAACCACTAACCCTACCTTTTCCACCTCACTCTCAGCACAGAGAAACATCAGCCTGGAATTCCTTTGGTCTCCCACCACCAGCCCATGGATTTCCTGCATGAGCATCCACCTTTGGCTCCTTTGCTATCTCAATGAGATTCCTTCCTGCTGGTGCCTGGTTTTCTGTTTCCACTCAGGATCCTACTCCTTCTTGCCTCCTCAGAATCCTCATGTAACTGATTATCCCCTTTTGTTCCACCTCCATTCTGCTGCTTCTTCCTGCTAGCATTTAAATGTCTCTGTGACTCTCCCATTATTTTAAACAACCATCCTACCCACCCCCTTATGTCCTTCTCATCTTCTTCCCCATCCCTCTCCTCCATAGTCAAACATCTTCAAAGAGTTGTCCTCACCTACTGTCCCCACTCTTCTCCCTCCTGTCAATCATTGTTCTTTTGAAAACTGGCTTTTCCCCTTCCAACATTACTGAAATCCTCTTATCAAGGTCAGCATTGCTCTTCTTGTTGATGAATCCAGTGGACACTTCAGAACTGGTATTACTCATTTTCTCTGCACATTGTTGATCACTTCCTTCTTAAAATCTATTAGTGACCTTTGGAGACGGACATGCGAATGGGAAGTTTGGAGCTTCCCCAACACCGTCAAATCCTTGGCTTTATTCTTTATTCCTGGTTGCTTCTTATCTTGTTGGCAGGCATCTTTGCCCATCTCTGGAATACTAGAGTTTCTCAGATTCTGTTCTATGCTACCAGCCCTTCTAACTATACACACTTTCCCTGGGTCAATATTATCAAGGATTTAACTATGATCTATATACTTGTTATTCTTTAATCTACATCTTTAACCTAGATATTTATCCCAAATTACAAATCCAAATGTGTATCTATCTGTCCTACAGTTCTGTGTGTACTACAAACTCAATACATCCTAAACTGAATTCATAATATTCTCCTACATTTTCCAACCCTCTTCCTGTGTTTCTATAATCCAAATAATCACCAAGCTCTATTAAGTCTACTTACCTGTCTCTCAAATCTGTTTATTTTTTCTTCATCCCCACTGCCATTACTGTCATTACCCTAGACTAGACCCCTACCACCTCTCACATGGGTGATGACTACAGCCTCCCAACAAGTCTGCTGTGTCTGGGTTTGTTCTAACATCACAGTCAGGATGATCTGAGTAGGGCAGTGCTTTGGGCCCAGCCTCTGGTCTTAATGAAAAATTTTCCATCCCTGAAAGTTGTATGCTGTTTCTTTTATCTGGGCTTTTGTTTATGCTGTTCTCTTTGCCTGTTCAACATTCTTTCCTATGCACTTTATCTTCCTATTTCTCATTCATCCTTCAAGTTCCATATTCTAAATGACTTTCTTTTGGGGAATATTTTCTGGCCTTCCACCCCTATTAATAGAATAAGTGCCCCTCCATAGCCCTTTTGTCTTCTTGTGTGATAGCACTTATCATACTGCCTTATAACTGCTGCCACTGTGCTTGCATGAATAATTTATAAATATTTAATACATATTTAAGTAAATAATATAACTGAATAGAATTTTATGTTTTCTCTCATCATTTTAGAAATCAAGTCAGTAAAACCTGTCACCTATCACAGGTTATCACAGAATAACCCTAAATTCATTATAGTTTTATATAATTTCACTCTTTAGTTCAGTAGACCATAATGGATAAATGTTTCCCCACTGCTTATGTAGTTACAGAATAAGATATAGCAAAGACAGGGAAGCAGAGAAAACTGAACCAAGTATGCATGAAAGCAAAGTATTATGTAGAATGAAAAAACAACTATAGCCACTAAAGGGTTTTTTTTTAGGTAAAGCATATGCTTGGTTGGTGTCCATTTTAATTTGGTTAATGGTTATTGGGCATAAGGTACCATGTGGTGCTCTGTTCGCTCAGCACTGAACACTTTTGTGTGGAAGACATATTATATGACCAAATAATGAATTAAGTAAAATTTCACACTGCCATACTTCCCCCCTTGCTACATCAAGCCCAATCCCACTCCCATTCTGTCCATTTCTACAAAAATCTCCTTCCCCCAGTGTCTATACATAGGACTAGTCCCCAGTGCAAAGAATAGAAAAGATATGGCACAGACCCAGTGAAATTCAAGCTAATTACAGCTTGAGAAAATTAGGAATTTTTTTCTTGATCTTTCTTTGAGCAATTTTTATAATTGTTTAGACAGTATATAGCTCATTCTGTTTTACTCTTATCTCATGATGTTTATGCTAGTAAGTTTCAGACATGATTCACAAGTATGAACTCAAGTGGTAATAACCATTTGCACTATGGAAATGGCAAAGAGCGCAGAATGCCCAAAGGGACCAAGGGAAGGGTCATTAGTTTTTGTAGCTCGTCTCATTTTAGCTGCATCTCTCTAACTTAGGTATTTATGTTAGAAAAGACCATCACTCTTTACTCATTAAATGATCTATGTATACTGTAAGCTTTTAACATTTTAGCATTTAACAAATCTGACCATGGGTTAGTGAGATATTTTGTGGGAGAAGGAGGTGGTAGTCGTGGCTAGTCTTGCCCAACCTTCCTTTTCCCCAAGTGGTTGTGCATATTTGCAGAGACTGAGACCTTAGAAAATCTGTGCACCAGTTGTTTTTTCTGAGTCTTCATTTGCTTTAAGTTAAAATAATTAAAATCTTCTCAAGGATTACTTTTCATCCTAAGTTTAAAAGGAACTAGACTCAAGGAAGATTTCATTCCAAAATTCTGATCTCTCAGCTTCTCTCTACCAACAAACCGTTGCATATTAATACTTCCTGTGATATGGCTGCTGGCACTCAGATGACAAGGTACACTTTCAGTTTAATGGAAGTGAGCATAATTCTCACTAGACTGCACACCACTTTTCATTCTGTTTCAAAAAAGTTTTTTCTTTAATATGTTTATCAGCTGGGTGACTGGTTTTGTAGGTCTGAAGGATTTTACTTCTCTTTTAGGAAAGCTTACCCCATCTAAATTCTTTTAAGAATGCTTCTCCCTCTTTCACTTTTCAAACATGATCCTACTAAGCCTTTGCTTCTTTGCTTTCCTTCCCCTGCTTTCTCTCTCCCTCCTTCACATATTAATATCTAAAAATGAGGTTTCCTGCTCCTCGATCTGAACCCCAGCAATGATCAATGAAATGAGTATCAATTACAAGCACTAGTCCAGCAGGAGCCGGTTTGGCTTAAAATCAAGCTTCCTTGGTAAACCAAGAGAATATGTAATCCTGATTGATTACTCCCAGAGAATACGTTTGTGCAATTGAACTAAAATAGTTCTTATTTCTAAACCCTCCTTTAGATTTTTACCTTCTTATGTGTCTATGTCACAAGTAAACAGTTGGGGTAAAGAATGAGGAGATGAAAACTTGTTTCAGAGCTAGCACCATCTAAGCTGCCTAAGCTTCTTAGAGTTCGTCTTAGAGGATGTAATAAACTGTGATGTATTTTGTCTGGCCAGGGATCCCAATGCATTTATGCTTGAAACAATTCCATTTATTGAGTCCTTGACTCTACAGCAGGTACCCCAAGCTCAATCTATTAGCAAAACAGCTTTATGTCTGAAAAATGTGATAGGCATATTTACTTTCCTAGGAAGCAAAGTTCATGATTCCCTGTATGGAAATCTCTCCTGAGGTCCAACAGAAGGTCTTTTGCTAGAATCCAGCTTTATTTCTTCATCTTAAGAACAAAGTATTAAATCACCAACTTTTCTCCAGAATTACTTCATCTATTTCAAAGAAACATTGAATTATAGTCCCAAAGGGTCTCTAGGCAGTCTAGAACCTGCTTTCCTTGTCATGAGAGTGGAAAATGCCTTAATCACCAAACTTTAGGGTTTGATTCACCCAAATACTAAAGTACTTTTGTTCAACTAAAATTCCTTAGGCTCTAATAATTTTTTTCATTTATTCCCTGCATCTTTCTCATAAAAACTCTTTAGATTCTCAAATGAGTAATCTAACTTTTCCTGGCTTTTGCTTGTTTTAATTATTTCTAATATTATAATATATTGTGGGTCATGTCTAAATGTGTCTCTTAAATATGGAACTTTTTAAGTGCATGATGCATGTGTGAAATTCATAGGCTTTTGTTGATGGTAATGAGAGTAAACTTTGGCATTCCACATGGAGGGGACCAATTCTGAGTACTTGGAATGACAAGTAATTGGGAGTTGTTGAACCCCAGTGTTCTCTTGGGCCATTAACACTGATACAGAAGTAGCAAAGCAAAATCCTGGGGAAGACATAAGAGGATCCCCAAGGCTGGGAAAATGAGCAACAGAGGGGTGGAAGTGGAAACACCAATAGCAGCAGGTGCCAAGTCTGAGGATACCACATCCTAGAAAACTAACATCCAAGACTTGATCTGAATTCACAACCCAGGGAGTTGGGGAGGAAGCTCAGCAGGGGAGCTTAGGAGCTCTTTAGTCATCCTGATGGAGCTTTTAAGCAGGGTCCTTTTCTGGAGGCCCTCTTTTGACGGCCTCATGGACATCCCTACACTAAGCTCAAAGGCATGGTCCTGATGCCACTTGCATGGAAATGGTGAGAGTGGCCAGGTACTCAGACTTTCTTCTCCTGTCTCTGGAGGTTTGGTCTGATCATCCAGAGACAATGTTGTACTTTCCTCACATTCAACTTTGCCCTGACTTCCAGTTCCCGGCTGGATCCCAGTCTCTATGAAATACATTCACAAGCCACTGCCTAAATAAGGGCACACACAAGTTAAGGAACATGCATCTCAGAGGTGAGAGGAGCTGCTTCTGGAGCAGCTGTCATGGGATTCCACATCTCAGATGCCATTACCACGACACAGAACTCTGAGCTGCAGAACTGGCCCCTTAGCCTCCATAAACCCAAGTGTCAGGTGATGAGGAAAGGAACAGAAGTCCCCCACCCCAAGTACGCATGCCCAGCAAGAGACAAGTCAGGGACTTCAGCCCACTTTATGGCATTGGGCCTGGCCCTCTCACTGTTGCTC
This sequence comes from Varecia variegata, assembly GCA_028533085.1. NCBI lineage: Eukaryota > Metazoa > Chordata > Mammalia > Primates > Lemuridae > Varecia > Varecia variegata. Next base: position 87,454,887 of record CM052443.1, on the reverse strand, counting down.
TTTTTGCCCTGCCCTGTTCCTGGATCTACCTGCTTCTAATGCTTTCCAGTCTATACCTCACCTCTGGCCCTTTGGACTACACATCCACTAGCATTCTGCTTCTTGGAGGGTTTTATTTGTTTTAATTTAACAAATAAATGTCTAGTGATCATTGTGTGTCATACACTGGTTTAAGTACTTCATGAATATGATCTCCTACAATTAGGAGGTAATTGTAGGGTTACCCCCACTTCACAGATGAGTTTGAGTTTGTTCTCACATCTTTTTTTTTTTTTGAGACAGCGTCTCACTCTTTCGCCCTGACTAGAGTGCCGTGGCGTCAGCCTAGCTCACAGTAACCTCAAACTCCTGGGCTCAAGCAATCCTCCTGCCTCAGCCTCCCGAGTAGCTGGGACTACAGGCATGCACCACCATGCCTGGCTAATTTTTTCTATATATTTTTAGTTGTCTGGCTAATTTCTTTTCTATTTTTAGTAGAGACAGGGTCTCACTCTTGTTTAGGCTGGTCTTGAACTCCTGACCTCAAACGATCAGCCTGCCTCGGCCTCCCAGAGTGCTAGGATTACAGGCGTGAGCCACTGCACCCGGCCCTCACTTTTGTGTGATGTCCTGGAAACTGCATGTAGCCAGCCTATTGAGCACCCAGCTTGGCCATTACCAGTCCCTTGTCAGTGCCACTCTCAAAGCAGAGCTGGACAGTCATGGCTGAATGGGAGCAAAAGAGCTTGAGCTTTTGGAGCCGGACAGTCTGGGTTTGCATCTCAGGTTTGCCACTTACTAGCTGAGTGACTCTAAGCAAGTTAGAGTTTTCTCATCTGTAAAATGGGAATCACATCTACCTTGCAGGGTCATAGAGGAGGTTAGTCATCACATAAAGAAAACCCTAGCACAGTGCGTAAAACAGAAAAGCATTTAGGAAGTGATAGCTGCTATTGTTCCACTGACATCCCCAGGAGCGCAGAGGAAGTCCTGCTTGATTAAATCACACGCAGTGGAAACTCTAGAAGTAAAAGTGGCCATAGATTTTGGCTAGTTGGATTCTCTTCTTTTTGAATGAGGAAACTGAAGCCCAGGAAGCTTTAGACTTTTTTGAAGTCATAGCTAATTAACAAGAGAACAGAGAAAGAACTGAGGCCACCTGATGCCTATCTGGGTCTTTACCACCACACACTGCTGCAGCCGCCCATGTACTTGAAAGGTTCAACCCGATGCAGGCTAAGCCCCGGACTGGAGATAATCTGTCAGGGCATGGAAGACCCCAGAACATTCTCCTGTTCCCATTCATTTTCTAGTCAAAGCAACTCCTCATCTCATACCTCTCTCTTTAGGTTCTTGGAATAAGAAAGCTGTTGTTCAGAGGCAAATATATAGAGCTCATGCTGCAGCCACCTGCCTTTCAGTTGCAGTGGTTCCCAACTCAATTCCTGCAAGCTTTGTGGAGGGTCACCTTGTCTGGAACAGAAACATGCCCTTCTTTTCTGTCTTTTCCCCCCAATTTGCCTGCCAGTCCCCTCTTCTAGGGCAATAGGTTACATTCAGTAGATGACATTACTTTAACCTATGTCACATTTATTCTTTCCTGGTAACCTAGAGATTGAAATTTACTTTTTAGAGATGAAAAAATATCCCTGGGTGTGGGGCTGACATTGAACCATTTGATGGCTCTGGTAGCAGGAATTTGGTTGTGGCGATATTGTTACCATATGGATGATAGGTAACTACTGCAAACTGGGATGAGAATTCCAGGCTGTTTTACTGGGACCACCAAGATGATGAGTGACATATTCAATTCTAAGAAACTAAAACGAAGAATTCCACATTTTAAATTGGAGTATCATGTCAAAATGAAAACCTTATTGTAAATAAAAGTACATATACACACAGGGACAAAACCTCTTTAGCTCTGGGAAGGATCCACGTGACACCAACATAGTTAGAATGTTTCAGGATTATTTAAAAAAACAATGAATCAGCATAGCTGTCATCATCGTTTATTCCTTTCTTTCTCTATAATGAAACACTGCTCTTTTTCCTCCCCTAAATGAAAATCAGTTGGGCCTGTCTTAAAATATTGAACTATTTGGGGCATTCAGGCCTTTTTGCTCCTGATATTTATCATTGAGGCCAGTGCTTGGTGAGCTGGACCCATTGTGCTCTGAGTAGCTTTTTGTTTCAGGCACTGCTTTGTTTTAAGTTAGGTGTTGAATGCAGCATCAAAAGTAGTCAGGCAGACATTCAGAGGCAGATGTGGGCACATTCCCAAAAGTTCAGTGCCAAGGGCCTTGTGTTTCTTAACAGAGGTGACCTGGAAAGACTCCAAAAACAAGATGAAAAATACAAAGTTGAATTTAGTTAAAGGGAAGGAGAAAGGAAAGCATTGAAAGCTTGAATCCCGTTAACTTGAAAAGTTGAGTTCTGGCCTTTTAAAAGCTTCCTTCCAAAACAGACCTATATTAGTTTAATCTCTGGCCAATTGTAGATTTAAATTTAGCTTCTCACACTTATTAATCTTTGTAAAAGTGAATATAGCCATTGTTGCTAATAGGGAATTCATGTATTATTTTCTGTTTATAATGAACTTTAATTTACTTGGGTGGTTAAAACGGAGACCATTGTTACTGACTTTATTAATGGGTCCCTAGCTGAACAGATGGGGAGTCACAGTGGGTCGGGCCAGTGCACAGATTAAGCCAGACCTGAGCACAACTTCCATCACTGCTCATGATGTCAGGCAAGTCACTTAATCTCTCTAAACCTAACTGTTGTCATCCATAAAATGGAAATGTTTTTATGACATTTAAGTGAGCAAACAAATGTAAAATATAGCTGCTTGCTACGTAGTACATTCTGTATGTCATGGACATGTTAAATTGCATATCTTTGGAAAGATCTGGGAGTAGTATCAAGACCAACTGCTGACATCCTTTTTACATGTGAAGTAGCTGAAATACAGTTGTCGGGTCCTTCACCCAGGGTCATGCGGCCCATAAGTTGCAAAGCCAGAGCCAAGGTGAGAGCTCCGATCTTTGCTTTCTTTCCACTGAACCAACTCTGTATATAAATGTATAAGGCTACTTTAAACTTAATTATTATAAGTATTTTATAGTAATTTATAATTATTTTATAGTAATTAACATATAATTATAATTATGAAATGTATATTATTATAATTATATATTATAACTGCTATCTAAAATAATAACCACCATTTTTTGAGCATGTATTGCCAGTCATTCTATTAAGTATTTACATATATTATCTCACTTAATTCTCATAATGACCTTGTAAGGTAAGTACTACTATTTTACCTGTTTTTCACAGCTGAGGAAAGTTAAGCATAGAAAGTTTAAGTAATTTGCTCAAAGTCATGCATTTACTAATGGCAGAGAGGTGGTTTGAATTCAAGAAGTCTGTCTCTGGGGTCAGAATTCAACCACCACACTGACTGCACTCCAACTGCTCTGCAATATTTGTCTTAAGAAGATGAACTTACATAAATGTTTATCACCCATCTCCATAGGCAAACTTAAAAAACAGTGAGGGTGTGTTGCAAAGGACAGTAAACTCACAGCCACATCTTGCTCATCACAACTTTATTCTTCATTTAAATGACTGCCCAGAATACACAGGTAGCTATTCAGCTCCTAAGGAAGACCATAAATTCAGGCCAAACTTGTCCTTATCCATTTTTTTTTCCTTTTTTTTTTTTTTTTTTTTTTGAGACAGAGTCTTACTCTGTTGCCCTAGGTAGAGTGCAGTGGCATCATCATAGCTCACTGCAACCTCAAACTTCTGGGCTCAGGGGATCCTCCTGCCTCAGCCTCCCAAGTAGCTGGAAGTACAGGGTCTCACTTTTGCTATTTTTAGTAGAGACAGGATCTTGCTTTTGCTCAGGCTTGTCTCGAACTCCTGACCTTAAACAATCATCCCGCCTCAGGCTTCCGGAGTGCTAGAATTACAGGCATGAGCACCGCACCTGTCCTGTCTTTACCCTTGCTGAGCCTTGGTTACCTGTTTTGTTATATGAATATGATAAACTTCAAGATATTATTGGAAGGATTTAACAAGGTATAAATGCAATTGCATGACATATAAGAGGGCCCCAAAGGGGTCTCTGCCTTGGTAGAAGATATTGGTATCCTTTTCTAGTTTCCCTGACTCCTCTACTAGCTTTTGAAAATTAAACCTGGTAACACATTTACCCATGTCCGTCAGGTTGGAATCTATTCGGGGCGAAATTCAGTTATTGCTGGCTCAGCCTGCCTGAGGCAAAAGCCCTAAACACAGGACTGCAGACCATGATCCTCTCACGGGTTGACTTAAAGGAGAGAATTTCTGCCCTACAAACTGTCCGGGGCATTTAGCTTTCAGAAGTACCCTGGGCCCAACTTTAGTTTGAGAAAAGCTTTCTAATTTTCTTTGAGCTTAGACCTCCAAAGACAAAAAAGCACCACAAAGTATAACGTGCATGTCAGTTTACAATAACCTGGGCCCCGGCACAACCAGAAATAGAAAAATACCCCCAAAGAGCCGGAGGAGGGGAGCAGATTTGAAAAAGGGTTTAGCTGGTATGGCAGATGGTCCGTCACCCACCCTCCTCTTCTGGTTTGTTTTGATACATCCCCACCTGGTCCCCAGGTGTGCGAGCACCACAAAATACTGCTCAGGCTGCTGCTGTGGACCAGACTTGTGCAGATGTAGCTGGAGTGTGCACCTTGGAACAATGGCTTGATTCTTTCAGGCAGTGAAGAGAGGTCTGAGTTTAGAAAGAGCTGCTCCTGCTATGGCAAATAAAATAAAATAAAATAAAATAAAATCATATACCTTGAGGAATTTGGACCTGGTGAAAAATACCTGAAAGTAGCAAGAAAGCCCACTGGGAAATGTGAAGCCTGTCCTTCCCGCCTGTCCCCTCAGACTGCACCCCACATTTGAAATAAATATGAAGGTGAATTGGCTGCATACTGAGAAGGGACAGGAGCAAGAAGAAAACTTTTTTCTTCGAAAACCCAGGAGTTTAAGTCTAGAAATACAAGACGGTTGCCAGAACGGAAAGTTGGGGGTATTCTCGACTCCACATCTGGATTTGTAGAAATAAAGCAAGTTCTGGAGAGTTTGTTTTGGCGTTAATTATCTCACACTGGAAACCATCATAACAAAAATGGCAAATTCTGGAATTTCCACTTTTCCTTCACCTGAAGAGCGTATACGTTTTTACTTTGGCCAGACAGAGACCTCACATTATTAGAGACAGGAGTAAATTGGAAAGAACAGTTTTCCACCTCACTCTTTTATGGAATTGGCAGGAAAACTTTACTAGTCTCAAGGCAAAATGCAGACTATGATATTCTCATATTTTTCTATGAGGAGAAAAGGTGGCAAGAACTTCATAGAATTTTGTCTGAGGAGAATTGGCAAAGCATCATGTTATATAGATGCATGTGTGAAATTAAATTTCTTATATGTAACTTTTAGCAATGGAGAAAACAAGTTGTATCTCCCATAAATGGGGTGGGACCTAGTATATTTGTAACCTCACTGCCTTGAAATAAGTAAAATTGTAGAGACATTGGATAATAAGCAGCCTGCCTAAATACGGATTTTCTGGTTTGAAACAAAGGCCTTGCATCTAGATTAATAAGGTGATGCAAAACACTACATCATCTGGCAGGGGAGGATTTAAAACAGGTCAGTTTCCTCAGGAGGAGAGAAAAATAACTTTTAAGGTGAAAGACAAAAAAAAAAACCTGCGTGTGGTCCAAACCTCATTTGAAAAAAAATTGCCAAAGGTGTTTAAGTTGCATGGTGATAGCTTTCTGAAAGTGTTAATGATTCGCTTGCAAGGCATGATGAGTCATATCTTTGACTAGATGAGGAATGCATAAATAAGACTTTTTTTTTATTGTTGGTGTTTAATTCTGAGAGTATCAGGGAATGTGATGAGAGAAGGTGCACTTAATAATGTCTCTTCCCAAAGAGGGGTGAGGGATGTTGGCACTTAATAGCACATTATTCTTTTAAAATATAATTATAAATACTTAGTAAGTTTAGACCAATAGGGAAAAGAACTCTTTGGCTCAAACAGAGGCCAGACCTCCCAGAGAGCTTAAACTTGACCTTGTTGTCCTCTTTCTAGTTCTAGACTTGCAATTGGTAGTCTAGGTAAGACCCCCTCAACCTATGGATCAGTCAAATCTTATAATTAGGAATATTTGCTATATTTATGGCCCTTTAAAAATGTATTGTTCTTCTTGAAACCACATTCTCTGAAGCAACCACTGTGATATAGAGTAATTTTTTCACCAGGAAATCGGAGGGATCTGTTAAAGAAATAAATTTATATAAATATTCTTTAATATTTCACTTGGTAGTTAGGGGCCATCGACAAAAGTTTCAAAAATCAACGATGACCTACTTGTTTAATTATAATCACTCTGTATTTGTACTTTCTTTTAGAGATGTGAGAAATAATAGATGGGACTTCTTATCCTAGCATCTATGTATTTAGTAAGGTTTAACAAACTCTTTTTTTAATTTCAAGTTCAAAATATATAAAATGGATTTATTCTCCCTTTGTTCTTATTTTTAAATACACAGTTACAGCTTCCATATTTGTTATCTTTAGCACATCTTTGAATGGAAAAACAAATGGCATGTTATAGAAACTGATGCTAATAAGCAATTTCTTAACTTTATAAGAATTATTTGGAAGAGCAAGTGCACAATGAATTTTACATGATTGCAGATGTTACTATTTGGGGGAAATGGCTCAAAAGGTAGATACCATAAGATTTGGGAATATGAGGAATCTTCCAGTATTTCATGGAAAATGTGTATTATGAAATAACTATGCATGAATTTCAAATTTTTTTGCACCAAAATAAACTCACATTAACTTGTTATAACATTTCTGAACAGGATCCATTAATAGTTTGAGGCAGAAGGATAAGACATCAGTTTGAAAAGAGCCCCTATCAGAGCAACATAAATTCTGCTAAAATTGAAGCAAGAACAAACATCAAATCTATAGTGAAGCTTCAATGGAAGAATGGTGCAATCATTGATGCTTTTCAAAAAGTTTATGAGGACAATGCCCCGAAGAAATCAGCAGTTTACAAATGGATAACTCATTTTAAGAGGGGACAAGATGATGTTAAAGATGCAGTCCATAGCAGCAGACCATCCACATCAATTTGCAAGGAAAAAATTAATCTTGTTCATGCCCTAGTTGAAGAGGACCAATGATTAACAGCAGAAACAATAGCTAACACCACAGACATCTCAATTTGTTCATGTCACACAATTCTGACCAAAAAATTAAAGTTGAGCCAACTTTCCACTTGATGGGTGCCAAAACTTTTGCACCCAGATCAGTTGCTAACAAGAGTGGAGTCTTCAGTGGAAATTTTAAACAAGTGGGATCAAGATCCTGAAGTGTTTCTTCAAAGAATAGTAACAAAAGATGAAATATGGCTTTACCAGTGCAATCCTGAAGAAAAAGCACAATAAAAGCAATGGCTAAAAAAAATAAAAATAAAAATATATTTTAAAAAAGCAATGGCTACCAAGAGATGGAACTGGTCCAGTGAAAGCAAAAGTAGCCTGGTTAAGAGCAACGGTCATGGCAACAATTTTGGGGGATGCTCAAGGCAGTTTGCTTATTGACTTTCTGGAGGGCCAAAGAATGATACTGTCTGCTGTTGAGAGTGATTTGGCTCCTTCTGACTGCGTTCTGTTTCCTAATCTTAAAAAGTCTTTAGAGGGCACCCATTTTTCTCCAGTTAATAACGTAAAAATGATTCCATTGACATAGTTAAATTCCCAGGACCCTCAGTTCTTTAGGGATGGACTAAATAGCTGGTACAAAAGTGTCTTAAACCTTATGGAGCTTATGTTGATAAAAAATAAATATATTTTTCTGTCTTTTAATTCCATTTTTCCACAAACTTTTTGATGTCCCCTCATAATTTGTAAGTACTCTTTTTATTGGGATTTTTTCTATATCTTATTTCTACCGTCTCACAGATCAATATCCAGAGAGCATGTACCAAATAAAGTGATTCCTCGTATGTCCTAATCTTGTGTTATAGGCCCTGTTACTTGGTATAGAAATGTTATAGTGTATCTGTTCCCTCTGGACTGCCAGTTTCTTTAGGTCAAAGAGTATGTCTGTATTTTCATTATATCCAAGTACACAGGATAATTTTATGTATAAGTGTTCATATTTCTTTGCCTTTGTACTTTGGTAATATATTACTCGATTTTTCATCCATATCTAAAAATATACTCCATATTAAGCAGTTTTGATTTATTCCCTATAGGAAACCATCAAAAGTTTTTGTTTTTGATTAGGTAATAAATACATAAGGTACAAAAATTAGAAGTTACAAAAGGGTATACAGGAAAACATAAGTCAGCTTCTACTCTATCTCCTCATCGTACAACTTCCCTGGCAGGATATAAACTCTGTTAGGTATCTTGTTTCTTAGGAATTCTCCTAGAGATATTCTAATGTGCGTAAATAAATACGTATATTTTGTAGGCCATGACTAAGCCCATCATAGGCCCTAATACAATGAGAAATAAACTGACTCACTATAAATAAATTCCTTATACAGCAGATGCGTGGACCCTTGAGTACTAGCATGTGTCCATCAGGAACTCCTAGAACAGTTAATCCCCTTTTCTGGGTTACTCTCTTGTGGTGATAACTCACTCCATGTGGCCACCCTTGAACTTGGAATATCAGGCATGCCTGCACAGGGATGCAGGGAGGCACTGAAGAACTCAGTTCACGTATACTCTTATCTCACAGATATTCTTTGCAGTGCTTCCTTATCACTGTTGTAACAATGATAGTAGTAAAATGGTTAATACTCACATTGCACTTACTATGTACCAGACATGGTTCCGAGTATTTGCTTTTTCTTTAGTCATTTCAGCTGACGTAAAATCAGCATTAAACGTGGACTAAAGTGTTGTTTCTCCTCAGTGACCAAACCTGAAGTTGATTTGAGTACTAATATAGCTTGCTATGAGGAATTTACCCCAAATGACCTCGATTAATAGTGTTACATAATTTTTACATAAATTCATGGACATTAATAATTTTTTATTGAGGATAAGCAGATTTTTTTAATGCATAAACCACCAAAGTGCAGGTTAGGAGGAAAATGGACATGCATGCCCTCAAATATTTTGTGGGTTAAATTTAGCTGACAAGGATGCCCATAAAATTCCCATACTGCTCCACCAGGGGGCAATGGAAAGTCATAGTCCAGGGGTGGGGAAACTTCATGTTGGAAGGCTGCATTAATTTAGCTGTAATCAAATAAGACTGCATTCAAGAAACTTCAATTAGATATATTTTAAAATGTACATTATTTTATAAAAATCTAACTACTATGTACTTAATAATTTCAAAAATGAAAACTATTTGTTAATTTTAAAGTTAATTAACCTTTTAATAACTGTTATGTCTGCTTTTTTGTTGGAAAGCATTTGAATATTTGGTTGCAGCATGGAGGCCTGCAGTTCCAGTCGATCCTCTAGGTGGGTGTCAGTCATTTGTGACCTTAAGGGCATCTTGATTTGGGTTAGGTAGGAGAATGTAGATTCACAGCAATAAGTGGTTGAAAAGCAAGAAGGCATTTTGGGGGCAAGTTGCCCAAGGGTGTGGTTATTCTGCATTTTTCTGTATTTCAATTGGATCTTTCTTAGCATCAAACAGTGACTTTAAAATATTATCTACTGAGAACTCAATCAATTCCATCTGTTGTTCTTTAGGTGCCTTGGTGATATCAACTAGGTGAGGCTGAAATGGTAATTTGAGTGTGATGTCATGATTCTCAAAGTCAGTGACCCTTTCATTATATTCTCCAATTAATAGGTCTATAACAGTTGCATATTGTTCAAATGATTTGCATATATATCATCTTGCTTATTAATGACCTTTGCTAACTGAGGAAAATGTTCACTAAAAATTTTCTTTTGAAGAAGAAGTGTTTTGAAAAATGATAGCTTTTTTCAAAATGCTTGGATTTTTTTGCCACATATCATCTATAGACTTAGTTTTACCTTGCAAAGAAATATTCAGGTCATTTTCATTTGACATGGTATCACACAGAAATGCTGCCTTCCTATAGAAATCTTCTTTTAATAATTCATATTGCTGATTCTGTTCTTCATAAAATTTAGCTATCCGTTCTCACAGAGAAAATTTCAGCTAACACCTGTCCCTCTGACAGCCAGTGCTCTTTAGAATGATATGGCAAATCCACATTGAATACCTCATCCTTCAACTTTAGCATGTTATGAAACTGATGACGCCATGTTGCATTTGCAGAATATAGTTAACAATACTTATACATTGTTGCAAAGTGTCACATAAAATATTATAGTAGCTTTAGCATAGAGATTTTGCTGATGCAAGATACAATGAAAAGAAATGAGAACATCTGGATCTGTTAATACTTTTATTTATCTGTGCAATAAAACCTTCATGTTTTCCTGTCATGGAAGGTGCACCACCTGTATATATACTTACTAAATTTACCAAATTCAATCCAACTTCCTGATATTTATCTTGAAAGTTGTTGAAGAGATCTGTTCCCTATGTTCTGTTCACAATAGTGCCCAAAGTGAGTAACTCTTCATAGCAAAGAAAATCTTCTGTTATGACCAGAATAAAGTATAAAACCTGCACTGAGTCAGTAGTATCAGTTGATTCATCCAAAGTAATTGAATATTATATATTTTCCTTTTGAAGTATTGCATGAAGTTGTTCTATTAAGTTAAACTGCTGCCTATCTGTTATGGTTCTCCTTGGAAGAGGCAGTTGTTTGTACTTTGAAATGTTATCAGGGCCTAAGCATCCTACAACTTCAACAATGCATTCTTTCATGATTCCTACAATACTGAATGGCTTCCTTTTTTTCCTTGAGTATATAAGCTACTTTATAAGTTGCTTCAGTGGCATTATTTCCAGGTCTTATTGCTGCTTGAAAGAATTGTCTTTGCTTTTGCTTTTCATCTTTCAGTTTCTGCAATACAACCTTTCGTGCCTTTCTCTCTAGTTTAAAATATTTGTGGTCTTTATGAGTGTTATACAGCCGATGAGCATTGAATTTCTTTAATGTTGATATTGCAGTATCACAAAGCAAGCAAATGATCTTATCTTTAGCAGAAACAAGATAATATTGCAATTCCCAATCCTCATTAAAAAATCTGTTTCTTCCCTCAGTGTTTTCTTAGTCTTCCTTGACATGATGGGCTGTTAAGCAGACAGAATTAAAAAATAGTGTCAAGCTGTGCAACTATTCACAAATTCCACTTCAAACAAACACAGAACCCTTGTCAAAAGCTGATAACAGACTGGCATACTTGACCCCCATAAACTCTCGCCAACCAGCCTCATGTGGTAGTGGCGCCAGTCAGGCAGATGAAGTTAGAGCTAAATCATGAGCATAGCAGCTGTCAATTTAGACCTTATGGCTATAACTAATGTTCTAATTGGGCTGGTCAATCTGGGAGGATTATTTTGTTGAAACTTACTTTATTCTTCAGTATTTTAAATATGTTCATTTTTAAAATAAAATAAAAATATAAGATGAACAAAAACTTATTAATAAAAATAGAAGGATTTGTTCTATAAAATTTGGATTCAGTCAAAGGCCACACTTAAGGAACTAGAGGGCCAA
>CM052443.1:87432676-87442688 GCA_028533085.1 Varecia variegata | reverse complement strand
TTATAGCTGAGTAATACTCCATGGTATACAAATACCACATTTTACTAATCCATTCATAGATTGATGGGCATTTGGGTTGTTTCCACATCTTAGCAATTGTGAATTGTGCTGCTATAAACATTCGGGTGCAGGTGTCTTTATTGTAGAATGACTTATGTTCTTAATGCAGTGGCAGTCCTAAGACTAGAGGCAGACTATTTAGGTACTTCCTCTCTCTTTCTACTCTCGTTATATATATATATGTGTGTGTATATATATATATATATATATATATATATGTGCATATATATGTATATGTATGTGTGTATATATATTTGTTGTTTTTGTTGTTGTTTGTTTTTTAAGAGATAGGCTCTCACTCTGTCACCCAGGCTGGAGTGCAGTGGCACCATCATAGCAGACTCACACACTTCTGGGCTCAAGCGATCCTTCCTCCTCAACCTCCTGAGTCACTGGGATTATAGGCGTGAGCCACAACACCTGGCCCTTTGCATATATTTTATTGCATTAAATGTTCATTGACACTCTGAGAAGTAGGTATTATTAACCCATTTAACTATGATTTGAGAGATAAGCAAATTTGCCCAAGACTTCAAGGACAGCAGGAGGCAGGTCTGTTTGAATCTAGGTTGGTTTCACTTCAAAACTAGGAAATCTCCACTCTACTACAGTGTCTTCTCTGGTTTGGTTATGAAGCTAGTTGATTCTCAGAGTTGGGGCCTCTCATTTGGACCTGGATAGACCCTATATATATATATAGCCTGCTGTCTTGGTCAGGCTCAGCTGCTCTAGTTAAATTCTGAAGAAAGTGAATTAAGAATATAGAAATACAAATCTTGCATATTCTCACTCATATGTGGGAGTTACATATTAAAAATAATTGATCTCATGGAGACAGAGAGTAGAATGATGGTTACCAGAGGGTGGGAAGGGTACCAGGGAGAGGGGGATAAAGTAAGGGTGGTTAATGGGTGCAAAAATATAGTTAGACAGAATGAACAATATTTGACAGCACAACAAAGTGACTATAATCAACAATAAGTTAGGGTATCCTTTAAAATAACTAAAAGAGAGGAACTGGAATGTTCCTAACACAAACAAATGATAAATGCCTGAGGTGATGGATACCCCAATTACTCTGATTTGATCAAGTCACATTGTATGTCTGTATCAAAACATCACATGTAACCTACAAATATATACAACTATTATGTACCCATAATTAAAAATAAAAAGTAAAAAGAATATCACCTATCATATTAAAATTAATAATGTCCCAAATAGTCTCAATAAAATTACCCAAATGAGAGCATTTTTTACCCCAGAATTGAATACCATGCAAAAATCTGTCTCCTCTGATAAATTACTATCTTTGCTTTATACACACACACACACACACACATATATATATATATAATGGAAGCTACATGCAATGGAAATTCCTTGGGAATTTCTCTGATCAAATATTGTACTCAGTTATAGCTAGGTTAGAATATTTAGTCCCTGTTTCTCTATCTTTTCTCTTTACTATTATTTAGTCAAGCTTACTGCTTTTATCTTATTTGGAAAGCTATCTCAAATCATTTTTACAAAAGTGACTTGGTATAAATAGATGGCAACAATTAAAAAAAAATCACACCGTATAAAAAAGTAAAAAAAAAAAAAAAATCACACCCGAAGCCATTTTTAAAACATTAGTAACCAGATCCTTTACTTGCTAGATAATTTGTGATGTAAATTTCCTGGCATTCTGGCCATTTGCAAAAATAATTACATTCTGAGGTGGGAAAGAGAAAGGAAAATAGGGGAAAAGAATGTATTATTGAGCTCCTGCTAGGTGCCAACTATGGTTGGGTGCTTCATGTACATAATCCCATTTTATTTCACATATGCTTATAGATGATGAAAGAGACTCAGATGTGCACTAAGCTCATACAGCTCGTAAGTGCCAGAGTCAGTGGGGATTTTAAATTCAGGTATGTCTGGTTCCTTATGCTCTTTTCACTCTGCCAGCTGCCTCCTGATACAGTCACACTGAACTGCAGTCCGATGGACCAAAGCATGCAACGCCTACAGTTTCACCTAGGGAAATAACTGTATAGGCCCTAATTTAAAGTAACTTTACACATAATTAGGTAGTCTTCAATACACTCTACTGATGCTGTATGTCTGTATTGTATTGCATCATTGATATTTTCAAAAAATTTGAAGTTTTTTGAAAAAAATTGGACTGGTACTTCTAAAAAAGATGGTAAGAGAGAGCAAAACTCAAAATATGTGATAACGTGGCATATGGATCATTTTTCACTGCTGGTTGTTTTTTGAGCTGAGATAGGAGGGGAGAATATTGCATTATATTATATATTATATTCAGATTCAGCATCTATGTTTATAAGCAATATACTCATCCCTAAATGTAAAACCATGAAGACTCTATGGGACTCCAACTTTTTTCAAATAGTATGTAAAGTGTATACTTACATCCATGTAAGATACATGGGCTGGACAAGATCCAATTAAGAGTGTAAAAGTACAGTGAGGAGTGTGCCTTTGTAGTTATATAATATATTGACTTTGGGCTTGTGCTAGAAGAATTGTTCCTTGCCTCCAGCTCCTGAATTTACTACAGCTGCCAAACACTTCCAAAACCTCTCAGTCTCAATCCCAGGGCTGGAGAAATTCCACAGCCCTGGGAGATCAAGTTTCGCATCAATATTTTGGTGGGCTGCTTGCCAATGCCTTATCAAGGAAAAATATAATTATAAGCGAGACTGCAGCAAGCTGATTCTATAATATTCTCCCCTCCTGTCTCAGCTGCTAAAATATAATATAATAAAAGTGATATAAGATACTGCATCTGCCCTTTTGGTAATTCTATTTTCATTTTCGTTCCATTGCTGGATTGAGGAAGACTCCAAGCTATGCCAGAGCTACTGATGTTCAGCTCCTAAAACTCTAGCATCTGATTTAGGAAAGTTACAGCTTAAAATAGAATTCACGATAGAAAGGAAAGATAGCAGTGGAATAGAAAATTGGGGGTCTTGTGGCAAATTGGCATTCATTTTTTTTCTTTCTGGAACTGCTTTTATGGATAGTTCACCTTCTACACCAGAGATAAAAATAGCATAGGGCCCTCAATAATTCATTCGTTTTATTTATGGGTCCTTGGCGGCTTATTTTCTATCACTGTGTGTAGTACATTATAACACCAAGGCATGGTTCAGGACTAATTCCCATTGTTCATTCAGACTGGATTATACTAAGTCTTTACCCCACAGCATATCCAGGAGAGAGGTACAATTTGATCTGTGGTATCTTAAAATCACAAGTCAACACAACGGGGTTATATGACACTAACACAGAGTTATTATTTTAAAATACAGATCTAAACAAAGATTTTTTATGGTTCTTCACTGATTATAGACTCAAGTCCAAATGCCTTGGCATAGCATCTTTTCTATCATCTTGGCTCTAACATACTTCCTTAGCTGCTTCTCTCACTGTTCTCTTTGAATATATTGTTGTATCTAGCCACATTCCTTCTTGTAATCCCTTCAGATGACTCCTGTTTTCTCACAACTTTGTCACCTTGTCATACTGTTTACTTTATCTTTGATGCACCTCTCTCCTCCTTTCTCTGTCTGTGATCACCTTGCACCAAAACCTATGTGTGAAATATGCCCTAACTATGCCATCCCCAATCCAGGCTGAACTAATTATTTCACGATCACCTGACTCTTCATCCCCACTTCTCCTCCTCCAGCTACAAGAGCTCCTTTGGGCAAGATCCTGCTTAAGCATCTCTGTGTGCTAAGCATCTAGGATAGTTCTTGGAATGGAATTGGTGCTCAGTAAATATCAGTTAATCAGCACTTTTATGCATTTGCTTTTAGGAAAGCCACCATGTTTTAAAATATAGCCCCTAACAACTGGATTGCTTAGTGCTACACCTAAGGGTTGTATTCCTTTACAACTTGGATTTATCTTGTCTACAGGAGGTCACTAAGTTTTGGATTCAGCAGGAAGGGTTCAGATTCCAGTTTCGGCACTTTCTAATGTGTGAATTTGGGATAAAATCCTACATGTCTATAAAATGGAAATAATATTTGCCCGGGAGGAACACTGTAGGGATAAAACATCTGGAACACACTTGGTGTTCAACAAATGAACTGATAGGATTCATCCCTGACATGATAACATTAGCCTCTAGCACCCACATGGAAAGCAGTACCCTGAGGGAATGGGGTGAGAGATATTGGTTTTTAATTGGTGAAACAAGGAAGTTTATCAGTGGAGTGTGGAATTCTAACTGGGATGGCAGACCTCAACTGTGGAGCTGTAGGGGGTGATTGCAATGCCAGTGGATGCAGGGGACAGCAGGAGCAGATGTGGGGAAAGGTAAAAGGAGGACACTAAGGAAAACCAAGAGTCTTAACACCTGACTCTTGAACAACTGATGATAATGAATAACAGCCAGCATTTATTGACACTGTCAAGTGGTTTACAGACTCTTCTCTGGTCCTCCAAACTACCTTGCAAGGCAGGCATGATCAGCCTCTTCTCAAAGATGAGGAAATTAAGTTCAGGGAGGGAACATAACTTGCAGAGGGAGACACAGCTAGTATGTGGTGATGTCTGCATTCACAATGCCAGTTTCTGAAAAGCCAGGTTCCTTATACCACACCAGACTGCCTCCCAAAACCTGTGAGATGGCCAACTGCCCTAGCTACCAGCATTATCTATTTCTGTTAACTGACCAAATAAGGACATTCTATTTCCTGGTTATGTTTTTACATTTATAAAAAGGGGAATTCATCGAAATTAAGTCGCATTTCATTGTGTATAAAAGGCCAGGCTAGTTTTTAACCCCATTATACAGATGAGGAAATGAGACTCAGTAATGAAATGCTTAAGAATTACATATGACATATATGTATATTCACTAACACACATGTCTATATATGGACACCACTAAGCTGTAAACTCCAAGAGGTCATGGCCTAAAATGCTGTGCTCACCACTGTGTACCCAGTGCCCAGCGACAGCCCTGGCCAATAGGAAGCAAAGAACAAAATGCTTAATGAATGAAAGGATGTATACATACAAAAGAAAATGAATACATCCATGGATGGACGACATGTATTCAGAGGACTGGCATGAAACTGGTTTTGGCCAGAGCCCTTAGGGTACACGACTAGATTCTTGAGGTACATGACTTGATCAGTGTTGCCATTTGAATGAGGGGTTTTAAGTACCACCTTTATTTAGCTCCCTACACCATGAGAAAAAAAATAAGTCATTAAGTGATAGTTACTTCACACACTCAAAGGTATAAATTCAACATTCTTGTAGCAGAAACATTTTAGGGGACTCCTTAGGCCACACTCTATCTCTGGGAATTGGTCCTTCCCTCTACACCCAGTAAATGTTCTTCCACTTGAATTCATGAAATTTCTCTTCATAAACTTAGTAAGTTTTAGGGTACCTTAGTCTATTTGGGCTACTATAACAAAATACCATAGACTAGGTGGATTGTAAACAACTGAAATTTATTTCTCAGTTCTGGAGGCTGGAAAACCCAAGATCAAGGTGCCAGCAGATTTGGTATCTGAGCCCACTTTCTGGTTCATACATGGCCATCTTCTCACTGTGTCCTCACATGGTAGAAGGGGGCAGAGGGGCTCTCTGGGGCCGCTTTCATAAGGGCACAAATCACATTCATAAGGGCTCCACCCTTATGACCTAATCACCTCCCAAAGGTCCCATTTCTAAATATCATCACATTGGAGATTAGGTTTCAATATATGGATTTTGTGGGGGGAGGGCACAAATATTCAATGTATAGCAAAGGGCTTTTCTGTTTCTTGAAAAAGCTTTGACTAGATAATCATCCATGCTAAAATGTAAGCTGTAGCTATAGGAGGGAAAAGAGGAGGAACTAAAAGCGTAATGACATCCATGGTTTGGGGACATATTGCCATTTCTGGGGGTCATCTCTATGTGCTATACCCTCCAGGGTCAGTTCAGTGGCTGCTACTGGAGTTGCTCCACAAGTGCTTGTATTAATTCTCAGAAACCTTTCCAGAAAATTTATAATTATGAATACTATTCATTGTCCATGTGTTCATCTAGGTAATGATAGTGTGCCACTTAGTATTTTAGGCACAAATGATACTAAGCTGAGATGTGGTGCAGTACAGGGATGAAGGCATGAGCTTTAGTGCCAGAATGCTTCTTTTCATATCCCAGGTCTGCCACATGTTAACTATCCTTTCTGGGTATGTTGCTTAAGTTCTCCATGCCCCAGTTTCCTTATCTCTAAACATGGGGATAATATCTATGTTATCAGGTTTTAGGAGGGCTAAAGGAGTTAATACATGGAAAATACTGGAAATTTAAAATGTTATCTGGTATATAGTAAGAGCTTAATAAATGTTGGCTATTGTGAAGTCACAATTCATGCCCTCAGGGGCACAGAGTAGAGAAGGAAGGACAAATAGGAAAATAACTGACTATAATACATGGTGTTAAAGAGGTATAGTACCTCTGGGGGTTAAACATATACACAATAAGAACCACAGCTCATTATTTCTGCTGGGAACACTCATGCGCTCTCCACGGCAGTGAAAACCAACAATTGGTTCAGTAGCTGAAATGACACTCATGAGCACTTTGTAAAAACAAGATTCAATTCTTCCCAGATATCGGTTTCCTTCTTAAATTTTGCATGATCACTGCTGATCTTTGGCCTATTTATTGACTTGTAACACCTCTTTGAGAGATGTGCCAGAATATTATTTCAGTCTTGTGCTATTACTTAATTCACGTTTTCTAGTGTGTATATCTTGTCTTTACAATTAGATTATAAATTACTTTAAAACAGGAAAATCATCTTAAATATGTTTGAACTCCTACAGTCTAAAGCCATGCTAAATATACTTGCTGAATGACTGAATGAAAAGCCAACTTGGTTAGACTGGTAAGCAAGTCATATTTCTTCCTAACATTTCTTTTCCTAATTATGTTGCTTCTGAGTTATTTGAACTTAGAATGTACCACTTTAATCTTTTAATCAGGGCCTTTTATAATCATTCTTACATTGGTCCAAAGGCATTCATATCAACTGACTATAATCCATTTGGCTAACAAAGCAAACATTTAAACTATTGAAACAAGACCTGGGAACCTGAAGTGTAATGTTGCCTATCTCTGCTTCACTCTGCGGCTCTGAAAACCTTTAATCTGCCAGTTTGCTTCTTGGTATCTGCATCTATAAAAGGGGAAGAAAATTTCTGACATACTGTTACTTTCTGTAGATAAGAAAGGGAAAATGCTTACATGGGCTGATTGACTTTCAATTCTGTCAAGGAAAGAGCCTAAATTCCCCTGCTTTGAATTGGAAGGTCAGCTTCTAAATTCCCAAAATAAAAATAGAAAGTACGGCCATGGGATCTGACTCTACCATGGGAAGAGACCATTAACAGGTCTCTTCAGTCCATTCCTCTGGAATAGGTCATTCAGGTCAAGAATAACACAACCATACTACGACATCATGCCAAACACCCATAAGTCTGATTTCATTTATGTTTCAGTTGATTTTGTAAAACGCAATACCAGAAGAGCAAAGGTTTTTGCCCAGTCAGTTTTTACAGAAACAGGAGTGTCACTCCTCTTTAGAAAGAAGCCACATATAACTAAAAATGACCTAATGTAAAATTCAATAAAAGCAGAATATCGGTAGTTTGAAATTTTTATCAAATTTGCTAAGTTTTCTCTCTACTCCAAACCAAATAACCATTCCTTATTTGCTAAACAGATCTTACATATATATAAATTTGCTGGCTCTTTTGTTTCCTTTGTATTAGCCAAAATAGGGCTTTTGAAAAAAATATTTAACTGGTCTTTTTGTTCAAGACTGACTTTGCATTTAAATCCAATTGCAAGCAACAGGTCATATTTCACTTAAATAATGTCACGTAGCCCTATATTAGAGACATTCTTATAAAAAAGTTTCACATTAGGAAAAATGCATTCTGAGAAATAATCAAATACTATAAAGAGGTCAAGTATATGGAAAGTGACGCTCTGATTTGCAAAACAGCTTCAATAGCCTGCATTCACTTACCAAGGTGGAAGAGATGAGTGGAACCATGCAAGACCAATGTGTGAAAATCCATTACTCAGCAGGAATGTGCTAACACTCTAATGTTTCTAAATCATTTTATGATTAATATATAAGATGCATGATGTATATTAAATGTCAAATGTATAATAAAATGTATTTTCCTACAGTCAGTAAAATCCAAAGCACACTAGCACACTGTGACCTGTCCTTTTGTCTAGCAACCAGTCTCAAATTGTTCCCTCCCCCTCACCCCTGCTTATTTTTGAGATAAAAAATTACATATAGGAAAACGTATACATCTAAAGTGTATAACTTGATGAATTTTGATAAAAGAATACATCCATATAACCACTACCACAATCAATGTAGAACATTTTCAACACCATGGAAAATTCCCTGGTGCCTCCTTCCAGTTAAGCCCCCCTGCTCAGAGGTAACCACTGTTCTGATTTCAATTACTATAGCTAAGTTTTTCCTATTCTTATATATTGTAGATGCTATGGTTTGAATGTTTTGTCCCCTCCAAAATTCACATTGAAATTTAATCTCCTCCAAAATTCAGGGGTTGTCAGTGTGATAGTGTTAAGAGGTGGGGCCTTTAAGAGGTATTTAGGCTATGAGGGGTGCTCCGTTTGTGATGGGATTAAGACCCTTTTAAAAGAGGCTTCGGGTAGCATCTAGCTAGTTTGCTCTAGCTTGTCCTTCTGCCTTATGCCATGTGAGGCCACAGAAAGAAGGTCACTACCAGATTAAATGCCAGCACCTTGATCTTGGACATCTCAGCCTCCAGAACAGTGAGAAATAAATTATCTTCTTTATAAAATACCCAGTCTGGAATTCTTATAGTTTCATGCCTTAGGTTTACATCTGTTATCCACAGTGAGTTGATTTTTGTGAGAGGTGAAAGGTGCAGATCCTGTTTCAGTCTTCTCCATGTGGTTATCCAATTTTCCCAGCACCATTTATTGAATAAGGATTCTTTTCCCCGGTGTATGTCTTTGTCTGCTTTGTCAAAGAATAGATGGCTATATGAGGACGGTTTTATATCTAGGTTCTCAGTTCTGTTCCATTGATCTATGTCTCTGTTTCTATGTAAGTACCATGCTGTTTTAGTTACTATAGCCTTGTAGAGTAGCTTGAAGTCTGGTAAACTGATGCCTCCCCATTTGTTCTTTTTGCTTAAGATTGCTTTTGCTGTATGAGGTCTTCTCTTGTTCCACACAAAGTGCAGAATTATTTTTTCTATATCTGTGAAAAATGATGTTGGTACTATAATAGGGTTTGCCTTGAATGTGTAGATCAGTTTGGGCAGTGTAGACATTTTAACAGTGCTGTTTCTGCCGACCCACGACAATGATATGGTTTTCCACCTGTTTACATCCTCTGCTATTTCCTTCCTCAGTGTTTCATAGTTCTCCCTGTAGAGGCCTTTTACCTCCTTAGTTAAATATATTCTTAGGTATTTTATTTTCTCTGTTGCTATTGTGAAGGGTATTGAGTCTTTGATTTTGTTCTCAGTTTGACTATTGTTGGTGTATAGGAATGCTACTGATTTCTGTATGTTGATTTTGTAACCTGAGACTTTGCTGAATTTGTTTATCAATTCCAGTAGTCTCATGGCAGAATCTTTGGGGTTTTTTAGATATAAGATCATATCATCAGCAAAGAGTGATAATTTGACCTCTTCTGCCCCCATTTGGATGCCCTTGATTTCTTTCTCTTGTCTGATTGCTCTGGCTAGGACTTCCAGCACTATGTTGAATAGAAATGGTGATAGAGAGCAACCTTGTCTGGTTACAGTTCTAAGCGGGAATGCTTTCAATTTTTCTCCGTTTAGTATGCTGTTGGCTGTGGGTTTGTCATATATGGCTTGTATCATTTTTAGGT
>CM052443.1:87379994-87432576 GCA_028533085.1 Varecia variegata | reverse complement strand
TGTCGAATGCCATTTCTGCATCTATTGAGAGGATCACATGGTCTTTGTTTTTGCTTCTATTTATGTGGTGAATTACATTTATGGATTTGCACATGTTGAGCCATCCCTGCATCTCTGGGATGAAGCCCACTTGGTAGTGATGGATTATTATTATTTTTTTTAATTTCAGGAAATTATGGGGGTACAAACATTTTGGTTACATGTTATGACTTTGCCATATCCCAATCATGATTTGAGATGTTCCCTTCCCCTGCCTACAATGCTCACCATGTCCCTTAGTTGTGAGTTTACCCACCCCAACTCCCCTACTCCCAAAGAATATTACTACTGTGTGAGCACCTTAGTGTTGATCAGTCAGTGCCAGTTTGATGGTGAGTACATGTGGTGCCTATTCTTCCATTCCTGTGATACCTCACTTCAGAGGATGGGCTCAAGCTCCACCCAGGAAAATATAAGAGGTGCTAGATCACCATCATTTTTTATAGTTGAGTAGTATTCCATGGTATACATATACCACATTTTATTAATCCATTCATGGATTGACAGGCACTTGGGTTGTTTCCACATCCTTGCTATAGTAAATTGTGCAGCCATAAACATTCAGGTGCAGATGTCTTTATTATAGAATGACTTTTGTTCCTTTGGGTAGATATCACTGAACACCAGTGAGAATGGCCTTTATAAAGAAGTCCCAAAACAATAAATGTTGGTGTGGATGCAGAGAGATTGGAACACTCATACACTGCTGGTGGGACTGCAAACTAGTGCAACCTCTGTGGAAAGCAATATGGAGATACCTCAAAGAGCTACAAGTAGAACTACCATTTGATCCAGCAATCCCATTACTGGGCATCTACCCAAAGGAAAAAAAAAGACATTCTATAAAAAAGACATCTGCACTAGAATGTTTATAGCAGCACTATTCACAATTGCAAAGATGTGGAAACAACCCAAGTACCCATCAATACATGACTGGATTAATAAAATGTGGTATATGTATACCATGGAGCTCTGCTCAGCCAGAAAAAGCAATGGTGATCTAGCACCTCTTGTATTATCCTGGGTAGAGCTGGAGCCCATTCTACTAAGTGAAGTATCACAGGAATGGAAAAACAGGTACCATATGTACTCACCATCAAATTGGTATTAACTGATCAACACTTATATGTGCATAACATTCATCAGGTGTTGGGCAGGTGGGAGGCGGGAGAAGAGGATGAGTACATTTACAGCTAATGGGTATGGTGCACACTGTCTGGGGGATGGACACTCTTGAAGCTCTGACTCGGATGGGTCAAAGGCAATATATGTAACCTAAACATTTGTACCCCTGTAATATGTTGAAATTAAACAAAAAATAAATATAAATAAATAAATAAAGTACCCAGTCTGTAGTATTTTGTTATCATAGCACAAAAGGACTAAGACAATAGTATATACACTATTTTGTGTCTGACTTCCTTCATTCAATATTATGTTTCAGATTCATCCATATGAATTATGTATGCAATGATGATTTTTTTTAAATTGCTAAGCCACATTGCATAGTATTAATATATTTCGTTACCCATCCTACTGTTGATGGACATCTGGGATGATTCCAACATTAAGCTAGCTTGAATAAAGCCAGTATGAACACTCCTATGCATGTCTTTTTGTGGATATTATGTTTTCATTTCTCTTATGTAAATATACAGTAGAGTCACTGGGTCATAAGGTAGGTGTGTGTGTGACATTATAATAAATAGTCAAACTTTTTCCAAAGTAAATGCATTCTTGCCAATAGTTGGTGTTGTCAGTCTTTCATTATATCCATTCCACTGAGTGTGTATATTGCATTGTGTTTGTAATTTGCATTTCCCTGATAATGATGTTGATAACTTTATTTACATGTTTATTGCCCTTCTTATATCTTCCTCCGTGAAGTGCTTGAGATTTTTGCCCATTTGAAAAACTGAATTGCGTCTTTATTATTGATACGTAGGAGTTCTCTATACATTCTAGATACAAGTCTTTCATCAAATATGTATTACAAATATTTCCTCCTAGTATGTGGCTTGCTTTTACACTTTCTTAATGGTATTTTTTGATGAAAATAAATGTAAAATTTTGATGAAATATAGCTTCCTTCTTTCCTTTTATGTTTAATACTGTTTATATCTCAAGAAATCTTTGCCTATCCTAGGTTCATAACGCTAAAGATTTTCTCCTATGCTTTTGCTAAAAGTTTGATATTTTTGCTTTGAAGTTTAGGTCCATTATTCATTTTGAATTAATTGCATGTGCAGTGTGAAGTAGCGAACAAAGTTCACTTTTTTCCCATATGTTTATCCAGTTTTTTTCCTAGCATACCTATTAAAAAGACTTTCCTTTCCCCATTGTATTGATTTGGCAATTTTGTAAAAAGAAAATACATGTATGGGTTTATTTCTAATCTCAGTTCTATTTCATTCCTCTATTTTGTTTTTTCTTACACCAATACCACACTGCACTGTCTTATTACTGTAGCCTTATTTTAAGTCTTGAAATCACGTACTGTAAGTCCTATTTAATCTTGTTCTTCTTTTCAAAAGTCTTGAGCCCTTTGAATTTTATATAGATTTGAAAATCAGCCTGCCAATATCTACAAAGAGTCTGCAGCAATTTTAAATGGTATTACATTGAAACTATAAATCAATTTGGGGAGAATTGGCATCTTTAACAATACTGAGCTTCCAACACACCTACATGGCATATCTTTCCATTTACTTAGGCCTATTTAATTTCTCTGAGCAGTACCTTGTGATTTTAAGCATACAGGTTTTGCATATATTTTGTTAAATGCCTCTGTCATGTTTTCATGTTTAATGTTATATTTATTTCAATCTCAAATTGTTACTCGTATATAGAAATACAACTGATTTTTGTATATAGGATGCTATCATCTTGCTAAATTCACTCATTGGTTATAAGTGTATTGTAGATTATTTAGAATGAAGAAAACGTATTGTCTGTGAACAAAGAGAGTTTTATTTCTTTCTTTCCAATTTTTATGCATTTTTTTTCTTTTCTTATTGTACCAATAGGGTCACACAGTAAAATATTGCACAGAGATGCAAACATCCTTGACTTGTTCCTAATCTAAGCAGAAAAGTATTTGCTATTTAACCATTAACTATAATACTAATTTTAGGTTTCTTATAGATACTCTTTATCAGATTAAGGAAGCTCCTTTTCTTCCTAATTTGCTAAAAGTTTTTAATCACAGATGAGTGTTTTATTTTGTCAAATGCTTTGTATGACTCCATTGAGCTGATTATATAGTTTTCTTTTTTTTCTGTTATTATGGCATATTGCATTGATTGATTTTTCAAATGTCAAACCAACTTTACTTTCCCAGGATAAATCTGCCTGCTAACACTGTATTTATCTTTTTTGTATATTACTGGATTTGATTTGCTAATACATTGTTAGAGAATTTTACATCAACATTTATGAGACATACTCATCTATACTATCTTTTTCTTGTAACATCTTTTTTCTTAGGCTTTGGCATAAGATTATAATGGTCTGGTCTCAAAACAAATTGAAAAGTATGCTCTCCTCTGCTTTTTGAAAGATTTTATGTAAGATTGTTATTATTTCTTCCTTAAATGCTTGACAGAACCCACTAATGAAAAAAAATAGGCCTGGAGTTTGTTTTGTAGGAGAAATATTAATAGAAATAAAGCTATTGAGATTTTTTATTTATTCTATTTCTTCTTGTTAAATTTGAAAGTTGCATTAATTTATGCCTTTCCTCTAGGTTGCTGAATTTACTGGCATAAAGTTGTTGATAATATTCTCTTTTATCCTTTTACTATCTGTAGGCTCTATAATAATAACCTGTCTTTTTTTATTCCTGGCATCGATAATTTGTGTTTTGTCTGTTCTTATTCCCTTCATTAGTACTACTAGGGGTTTAATAAAATCATTATTCTTTTCAAAAAATTAGATTTTGTCTTTATTTTTTCTATATCATTAATTTTGGCCTTTAGTTTTATAATTTCCTTCTATCTACTTATTTTGGGTTTAATTTATTCTTCTCTTTTAGAATCTTAAAGGGGAATTTAGTTGATTGATTTTAAAGCTTTCTTGTTCTTTAATATAATAATATAAATCTACAAATTTCTCTCTAAGCATTACTTTAGCTGCATCCTGCAAATACTGATTTTTTTTTCAGCATAGTTTGGGTTTGAAATATTTTCTAATTTCCTTATTGATGTCTTCTCTGACTTATAGATTTTTTAGAAGTATGTTTGATTTTCAGGTATTTAATGATTTTTCTAGATATCTTATTATTGATTTCTAACTTAGTTCCATAGTCACCAGAAAGCATATTGTGTAACATTTTAATCTTTTGAAATTAACTGAGACTTTTTTTTGACCTAGAATATGATTTATCTTGGTAAATATTCTGTCGGAACTTGAAAAGAATGTGTATTTTGAGGTTGTTGGCTGTATACTTTATAAATCCTAACCAGATCAAGTTGATTGATAGTGTTGATCAAATCTTATATATCCTTGCTGATTTTTTTTTTTTCTGTCTACTTGTTCTGTCAAACACCAAGAGGGAGGTTTTAAAATCTTTAATCATGTGTATAAATTTACCTATTTCTCCTTTTGCTATGTTAGATTTTGCTTTATGTATTATTAAGCTTTGTTATCAGGTTCATACACATTTATGATACTTTTGTCTTATTATTGGCTCTTTTATAATTACAAATTATTTTTATCTCTGGCGATACTTCTTGTCTTGAAGTTTACCTAGTATGACTTTGAGAGCCAAGCCAACTTTCTTATGCTTACTGATTGCATGCCATATCTTTTTCCATCCTTTTACATAAAACTTAACTGTGTCTTTATATTTAAAGTACGTCTCTTGCAGACAACATAAAATTTAGTGTTACTTTTTATTCATTCTATAAACCTGAATTTAGTCAATTAACATTTAATGCAATTATCCATTTATATGTAATTATCCATTTATATGTATTATACATTTGTATGTACATCTACTATTTTATTTGTTGTTTTCTATTTGTCCCATCTGTTTTATATTCCTGTCCTCTCTTCTTGTCTTCTTTTGGATACATATTTTTTAAAATATTCCATTTAATTTTTCTAAAGGCTTTTTAGCTGTATCTTCTCAAATACCTTCAGAGATTACAATACACAGACACACATACACATACACCCTTAACTTATAATAGTCTATTTAGAATACCATATCATTTCACATGATATAGAAATATTTCGCAAATAATATTTGCAAATATTATTATATAATTCCATTAACCTCTTCCATCCTTTGTGTTCATTATTTTTCACCTATTTATAAACCTCATAATACAATGTTGAAATTTTGCATTAAACATCAGTTATTTGTAAAGAAATTTAGAAAACAGTCTTTCATATTTACTCTCTTATTTACCATTTCTGGTGTTCTTCATTTCTACCTCTAGATGTGGAATTCCATGTAGTGTCATTTCATTCGTCTTGAAGAATGCTTTTAGCGTTTCTTATAGTGTAGGTCTGCTGGTATCAAATTGCCTCAGCTTTCATTGATCTGAAAATGTGTTTATTTCCCTTCCATTTATGAAGGATGTTTTTGTTGGATGTATAACTATATGTGGACTTGTTTTTCTTTCAAGACTCTAAAGATATTGACACATTTTGTTCAGCATCAGTTTTCTAATGCTGCCATAACAAATTACCACAAACTTAGTGGCTTAAAACAACACAAATTTATTATCTCACAGTTCTGTAGGTCAGAAGTTCAGGTACAGCATGGTTTAGCTATTCCTTTTCTTAGCAACGCACAAGACCAAAATCAAGGCATTGGCAGAGATTCACTGTGTCTGGAGGCTCTAGCAGAGAATCCGTGTGTTCATTGCGGCTGTTAGCAAAATTCAGTCCCTTGCAATCACAGGATGAAGGTCCAGTATCCTTGCTGTCCGTTGAGGGCTGTTCTCACCCTATAGAGGCTACCTCATTCCTTGGCTTGTGGTCCCCATCCTCTACCTTCAAAGCCAGCAACAGTGGTTCAAGTCCTATTACACTTCAAATCTCTCTTCTCTGACTCCAGCTGGGTCCAGCTAGAAAACTCAGGATAAGCTGCCTTCTCCAGGTCCATACCCTGAATCACATCTGAAAAATTCATTTTGTCATGCAAAGCAACATATTCACAGGTTCAGGTGATTAGGACATGGACATCTGGGGCAGAAGCACATTATTCTGCCAACCACAGACTTCACTCTGGTGAGAACTCAGCTGCCATTTTAACAGTTGTTCTTCTGTGTGAAATGTATAGATGTAGATCTCAATAAATGTGGTACTCCTTTTAAAAGATCAAGTCCCTTCTAGCTTCTGCCAGCTTTTGTTTCTCTCTACAGTCTTCAATATTTTATTTTTTATATTTCTTGAGATTTTATATAGTTATCTGGGGAGAGTCAGCCATTACCAGAACTGGAAACTCCCTCTTCCTCTGCCTTGGTTTTAAAATTGGAGAAATATTATTACTATTGTTCATAATAGCGAAATTACTGATAATAGGATAATTAAATTTGCAATTATTGATAATAGGATAATTAAATTAAGATTGTCTTATATTTAATCAATCCCAAAGATTGGTAGACTGAAGCCACATAAAATAAATGGAACATATAAATATAATTGAAAGAGAAATTTCCAAGTGATTTAGCAAGTTTAAAGTTTCAGCTCTATCATTAGTTGTGTTATCAAAGGCACATTTGCTTACATTCTCTGATCCTCAGTTTCTTTATTGGTAAGGTATTAATAATAAAATTATGGACATATGCATTAAATAAAATTATATCTATAAAAGTACTCAGCATACAGCTTGGCATATAATATCTTTTAAATAAAGTTTGGCTTAATCTGAATCACTTCCAAAATTATGGTCTAAAACCAAATTAAAAAATATATATTCTCAACTACAGGGAACATGCCCTCTGAAGGGGATATCAGAATCTCCGGGGCACTTTTTCACATCACATATGCCCTTAGGAGATCTTCCACTGTAAGGAGGAAATGTCATCTTTCTCTCCCCTGGTCAGGAACCAGTGGTTCAGACAGACTTAGGAATGTGTAGCAGGCTGCTAAAAAAGATTTTGAAATGATGATTTTCCTAAACCAGTATTTTGTAAAAACAAACTGGTGATATGGATATAAACTTCAGTATATATCCAGATCACCTGAAGGGCTTGTTGAAATATAGGTTGCTGGGACTCATTCTGAGTTTTTGGCTTAGCAGGTCTGGTGTGGTGCCCAATAATTTGCATTTCTAACAAGTTTCCAGGTGATGCTGATGTTGCCGGATCAGATAGGGACCACACTTTGAGAACCATTACTCTAAGAGCTCAAGAATAATAAAATAAAAACAAAGTACCCATCCATAAAGCATACTTTGGGGCCAGTGTCTAAAATGAACTGCTAGGTATGGATTAACTATGACCTAGTCTGGCAAGGATAATATGGAAGAACATGCAGTGAACTCACCAATGCAAATTAGCATGACATAAAAATAGCCAGCATTCACCAAATGACTTGCCATATGCTTTGCATTATGAGAAGTGCTTTACATTGATCATCTCTTCTAAACCTGACAACTACCCTGGGAGGTGTCCCATTTACAAAAAAGAAAATGGAGGCTCAGAGACGTTACATAACCAGTCCAATGTCCAGGGCTGGTAAGTGGCAGAGCAAGATCTGCCCTATGTTATACTCGGCATCACAGAAAACAAAGCAGTTCTACTCATTCCTTCAAAGGCTGGCTAGATCCTGTTCTCCAGGCACTGGGATTTAGAAAAAATTCAGACCTGGTGTTTGTTCTCAGGAAGTTTACCTTCTAACAGGGGAAACTGGTAAATCCCCAATCTTTGCGAAGATTTTGAAAAAAAAGAAGAAGAAGAAAGAAAACTGTTTTGATATTTGATAGAATTGTTGCTTCTGCAGAAGAGAATTGCTTCACCTAGGCCTGGGGTATAGGTGTAAGGGAAGGTGGTGATGGGGTGATCAGGTTGGGTGTTGAAGTAATTAGTCTGGTAAAGATGGCAATAAAGGCCTTTTAACAGGCTTTCAGCCAAACCCTGGCTACACATGAGAAATTTTATTGGGGTATAATTGACAAATAAAAATTGTATATATTCAAGGTATACAACATGAGATTTGATATACATATAAGTTGTAAAATGATTATCACAATCAAATTAATTAATGCATTTATCATTACACTTAGTTACAATATTTGTGTGTGTGTGTGTTTGGTGAGGACACTTAAGATCTACTCTCTTAGCAAATTTTAAGTGAACCATATAGTATTAACTACAGTCACCATGTTATTATTAGAGACCCAGAACTTGCTCATCGTATCACCAAAAATTTGTAGCCTTTGACAAATATCTCTCCTTTTCCCCACCCAGCCCTTGGCAATCACTGTTCTACTCTGGTGCCTTGAGTTTGACATTTTTGATATTCCACATGTAAGTAAAGACCATATAGTATTTGTCTTTCTGTGTTTGGTTTATTTCACTTAGCATAATGTCCTCCAGGTTCATCTATGTTGTCATAAATGACAGGATTTCCTTCTTTTTAAAGGCTAAATAATATTTCATTGTGTATATATGCCACAATTTCTTTGTTCATTCATCCATCCATGGACACTTAGGTTGCGTCCATATCTTGGCTATTGTGAATAATGCTGCAATAAACATGGATGTCCCTCTGGGACACTGCACTTTCTTTGGATATATACCCAGAAGTTGGATTGCTGGAACATATGATAGTTATATTTTTAATTTTTAGAACTTCCATATGGTTTTCCACAATGGCTATACCAATTTACATTCCCATCAACAGCATACAAGGGTTCTCTGTTTTCTGCACCCTTGTTAACACTTATCTCTTGTCTTTTTGATAACAGCCATCCTAAAAGATATGGAGTGTTATTTCACTGTGGCTTTGATTTGTATTTCTCCTGTGATTAGAAATGTTGAGCATATTTTCATATACCTGTTGGCCATTTGTATGTCTTCTTTGGAGAAATGTTTATTCCAGTCCTTTGCCCATCTTTAAACTGGGTTATTTGGGTTTTTGCAACTGAGTCGTATGAGTTCTCTATAGATTTTGTATGTTGACCCCTTATCAGATACATGGTTTGCAAATATTTTCTCATTCCATTTTGTTGATTGTTTTGCTATGCAGCAGCTTTTTAGTTTAACGTAGTCCTACTTTTTAATTTTGCTTTTGTTGCCTGTGCTTTTGGGGTCATATCCAAAAAAATATTGCCAAGACCAATATCAAGAGGTTTTTCCCATGTTTTTTGAAATAAGTGTTTTACAGTTTCAGGTGTTACATTTAAGTCTTTAAAAATATCAAGTTAATTTTTGTATACGGTATTAGAGTACAATTTAATTTTTTTGAATGTGGATATACAGTTTTCCCAACATCATTTATTGAAGAGACTATCCTTTCCCTGGGAAGCTTTAAAAAAATACAGATGCCTGAGCCTCACTTGACCAATTGAATCAAAATCTCTAGAGTTTTAACCCAGCAGTCAGTATGTTTAAAAAGCTCTTCATGTGATTCTAATGTGCATCCAAAGTTGAGAAGCACTGCTTTTAAATAGTTGTGAAAATAAGTTGTTAGTAGAAATCATGATCATGTAACTCACCTGGGCTGAGTTAAAAGCATTTCCTAAAATTCCCTGATAACTGGAATCACCTGGGCACTTCAAAAAGAATCAGCATCTGAAGAGCCCTCCCCTGAAAATTTTGTTTCAGTGGATCAGGTAAATTGGGAATATAAGAAAAACAGTTCTCGAAGTATTTTCTGGGGAAAAAAGAGCATCAGCATTGCCTGAGAACTGGTTAAAAATGCAAATCTACTCTAGACCTACTAAATCAGCAGTTCTGAGGGTGTGGCCCAGCAATCTCTGTTTTAAATAGTCACATGTGATTCTGATACACATTTGAGAAAAATTTGACAATCTCTGGTTAGAGAGCTAGGTCATGTCAAAGTCACCAGTTCAGTCTGCATAAAACAAGAACGTTTATTATGTTCACAGACTCTACTTTTAATCTAGGCCTTTGGACAAAGGGAAATGAATCGGTGTCCCTCAGTAGCATGCTGAAGAACAGAAATGCATGCTTTGGTGGATGGTGGCCAGAGGCAGCACATCGTTCATATTAATCTCATTAAAAACACTCTTTCCACTAGAGGCTAAGCCATTAGAGTGACTGCCATAAAAAGAATATTAATCATCCTGCAGAAGGTTATATGTGGGGCACTTTCAAGGACCTTTAAGACAGTCAGAGAAGCTGGGGTAGGGAGCAGACAAGAGTCAACAGGTTTGATTCCTGTTTTCAAACTGAGGGTGAAAAATTTTTTCCCAGATTACACATTTCCCAGCTTTGCACAGAAGCTTTGTGTTGCTTCAAGAACGTTTAAAGTACCCAGTGGGAACATCTTGGCACAGCATTTGCTGTTATCCATCTGGCTACCTCAGTGAAGTCATGTGCATACTCCGAGCCACTGGCAGGCAACAGGAATTCAGGTTCAAGTTCAAGGCCAGTGCATAAGGCCTCCACCACTTTGTAGCCATTTCCTGTATCTCTTACAGTTACTTTCAATTTTCTCTTCTTTAAGTCCTCTTACAAACAATGGTATGGCATTTTAATACCCACCCAACAGAGGATATGAAATTAGCTCCAGGACTTTTGTTCAAGAAAATGGCAGGATGAATATCATGGAGCTTTCAGATAAGACCACGTGGTTTTAATTTCATCCACAGGAAGTCACCATCAATCTTGCCCTCAAGAGGATAAACTGGTCAATACCCTCTGGAACCATCTTTCAGGTTAAAGTTCAAATTCCTGAGCTTGTCCTTCAAGACCCTTCAGATGGTGGCTAACCTGTATCCTCAGCTTCATTCTTCACCACTTCCCCTCAGGTACACTAAACTATCTGTCATTACCTGAATGCTGCACATTCTCTCATTCTGCTAGATGTAAGCTTTGTGGGAGCTGGGACTTTATTTGCTATTTTATCCTTAGTGCCTGGAACAGCACCTAATAGGCATTCCATAAGTATGTAATTCTCTGTGCTCTTCCACATTGTGTCCTATCCCTGGGATGCATGTTGCTCACTTGCCCACTTGGCAAATACCTTCCCAGCTCCAGCTCTAGACCACTGTAGGCAGAGGGAGCTCTTGATTGCAGCCCTCGTAATGCTATGTTGTAGATGCATCATAAGTGTTCTCACTTCAACCTTCCCAACTAGAGGGTGAGCGTCCTGAAGGCAGGGTCTGCCTCCTTGTCAATATGTACCTTTAGGGCTTCATGGCTCATGCTCCGGAAACACTGAATTGGTGAATGATTCCAGCGTGGCATCCCATTAGGATTCTATGGACTCTTGTCCTTCCCAGGATGTGAGGCCAATTCTTAACTGGTTATGGCATTCAGCAGTTCAGGTCAGGGGAAGCACTGAGAGCGCAGATCAACACTGAACAGACACAGTGGAGCCAGGTTGGCTCTGCTATTTCTAGGCACTGCGGCAGCTACGCTGCTTGTTACCCTAGATCAGAGAACACTTTGACTTATACTACTTGATTCCACTAGTTCCAAAAGGAACAGAGAGCAATAAAACCATGCCATTCTGAAAGTTTACACTTTTTAAATATATTTTTTAGAATAAAAGAGAAGCATCTTTTTTGAATCTTACTTATGTAAGTAATTTATAGTAAAACTTTACTAATTTAGACGTATGAGAAAGTCATTCTGAATTGATGTAAATATGAATTATGGAATATTCCTAAATTCTGTACAAGTAACCAAGATTTCAGAATCATATTATTCATTAGGGAAAAAGATTTATAAGGAGCATACTACAGAGTAGTTCTCAAAAAAAAAATTAAAAAGTTTAGGCCCTTGTGTTACCAAGCTTGTCTATGTTAATAGCACTAATGTGTTTGGAAGCAGTTTGTTCTGTCAATGTACGTAAACAACTCACTTGTATTTTTTTTTTTAATTGTGGGTGTTTTTTTTTTTAGGAAAAAAAAAAACCTTTGTTTCACTAATAGTATTATATAAGATGAATTTGAGCCTATACTGTTTGGAAAGGATTATTGATTCTAATTTTCAACTGATATTTTGCTATTTTAAACATGATAAAAAAAACCCTGCACACAGTACAGAGGAAATAAAATAAACATTTCCAGCATCCAGGAGCTCACAAGGTTTTCTTTTTTAAAAAGTAGCTTTTTCAAAACTCTGTTCCTCAAGGCCCCTTCGGGCCTGCTGGAGGTGGGGAATTGGGGGAAGGAGAAGTGGGCCAAGCTCCAGATCTCTTTCTTCCCACCGACACTTCAGAGACCTCAGGTTCCTGTTGCTTTACAGATAACTTGGGTTCCACATGAGAACGAGTTTGAGCAAAGTGTTCTGTAATAGGGAAAAAAAAAAAAAAAACTTTGAAAGCCACTGTTTAACAACAGTGACAGACACATAGAGGACATCTAGACAGGAAAATAAAAATATTAAACTGATCCATAAATAGACCCTGAAAGATTTACATCCCCTGCAGGCCAAGGTTAAATGCATTTTACTGGTGCAGAGTGGTGTAACTGTCGAAATGGGCGGAGAGCTGAGGGGAGGGAGCTGTCACCTCCCCACTGATCTACCCAAGAAGGCCTCACGGAGGAAGGAAGAACTGAAGGGCTGTTGGATGAAAGGAAGACAGCTTAGCAGGGTGCAGGAGTGAAAAGCAGGATATTCCCAGCCCAGGTCAAAATTGCAAATGGACTCTATGATTATTAAAAAGTAAAATCTTGCTGCTAAATCCATTAATGGTCATAAAACCGTCACCCTTCTCCTCATTAGACAAGATTGTTCTTTTATTCTCTTTGCTTTCCTCAATGTCAGCGATTTCACACCCTCTTTCCTGCCTTCCTTGAGCTCTCCCTTCCTCTCCTGATCCTTGTCATTCTTCTCCTTCTCTTGGGACTCCCTTGTAACCTCAGTTGCATGTTTCAGCAACTATGGATTGGTGCTTAAACATGAAACCCACTCAGGATTACTTTATTGACCTTCATGGTAGCCGAGGAAGCTTGACGAGGACCTTGCGCCGAGCTGAGGGGAATGAACCATCAGTGCCTGTGCTGCAAAAAGGAACAGCCAATGCTCCAATTTCACTGTGAAGCACCCCAAACAGAAATCTGTGGGGCAGCTTGTTAAGGAAAAAAGGTCTGTATTATGCTCTGGCTGAGGCTGAAAGGCCTGGGCAGCTCTACCTCTTGGGAGGAGTGAAAGTTTGAAGAAATGACACCAGGCTAAGCAATCCAACTCGAGGTAGGAAACTTGACAATTCTTTAAAAAGAAGTTATCACAGCTGTATATCTTCAGTTTTTTACTTTTGTGCATGAACTGAACACTCCTTGATGGTTTCCTGATTCCTGTAAATGTCAAACCTGGTATTCAGCATCTATCTCATTATTTTCTTTTAATAAATGCCTACTGACTACACAGACCATGCTAGACACTTTGCATATTCTATCCTTTTTAACTGTTTAAGGATATTTGATAAATGGCAAAAGACAAAAATGACTTTCTATGTATCTTTCCTTATGTATTAAAGCACTCTTATTAACTGAAATTTCTTTTATGGAAATGATTTTTCAGATAACTTCATGCTCAAGATGTCTCATTAACTTGGATCTCTCTCTTTAATGTATACAACATAAACTCAATCAAAAAAGTGAGAACAAAAATAGAAAAATCTTTGGCAAAATTTTAAAGTTAAAAATTAAATTGCCTCGTTTCAATGAACATTTTCTCATTATGACCCTTCCAAGTACAGAATTTAAAAGATTCCTATGAATCTAAGCCATCATTAAGTGTTCATAAGAAACTTAATAATATAAAGGCATTAAAAGACAATATGAGTAAATGGTTATTAGGCTGTTATATATGCAGTTAACTCTTTTCAGCCCTAAGCAAGAAAAATGGTTTAAATCATATTAAAATCAACTAGTGAATATTTATAGGGTACCTGCTATATGCCTAGCACTCTGTTTGGCACAAGAACATTTCAAATTTGGACCCTCAAATCCTTTACAGTTTTTTCGCAGAGGTTAAGACCTAAACATATGGGAAAAGGAGAGATATTTCCCATATTCTTTTTTTAATTTTCTCCTATCTAGCTTTTTGTATGAGTTTTTTTTTTTTTAATGTTCTGTTTGTTTGAATTAAAAGAAAGAGCATGACAGTTTCTATAATTTACTATTACAGTACAGGGGTATTATGGGATTACACTGTACTATTACCACAGGAGCCAATACAGCATTGTTAATATTATGTTGTTACCACACATGTGCTATTCATCAGGAATCTGAGTTACATATAAATTCGACCTAAAGACGTTCTCAGGAGCATATCTTGTCTGTAACCTGGGAGCCACCTGTATTTACTATGGAGCTAAGGAGTGACTTCATTAACATTTTTTTTCTATAATTTTTTCCCTTCCACTGAAATAATTGTCCAATTTTTTTGAACCTGCAGCCAATTCTTCTCAAACATCTGTAAAATGACTCTCGATATAATTTCAATGTAATTTCCTATATGGCCCAAAACTATCAAGCATCTTTGGCTTAAGTTTTTTGTAAACTTTTGTCTGGAGCCCTGAACATTTCTGCTCCAATCTGGGCTGAGTGCTCTATGCTTGCTACTCAGATGTCATCCTGGGACTTCCCTTTGCCTTCACCTTAGAAATCTCTTTCCTTTTCTCCTGTATTGGGTCCCCTGCTCCCTAGATCTCATATCTTGTTTTACTCCCTAGTTTTTGTGGCATATATTACTACCAGCTGCTAATGTTGCCATTGAAGACATGCAATTCTGATACCCAGTTCTCTGAAATGCTTAGGATAGTTCTGATTTTCCTGGTATTTTGGAATATCACCAGATGGTGTGTGCTTCAGTGTGGGTCTCTTTTTCATTTCAGAGGTTCCAGATTTCTGTTGCTCTCCTACCCTTACTGTCCTGCCTCTGGGTTCACAGACCTGTCTTTGCAGCTTCCAGTCATTTTGAAGCCTTGGAGATTCTCACACCCAGGCTCTGCTTCATCAGCCAGGTTTGGTGGCCTTTGCTTTGCAGCCAATTCCAGTGCAAGCTAAGAATTCCAGGTATGAACCAGTGAGTGTGCCCTTCTTCCATTGGTCTTTCCCAGAGGGGACATGGCAGGAGTCATAAATTAGCCAGTTCCTTGTGTCTTGTCCCTGAGATCTCTCTTCTCATCTCAGTATACAACTTACTGAGTTCTGTTCTCAGCAATATTAAAGACTATGAATGCCTTAACTTACTCAGCAACATTAACTGCTATTCCAACCGATGGCTAGTTGTTTTATGGCATTCATTTAAAACCTAACCTAATTTTAAGCATAAAATATCAAATACTTTTTAACAAGTTTTCTTATTTTCTCCACCAACGGAGAATAAATAGACAAACATTGGAGGGAGGGAGCTCAAATTTATACAGTAAAAACTACATATAAAGACAGAATAGCATGGCAGCTCAGAAGCCAGGCGGTGGAGTCAGACTTCAAGGTTTAAATGCTGGCTGTCACACTTACCAGCTGTAGGGTCTCATGAAACTTACCTAACCCCTCTAAGCCTGTTTCCTCTTCTGCAAAATGGTGCTAATATATCACACAGCTATTATGAGAACTAAATAAGGTAAACATACATGTCGCTCAGCAGGAGAGACAGCTATTATTACTGTCCTTGGCTGACACTAATTATGGGACTAACAGAATTGCTTACTCCAAGTCTTGGGGTTTTTTTTGTTTGTTTGTTTGTTTCATTTGGAAAATGAGAATACTGCGAGTGCTTGCTTCATAGGTTGATTTTGAAGAACAAATGGTTAAAGAATCATAAAGCACTTGCCCAGTGTCCGAACACAATAAGCACTGAATAAGACACACACACACACACACACACACACACACACACACTACTCTTTAGTCAAATATTTTTAACTGACTTATCTGGGCCAGAGATTGTGTTTCTGGGTCAAAATTCAGTGTCTTGTGCCACATGTTCCTGCTACTGGATTCAAAGCAGATCCCCTTCCTTCCATTTTAAATAAGAACACTTTTTGTCATCCAGTTTTATTTTCTGGTGTCCCTTTCAATTAAAAAAGAAGAGTCTGCTTCTCTATAAGACTCATAGGCCATATATCTTTCTTTTTATGCTGCACGGGTCTTTGGGACTTTTGGCATCTGGTCACTCCTTTCCTGCATGTAAATAACTGCCATTCTCTATGCCCTTATCTTAATTGGAGCCTCTCAGGAGTTGGTTTTTTATTCCAAGCACCACCCCCATCCCAGGTGTTAATTCTCTCTCTTTACTCTGCTAGGAACATATCCTAGCACAGCGAACTTGTACCTGGTTGTAGCAGACTCCAATTGAGAAACAATGGGTTAGCAGAACGGAGACTAATCCAAACCTGCAGGTCTGTTTTTACGATGCTATTTTATCATCTCATGTTAAAGAAAAAGGTAAAATAGGAAGTGGAACTGAATGATAAATGCTGCCAATAAAACGATAGCATCAAGTACCCTGCTCCGAAGGGATACCAAATGACCCCCAAAAGACTTTTACTGAGATTCAAAGAGTTCCCATTTCTGAAATACTAGGTACAATATTTTTTACAGAGTAAATAGAGCCCAAGAGATAGTAAGTCATTTAAACACTTCTCTCCTTTTCCCTTCAGTTAAGAGGAGCCAACTTAATATATTTTTCTTCCAATTGAGCCCAGGGGACACTAGGCACTACTGGGGGGCTATAAAAGGCATTTGGGAGCCTGACCAACAGCCAAAGACAGATGGCAGGTTCCGCAGCAGCCACAGGTTCATCCGAGGGATGCGTATTCAGCGCACACCCTTTCACACAGCTTTTTGACACACATCCCTTTTGAATCTGACCCCTTTAATTTTCGTGTGGTAACTTGCAGTTCATGATGCCTTGGGGCTAGTTACAATAAGTTCACGTCTGAGATTACACATCTGATATTTATAAAATACACAAATACTCCAGAACTTTCTCCAGGCAGGAAATGACAAATCTTTGGTAAGCTATTTTCAGGACTTAAAAAAAAGTTGGTGACGAACTAACCATTGAGAGTAAAACGATGTTGCCTTACTGCATATTGAAACCAGTCCCTCCTAACAAAAATGCCAAAAGTCATTATCTATACAATTTAATACTGTGCAGTAAGTCCCTGGCAATCCCCCGTAATCTGCAGAATTACACAGGACTGCACGGGACATGAGATAATATGGGCTGACTTAATTAGACTCTGGGATGCCGGAAAATTGTGACTCTCTAAGTCCAACTTTGTTATTTCCCAACCAATTCCAGTTGGAAAATATGATCTCAGGTGATAACATTTCCTTAACTTTTATGTATCTCCTTTTATTACAGCAGAGGAGGCTGGTGGAGTGGTGGTGCTGGTGGCCAGTGGCAGTTCTGGTATGTTTTCTTTTAAAAACTACTCAACTTTAGCATTTGCCAGAAAGTATTGTTAAAGCCTCTGAGATACAAAGTCCCCCAAAGCCATGCTACATTTTTAGCGTTAAAGGTACAGATTCTTGATCACATTTACCTCTGGTATAAATGAGAGAAACAAAGAGAGCTATAACATGATTTCTTGGTAAAGGATGACCTATCGTAAAATGCTTAATCTTGTCTCTGTGAACTATTAAGAACCACCTATTCCAGAAAAGGATTTTAAGTTTATAAAACATGATCCTAACACTTTGGGAGGCTAAGGCAGGAGAATCGCTTGAGGTCAGGAGTTTAAGACCAGCGTGAGCAACATGGCAAGACCACATCTCTACAAAAAACATAAAAATCAGCCAGGTAGAGGGATGTGCACCTGTAGTCCCAGCTACTTGGGAGGCTGAGGCAGGAGGCTCTCTTGAGCCCAAGAGTTTGACATTGCAATGAGCTATAATGATGCCACTGTACTCCAACCTGGGTGAGAGAATGAGACTCTATTTCAAAAAAAATTTTAAAAAAATTATGAAGAACCATAACTCATTGTATTATTACTTTTTAAAAAATGTTTATATGTAATTCATTTTTTAAATTTTTATTTTGAAGATTTCAAACATAGAAAAGTTGAAAGAGACAATGCAACATTGAGATGCCATATATACTTTATTTATATGTATATCATCCATATATTAATATAGATGTATAATATTTATTTTTGCTGAAACATTTGAAAGTAATTTTCTGACATTGTGATAATTAACCTCCAAATTGTATAGTGTGAATTCTCCTACATCCCCACAATACCATTACCACATCTACAAAAGATAAAAATAATTCCCTAATATCATCTAATATCTAGCCCATATTCAATTTTCCTTAATTGTTATCTAAAAGCTTGTTTTATTACAGCTTGTTTATTTGAGCCAGAATCTAAGCAAGGTTTACATATTGCATTTGGTCATTATGTTCCCATACTCTCTTTTAATCTAGAACAGTTCCCACAGCTGTTGTGTTTATTGGCTTGTTTTAAAGATCTTGACTTTCTCAAGAGACTAGACTAGTTGTCTTACAGAATGTTTCACATTTTGAATTTGCCTGATTGTTTCCTTGAAATATCACTTACCTTTATTCTTTTACTTACTGAGTTTTTGTCAACTAGAAGTTAGGTCTGAAATTTGTCTGTTTCTTTGAAATGTCATTTAACTTATTTATTTATTTATTTATTTTTTGAGACAGAGTCTCACTCTGTTGCCTGGGCTAGAGTGAGTGCCGTGGCATCAGCCTAGCTCACAGCAACCTCAAACTCCTGGGCTCAAGCGATCCTTCTGCCTCAGCCTCCCGACTAGCTGGGACTACAGGCATGCACCACCATGCCCGGGGAAATTTTTTTTTTTCTATATATATTTTTAGTTGGCCAGATAATTTGTTTCTATTCTTTAGTAGAGACGGGGGTCTCACTCTTGCTCAGGCCGGTCTCGAACTCCTGACCTTGAGCGATCCACCCGCCTCGGCCTCCCAGAGTGCTAGGATTACAGGCGTGAGCCACCGAGCCCGGCCAATTTAACTTATTTTTTTAATTCCTGACTTTTCTGTCAACTAGAAGTTACACCTGAAGGCTTACTTAGATGCAAACTAACATTTTTGGCCAGGATGCTTCACCGATTATGCATTTCATGTTATACTGCCTCATTATCAGAAGGCACATAATGCTAGGTTATATTAGTGATATAAGTTCAATCAATTAAGGTGATAAGTGACAGCATTCTCTATGGTAAGGTACATTGTCCCTTTTTTGTTAATACATTTAAAAGAAACAAAATTTGTATCTATTTTGATGTTACTTAAGATATTGTGTATAAATCACTATGGATTCATGTAGCACAAGAATTTGTGAACTCAGACCCATGGATGAGCTTGGAGTATATACATGAACTCTTTAAAGTTGCTTGCAAAATGTTGTGTGCAGGCATATTCCTGGGGAAAATGACATTCAAACAATTTCCAAAGGGGATGAAGACACAAAAGTGATTAAGAACAACAGTTGCAGGTCAAAGTCTTCATTCTTGAGTTCTATTGATATTTTAATGCCATCCACGTTGCCCTCTCCTTACCCCCTACACTGTGACCTCTCAATAAAGCTAATGATTTACCGACCTGTGTCCTCATTGCCACAATTAATGAACCCATCACTTTTGGACTGCAAAGTTGTGTAGCTCATGCTTACTGTGACTGCGATATACAGTGCAGTATATAGGCTGACACTTATAAACACATTAACAAAATGTTATTGAAACAGCAGCACACCACACACATACAGCAAGGGGGAAAAGGGAGAGCAAATGGGAGGAGAGGAGGGAAAGAGCCAGCCAAATGCTGTGACCTAAGCTGATGCTGACAGTGATAAGAGGAAGGGAGAAGTAGTGCAGAAGGAGGAGGAGAAAGGAGGTGGGACTATAAAAAAAAGAAAAAGGGAAGAGAAGAAGGACGTAGAGTCTATCTAAGCAAACTAGAGGAAGCCTGGCAAGCCTTCCTCCTCCTCTTACAACCCATGGGGATTCCCATAAAACACTTGCTTACTCAGCTTCCTCCCGCCATTACGCTCCTTCCACTGGGTCTTATTTACGACGTGACTTCCATCTGAAAGATCCTACAGAGTGAAGAACCCTGGGATATGAGAGTCGGGGGTGCG
This sequence comes from Varecia variegata, assembly GCA_028533085.1. Taxonomy (NCBI): domain Eukaryota; kingdom Metazoa; phylum Chordata; class Mammalia; order Primates; family Lemuridae; genus Varecia; species Varecia variegata. The sequence goes on along the minus strand of CM052443.1, from coordinate 87,412,302 downwards.
GAGCTCAGTTTGGATCCCACTGACAATTCCTCAGAGGTTTCCTCAGAAAGGCCTCAAACATTCCCACAGCCTCTTCCCTTCCCACCAAGTCCAAGACAGGCCCAGCCTTCCAATATCCCCACCAGGCAGTGCCACCATTAGTTTATGTGGCATCTTTGTGCAAATTTGGAAAAAGGCAACCCAACTGGGCAGATGAATTAGACAAAGGTACCCAGGCCTGGGGAGACACGGTCCCATTGGCGCCCAGCCCGGCCACCAGAGCCTGGGCAGGATTCCGGCCCTCCTCATCCTGGGGCTGGGTACCACTGCTGTTATTTTTAACATATCAAACAAAAGACCACAATAAGTAGATGCTTGGAAAACAATTTGAGCAATAACTTCCCTTTCTTTCTGTTTCCAATATTAGAGGAAACCTGAAGAATCCAAGTTTATAAACATACCCCTGCTAAGCATCCCACTCTGCTAATAAAGTGGATTCTTTTTGAACTTTAAGAAAACCACTCCGCATCAACATGGGAATCAGATGGTTTTGGCGTGAAATTTCAGGTTGGCGATCACAGGTATTTCATTCATATTGGTTCATTTATCCCCAATAATGCCTCTGTGTTTCATAATGAAAACCTCAGCACAGGAACTCTCCCTGTAAGCCCATGCAGCTGGATGACAACTTAGATTCATGGTTCTGAGTCTGGTAACTGATTTTTCCTATTAGCTTCAAGGAAATATTTTCCCCGTTATTTTAAGTTTAGTACAGTTTAATATGGCTATTACAATATATCACCTCCTCCTCCACCCTCCTCCCCAACCCATTTTTGGCCTATTAGAAGCACCATATTCCTTATTTAGTACTTGCAAATCCTTCAGTTGCATAGTCTATATAAGTAACTCATGCAGTGTCTAGAACTAAGACCCACTTTATGGGCAGAAGGTAATACATCTTGACAATAACTAGTTAAACAGAAGTTTATTTTCCTTCCTAAATGGGCCAGAGCCCACATTACAATCCTGCAGAGGGGAAGTAAGACCAAATAGCATATAAGGTTCTCAGTATCTTATTTTCCCCATGATTCTTCATTTGCTTACTCTGGTACAGCCTGAGAAAAATGGTGAGGTCAGCAAAGTTCATCTTCTTTAGCTCACTGCATGTGACTTTAGGTGTTTTCTCCAAGCTAGGCACCCAGAACCTCCTTGTCACCAGCAGCCACACTGCACTGGCCTGGCCCAGACAATCTTCTTTCTAAGATGATGGCTGCCTGTCTACTCAGTAACATGAGTTTTTAAGTTACCTAACTAGGCTCTAGTTCTTCCAGATGGCACACACCTCCTCTGGAGTTGACCCTGTTGGTTTTCTAGACTAGGAGTCAGCAAACTCCAACCTCTGGACAAAATCTACCTGGCAGCTTGTTTCTTTAAATAAAGTTTTATTGGAACATAGCCACACCCTGTTTGTGTACATACTGTCTGTGGCTGATTTTCCCCTATGAAAGCAGAGTTGAGTAGTTGTGTCTGGCCCTTTACAGAAAAAGTTTGCCAACCCTGATCTAGACAACAGCCATTCATTCCTCTCTTCCCTGCTGGTGTATAGAACCGTCCTCATCTGACATTTTGTTACTTAGAGCTGATTCCATTTTCATTGACACATCCTGCCTGTTAACACATATGGACACCATCTGCCATTTCCTAACTCAAAGGCATGATTCAAATGGTAGAAATGTCAGGTGTCCTCTCAGAATGGTGTGATAATATGATTAAAATAACTTGCCTGGATCCTGAATATGCAGCCCTTCAAGCTTACTACTGTGAATGTGACCTGTTACCACTCTCTGGATGCCATTTATGTCCACATAGAATAAGAAGCCTCAGGCTGTTTTGCAGAATGATGAAGTGAGGAAAATTGGCTCTGGGGTCAGAAAGTCCTAGATTTTATACCAGGCTATATAATTTTCTGGCTGTGTGACCTTTGGCTAGTTATTAACCTCCCTAGGCCTCAGTTTCCTCATTCTAAAAACAGCATCCTGCACACAGTTGTGCCATGTTTTTGTTGTTGCTTCTTTTGTTAACCACTTAACCTGTCTCCTAACATGTTGCTTTGTAGACCTGAGCTCTGATCATTTGGTCAACTGTGCCATGTTTAAGGAAGGAAGATATATACCACTTTCTGTACAGAGATGCTGAGAGATGAAAATGAGATAAGTTAGGAGGTAAGGCCTGGCATTTAGTACTTCCTCAAAGAACTAAATATGCCTCCTCTTCTTTTCTAGCTGATTCTACTCTAATCTTGATACCTCCAATTCCTCAACAACCATGACTGGCTTTGAGTCCCTAAGACTGAGAATTTGCCTGCTACTCTGGTTTCTATTAACTACCTTGATTAGCCTCTGATCAGACTGCTATGCAACCTATTCCAAGATGGCAAGCAGGGCCAGACCTCTGCTGATTACCTGCTATTTACCTTCTCCAGCCCTGCCTAGTACCTGCACTTTGTATGAACTCTTAAATCAACGGTTCTGGGAGGGCTACCCTGAAGCTTCCTTTGGGCATTGATTACCCAGATGCATATCCTTCTTTGGATTGATATTCCCAGTTACCAAATGACCAGCTCCTGCCTTGGGTAATGTTCTAGTGCCTAATATTGTTCTGACCCAGGCGGGTCCATCTCTGGCTCACCAAGCCCTGCTTCTGAGTCTCAGACCTACTGTTCTTCTCCATTTGCTCCAGTCTCCCTGGGTCACCACCTGCTTCACACAGTTCTTTTTACCTTATGTATGTGATTCTTGAAATATTAATGCTAAGATCTTGCATGAAAAATACTATAAAGAGTAAAGGCACATCCCCATGTGGAGGGGCAGACTCTCATCCGAAAGGCAAGGTCATTCTTACTATCTAGAGGTATGTTTTCTGGACTATAAAACAGAATTTAAAGAGATTCTTTTAGAGATGGATGTGTGTGTGTGTGTGTGTGTGTGTGTGTCTATGTGTCAGAGGATGGGGAGAAGTTGTCTTTTGTCTCGATTGTAATGGTGGGAAGATTCCAGTAGTCAGATCTTCAGAGTCAAGTGTAAAGACAGACAAAGGGAGTCTATGTAAAGTGTCTTAATGTGATAGTCTGGAATTGAGCACACATTATCTCTGAGGTACACCTGTATCATATACAGGGTAACAATGACATGACTGAAAACTCATTTTTCCATCAGAAACAATAGAGGCCAGAAGACATTATAAGACATACCAAAGTACTTAAGACTAAATAGTTGTTAACCAAGAATTCTATCTCCACTGAATTTATCCTTAAAAGGAGAAAGTGAAATATTGACATTTACATATAAGTAAATTTGTTGCTAATAGACCTATGTTACAAGAAATGTTGAAGGAATTTCTCAAAATGAAAAGAAATGACAAGAGATTGTTACTTACAGTCACAGGTAAAAATGAAAAGTGCCAGCAATATATACGGTTGACCCTTGAACAACATAGGGTTGACCTGTGCAGTTCCACTTAAAAGTAGATTTTCTCAACCAAAGGCAGACCAAAATATAATATTCAGCAATATGAGAAACTCACATATATGAAGGGCTGACTTTTCCTATATGTGGGTTCTGTGGGACCAACCGCAGAACTTGAGTATGCATAGATTTAGGTATATATGGGGGTCTGGAATCCCCTGCATCCACAGAGAGACAACTGTATAATATTTGCTTCTTTTATTTTAAAAGATATATTATTAAACTCCTAATTATATCACTGTATTGTTAGGTTTATTACTATTAGAGATTTAATAGAAATAACAAAAATAATACAAAGAGCTATTTTGGTAAAGGGTTTCTATATTTTACTAGAAGTCAGTTAACTTCAGGTGGAGTACGATGTAATCTGTAATCCCTACAGCAAAGAATAACTCAAAAAATTATAGCTAAAATGTCAATGAGGGAATTAAAATGGCATATTAAAAATATTTGTTTAATACAAAAAAAGTGAAGACCAAAATATCAAGCTTAGCTCTAACCATACCAATAACAACATTAAAATGTGAATCAACTAATAAACATTCCAATCAAAAGGCAGAGATTGTCAGGCTGGATTTTTAAAAAGCAAGGTCCAAGTATATATCCTGGCTACAATAGATGTATTTTAAATTTATAAAAAGATGGGTTTTAAGTAAAAGGATGGAAACATATACATTGCAAAAGAAACGCGTAAGATTGCTAAAGAGACAATATTAATGTTAGACAAAATAGACTTTAAGATAATACTGCTAGAGAAAAAGAGAAATATTATTGTATAATGATAAAGGGGAATCCAAAGATATATCAATTATAAATTTTATTTGTATATATAAGGTGTGTGTGTGTGTATATATATATATATATAGAGAGAGAGACACACACACACACACACACACACACACACACATCCCTAGGTACCTAACAACAGAGCTCTTAAACAAATGAGGCAAACGCTGAAATTGAAAAGAAAAATGAGTAAGTCAACAATTGTCATCAAAGATTTTAATTCTTTCCTTTAAGCAACTGTTAGAATAAGTAGACATAATGTCATAAAAGGTACATAAAATTTTAAAACTCTATAAACCACCTGAACTAACTGACATCTATAGATAGCTTCAGGTAACAACATATAGATATTTTTTCCAACTGTACATGAAACATTAACCAGCATAGACCATATTCAAGGCCATAAAACTAGCCTGACTAAATTTTAAAGGGCTGAAATTATGTTCTCCAACTACAACACAATTTAATTAGAAATCAATAATATAAATTAATCCAGGAAATTCTCACATATTTCTATAATTCAAAATAACCTATGGGTCAAAGAAGAAATAAGAAAATACATTGAATTGACTGAAAATAAAACAATAAATCAAAATTTGTCAAATGCAGCTAAAGCAGTACTTATGAGGAAATTTAGAGGCTTAAATATTTGTATTAAGAAACAGAGAAGAGCTACTAGAACTATTAGGTGAATTTAGCAAAGTCATAGAGTACATAGTTGAAAAATAAGTCAATTATATTTCTACTTCTCTAAGATCAATCTGACAATGAAATTTTAAAATTTATTCATAACAACATCAAATAAATTTAAAAATTTAGGAATAAATCTGATAAATGATATACAATGTCTGAACACTGAAATCTAAAAATCATTGCTGAAATAACTTGACTACTTAAAAGCATCTTACTATGTTCATGGATTAGAAGACTCACTATTGTTCAAATGGCAATTCTTGTCAAACTGATCTTAGACACATTGCAATCCCAATAAAAATTCCAGTAGCATTAAAAAGAAAACTTTTTGAGAGATTAAACAACATAACTAAAGTTTTCATGGATAGCCCCAGGCTTCAGGCCAGCCCTGGTACCAGGCCAGCCCCATGGGCTCCAGGCTCCAGGCTCCAGGCCAGCCTCAAGCTTCAGGCCTGCCACAGTGCTAGGCCAGCTCCTGCAGCTCCAAATTTCAGGCCAGCACCATGAACCCAGAATCCAGACTCAATCTGGCACCAGACTGGCACCAGCAGACCCCAGGCTTCAGGCTGGCCCTTGTAGCCCCAGGCAGTAGGATTGTACCTTCAGACCCAAACCCCAGGCCAGACCCCTCAGACACATGTTCCAAGCCCACCCAGTACCTGACTAGTCCCCATGGATGCAGGCTCCAGGCTTGCCCCAATCCCCCCATGCTCCAGCAAACCCAGGGTCTAGGCCTACTTCAGTGGGCTGTAAGTCCAGGCCTACCTGGTGGACCCCATCAGCCCCCATGGCCCCAGGCTCCAGAATGTCCCCACAGACTCAGGCTCTAGGCCAGTCTGTGGTCCCAAGACCTAGGTCTGTTCTCCTAGATCCAGGCTCCAGGTATGCCCCAGTACCAGGCTGGCCCCAATGGCCCCAGGCTCCAGGCCAGCACCCACAGACCTAGCCTCCATGTCCACCCCAGTGCCAGCTAGCACCTGTGAACCATACCTGCTAAGAACTTCTGATCGGGCTAATTGGTAAAGTGTTTTCCCTGCCAAAGCCAGTCTATTTCTTCAAATGCACAGACACAAGGCCATAAAGTTCACAAATAACTAGGAATACATGACACCAAGAAAGAAAGAAAAATCATCAATACTGACCCTAAAGAAATGAAGACCTACAAATTTAGATTATTCAAAATACAGTTGACCCTTGAACAACACAAGTTTAAACTGTATAGGTCACTTATATGCAGATTTTTTCAACCAAATGTGGATCAAAAATATTTGCAAGATGTAAAATCCACATATGTGGAGGGCTGACTTTTCATATACACGGGTTTCACAGGGCTGACTGTAGGATTTGAATATGTGTGGATTTTGGCATATGCAGGTGGTCCTGAAACCCATCCTTCATGTGTACCAAGGGACAACTGTAATCATCTTAAAGAAGCTCTGTGAACTACAGAATACAGATAGATGACTAAATGAAATCAGGAACACAATACACAAACAAAAGGGGAAGTTCAGCAAGGAGACAGAAATCATAAAAAGAACCAAACAGAAATTCTAAAGCTAAAGAACACAATGATTGAAATGAAAAAATTTATGGAGAGCTTCAACAACAGGCTTGATAAAACAGAAGAAAGAATCAGTGAACTTGAAAACAGGTCATTTGAAACCCAGTCAGATGAATAAGAAGAAAATATAATGACAAAGAATGAAGCAAATCTACAGAACTTATGGAATACCATCAAACAAACCAATATTTGCATTATGAGAATCCCAGAAGGGAATCAGAAAAAGAGAAAGGGGAAGAAAGTTTATTTAAAAAAAAATAGTGACAGAAAACATCCCAAATCTGAAGAGGGAAATGAACATTCAGATCCATGAAGCCTCAAAAAACTCACATGGATTAAGTATAAAAGATCTTTACGAAGAGAGATTATAATCAAATATGCAAAAGATGAAGACAAAGAATTTTGAAAGCAGCAAAAGCAAAGCAACTACTCACATACAAGGGAATTTTAATCAGACTATCAGTGACTTTCTCAGCAGAAATATTGCAGCCCAAGGGAGTGGGATGATACACTCCAGGTGCTGAAAGAGTAAATGTCAACCAAGAATACTATACAAGAAAGGCTGTCCTTCAGAAAAGGAGAGATAAGGACTTACCCAGACAAACAAAAGCTGTGGGAGTTCATCACCATTAGAACTGCTTTACAAGAAATGCTTCCAGTTGAAATGAAAGGACATTACTTAACAGCATGAAACTATAAAACCCATTGTAAAGGTAAGAATGTAGTCAAATTCAGAATACTCTTATAATGTAATGTAGTGCATAAATCACTTTTGACTCTATTATATAGGTTTAATGATAAAAGTATCAAAAATATAACTGTAATAATTAATGAATATATACTATATAAAAGATGAAAATTATGATACCAATAATATAAAATGTGAGGTGAAGAGAATTAAAGTGTAGAGTTTTTATATGCAGTTGAATTTAAGTAATTATCAGCTCAAAATCAACTGTTGTAACTATAAGATGTTGATGTAAACTTTATGGCAACCACAAAGAAAAAAACCTATGATAGATACATAAAAGATAAAGAGAAAGGAATTAAAGCATACCACTACAAAAAATATTAAATCATAAAGGAACTATTCATTACTTGAAAAATCATTAACAGCTACAAAATAATTAGCCCACTGGCAGTAGTACTTATTTATCAATAATTATTTCAAGTGTGTTAAATTAATTAAATTTTTGAATGAAGAGAACTAGAATGGCTGAATGAATTTAAAAACCAAAAATCAAGTCCCAACTATATGTTACAGGAGATTCACTTTGGCTTTAAGGACACACATAACTGAAAATGATGGGATAGAAAAAGACATTCCATGCAAATGGTAACAAAAAGAGAGCAGGGGTATCTATACCTATATCAGATAAAATGCACTTTAAATCAAAAGCTGTCATAAGAGACACAGAAGGTCATTATATAATGATAAAGGGGTCAATTCACCAAGAGAATATAACAATCATAAATATATATGTGCTCAATACAGGAGCACCTACTGTATAAATCAAATATTAACAGAACTAAAGAGAGAAATAGAAATAGACAATACACTATTAATAGAGAACTTCAATACTCCATTTTAAACAACAGATAGATCATCCAGAAATTCAATACAGAAATAGTAGATTTGAGAAATACTATAGTCCAAGTGAACCTAACACACAAATACAAAACATTCCATCCAATAGCAGCAGAATATATATTCTTTTCAAGTGCACACAGAGCATTATCCAGGATAGAGCATATGTTAAGCCCCAAAACAAGTGTTAAGAAGACTGAAATCATAGCAGGTATCTTTTCTGGCCACAATGATATGGAATTAGAAATAAATAACAGGAGAAATCTTGGAAAATTCACAAATACTTGGAAATTAAACATGCTCCTGAACAGCTAATGGGTCAAAGAAAAAATTAAAAGGAAATTTAACAATCTTGGGACAACATAAATGGACACACCATACATATTAATTTGAAATAGATCAGAGACCCAATCTAAGAGCTAAAACCATAATGATTCTAGAGAATTTAGGAAAAATTGGGAGAACATAGGTGAGGCAAAGATTTCTTAGGATACATAAATAAATAAATCATAAAAATGTATATAGACTTCATCAAATTTAAAAATTTTGATTATTTGATCAAAAATTTCCATTAATAATATAAAACAGCAAGCAACATATTGGGGCAAAACATTTGCCAAATACATATCTGACAAAGAACTCTTTTCTAAAATATATAATGAAACATTACAACTTAATAATAAAAGGACAAATACCTAATAAAAATGAGGGGGGAGGTAGACAGATCTGATAAAAACAACTCACAAAAGAAAATATATAAATACAAGCAGCAAATAAGCACAATAACTATCAGTACGCACCTACTAGAATAACTAAAAGAAAAAGACTCTTGGTGAGCATGTAGAAAAACTGGAACCCTCATACATTATTGATGTGAGGGAAAAATAGCACATCCACTTCAGAAAATAGTTTGGCAGTTCCAAATAAAGTTGAATACACACTTACCATAGACCCAACAATTCTACTTGTAGCTGTTTACCTAAGAGAAGTAGAAACACACCTACATAAAGACCTGTACACTAGTATGTATAGCAGTTTTATTCATAATGGTCTAAAACTGGAAATTGTGCCAAATGTCTATGACTCATTAATGGATTAACAAATTGTGGTACATCCGTACAATGGAATACTACTCAGCAATAAAAAGGAATGGACTACTGATACATTCAAGAACATAAATAGCTCTCAAAAACATCATGATATGTGAAATAAGTTAGAGACACAATAAATTATATATCATCTGCTTTCATTTGTAGAAAATTCTAGAAAAGGCAACTCTAAAGCAGATCGGTAGTTGCCTGGGACTGAGGTGGGATTGCAGTGGGGAATGACTGCCAAGCAGAACAAGGAAACTTTTTGTGGTGATGAAATTGTTCTGAAACTTGACTGTGGTTAGTAGTTGTCAGATAACTACATATATTTACCAAAACTTATAGACCTGTACACGTAAAATGGGTTAATTTTATTGTATGTAAATTATACACCAATAAAGCTGTAAAATAAATGGGTATGAAATTGTGCAGAAGTACTGTGAAGAACAGTTTTTATAAATAGCTATAAAGTAATATGCACAATAATAGGAATGAGTGAATAAGCTCTCTCTTACCCTCATTGTATTCCTTTTAACTTCATTATTAGAGTCAATGACTAAAAGGTCTTTTGAAATTCGTTTTTACTCCTTCTCTAAATACTCCCAACTGAATAGTACAGTTCCTTCATATAAAATACCAAATACAAATTCTGCCCAGATGGACAAAAGATGTATTGTCTTCAAACCATTGGGTTGGCTCTCTTATACTTAACTTTTACTTTAGATATTTAAGCTTAAAAGCAACCAGATGAAGTTTTATGGAATTTTGTAAAGAGGAGAGAAAAAAAGAAGACAACGATGAAGAAGAAATAATGAAAACAACTTTTGCTCATGGGAGGAAATTTTGTGTGCCAACTTTTAGTTCAGAATGATCTTTTATTGGCTAAATTCCAAATTCCTTAAAGTACAGGCTTATAATGGAAGTGCTGACACAATCTCAAATGTAGTGCTGCAAACAGGATGATATAATCAATGGTGGATAAATTTGCGTACTATCTTTTACGATGGTCTCCTTCCTTTGCAATTCACCTTACTTTATTTTTTGTTGTTACTGTAGTATTATGCAAGAAAAAGTGGCTGGAAAGTACATCTTTTCCAAATCCTGTTTTTATGCATTCATTATATAATAAAAATTAACCTTGGTGTTGAAATTCTTCAGACCATTTCTCTCTACACTGGCATAATAAATCTTTTTTTATACCAAGTACAAACTTTCTTTTTATCTTGCCTATTTCTGTTGTATTATGAAATAAGTCAGACATTGCCGAATTATTTTTAAACTACTAGCTCTTTTCATGAGGATAAAATCAATTTCTACAACTGAAAAGAATGTGGATGAAAAACTTATTTGGGGGAAGAAATATTAGCTCACTTTGCACGTGTGCTTTTGTACTCTATATTTCATGCTTTAGTAAGACTTGGACAACTCAACAGTGCTGTATTATTACCATATGTTAATCAGAAGCTTAATGTGCGAGAGGAAAGAGCACTAGATATTATATACATTTTTACAAATGCTTCAAAGAAACCACAGTTAGAGATAGGGGTGATGATTCAAACTTTCTTCCCATAACACACTTGAAACAATTGGACTAAACTGTGTGGAAGATAATTCACAGCTCCTGCTTTTACAAGACAAGTGTGAGATACCTAAATCTTTTCATTCAAAATTTCTCTTCCATGGCTTCATTCTGTACTCACCCTTCACATTATCTAAACTTTAATGTAAAATAGGCCTTTTATAGTGTGATTTCTATGTGTGCACACAAGGGAGCATGACTTATATTTCTTAGCGAAACGCATCTGATAATTTCCTGAATTTAATGCATACAAAAATCTCGAAGGGTCATTCTGTACAGTTGACAATGATTAAGAGGTCTGGTATGATAAATGTGGATATTTGATACTCAACAGTGGAGGACTGATCACTCAGAATTAGGTAACAGGATGCAGAGCCTTCATATTACATTTTGTCCCTTGAAATCCAAGTCATATCCAAGGAATTGGATAGGGCTTACTACATGGTTGGCACTTGGAGTGGAATGAATCTGCTTTCAACTTTTAGGTGGGATCAGCACATAAAGCTTGCCATCCTAATGGTACCCCATTTGACACTCTCACTCGTAGAGTAAGAGTGATGCCAAGGACTAAATTAGTTGAAAATATATTCTCAAATTTGGAAGATGACTGTAAGCAGGCAGCCTGTACAGCCAACATTACTGGAGATGTCTGCACCATACTAACCATTTTTTTTTTTTTTACTTTTCTGCATATATATTAAACTCTTAATTTTTGTGAGAACGTGAAAGGGTCAGAAACTGCTATATCCCAGAACATAACTAAAAGTGTTTGACTGTGGGTGTCGATATCACAATGAGGTGTAAAATATCCTGGACCTTTTTTCCTCAACCATCATCTTCCTACGTACAAAAGAATGAATGTCTATTTCCAGTATCTTCAAAACATTTATTTTACAAATTTTAATCTTCTCTTCCTCTATCACATTTTGATTTAAAGAAATTATGCATTTACTTATTAAAATAACATAATAATGTGCATTTTCTCACTAGGCAGTATATGAAGCAGAACAAAGAGTGTTACAAATTTTAATTGCTATGCACTCAAAGAAGGAATGATCTCTTTATTGTTAAGGGAAAGCTTCATAATGGAGGTGGGAACTGAGTGGGAAAAATGGGCTTCATGATATCTAGGAAAACGGTTTCCTGGGAAGGCGTGGATAGGAATGGGCCAGCATCTAGGGAATAGGTGTGCCTTCTTTGTTTATAATTCCAACAATTTTAATATGACTCTCAAAACCTGCCTTCACTGTTTAAATCCAAAACTTTCAGAATAAAAACAGAATAGGAACAAATTTGATTTTGCAATGACCTCTGTGATATTTTTATTTACGTCCTGTAAGAACAGGTAAGCCCTCAAATTCCATTAATTTAACCCCACAAACATAAATTTCTTGCTCACAATACAGACTAACGTGGATGTTCCCAGTTCAGTGGCCCCTTCCAACCACTCCCTGACATGCTCATTCTGAGACTCAGACTCCTTCTATTTTGTGGCCCCACTTCCTTGCAGGCTCATGGAGTCGTTTTCATTCAGAGCAACAGGGGAAGAGACTACACAAAAGGTACGTCTGCCTCTTCATCACTTCACATAAGGGCATGTGTCACTTCCACTCATATTTCCTATTGCTAGAACCAGGTAATGTCCCAATTAGATACAAGAAGGCTGGAAAATGTGGTCCCTGGTTGGAAAGGTTCTTCCCCATGATAACTCAGCATCGTGCAAGCGGAACATGAAACTGACAGTCAGCTAGCTATCCCTGCCATGCCTCTGAAAGTATATATGTTTAAGTTCATTACGTCTAAATTATCTTGCATTTTCGGATGAAAGATCCAATAAGGCATTAGTTGGGATTATTATAGCAATATTAATAAAGCTTACAGAGAAATCATTCATAGATTAATAGTCCTATGTCTCAGCTAGCATTTATTCCATTCAGTTATCATCTTATAAAGACCTTATCAAAGATGCAGCTCCCCAACAAAGGCTTTCTGGTTCTACATAAGGATAATAGGATACTTTGGTCTTTGTGGATTTTAGTATTCCACCTCAATTATTCCATTAGAAGTCTGCTATGGTCTGAATGTTTGTATTCCCCCAACTCCCTGCACACAAAAATTCATATGTCGAAATCCTAACCCCCAAGGTGATGGTACGAGGATGTGGAGCATTGGGGAAGTGATTAAATCATGAGGGCTGAGTCCTCATGAATGAGATTAGTGCCCTTATAAAAGGCTAGTGCTACCAGAGTACTAGTTAGTCTGTTTTAATTTGCAAGGACACAGCAAAAAGGCACCATCTGTGAACCAGGAAGTGGGCACTCACAAGACAAAGAATCTGCCAGCACCCTGACCTTGGACTCTCCAGTCTCCATAACTGTGAGAAAGAAATTTCTGTTATTTAGAAGCTATCCAATCTATGGTAATTTTTTTAGAGCAGCCTAAGTGGACTAAGAGAAAGACATTCTGGCCTCTTACGAGAAGGAGTGTTACACAGAGAGCACCAGATTATAAACCTCCAAAAAATTGCTGCTCCAAAGCCCTGGTCCCTGAGATTTTACTGTATAGAACTAATTGCACATCCATTAGAAAGCAGCATAATTCTAAACAAGCAGTTGATGCAGAAATTTTTTTAAAAAGCAGCAGAAGAAGAGGAAATAAACTCTCTCGGAGTTTCCCACTTTGGTTTGTGGTAGCATTAACATTTGTTTCAAGTTCTGGGAAAGGTTTAGCATTTGGCTTTGAACATCACCCAAACAAAACTTCAAGGGGCTTGTCCCTACATTTTTCCAAAGAAATGGCCTTCTATGGTTCACCACATTTTCAAATAGATCAGTTATAAAATGAAAGGAGACAGTCTTACAAAACCAATTAGTGACCAAGATGATTATGTTCTAATAGATTCTATATTTTGAAGGAAAATCATGGCCAAATTTATCAATAATGAGACCACATCTATCCATTCTTAGAAAACCATTATATACTCCACCTTTGGCATCTTTTACTAGTAGTATTCAATTGTCAGGTATTTTTATTTGGTGTTTTATACACTTTCTTAGATTTCCAAGTTCCAAGTTTATCTGTACGACCTATAGAGAAGATGTCAAGACATTCATACAGAGGGATCCTACAATCTTATTTCTTCATTTATACATATTATTGAGCACTTATGACATAAAGACCCTATCTATGCTAAGCTCTGTTGGCAATAGGAAAGTGCATTGATCCGTTCCCTCACAGAGTTTACAGTATAGGTAGAGAGAGATGATATGTATGTAAATAACTATAAAACAAGAGTCTAAAAATTTTTTTTTTTTTTTTTTTTTTTTTTACCGAGACAGAGTCTCACTTTGTTGCCCGGGCTAAAGTGAGTGCTGTGGCATCAGCCTAGCTCACAGCAACCTCAAACTCCTGGGCTCAAGCAATCCTTCTGCCTCAGCCTCCCAAGTAGCTGGGACTACAGGCATGTGCCACCATGCCCGGCTAATTTTTTCTATATATTAGTTGGCCAGATAATTTCTTTCTATTTTTAGTAGAGACGGGGTCTTGCTCTTGCTCAGGCTGGTCTCGAACTCCTGACCTTGAGCGATCCACCCGCCTCGGCCTCCCAGAGTGCTAGGATTACAGGCATGAGCCATCGCACCTGATCAAGAGTCTAACAATTTTATTGAGCATGATATCGTATCACATTACCTCACTCTGTAGAATATTCTCCATAGTACAAGAAGCATTATGTATCATTGTTAGGTACATGTTAACCAAAAAACTTTAACACATATCCAGTTTTCTTCCCATCCTATGCTATGTGATAATATAGACTAACTAGGATCTATGCAATGACTCACATAGAATCTCAGAACTGTAAGAAATATGATTTTGTAGCTGGACAAACGGCCCACTATAGGGTTCGGTGAGATTTTAAATGATACTAAAAGTTTAGCTTATTGAGAGATATTTAGTCATTTTAAAGGAGTTTGCTATACAATTTTATACACCACAGGAGAAAAAGAACTTAAGAGAATATTCAATGAGCCAAATATCAATTGCCTTTCTTTCAGTGTCAAGAATAAACAAAAGATCTTACTAGCAAAGGAATCACCATGTGCTATTTAGAAAGAACTTATTTCAACTTTCCTTCTTTTAAAGTACACACTGAGAATGGGCCCGTCTGTCCGCTGAAAAGGTACATGATGATTTAGGAGAGGACTCTACTGCCCTTCTCTCCTTCTCCTTTTCTCTGGCCAACCCACGCTCCTGGAAGAAAGGAAGAACATATTCCCCAGAGTCTAGAGAAATGAATGGAAGCATTGTCAGCCCAAAGAGGATAGGAATGCATCACACATTTCATAGTTTTCTTGTCAATGTTCCCTCCTCCTCCTTCTCCCAAGTATCTTTAAATGACTAATATCTTACCAAATGACCTAAAAGAAAAATTCTGAAATCTCATCATGCACATTTTTGTGGAGCCACTGTGATTTTGTAATTTAAAACTGATTAACTAAATCAAAGTTAAAAGAAACTAACAAGGCAGGGGGAAGTCAGTAATTTTGGCACTAATACACACCAAAAAGGGGCTATTTTGCTCACGTGTTATAGTATTATTATCAATACGAGTACCAGTGACTCAACCCAACACAATTTTGCATATAGGTGGTGAGAAACAAGCCAAAATAGAGATCTATAAACAAACACACTGACCAGAAGCATCTAGCAAATTGCATTCCAAATACTGAGCATAATATCTGACTTCCAAAGCTTATGCTAAAAGACAAATAATTTAATGTGACAAATTATGCCAACAGAGGGTTCACATCATCCTTGTTATGTTTATATACATAAATAAATCTTTCCTAATTAAATGAATTTTAGTCCTCAGCACAATACTTAAATTTTTAAAACCCGCACATTGATTTGGTAAAATACAGCTTAGAAATGGCTAGATCTAAATATTTAAAAAATAAAATTGATTCCAGAGTTTACTTTGAGAGAGATGAGTGAGATTATGAGAAATTAAAAGTCAAGGTAAAAAGATTTTTTAGGAAATTTTTCATTTGAAGAGAAATGCAGGTATCAAAGATACTATAAGACAACATCCTGGCTTCTGGGCTCAGTGTCTTTTCTGAGATTAAGATTTTTTTTTTTAAAGGGGCAAACTGATAACCTTTGAGTAACCTGAGAAAAACAGAAGTGCTTACAATTCACTTTTTCTAAGCTTAAAACAAATTTAAAAAACAACATACCTATAAAGATAATATAGGAATTGAGTTCTTTGTATCAGGAACATTTATAGATTGAATTTTATCTATTCTTTCTTTAGTTTTCATAGAATGCTTACCTCTTAGCAAAGTAAGAACTCCTGAATATAGTGACAGGTTCGTTTCTGTATGCCATGAGCTGAAGCATGGTAATGCACAAATTTTACATTTCCTGCCATTTGTCCTCTCTTCTGGTGGCAAGAAAAACGTGTTTTTGATAAGTTTCTGAGTATGAACTAATCTGAATTCAATTTGGCCACTTGCAAGAGTCGGGTCTTGTGTTTACCAGCTATCTCACCTGTAAGAACTATAAAAGATAAAAGCTCAAAACATTACCCTTTAAATACCATCTGGAACTGAACTTGGCCGATACCCACTTTATGAGGTAAGAAGTCACTGCATGACTGACTATATCGCCTCTGAAAATAGTCCCCAAATGACACTGCACCTAACTTGGCCTTGGGATCCAGACATGATTCAAAATAGCTTCAATTCATAAAAGAATATCATAAAGTGATGTCTGTAAAGTCCGGCATGGTAGGCCTGCTAAATGCCACTGTGATTCTTTACATAAAGCACACAGAAGTCAGATCACCTGAAGTAGGGGGGAGATGCTGCCGCCTGCAATATCTACTGATCAAGTCCATCCCTGCTGTGCACGTTGTCTGCAGGTGAGGAATTGAAGAGAGTAGCAGCAATTTAATTCCAATGGCTGGCAAGGACCCAGACGTAGTTATCTCAAGGATCCTGGACTTGGAATGTGATTGTAATTTGGCAAGCTGGAACCTAATCAACTGCATTCATCTGTCTAGAGAAAGATTTAAGGAAACAAAAGGAATCACTGAAAAATTTAAAGAGCCAGAAGTTGGTCCTGTTTACTCAGTTACTGCCAACAGGGTTCATCATTACGGCCTCTGAAGTGAGACCATCTCCATGGAGAAGACCACGGGTGCAAGCCATCCTTCCTGAGGTGACTTCTTAGAGACACCTGCAGTCCCTTGTTCACCTTTGTATTTATAAAAATTCAACAAAAAATAACACTTCTGATGCAGGTTTTATTAATAGCTTTCTCAGCACTCATCCACAGGGACAGAGTGCTTGTCCCTCACTGACAGTTCATTCGACACCAGAAGCTCATGAAGTATCATTTTTGATTATGAATAGACATCCACACTGGTATCCACCACTGTCTACTCAAATCAGTTCGGTTAGTTTCATTCCGTTCTCTTGGCCAACTGACTCTGGATTACCTGACATAGTTGAATTTTTGGACTGAGGACCAGACCCTGCTCTGTTGTGACTTCACTGAAGTGATGGCCTCCTAGATGTCACCTGTCCTCTTGCTATGGCGGTCTTCCCTCCAAACCAGTTTACCAGGTGAAAAAGGTATATGAGCAAAGAGATACAAATGAGAAAATGAGTTTTTCTAGGCAGAAGGCAAGACAATTAGAAGTTCACAATTAGAGATAACTGTGGCTCCTGCTGTCCTTGTAAATTGTACTTCTGGGATATCAGTACCTAATATTAGTTAATGATGCTGTAAGCCAGGGTGGCCTCCTTGCATCTAAATTTAAAAAGAAATTTATTGTATTATTTTTGCTTTAAATTTTAATTATTTTTAACTGTGAATTTAAGTTACTTTATATTAAAGTCGAAAATAGCACCCCCCCAAAATAGCGAGTGTCTCCTTGTTGGCAGGAGCCAGGTCTAACTTTCACAATATGGGTTTTCATTCTGGGTGACAGCTATGATTCAGGTAGCATCATTGCTCCTGTGTCATAGCTGAATACTTACAATAATGAGTTATAGATTAACCCAGCTTTCCCATAACTTCATTTTCTTAAACATTTAATTAAGTGTCCTTCTTCCTTTTAGAATTGTATACCATGTATGTGAAATTATTCTATTTTAGATTATTTTAAATAGCATTTTTTGGCAAGAAATGTCTCAATGCTCATATGATAACATATTCTTTTTGTTTCTTTAAAATAAATAGCAAAAAAATCTTATTTTAGCAGACTGTTAAACACTTTGTGTTCACAAAGTGTACAGCATTGTGTTGAATATTTTACTATAGTTTATTCATGCAGTCATTCAATAAATACTTGCGGAGAACCTATTCGTGCTATGGAACAAACAGACAAAACCCCCTAGCTTCATGTGGTAGGAGAAAGAGACAAAGTCTCTTCTATTAAGTAAATAAAATAAATACTGTGCTAGTAATAAGTATGCAAGAGAAGAAATGAATCAGGACGAGGGAGGGATAAGCAGCTCGGTGCTGGGCATGGCGTGTCGTGATGCAGGTGAAGTGGTTGGGCTGGGCCTCCGCGCTGAGCAGGTGAGTCTTAAGTCAAGTCCTGGATGAACTGAGGGAGCAAGACATGCAGATGTCTGGCAGCAGAGCATCCAGGAAGAAGGAACAAAAATAAAAAAAAAGCCAAAGGTACAATGGCCTGGCATATTCAAGGAGCAGGAAGAAGTTAGTGTGTCTGGAGCTTAGGTCAGTGTTTCTCAAACTGGGTTCCCTGAGCACTAGAATTCTAAAGTACCTTTTGTTAGCACTTTTACTAAAAGACTGTTAGAAAATACTATTTCTGTGGCTACTACTGACACCAGCATAGACATTTATCAGTTACAGGTCAGGCACTGTGCTAAGTACTTTATTTCATCCTTCTAACAGCTTTGTAAGGGAAGCTACCATTATTAAAACATATAATTGTTATAACCATTTAACAGAGAAATAAAGTCTTGGCAAGGTAAAGTCACTTGTCCAAGGTCATACCATAAATCTAGGCAGTCTAAATCTGAATCCAGAGCCTCCAATATGAATCAATATCTTATGAGAGAGAGATGGTGGGCAGTGGGGGAAGAGAGAGGGAAGGAGAGAGGGAGGGAGAAGTATTTCAAAAATTTGTCTACTTCTATAATTTGGATGGCAAGCCCATTAGTATGCATATTTTCTAGTCATCAGGAAATAATCTGTAATAAACATGAAGTCATTAAACTGGCAGTAGAAATTACCCATGACATCCAGATGACATACTTTCTAATGTCCTTCACCTCACTCCTGTTGGCTACAGAAACTGGGGGGTGTCTCAGATAAGCTTCCTCGGAGTCCTTGGTTAGGGGACTTGTGAGGGTGCTCCTGGCTTTTGACTTCCCCGCTCCCATCTGTGGACATTACTTCCCACCCCTACATTTTCTTCTTCTGAATGCGACCTATCTTCAGCTGAGGGCTCCCCTATACTGTATTCTGAATTTAGACGCTGGGCAGAAATCAGAGCTGGTATGTGGTCAGATGTTTTAGAAAGATAACTCCCGATATACGGTAGGGGATAAATTAGAGTCTGGAGAAAATGGAGGTTAGAGATCAATTAACAGAAATCTCAGGTAAGAAATGGTGAGGTCCTGAAATACAGATGGGAGACCCATGATCAAGAAAAAGAGACTGGATTTGGGAGCATTTGAGAGATAAAATCAATAGGACTTTATGAATAGGTGGATTGAGTAGGACATAATGAGGGAGGAACTGAAAATGACTCTAAAAATTCTAGAGAATCTGGAAGCTGGTAATTGAGACAGTGCAGACAGGAGGAAAACAGAATGTAGGAGGTAGATGATTGATGAGTGCTCTTTTTAAACAGGTTGCATTTAAAGCATACACAGGCTAATCTGGTAAAAATGTCCAGTAGGTAACTGTCTTAGTCTGCTCAGGCTGAAATAGCAAAATGCCAAAGACTGGGTGGCTTAAACAACAGACATTTATTTTTTCACAGTTCTGGAAGCTAGAAGCCCATGATCAAGGTGCCAGAAAATGTTTTCCGGTGAGGGCTCTCTTCCAATCTTGTAGCCACCATCTCTCTGTGTGCCCACATGGCCTTTCCTTGGTGCATGTGCAGGGAGAGAGGGCAAAGAGATGTCTAGTGTCTCTTCGGATAAGGACACTAATCCTATCAGTTCAGAAGACCACCCCTATCACTTCATTTAACCTTAATCACTTCCTTAGAGGCCCCATCTGCAAAAAGAGTCACATTGGGGATTAGAGCTTCAACATATGAGTTGTGGGCAGGGGACACAAACATTCAGACCATATAGTAGTAGCTGTGTTAGGTAGATAGCAAGGGATTCTGGGTCTCCTAGGGACAAAGGTGGGTGCTGTTGTCCCCATTTTGGTCCTGCCCCATCCTAATCTCCCAAGTGACTGCCATACCTGGAGGGAATACTCTACAAATCGGCCAATCATAACTTAGCACACCAGCTGCAAAAGAATGCAGAGGACTCTCTAGCCCATGGGCCAAGCAGGATAGGCCCCATAGAGTCTGGAAATTAACCTAGAACAAGCTGCATGCTTAGTTAAGACCCAGATCATGCAACTCTCAACTGTCCAATCAAAGTGGTTCCATGGTGATGTGTGAGCCACCGGAGGGGTCCCAACCTGGGCACTATAAAACAAGATGCAGACCACAACCAAGTCCTTTTTGCACATTTCCTTTTGCTCTCCCTTTGCTGCAACAATGGGTCTGGTCATCATCTGTGGCATAGGTATCATGCTCTGTAAACCTATATCTTGCCCTTGCTCTATAATCCTATCTTTCTCTCCTCAATAAACTTCATTTTCAGGCTTGTCTAACTTTGGTAGGTCTGGTCATTCTTCGGCCATAAGCACACTAAAAACTGACATTTCAGACTGAAACATGACAGCTGGGAATTGGGTTTTGGATTGTGAGTTCAGCTGGATGTGGCAATGTCAACATATAAATGGGAGTTGAACTGATAAGTAATGAGATTGCTGAAGACACTGCAGAGAGAGTAGTGCTGAGAGGTTCCACAAGGTCAGGAGTCACCCACGTTCAGGAAGCATATGGAGGAAGCAGCAGGAACCAGGAAATTAGATTAAGAGGGTAAAGGACCCAAAACAGAAAGGTAAAGGAAGGATCAGGAAAAAGGGATATCAAGAAATTCCAGGAGAGCATGATTGGAGTTTGAGTAATATTAAACGTCCCACATTGAGAGTATGTGCCCTGAGAAGTAGTCATTAAATCTGGTCATTAGTACCTGGTGGTATCCCCTTCAGTCCAACATGTACTATTATGTGGTTTTGTTTTCTTTATTGAGCAATCATTTCCTGGGCTTCTCATGTGCCAACCACTATGCTAGGGATGGGCTGACAAAGATAAATAACATATGCCTTCTAAGATCTCAATAATGAAACAATTACTTTACTGATGTCAGCAAGCTCTGGCCTATAAGTCCTGCTCATATTAGTTAAGCACTTGTGCCCAGTTTTCCTTGGATTAACTATCTTGGCACAGCCTAACTTATTAATCAGATGTTTATCAGGCTGTTAATTATATTTTACTTCCTGGTTCCAAGTTTTTCTCTCAACCTGTTCAAATGATGTGTTCTTTCAGTGTACATCCAGTGTAACCAGGTTGAAAGTACTCTTTCTGTTGTCACCTGGGCATTCCATATGGTCTCTGGCTCTCCTAGTCTCTTTCTGCTCCTTGCAGAAACCAGCCAGAACCACTTTCTCTTTTGAGCACACATACCACATACGCTGATGAGCTCTCCTGGTTTCCCTTCCTTTCCTATTTGAAACATTTTTGGCGAACTAGTTATTTGTGAGTCAACAGACTGCTCTTATAAGTACCAATCCCTGGATTATACCAAATCACCCCATTCCTCCCCTGGTTCTTGGATTCTCTACTAATGCCCCCAAGAAGCTCCCATATTGCATCACATAAATCATCACCCTCAGAGTAGAAGAAACTCAGTGATAGTTTATCCATTGAATGAGTATTATAGAATATGTTTTTTTTGACCAACCTGATGTTATAAATTTTAAAAAATTAGCTTTCAACATTTAAAAATGGGACTATTTTTACATAAAAATATGGATTTCCATGTTCTCT
Organism: Varecia variegata; assembly: GCA_028533085.1. Lineage (NCBI taxonomy): Eukaryota > Metazoa > Chordata > Mammalia > Primates > Lemuridae > Varecia > Varecia variegata. The sequence goes on along the minus strand of CM052443.1, from coordinate 87,390,337 downwards.
CGAAAAAATCAGATGATCTGACCACATTGGTCCTGCATTCCTGTCTGAGAAGCATGGAGCTATGGGCACTGTGTCCTTCACAAGGGCCTTGGGTGTTGTAGTTTGCCACAGACTCCACCACTCCCTAACATATGACTCACACCTCCTTTACACTCTACTAGTCATTACTCTCATTTAGTTACTTATCAGCCTCTTAAAATATCTGGACGTGTGACCCTCACTCTGGAAAGACCCATCTAAAATGAAGTCGTAGGGTTTGCTTGGCCATATCAATCACATAACACATTAGTCAAATTCTTACTTTTTACAAATCCTGGCATAGCTAGTTACCATGTATATTGTAATTGCATCTTTGAAGCCAGATGGGAAATTCACACATTTTTGCAGAGAATAAATTTCATAGGTTTTATAGTATAGACTCATTAACCCAAGTTTATTTCATGTAGCATTCATATTTATCACCCTTCAAAGAGTATTTTTCCATGCTCTAAATTCCATTTTTGATTTTATTTAGTGTGTTTCCAGAAAACACATCTGATAAGAGTGCCAGCTATAACAGCTCCCTTTTTGCTTTTGGTAAATGCAAGTTCTGTTAGGACTGCAGTTAGGCCCACAGCAGCTACTCTGTGGAACAACAGCTATTCAGATCATGGCTACATCCTGACAAATGGCAGACTTTGGTCTACAGCACTGTTAATTCAGTACCTTTAACTGTCAAAGGTTAGAATATTTTCCCCCTAAGTCTCCCCAGAACCAAATATTTACTTGAAAAACATATGTGCAGAATTCTAGAGTAAATAGAGACAGGGAGATGTGTCCATGGGTGAAAGGTCTGAGAGTTAGAATTCATGTGTTGTGTTCCTAGATGTGTCTTGAGCTTCCTGAGGGATTTCAGGAAAATCACTTAACTTCCCTAATTCAGCTATAGAATGGAAATGTTATTATTTATCTGCCTTAGATTATACAATCACGCTCTATCTTTGCAAAGCCTTAGATGTTGCATGATGCAAAGGAATCCCTGTTATATTCTACGGATCTTAAAATACGCCAAGCAAAATGAAGCACAAAAGGCTTCTCTCAAGCAACCAAAGGTCTATTTTCCTGAAGAAACTCAAGAACAGGGATGATAGCTGTCCCGTGGCCATATAAATGGGCTTCTCCTTACTCTGTGTTGCCGGACAGGCTGCCCCTGTCCTCTCACTTTCCATTCTAGTCAAATATCGGGCCTCTCTATCTTCTCCCCCCTTCTCCCCCATTTAATAGAAAACACATTCTCTTTCCTTAGGACACAAAAAGGAAAAAAAAAAAAGAGAGAGATTTAAGTAGAACAGCAGAATCTCTACCTACATATAACTTGCTAAATATATAGAGCTGAAAATAGCCAGAGCTGAGAGAAAGGAAAAAAAGAAGAGTGTTTTAACAGTAAAGTAAAACCACAACTAATGACTTCAGGAGACAGGAGCTAGGTGGACAAGCAAAGCATTACAGTTTTAAATATATGGGATTTGGCTTCACCTTCCCAGTAAGTGGCCTGGCACCAATTCAAATAGGCTGGTCTGGCACGCTAGTGCCTCTGAGAGGGACCACACTGGCGGATGGAAACGACCACAAAAGCCACAGAGAAAGTGCAGGCTTCCAAAGGCAACAAGGAGGCAACCAGACTGGCAGCAGAAACAATGCCAAGGCCCCTGCATCAGCAGGGAGGGCCCAGCCTTGAGGACAGAGAATTTTCTCTCTGCTCAAGTTTGGATGGCCAATGGGTAGCCTGACTAGTGGGAGGACGAGCAGGGGGTGAGCCAAGACTAGGTAGCCCAAGAGTGGACGATGAGGTGGGAAATGCCACAGAGGAGGAGGAGAGGGCCTTCTCTCTTCTGGGTGCCATATGGCAGAAAGCTGAGAGAGTCTTGTTTGTGGAATATTTCTGTGTACTAAAAAGAAGGCAATCTTTACGGGCTTCTAGTTCTGGAAAATATTTTGCTGCACAAACAGTTGTTTTACATGCCATTAAAGACTGCCAAATGATTTGGTACTTGAAGCATTCTTACTATGTGCTGCATGAAAATAAGAATTCTAATTCAGTGGGTAGAAAACACAGCAGGGGACTTTAATTGGCTAGTCACTATTTTTTAGCATCTATGGTGATATCTATACAATGCCAACATCACTAAGCTGGAAAGCTAAAATGGAATTAAAGCTTTTCCCAAGGCTAAACAATATATAATAGTGTGACTATTTGCTCTGAATTGGCTGATGCCTTTGATGATCTAAATGCCAGCTACAGTTTTTTCACCAATTCAGATAGCTGAGATGTGATGGAGAAAGAGTTGGGCTGAAAGGGTAGGGCTATGTTCACCCAGAACCTTGTAATCTGCATTACATGGGCACATGGTGTTTGCGATACTAGATGGGGAATTCAAATAGGATTAGTAAGGGGTCGGTTATATGGGCCTCATATTCTTGAAAGTTTGGGCTGGGATATGACTTTGATAAGCATATGAATGGCATTTTAAGCCATGTAAACATATGAAATTGCCTAGGAAATGAAAGTAGAGAGAAAGAAAGAATATATAATATGGAGCTGGAAGAAATATGTGAAAAACAGAAGCCAACACCCAAGACTCAGAGTGAGAGAAAAGCAACTTAACTGGAAACCAAGGACAGATTATTTCAAGAAGGGAGTCATCAATTGTATTAAATGATCTTGGCAATTCTGATAAGACAAGGCCTGAGAAGTGTTCACTGGACTTGGTGAGATGAAGGTCATTGCTGAACAGGGCAATAGTAATTTCATTGGCTCATCAGAAGACACTTATATTAGAATAGGTTAAGGACTGAATAAAAATTAAGGATGTGTAGATGGCAGATGAAGATACCTAGTTCTGATGGGGAGGAGAAAGAAAAGAGACAGGGTGGTGGATGAGGGACCAGGAAGGATTTTCAGGGTTTGTTGGTTTATTTGACAACAATCTGAGCACACTCAAGTGCTGTGGGAAGAATCCAAGAGCCAGGGAAAGATAAAGATGTGGGGAAGGATCCTGGTAGCACAAGGTTCCTAAGGAAGGCAGGGGTGGTGTGTGGAGATCCAGGCCACACGGGAACGGTTTTGTCGTTGCTAAGCCCTCCTCCTTTGGAATAGAATGGCAAGAGGCAAGGATGAGCAGAGAGAGGGAAGAGCAGAGAACACCGAGGCTTCTTTGGGAGGCTCTCCCTGAATTTCCCAGCCCCCTTTTCCTTGTATGGCTATCGGGCTCAGGATCCTGTTCTTCACGGTGTTTTTCTGTTATTTCCAACTTACTTTCTTTCTCTTCTTTCAAATAATTCCTCATTTACTTCCTTTTTCATACTGGAATACTGTTTTGCCTTTTCATTTATTTTTTTTTCTTCATGTACACATCTTAAGAAAGGAACTCTTTGCCTTTTTGTAAATTGTGATAAATATACATACAATTTCCCATTTTTAAACATACAATTCAGTGGCTTTCAGTAAATTCATGCACAATGTTGTGCAACCATCACCAAGATCTATTTCTAGAACTTTTTTTTATCATGCCAAAAAGAAACTCTGAACTCATTAAACAATAACTACTCTTTCTTTCCTTTCCTGAGCCCTGACAACCTCAATTCTACTTTCTGTCTCTGTGAATTGGCTTATTCTAGGTGCTTTGTGTAAGTGGAATCATACAGCATTTGTCCTTTCATATGTGGCTTATTTTACTTCCAGTAATGTATGCAAGATTCATCCACATTGCAACTATAACAGAATATTATTTTTTTATGGTCAAATAATATCATTGTATGTATAGGCCACATTTTTAATGTATTCATTTGTTGGTCGATACCTGGGTTGTTTCCACCTTTTGGTAGTTGTGATTAATGCACTATAAACATGGGTATATGCTTTCTGTTCTTTGGGGTGTATACCCAGAAAGAGAATAGCTGGATCATATGATAATTCCACAGTTAACTTTTAGAGAAACTGCTGAATAGTTTTCTATAAAGACTACCACTTTACATTCCCCCAGCAATGCACGAAGATTCTAATATCTCTGCATTCTCACCAACACATATTATTTTCTGTTGTTATTTCTATAATATTATTTTGGAGTAATAGCTATCCTAATGGGTGTAAAATAGCATTTTGTGTTGTATTGATGTGCATTTCCCTAATAACTATGATGCTGAGCGTCTTGTCATGCACTTATTGGTCATTTGGATATCTTTGAAGAAATGTCTATTCAAGTCCTTCATCCATTTTTGAATTGAGTTGTTTGGTTTTCTCTATGGAACTTCTTGCTTTTTACATTATTTTTTTGGATCTGCTTCATTTCATAGCAAGGTGTTCTAAATGAAAAAAATTAAGAAATAATTTTGTTTTACTAAGATGTTATGAAAGCTCTCAAATACTCAGGAAAGCTGAAATAATTATATTGTAAACATCACTATATCTGACACCTAGCTTCTATAATTGATATTTTATTACATCTGACTTATCTCATACCGATCCATCATCTACCCAACCTACTACCTGTCCGTCACTCACATTTATTTGTGGATGCATTAAAATAAGTTAGAGATATCAAGAAATGATTTTTAATGAGTAAAAAATGCACTCATAAAATGTGTAAGTATGCCTGAGGCAGGGGTGCACCTGTCCCTGGGATCTCTCTGGCAGATACAGTACAAGAGCAGAAGAAGGTAAAAGTCAGTAGGAGGTTGAGCTCTTTTACTTTGAACTTACCTTAATGAAATTTCTTGGAAAAATGAATCAAAGAAAATATTCCCAGGGAATAGGCAGTGCTGACAGGGGGATGTCACCGTCACATTACCCAGGCTGTATATTACAGTGGTTGCCGAGCAACACCACTGGTTTATCTGGCTCACCTGTAAGCAATGAGTCCTGGGGCTGGAAGCAAAACTGCCTGAGGTTAGTAGCTTCCAGAATTAGCTCTTAAGCCTCCCTGTCCTTCTACTACTATAGCATTGGCTCCTTGGTCTTCCCCACTGGACTATTAACTCCTTTGAATTCAGGGACCATGTCCTCTTCATTTCCATAGCCATCTCTTTTTCACGACACCATTCAACATCTAGAATAGTGTTTTAGACAGAGAAGGTCCACAATGATTTCTCAAGCCTCATTAAGCACGTATGTCCTCCAACCTTAGGGCCCATTAGACTTTGCATTCTGCTTCCTTTCCTGTACCCACATCCTACCTTTGAGGGACTCCTAGAATTCCAGAGTTCAAGGGTCCAGGTTGCTTTTTCTTACTACAACCCACCTATTGTCTGCCTAGCATCTTCCACCTTCGTCAGACTTCTCATGTTTAGCTAAACCTCCCAGCCAGCATGATGCCCCTTGCCCTTCTTCCAACATAACAAAAACCATTTTTGAGGTCATTTGAGGTGCCACGGAAGCTGGGAAAGGGGACCTTCAATCCAAAGGTGCAGAATGTAGACTTGTAGACCATGCTCAGAGAAGTGGTGTCACTCAGGAAGTGTTAAGAAATGGAATCATGATAAGAGCAAGAGAAATCATACTTTTTGGTTGGAAGAACATCTTTAAGTAGGGAAAAGGAAGACTGCCAAAGGTAATGTTACAGTCATCCAGACATGAAAAATCAAAAACAGGGGGCCCTTTGATGGGACGAAAGTCAGTGGCATCTGAGAAACAAGACCACAAGGGGATTTAGAAACAGATTATAATCTTTCCTTCTCTGTTACGTAGTCAAAAAGACTCCACAGGTCTTCTGACAAAGAGGGTAGATGGTAAACTTACCAAAGGCCTGCTGGAAATCAGGAAAGAGGCAAGAAAGAAGGAGGCAGTGGGCAAGGAGTGAGATTTCGACAGAGCGATGAATTGCATCCAAATAAATAAGATTTAATAAAGTGTATGAAGAGACAAAGTCCTCATTTTCACCTGTCTCTGGATTTGCAAACATAGATATTTCCTCTAGAGGAAACCACTGTATTTATGATTGGTTCATATTTCACACCTTTATTCATACATATCCTGTAATGTAAAAGGCCTATTTCTTATTACATAGGAAATGCTAAATGCACTAGGGATTCACAGAAATGCTCAAAGCTTTTCTAGGAGTAGAAGTTAACATAAGTAGTTGGTCACAGGAGCACAGCCTAAAAAACAAAGCCTTCTTTCTGACTTTGCAGAAATTAAGTACTGACATGTGAAACCTGCTGAGAGTTTCATCTGTTTTTACTCTCAAAGCCTCATTCTTTTTCTAAGAATGTGCATACACAGATCATGCTTTAAGCTTAAAGATGCCCGCAAATTCTGACATGCCCGCTACGGGTAAAGAGTGTCGCAGCACCCCCTAGTGGTCTCTGGGTTGAGTTACAGTCCACAAAGGTGCAAATGGACAAGAGACCCTTTGGTTTTCACCCCTGGACTGCCAAGACACCAAACCCACCAAAAACTTGGTTTTGCCGATATTATAATGCCAAACCAAATTTCAAACAATATGAAGTTTTATTAAGAGGAAAAATGAAGTCAAGTCAGGTATATAAACTTTCATTCAAACATTTAATGAAGATCAATGCAATGTGACTTACAAATACAGTAAGGTCACATTTTAAATACAGAAACAATGAAAACCTACAGATTATCAGGTGCAGGTGATTTGGCTTTGGAAAATTGGGTCGCTGGTGCCAGGATAAGGAGAGCTGACTAATTATTGCTCTAGATAATGCGATAAATTTAGCTCCTTGTGTACTGGATTTAAATCCATTGAAGAGTAAATTAGTAAAACAGATTGAATTTTCCCCTTCTTGCCACATAGCTAATAACACTGTATTCACCAAGTGGTTTTATTTATTTACAATTCCCTTTTTCTGCACTTTCTCAGAGTGTTGAGTCTAGTTCCATAGAAAAGGCTATTTAAGATAAGAAAAGAAAAGGTGCCTACCTGTCAATAAATATTAGTCTTCGAATGATAATGATGACTAACAGACCACCTGTTAAGAGTGTCATAGAGATTATCCCATAGCAAGCCATTCAGGTAGGCATTATTATCTCTCCCATTTTACAGGAGAGGAAACTGAGCCTAAGGCCACACAGCTCACAGGGGTGGCTCAGGTAAGATTCAAACCTAGGACATCTGAGTCCAGAGCTCAGGTACTTAACTCTGGGACACTCTGCTTCCCAAATACAATAAGACTGCTCTAGTCTATGGTGGCAGGTTACACAGATGGGTCAGTGTGTGAATTGGTATGTAAATTTGTTGCCAAGGGCCTGAAGATGGGAAAGTGTTTGAAAAGCTGTGTATCAACTTGGACGTATAAAACAAAGGTGCCGGTATGCACTGCTGGTGCTGGCCCCATCCTACCACCCGAAAACTACACCTAAGAACTACAGCTCGGTCCTCTCCCTAAGGCTCTGAGCCAAGGTGAAAGCCAAACGGAATTTAAGGGGAGACCTCTGTGGAAATTTGGGGGCTGTTTCAACCAGCTAGCATATTTTTAAAGCAAAAAATTACATTAAAATGAAAATCCTGAAAAGCAGTTCTGGCTAGAAACAAAGGGCCCAGTGGATCCATGTTGCAAAGACTACAGGGAAGCTTGACAACCTCTAGAAATAGGCGTTTTTCTCCTAACTTTGTCCACAGAGCAGCAAGAGGTATACAGCCCATATCACTCAGTGTGCATATGAATTTTTTTATAAGCCACTTCTGTTCTTTAAGTTTAGGAAGTAATCAATGACAGTTCCTATAGTAATGGGAGAAAGTGGCACTTTTAGCTCTCTTTGCAGAAAAGAAATACAGGCCTAACTTCTTATACTATCTTTGATAAAATTACACTAGTTGAATTTCTTTTCCTTTCTTGTTTTTTTTTAATTACTAAATTAATACATGGTAATTGTTAGAGTAAAATCATCAGAAGATGTGCAATGGAAAAGTGAGTGTTTTCCATCCACTCAGAGTCCCTTTCATTCCCTCCCTCCTGGGGTAACCAACGTTAATCAGTCTGAACATTCGATGTTCATCCTTCTACTACTTTCTCTACATCCATACACACTCATATATAGACATAGGTAAGGTTTCAGTTTTTGATTTGATATCTATTGTGCTACAATTTGGTTTTCTCACTCATCACTATACCATGGATATCTCTCCAACTGGACAGATATAACATTCTTTTCAAATAGTCACACAATATTCCATAGTATGGATGTGCTGTAATTAATTCAAATATTTCCTGAATGATGGAAAATTATTTTGCTTTCAGCCTATAGCACTGGAAGACAACGAGGCAACAAACTTACCTGTAACTTAGGTGTTTATCTCCTGGTGCTTGCTTTCCAGAGAGTCTACAAAGTTGTATAGCTTAGTCAAAGCTTGTGTATATTTTAAATTTTATTAGATATTGCAAGATAACTTTCACAAATGGTGACAAATAATACTGAATTGGCAATATTTAAGACTGGCCATTTCATAACATTCTTACTAATAACGGACACTTTTACTCCTTAAGTTTTGCTAATGTGATGGTTTTTAAAATACAGTCACAGTCCTCTATATCTGTGGGTTCTACATCTGTGGATTCAACCAACCACGGATGGAAAATATTTGGAAAAAAAATTGCATCTGTACTGAACACATACAGACTTTTTTTTCTTGTCATTATTCCCTAAACAAAACTATAACATTTACATTAATAGCACTTACATTGTATTAGATATCATAAGTAATTTAGAGATGATTTAAAGTATATGAGAGGATGTGCATAGGCCATACGCAAATACTTCACCACTTCATATCAGAGACTTGAGCCTCCAGGGATTTTGGTATGTGTGGGAGGTCCTGGACCCAATCCCCCATGGATACCAAGGGACGACTATCTCATTTTGAATTTAATTTGCATTTCTTCCATAACTAGTAAATGAAGTTGAGTGCATTCATGTCTATAGGCCATTTGGATTTCATTCCCATATTCTTTGCCCATTTTTCTACTGGGTTATATGTCTTTTAAAAAATAATTATAGGAACTCTCAATATTAGGAATATCAACTCTTCATCTTTCATATGCACTGCTGCTTTTCCCCACCATTTCATTTCTCCTTTTGTTTTAGTGTATCTTATACCATCCACTTTAAGTTACACAGTTTAATGTATTATTTTCTTTTAGCTTCCTCAGTCTCTGTCTTGCTAGGAAAGGTTTTTTTTACATTTTTTATTATTTCATATTTTATATTTATACCTTTAATTGACCTGGAATTCATTCTGTAATGCAGATGGCATTTAGCTTTGTTTTTTCCTGTGTTGGATGGTCATTATGTCAGCAATGCTATCCAATTTTATCTAGCTGAACCAAACTTTCCCACTGAGTTGAAATACTATCTTTGTCAAATTTTAATTTCTCACATATGTGTGCATTTACTTCTAGACATTTACTATGTTGCAGTAATATCTCTGTCTGTGCCTGTGCCAATTCTATTCTGTTTTGTTTTCAGTAGCTTTACAGAAACATTTGATATCTGGTAAGGCAAGTTCCTCACACTGTTCTTTTCCCATCACTTTTCTTGGCTTTTATCACACCCTCTTTCTTCTATGTGAGCCTTGAAATCATTTTACACAATTTCTTCCTAAAAACAAAGCAAACAAAAACCCAATGGACACTCCAGTGGAAAATGAATTCAACTCAAAAATAATTTTAAAGCATAAACACTTATAATACCATACTCTCCTGCCATCCAGAAATGCAGCCTTTGTTAGCAACCTGTGCTTTCTGTCTGGAAGACTCTTAAGACTTTTTTTTCACTGTCCTTGAAGTTTAGAAAGCCACTAAGAAATGTCAAAATGTTTTTCTTCTTTCATGACTTGATAAACCTTGCTGGTCTAGAAACTCAAGATAGTCTTCAGTTCAGAAAAAAACTTTTTTCTGCTATTAATTATTTTTCTTCTTTTTACTTCCTATTTTTTCTTCCAGAACTTCTTCTATCAGTACATGCTATGTGTCCCAGATTATGTCCTCCAAGTTTGTTATCTGCTTTCTCATGACCCCAATTTCTGCCCCTTGATCTTCTACATCATAATTTCAGTTCTCTTCAGTTCTCATTCTCCTAACCAGGTTATTAATTTTTAATTATCAACTATTTTAGTTTTAGAATTAAATGTTGCTGTACCAATTATTATCTTCCTGACAGTTCTCTGCCATTTCTGTTTTTTGTTAAAGTTCTCGCCTGTTTCTTGTATCCATCCTATTTTATTGAGACCTGCTGTTCTAAGACGGTCACAGGTGCTCCCTTCTCAAGATTACATTTTTCTTTGATGAGTTATTATTCTCTCTCTTTTGTGCTCCTTCAGCCTGCACACAGGTCAGGTTTGTAAAGA
>CM052443.1:87316545-87379494 GCA_028533085.1 Varecia variegata | reverse complement strand
GAATTTATTGTGGTTCACACAGAATGAAAGATTAAATCACTGTTGTATTACATGCAGCAATTAACCCAATTATTCTTCAAAATGGCAATATATTTGCTGCATAATATCAGTATCATCAAGCAGGAGTAGAAATTACATTACTCTAAATACACACCAGATGGCTCTAGGGTGACATGGTTATTAAAAAAATAAAGTCTTGATTGTTTATAGTTTCCCTACGGGCAGAATCTGTGTCTAATCTGTGTCTGTAATTTACCCGCAGCAGCCAGTAGAGGGACATAGGAGCAAAACAGATTTTAATTTATGATAATAGCTACAATTTACCATCCTTTTCAAAACAATATTCTCTGCTTATTTGTCTAAAAAGATTTGAAGTTTTCAATATAGGTCAAACAAAATGGTGACACTTGGATTTGTAAAGTGGGGACCAAGTGATTGGCAAGGACAAGAAAGAAATGAAATTTTGCAGGCAGATGCTCAATTTAAAGTTTAAAAACTCAGAGAAGTAAATTGTGCTGCTACTCAAAACGTGGTCTGAGTCTGAGGATATGATCTATCCCTCACCATTGTATTTACTTTGCCAGCCTTTTTAAATATCTATCCACGGGTTCATACCAACAATACTGTTACATTGTTCCTAAAAGAAGGAGTGGTGAAAATGCAACTTACAAATTAAAGGTTTTTTTAAGCATTGCTTAACTAAAACATTATTAGAATAAGGCTTCTCTTTAATTTCCCACCAAACATATTCTATCTACAAAAAGTACTGGAATAAAACATTCTTTTCATTCACAACAAAATTCTCACAGTGGAACATTAGTTAGCAGCTACCTCTTCAAGCATAAGAGAAATTATTTGCAACACCTTTATAGGTAAAAACAGACAAGTGATATCATGCCCATTTGGATCCTCCACTACTCACTCTGAATTTGACATCATGATGTTTTTATCTCTTTTTATTCTGTTTCCCTTCTGTACCACCCTCAGTCTCAATCTCACCTTGTACAAGAAAATGAATTTAAAAAATCACTGGCACCTTACTATAAATTAGTTTAATGCCCACTGGCATTGTTGCATTTTTAGTGCATGCCAAAAGGACACAAATTCTGAGAATGACTCCCTAATATTAATAATTCTTATACCTAAGTTGAATAGGTAATACAATAAAGAGGCCTTTTCTGGTCCTCTTAAAATCTTACTACTTACTCTATTAGGGTTTAAGGTCACCTTAACCAACATTACCAGAACTGCTTGACTCTTCTAGAAAACATTCTCTACACAATTAAAAAACAAACCCCAAAACCCCCTATCATTATTACCAACTTATGACCAAGATCTTCTAAATGTTCCCCCACATCCAATCAAAATATTCCTCTGTGTCTCCTCCATGTTAGAACACTGAGGTTTATTCCCGTCTGAAGTTATCTCTACTGGGAATTGCAAAAGTCCATTGTATTATAGTTTTAGTCAGTCAAGAACAAACAAAAAGAAAAAGAAGGAAAAAAGTGTTCCTTCATTATTCATACTATTTGAACAGTTCTGAAGCACAAACAAGTTATAAGGAAGCAATACTGCTAAACTGAATTGATCCAGAATAAATATCTTCCATTACGTAAGGGATGACAACTTTTCTATAAATACTGGCTTCTCAACAGAAATTTCTAGTTCTTATAATATCAAGACAATTGGAAATGAAGAACACTAGGCTAAGTTAAAAAAGCCAGTCACTGAAAAACAAGTATCGCATGTTCTTTCTTATTATATGTGGAATCTAGAACAACCAAACTCATAGAAGCAGATAGTGGAATGGTGGTTACACAGGCTGAAGGTGGTGGCAGGTAGGAATGGGAGATAGTGGTCAAAGGGTGCAAATCTCAGACAGAAGGAATATATTGGGGATTTTTTTTAGTTTTACTGCACAGCATGGTGAATATGGTTAATATTAGGGTATAGGCACACCTTGTTTTATTGTGCTTTGCTTTACTGCACTTTGCAGGTATCACATTTTTTACAAATAGAAAATTTGTGACAACTCTGACTCAAACAAGTCTATTGGTGCTATTTTTCCAACAGCATGTCTTCACTTCATGTCTTTGTGTCACATTTTGGTAATTTTCACACTATTTCAAACTCTTTCCCAGCTATTATTTCTGTTATGTTGACCTGTGATCAGTGATCTCTAATGTCAGTACTGAAATTGTTCTGGGGCACCACACACTGTGCCCACATAAGACAGCAAACTTAATGTTGTACGTGTTCTGATTACTCTACTGATCAGTCATTTTCTTTTCTTGTCTTTCAGCCTCCCTATTCTCTGAGACACAACAATATTAAAATCAGGCTGGTTAATAACCCTAGAATGACCTCTATGTGTTCAAGTGAAAGGAAGAGTTACGCATCTCTCACTTTAAATCAAAAGTCAGAAATTATTAATCTTAGTGAGAAAAGCATGTCAAAAGCTGAGATAGGCTGAGAGCTAGGACTCTTGTACTGGTTAGCCAAGTTGTGAGTGCAAAGGAAAAGTTCTTGATGAAATTAAAAATGCCACTCTGGTGAACACATAAGTGAAAGAAACTTACTGCTGATATGGAAAAGTTTTAGCAGGCTGTATAGAAGATGCCAGGGTTAAACCGTGTCCCTCTGTGCAGAATGTAGCAGAAGGATCTGGGCTTTGGGGGCATACCTGGTACAGGTCTTGTGTCTAGTAACTCTAGCTGTTACTCAATCTCTCTGAGTATGTTTCTCCATCTGTACACAGGCATGTGGTTCAACCTTGGCATCTCCCCCTCCTCCCAAGGTACTGAGTTACAAATGAGTCACTCCCTTGCTGCAGACAACATAAGATGGAACCGATGTAGTCTAAGAAAGGGATCATAATTCTTTTTCTTCTTCATTTGTATTACCCAATTGCAAAGTTATATGTGGGAATCTTGACCATTTCAAAGAAATTTCCACATAATCCTAAAACTCATTCATTGAAGATCACTTAGAGAAAACAGTGTGGCAGTTATTCCCATGGAGGACAACAGTTAACTTCTCTTAGGCCTCTGACTGTAAATGAGAATTATGGATAAAAAGTGGCTTTCTTTAGAAAAATCCTTAGAACTCATATTAAATGTAGTTCTTCAGGGAAAGTGGTTGAAGCTCCTTCTCTGGCCTTTAGAGTGTGATGCAACGTGAGCAATGGCAGATTCCTGGCATCCTACCACCCCTCCCACATGCTCCAATTTGCCTGGCCTATTCCATGAAAGAATCAAAGAATGATTAAACTAAAAAGCTTCTACACAGCCAAGGAAACAATCAACAGAGCAAATAGACAACCCACAGAATGGGAGGAAATATTCGCAAGCTATACATCCAATAAAGGACTAATAACCAGAATCTACAAAGAACTCAAGCAAATCAGCAAGAAAAAAGCAAACAACCCCATTAAAAAGTGGACAAAAAACATGAACAGATGCTTTTCAAAAGAAGATAGACACTTGGCTAAGAAACATATGAAAAAATGCTCAATATCACTAATCATCAGGGAAATGCAAATTAAAACCAGTTAGAATGGTTTTTATTAAAAAGTCCAAAAATAATGGATGCTGGTGTCAATGCAGAGAAAAAGGAATGCTTATACACTGTTGGTGGGACTGCAAATTAGTACAACCTCTATAGAAAACAGTGTGGAGATTTCTCAAAGAACTAAAAGTAGACCTACCTTTCAATCCAGCAATCCCACTACTGGGTATCTACCCAAAGGAAAAGAAGTACTTATATCAAAAAGACAACTCCGCTCAAATGTTTATTGCAGCACAATTCACAATTGCAAAGATGTGGAATTATCTTTGATGTGATTCCACACCAACCCAAGTGCCCATCAATTCATGAGTAGATTACAAAATGTGGCGTTTGTATACTATCTATGGAGTACCATTCAGCCATAAAAAGGATGAATTAATGCCTTTTGCAACAATTTGGATGGAACTGGAGACCATTTCCCTAAATGAAGTACCTCAAGATTAGAAAAACAAATATCACATGTACTCATTATTAAATTGGAATCAACTGATGAACACACATGTGCAATGAACACTATCTGGGTGATGGGCACACCTATAGCCATGACTCAAACATTGCAAAAGTGATCCACATAACCAAAAACACTTGTACCCCCATTGTATTTAGAAATAAAAATAAAATAAAATATCATGACTTTTAGCAGAACAATTACATTTAATTTTGCTTAGTCTTAAAGGATGCATCAAATACAGAGTTAAAAATAAAAAAATATTAACAAAGGGGGAAAACAGTGTACCATTCAGTACTGATTATCTGTGTAAAATGTAATAGAACAATTTATTGGGGTTGCAAAATGTTTTCAAATGCAGCAGGGTGCAACAAGATTCAGTTGATTACCTAAATTTTTCTAAATAGTCACGTTTCACTTATACGACATAGAAGTAAATCAAATATTTGTGTCTCAGAGGCAGTCTGTATTAGGTTTCCATACAAGAAGACATTGTAGATTTATTAGATTTATATAGTGAGTTTTCTCTGAACAGCTCAAAGTGCTTTATCCACAACATTTATATAAATAATACTAAACACTTCTCAAAATGGAATATGAGAAGAGTGAGAAAATAAGGACAAAAATGTACATGCAAATAGATCTAAAAGGGCCAACATGGAATAAATCAATTCATTCTATACACACTGCCCTACATATCTGTAAACAGTACTGTCATGTTGTCACTCCTGAGCTAGTAAACAGAGATGCCAAGCCACATCATTCCACTTGAGTGTGTGGTGATGCAGGCAAATGGTGGTCATTTCAGAGACTTAAATGGGCAGGTGGCCCATCTCCCACATTGGGGAGCCACAGTCTGCCATGTGAGACACACCTTCTGACACGTGACATCTCCTTGGAAATCTGCCAGATATAAAATTAAAGAAGAACATAAAGTGATGTATGTTTGTTATCTAGATCTACTTTCACTTGGAGGCACAAAAATGTTACTAAATATTTACTAGGCAGTTATAAAATGTATAGGGCAACAGTCAGGCTCTGGAAGAAGGATTATCTGTGTCAAGATTCTGCTCTTCACATAGAAGTAAATTATGAAAATTTTAGTAACACGTGATTGTTTCAGTAATCGGAGATGCACATAAATCTGGAAGTTTCCTGAACCATATCCTTTATGTCTCTTTAAGATAAGACATTTACTACATTATGGGAAACTGAATAGCACTGGAATGTTAACAATAGTGATTATTTGCATTGCATGGCATTTTGTACTTTCCAAAGGAATATACATGAATGAGATGTATAGTTTTCTTCATAGTCTCCTGAAAATACATCAAAGATTTAATTTAATTCCTGTGCTTCTGAAATAAATTAACTTAATAGATCTAATCATGGCTGTATGAATAGGTATTGAATTTAACAGACAGCCTTGCAGCTTCTTATCTCTTTCAGCAACCTAAAAATAACAACTGAATGGAATTTTCCCCCAGCTTTGATGAAAAGTACAAACATACATTTTCCGTCATCATCACAAGAGAGAGAAGCAGGTCCATGTACTACTTAGGATGAAACAGCATTTGATATGAACAGTATGAGCCTTTTCATTCAGACGTATTCGGCTGGGTCCTGGAATCTGAAATGTACAGATACAGCCAGACACAACAGCATGTCAGTGGCACAGTCAAAATACCACTGACAGATTTTGGGTGAGGGTACTGATTATTTGGAATTTAAGTTGAAAAGCAACCATTATTATGAGGGCTTCAAAAAATAATTTCTGTTAGAATCTAAGTTCAAGATGAAATTGAAAGACCATGAACTTCTAAGAATAGTAACCTGCTGAAAGTACCATCTCCTCCATGAATGTACTTTTTCCTTAGTTTCCAGCAATGTGATCATAAACAATAAATGCTAAAAAGAAAGGAACAGGGAGCTGAAGCTAAAGACTTCCCCAAAGACAAAGAATTCCCAGCAGGAGAATGGTGAAGTCTTCAGGGCCTTCATCTTGGCCTTTCTGCTCTGTCCTGTGCTCCACTGAGGTCAGTACAGGTGGCAGAGTGAGGGGTCAGCCCCAACCCTGAAGAATGGGCACGGAATCATACCGGCTGGAGTCAGTAGCTGTGCAAGTGTGCGCAAGTTACATGACCTCTCACAGCATGGCTGGGTTTCCGCCTACACATAACATGGAGATAGGAATACTACATATGGGGCTATTTCAAAGTAATCCCTTAGCCCAATGCCTGCTACTTGGCAAATACTAAATATTCTGCTAATTATCAAAGCTACTAACTGTAGGTGTAACATGGCAGCTCTAGAAGCATATGAAGGAAGTCAAAGTCAATTAAAATAAGCTCCATGTGGAGGGTGGGGGCAGTTACTTTAGAGTGGAGAAACCTAGTAAAACGACCCCATCCAGTGATCAAGGTTCACATCATCTGTGATAAGTCATGTTGATATCAGGTACCTTGATACAATATGATGAGGAGGGCACTACACTTCTGTGGCCTTCCTCCCAAGAACCCATAACACCAGTCTAGTCCTGATGAAAACAGCTGACAAACACAAACAGCAAACATTCCACAAAATGCCTGACTAGTACTCCTCAAAACTGTCAAGGTCATGAAAAACAAGGAAAGTCTGAGAATCTGTCATAGCCTAAGGAGACATGATGACTAAATGGAATGCTCTATCCTGGCTCTGATTCTGGACTAGGAAAAAAGACACAAGGGAAATGCCATAGAGATACGAATGTTTGGAATTTAGTTAACAGCATGGACCCATGTTGGTTCCTTAGTTGTGACAAATATACCATAGTATGTAAGATATTAATCACAGCAGAATCGGAGTGTGGGGCATATGGAAACTATCTGTACTAACTTTGCAACGTTTCCCATGAATCTGAAACTATTGTAAAATAAGATACTAATTTCAAAATAGGCTCCAGGAAAAATTTAGTATTCAACCTACGTGGCAACATATTTGACACCTTGAAAAGAAGACTGGGAAGTGCAATGGTGACACTGTCTGAGGACAAATCTGGTTCTGAATCATCCATAGGAGACATGTTATAATTTACAGCATTAAATAAATAAATACACTTTTCTATTCTTCAATACTCCCAAGACATGGTTAGTTCAATGCCCATATGGCCACTTCTAGCTTAATTAAATGTTAATCAAATGAGAACAATTGTTAGTCTTGGTAGGAACCAAAGGTTGGTTTTGAAGCCAAGTAAATGGGGATTCGAGTTTTGGCTGCAGCACTTACATCATAACCATCTAGGATAAGGCAACTCAACCACACTGATTGGCAGCATCTCCCCTATCAAACAGGTGCACTACCTCCCAAGGTTCACGGGAGGATTAAGCAACAGTAGAGCAGCATCTAGAACAGCAGATGCTCAAGAAATGTCAGTTTCCTCCCTTTCTACTTTTATTTTCAGCTACCGCCAGCCAACTGCCTGTGACATCTCTGCCTGGATGTCTCCCAGATACCTCAAATGCAACATATTTCAAACTACACTCCACTTCCTCTGGCTTACTCACTCCTTGACAACACGTTCTTCTCCCAGACCTCCCCAGCGCAGTAAATGGCATAACCAGTCCACCAAGCACCCAGCTGCTAGTGCCAGAAATGTGGGATCTTCCTTGATTCCCTTCTTTTTCTCACCTCACCACTCCCCCATCCAAATCTTCAGCAAGTCCTGTCCTTTCTACCTGTGTGTGTACTTCTCTCCATCTGCCTTGCCACCAACCTGTTCCAAGGAACAGCAGCCTTCACAGGTATTCTAACTGCACTTCTGCCTCGCACACTCAAGTTCCCATATTCGGCCAGAACACAGGTTTTCAAACACGAATCAGGGTGTGTCACTCCCAGTCTTCTTCTTTTTTTTTTTTTTTTTTTTTTGAGACAGGGTCTCACTCTGTTGCTTGGGCTACACTGCAACCTCAAACCCCTGGGCTCAAGTGATCCTCCTGCCTCAGCCTCCCGAGTAGCTGGGACTACAGGCATGTGCCATCATGCCTGGCTAATTTTTCTACTTTTTTAGTAGAGATGGCATCTCACTCTTGCTCAGGCTGGTCTCAAACACCTGACCTCAAGCGATCCTCCTGCCTTGGCCTCCCAGAGTGCTAGGATTACATTTTAGAATTCTTTACTCATTTGTCTGTCTCACCTCACAATTTTGTAAACTGCTAGAAGGAAGGGGAAGAGTCTTCCCTAATTAATAATATGACCCCGCACCTACCCCGGCATACAGTGGGCATCCAACTTATTGAATGAATGAATCAGTAAGGTACCTTTTGATTCTTATGAAAAGCACCATAAAAATGAAGACTCATAGCATGATTTTAATTTTCAGATCTTATCCTTATTTACTTATCCTAGGATAAGATAAAGAAGATAAAATTCACCAAGATGCTTACGGTTATTATCTTTTACTGATGAAGTTGCAGGTTATTTTGTTTTTTTATATTTCTGTACTTTCCAATTTCTCCACCATGAATGCATATTACCTCGATACTAGGGAAGAAATTTTATTTTATAATAAAACATAGTGAATTCATGATAAAAGTATAAGTTATTCCTGGGTAAGTGAACCTTCGTTTTCTTTTGTGCTGCAGTCTAAAGAGGTTCTTGTAATTTTATACTGTCAAATCGTTTCTGAAGTCTGAAGTTATTGTGTTAAGAAGCTATCTGTCAAGATCTGTGCTTGACAGACAGAAACTTCATGGAGTTTCCTGGATGAGATTTAGAGATAATAATAATAATACCTCCCTACCTTTGTCTTTGGTGAACTACAAAGTACCATAAAGATGTGGTTATGACCCTCCTCTAGTCTAGCCTCTATGCTACTAAAATCTTTAGAGGAGATGAAAATCTATTCTATTTATAAAATACATTAATATGCTGAAATATTAAAGCACTTTATTGTCCATAACCAAAGTGCCTCTTCTATCAGTTACCACTGCACACATGAGCAGGATGCTATTTCTTTATATAAAGATGCCAAAAAACGTTACGCTAATAATGACCCTGCTGTCATGTATATTCAGAAAGACAGGTTTATTTTTTATTTTTTTATAGTTTCAATGCCCAGCATTGAGAGAAAGACAGGTTTAGATACCCAAATTTCTATTTGTCAGAATGACCCAGAGTAGAAATGGAAATAATATAAATGAGTCAAACTCTAGAGGGTGAAGAATTCAGCCATAAGCCACATTTCCCGGAAATTTTACTTTTTCCAATGAAGCCAGCGTCAATCCTGGCCAAGATCATGGAGCACAGAGACCAAAGGGAAACGTGCAAATAGCCCTTGGAATTAACAGAGATGATTAGGCAAGAGGTCAGGAGTTGAGTGTATGTGAACCATAGCCTGAACCACTCAGATCAACTAAGACTTTAGAAAGGAGAAAGCTATAAGAGCCTTCACGGTCCCAAAAAGAAGGAAAGAAAACACAAAACCCCAAATTTTCTACATTTCTAAGAGGAGAGATGGAGGTGGGGGTCAGGAGGGAGGAATAAATTTGGGAAGGAGTAGTGCTACTTCTTGGAACTTCAAGAAACATCTTCCTGAAAGCACACGTGATGGGGAGCAATGACGGTGATGAGGTAGAAACAATACGTGAGCAAATCATGGAACCTCTCTGATTCTCAGTTTCTTCACTGAACATCACAGGGGTGTTACAAAGAAGAAATGGCGTAATGATATAACATGGGAAAGTGCTTTATTAGCTATCATTTCTCAGGCGCTCAATGCCTAACTTTCTAATTGAAAAAACAGGCAATGTGACACAAATGCCTCCCTGGAGAAATGTAGTAACTGGCTCCTTCTCTCTTCTTTTAGAGCCCAAATTAAAGGTCACTTCCCTAGAGAGGCTTTCTTGATCACTTACCAAAATTAAGTGTCAATTATTCTCTACTTGGCTCTTCAGTTGTTTTACTCATAGCTCTATCTCAACACCCAAGAATCTAATGTGGAAGAGGGTACAAATAGTACACCCGTTTTAAAGATGAGAAAACTGAGTCAAAGAAAAGTTTTGCTCTTAACTACCATGCTATACTCCTGATATAAATCTGAATTAAAAGTTGAAATTAACAAGAACAAAGATATTAATATCTAGAGTCAGCATTTGCCCAGCAGGTGGGGTAGGAGGGAGTGAGAAAAGACTAAAGGAAAGTGGAAGAGAATTATGAAATGCTTGTCATCTTGGAAGAAAAGAAAAAAAGGAGGGTACACAGGATTATCACCTGGGGCTGTGAGTGGCATGTCGCTGCTGTGGTGCCCAAATCCATCCTGTAGGGGCTGGCTTGTCCTGGCTGCACTGCCCTGGCTTCAGGGGCTTACCTGTCAGAGCGAGCTGGACGCAGATGCCAACCTCCTAAACCGCATGGTGTTCGCTCCTCTCACACCTATGCTAAATCAGTCTCCTGTTATGCTCTTTCATCTGTGCTTCTTTTAGAGGCATCTAATGCAAATGTAAAAGAATTAATCGTGATGAAAGCTGCCCAATCACAGTTGTAAGCTGGCAGAGCTTCTCCTTCCAGCCCTACCTGCAAATTGCTTAAAATGAAATACTATACCTTGGCATGATATGCTGTGTTCCAATGTCAGATTATTAAAGGCAACCTCTGTGTCCAAAACAGGACACACCCAGGGGGAGGGGTGTGTGAGCAGTTCTGAAAAGGAACAACAAAAGTTGGACCTACTTTTTTACTTAGCACAAGCCTCGTAACTTTATTATTACTGAATAAAGTTGCATTGAGAAATCTTTAATAAACAGAGACATATCTTGGTTCAAGTAATCAGTGGAATGTGTGGGGAAAATGTATTTAAAAATAAATTAGGGTATTTTTCCAGGACTGGTGGTGTTATTAGAGATTTATCACAGGATTTTTTCACAAAATCTTTCCTAGTGAAGGAATCTTTCCTAGTGAAGAATCTTTCCTTATGAAGGTTGAGACCCTAACTCAGTTCTCATGAGAGACTCTCCCTCAGCCTGGAAGAAGATGACCACAATCCCGAACATTCAGTGAGTTGACAAAGTTGACATGCAGTATCTTCCATTACTGTGGCAGGTGTCCAACATGGCAAATGTGGGGACCGCAGGAGCTGGTGTCCCTGCCTTTAAAATCACTCCCCGAGACCTCATCCCCTAGCAGGTGGACCCTAACATCTGCAAGGTCAGCCACAGGGAAATACACAGGTGCCCTCAAGCCACAAGTCTAAATAGTCAAAAGTTGTTAGTCAAGCTAATAAACCAGTAAATAAAATATTTTACCTTCCCACTTTGACAAATATACCTCCATGACAATAAAATTGAAAAAGGCATAAAGCTATGGGGTCTTTCTGTGATTGATAGCAAGATATCAAAGATGACTAATATTAATTGTGTATGTCTTGGTGTTCTTTTGATAGGTCAATGTTGTTTGCGTAATAAACACATATATAACTCCTAAATATTATGTTTATTCCTCATAAATATTATGTTGATTCCATAAAATCTAATTTTCTTTGCCTTCATTTTTGTAAAAGAATGTTGTTATAGTTACGATTTTCACATAAATTTTCTTTTTTGTGGCTTAAACAATAGAAATTTATTTTCTCATAGTTCTGGAGGCTGGAGGTCTGAGATCAAGATGGCAGCAGGGTTGGTTTCTTCTGAGGCCTCTCTCCTTGGCTTGTAGATGGCTTTCTCTGTGTGTCTTCATGTGGTCTTAACTCTGGTGTCTGTGTCTTAGTCACCTCTTCATTTTAAAATTTTTTTAATTGACACAAAATAATTGCATGTATTTATGGGATAGATGGTGATGTTTAGATACATATATATGGTGATCAGATGAGGGTAATTAGAATATCCATCATCTCAAACATTTACTATTTCTTTCTGTTGGAAACATTCGATATCCTCCTAGCTATTTGAAACTATTTGTAGGATAACTCTATTCATCCTACCTTGCTATAGGACACTAGAATGTATTCCTCCTATCTAGCTGTAATTTTATATCCTTTAACAAATCTCTCCCTATTCCCACCTTCCCAGCCTCTAGTATCCTCTGTTCTACTTTCTACTTCTATGAGATCAACTTTTTTATAGCTTCCACATATGAGAGTGTGAACATGCAGTATTTAACTTTCTGTTCCTGGCTTATTTCAGTTAATATAATGTGCTAAATTAGATAATCTTTCTTGAGTCATCATAGTTCTTAGATTTTTTCATTAATTTCAATTTTGATAGACTTTTTATCGAGGTAATAACTACTTGAATTATCAACACAATTTTTAAAATAAAAAATTCAGATGTGGCCATTCATTTTATTTATTTTTCATCATTATTATTTTTTTTTAGAGATGAGGTCTTGCTCTATAATCCAGGCTGGAATGCAGTAGCATGAACCTAGCTCACTGTAGCCTCAAACTTCTGGGCTCAAGCAGTCCTCCTGCCTCAGCCTCCCATGTATCTGGGACTATAAGTGCATGCCATCACACCTAACTTTTTAAATTTTTTGTAGAAATGGGGTCTGGCTACATGGCCCAGGCTGGTCAACTCCTGGCCTCAAGCAATCCTCCCACCTTGGCCTCCCAAATTGCTGGGATTACAGGCATGTGCCACTGTGCCCGGCCCCATTTTATATGTTATTTTACACTCAAACATAATGTAATCATATATGATAAGTTATGAGTTTTGTAGAAAATATAACAATATTTTAATTTCACCATTCAAATCACCATTTTAGTCCATTTCTATTATCTCTTAAGCAATATCTTTAATATCATAAAGCATTTGGGTTTTCTTCTTTCAAATTTTTGAAAGCTGAGTTATAAAGAAAAGCCAAAACAGCAGGATACTGGTGCTCAATTTATTGACATCTTACAATCAAGACTATTGCCTGACCTATGGTGGGTAGAACATAATGTCCGTAGAAAGTAGTTTCAGGATTACATACACATAAATTTTCCCTTTTATAGAGTTCCTGACATTTACTGGAATGCCACTTTTGTTGTTTTGCTTCGTAGTTTTTTTCTATTTAGTAACACCACTTTCTCTAAAATGTTTTCAAATATTTTTAAGACTTTTATCAAACAAAGTAACTATACTGATATTTCTGGGTTTTTATGAAATAAAACTTTTGTGAGCACAAAAGTAATAAGAGTTCACATCAAATGACCATGAATAGCACAAATTCAAAATTAGTTCCTGCAAAGAATATTATTTACTCTTTCTCTGTAGATATTGTTATAACACATAACTGTTCTAGTACATATTTTCTAAATTTAATCTAAATATTTTAATAACATTTAGTTGGCATTGCCAACATTAGGTGTCTGAAAGTGGCTCTAAGGTCAATTTTGATGTGTTTCATCAAGATGTTCCATATTTGGACAGAGTCAGAAAACAAGGTACATAATCTCTGAATTGTTCCAAAGAATGTCATTGCTATGAGCATACCGGAGGCTACACTTCCTAATAACAAATACACTAAGAAATTTCAAATAAGCTATTTGAAAATAAATTGTATTTGACTTTGGAATATATTTTATGATAATATGTAATATAACTATGCTTATTATTTTTTTATTTAGAAAGGAAATTTAAAAATATACTTTGTAAATGTGATTCTGGGTTTATTAATGGATAGAGTAGAAAAATACAGTTGTTCAAAAGAGAAGAAAATATGACTGAAAACCTGACCATGAAAAATTGCCTACAGATCACTAAGAGTTGATTTTGTTTCTTATATCATAATTGAAATACATTAAATAAATTTTTAAAATTACAATTGAATGTCTTTGGACTTAGATTCTGTGTGTTAGATCTCTAAGTCCTTGTAGAGACATAGTGCAGACTTTCTTGCTCATCAGAATTCCAAAAAAGTGGACACAGAATATCCTCATTTTCTAGCTACAGTTATGGAGTAGCAGAAAATAGACACCCTTAATGCTTCAGTATCAACTCATTGGATGCAAGTGTCCCAGCTCAATCTCCTTTCCAACATCATCTCATCAAAGCAAGTTTTGCTTCTTTCAAAGTTCTGAGGGAAATTAACACTAGAGGGCGCTAGCAGTTTGCAACTTCAAGGCTTCTAAGCCAGGAACACCAAGAGAGTGTGTGTGTGTGTGTGTGTGTGTGTGTGTGTGTGTGTGTGTGTGTGTGTGTGTGTGTTTGATTTTATCTGAAGGATACCAAGGCCAATTCAGTCCCTGAAAATGTCTCTTACCATCACAGCCCAAATGAAGCAAGATTGTGAACCCACAAATGCATCTTCTCTGAATTCAAAAGGAGAGAAAACAAGAATCTCACTGGCTCTAGCAGTCTAATAGTCTATCATCTAACCAGGTGAAAAAGACAGTAAATAAATTCCAAGGTGAGCAAAGAGGGAAAAACAGAGCTTGTAGCTTACGGTTTCTTTCAAGTCATGCAGATGAGTGAATTTTTGGTGTGGTGTGTTCATGAGAATTTCTGCCAAACATCAAACTGTCAAGTGCTACATTATTTTAAGTCAGGCTAAGTTGATGTTTGATACAGTGTCAGCATAAATATAAAAGATTCCATTATAAATCACATTTCAAATTGCTGGTAATTTGCATTTAGGACCATGAACTACAAATTCTACTAATAAGGAAAAATTTAAAATATGCGTTTCAGATGTCATATTTCCCCAAATCTTTGCGGTGTTACGACCAATGTGAAAACTTTTCTTTTTTGGATGTTGAAGCATATCTCACCTGGTCTCAGCAATTGCCTGACTGACTGAGGGTCACTGTCCCTACCAAAAAGGTGAAACTCACTCTAGAACTAGAAGTTGTCTTGCCTTCGGATGAAAGACAGCTCAAACTCTACACATTATAGGAAATGCATAATTTAATAGCCTCTTGTACTTTTGAAATGCAGACATTTTAAAAAGAACTAATGCCAATTTGCATATGTATTTGCAATTGCAAGGACAAGATTGTACTAGCCATTACAATTTTTAAAATTGCACTGCCACCTAGCCAATCTAGTCTTCTCCAAGTCAGTAGGATAAATCTGGCTTCTTGAAAAAAGTGACAGGTAAAATATTACTTCTCCTATGAAATTTTTTTTGGTTGTCAATTCAAGCTAGTCATAAATACATTTGCTACATATGACCTATTCTAAGCCTTTTCAAAGTTTAAAATCATGGGCCCACTTGGAATTTAGTCATATCACACAAGAAACACTGGCCCAAGAGATCAAATCATTGCCTCAACTGCACAGAAATGCTATAGAGGGTGAAAATTATTGTTAATAATATGTTTCTTTATTCTTGCCCCAATCTTTACTTCCTGATCAATATCAGACTCATGTGATCTATGATCACTCATTCATTCACTCATGCAACAATGTCTGCAGTTACTCTGTTAGCTGTTAGAGAAACAAAAACTTATAGACGAAAACAGAACCTCTCACAGATAGACAATGGCCTAGCTCACTTTTGTTTTGAGATCCCATATATATTTTCAAAAATGAATGAGAAAAGAATAGTGTCAAAATTGTGGTACATTTTAAATGTTTATATAGCATAAACTAATGCCTTTAATGTAAAAACACAATGTAATATGAGTGTGTTATTTGTAGGATAATTACAGAATATATGAAAAAATAATTTATAGTACTTATAGGCCACGTGGCCTAGTAAAAGGACACAGATACACAGTTATATATCTTTCAGTTCTTACAGTGTATCTCTGTGGCTGTGTATGTAACTTCATAGTCAATCGTATCATTTGAGGTCCTTTGAGCAGGTGAGGGCTGGACCAGATGGCCCTCATCTTACCATGATAGGGTATGGATTTGATTCTTGCCTTCAGAAATCTTGAATTGTTAACAAGGGGTCAATTTTCCCACATACCTTTAGGGTACAAAATTAAGTCAGCTCTGAGGACCACATTTATTACAATAGAGAAGAACACGCATCAGAGAGGCAGTCCCGAGTCTTGCTGGGGGAGTTGTCTGGAACTTGAAGAATGGAGTGGCAGTTGTCCATCGGGATGGCAGGCAGGGTACATCCAGGCAGATGAGAGAGCATGTGTGAGCACATAGGCATTTGGACAAACATGGAATAGTTGGGAACTGAGAATCCCATAGGAGTCTTTTCAGCAGCAAGGATGGATTTTGGGCTTCGGGGTATAAGAATTACTGTGTACCCAAATGTGTTCAGTTTGAAAATCTAGGCTAGACATTTACAGAAAAAGGATCTGATCGTGGGCCTCTCTACTGTTCCAATATGTATATGACTCCCAGTCCTCTTTATTTCCAATTCTTCATCTGCAGCTAGGACCCCAGAGGACCTTAGCATACTAGAAAGAAGTCTGATTATGGAGTTCTAAGACCAAGAATCAAGTTTTGTCTCTGAAAGCACTAGTTCTTTCTCATCAGCATTTGGGGAGAAAATGGTATCTAACTTGCTTACCCCCACGATGGGGAACGTGAAGTAAGGTAGCGTACTGGGCAGTGCCTTGTGAACTATAAAATCCTGTGTGAACATAAGTCTTCTATCTTTTCTCAAACACGTCAATCTTCCTCCTACCACAGAGCCTTTGCATGTGCTACTCAGTCAACCCCAAACAGTAAGTCTTTTCCCATGAGGCCCAGGTGTAAGTCTCTTCTTTTCAGGACCTGGCAGATCAAAGGGCCCAAGACTCAAATACAAAGATGTCGATATATAGCCCTTGTCCAGATTTGGTTCCAGAATTTCCCCTATGCCCTAAATCTGCTCTCAGTGGCTTCATTTCCTCTCTTGTTTTTCATACAAACTAAGCAGAGTTATGACTTCTATCCCTGAATGAGACTTTTATTCCTGGCACCCTACGTCAAAATCAAAATGCGCTTCCCACAGAAACACTGTCATGGAAACAGGTGCAGTCGAAACCACACAATTTGTTTTCAATTTCATGGCTTAACTGGGTTGGTTGTTGAGAGCTGGCCTAGGAATTACAAAAACCATTTCCCACATTGTTGCTTTGGGGGATGTATATTTTAAGTTTCATTATCTGATTTTCAAAGGAATGTCTGAAGCCATACTTATAAGATGCAAAGCTTTGTAAAAGAAAGAAAGAAATACAAATTACACAGAAGATACTTTTAGCTTCAGATGCTGAAGGGATGGTGGAACTCTCCTCTCAAATTAAAGAAAGATTTTTAAGAGATTCCTGCATTTTTGCAACCAAAGGCACATCACATGTTCACACAGTTGCCCGCAGATGTCACTGTGGCTGAGTGTGAGGATGTGGTCGGCCAGCGGGAGATTCTCATCCCTGAACTAGAATGCAGAGTTTAGAATGGGATCATAGCGGGGTTTTTATTTCTGTTTTTTTAATAAGATATTCTATAACAGAGACACTAACGCTAAACAAATAAAACTTCTCTTTTATTTTTTTATTTGTAATGCTCTATTTTATTTAACGAGAAACAAACAGGAAAATTTATTAATAGTTATCAATGCTGAATGGTTGTACACAGTTGTTAGATGATTATTGGTATTAACATTTTCTGAATTTTTTATAATTTCTTTTTTTTAAAATTTTAACTTAAACTTCTCTTTTAGAACAGTGGTTTCCAAATTTTAGGTGGCTGCCCATTTGGCTTATGAAATCAATTTAGTGGGTTTTAAGACCCATAACTTTAGAACGAAATGGAAAAAAAAAACAGGATTGAAAGAAAATATCTGAGAACATTCTATGTATTAAGGGTGTTATTTCATGAAATATCTATTTTGTGTGTGTGTGTATGTGTGTGTATGGAGGGGAGCAATGTATTTCTTACTGTTTGGGTGGTCACAGTCACAAAATTTTTGTAAAAAATGCTGACCTAGAAGTTAACAAAAAGAGCCATGGAGTTAGAAGACATGTTAAGAGTAAAGAGGAATTGGTGACTGTGAAAATGTCACTGCTTTGGAGAAAAGCAGATAGAAAATAAATTGAGGGGGGTTAAAGATTTGTGACGATCAAATATAATAGTATTCCAGGGTTTAGACAGGTGGTCTAGGGACTCTGTCTTTGCCCAGGCAGTTTGGGCTCATGCTAAATGTGGCTTAAATACCACTTCCTCAGACCTGCTTTGTCACTCCTCTTGCTACAATCTCTCCTCCTCCCTTTCACCTTTCCTTTATAGCACTTATCACAATGTGTAATTATATATTTCTTTGTGCATTTCTCTAATGTCTTTCTTTTTGTCTCTAACTAGGCTTTAAGTTACAAGTTTCACTGCTGTCATTGATTACTGCGTAGTGCCTGGCCAGCACTCAATTAATATTTAAGGAAGAGATCTTCAGGAGAAATTGTGAAAGACTTTAAGACAGGCAAAAAAAATTTACTAGGTGCCCTGCCTAGTGCACCCTTCTGAGTTATCTGAGCCATTCATTGCCCTTGAGTTATTTTATAACTCGGTGAGTTGTAGAAAACTGACAGTAATGTCAATGATTCCTACCCACAGAAATGCAAATGAATCTTGGTGAATATGCAATTGATTAGTACCCTAGGGATATTAACACGTTTTGCATCTACTAAAAAATTCATCTTAGCATTCCTGGAAGATAGATATATATATATCTGTGTTCTTTGAGTTCTCTTTAAAACTAGTTGTAACATTTCACAAGCTCTCCTCATTAATTAATAAGTTAAATAAAAACTTTGACATGCGTTTTATATTTATATTTTATGAGTCATGAATTAAACTTTTTTTCAAAAAAATTATATCCTGATAAGAAGGAAAGGAGGAGAAAAGAAAGAAAATGGCGTATTAGCTAAAGAGTACACGTGCCCATTCTTGAGGACTTGCGTGACCTGGCTGTGATCACGTTAAGAAAAATAGGCTAATGAAGGGAAGAGAAGGAAGGCATCAGCAAGAAAGTCTGTTTTATAAGCAGAACATGGGATAGCAATGTAGCCCTCTCAGGAAGCAGACTTTGTTTTAAACAGATACATGAACATAAATATAACATGTGAGAAACAATACATGTTTCTTCCACGTATTCTGTCCTGGCAAGGCATATCTATTTTTAAGATCCACAACCTGGAGAACCTGACACACGCAGAGATGATTCAGAAAACAGTTATAATTCTCCACTGTCTATATGCAAGCTGGCATAGGTCCTACGTAGTTCCCATCAAGTCACCAGCTAGCAAAATTAACTGATTATCCACTAAGGTATGTCACTCAAGTAAAACAAAGAGGAAGTAATAGGGAGAAAAGTCAGTATTATCCAGCTAAAAGTAGTTGGCGGTGTGTTTAAATGAACAAGGAATCTATTTCAATAAGAAAAATTAAATCAGCAAAGCTAAAACTTGCATTTCTTAAAGATCATCACCCTATTAATTAAAATGGCTAAGATGGTTAAATTGAATTCAGATGGTTTACTTAGATTCAAGAACTAAGTTAATCAGGGATTCCCTATAGCTTTATAAAATTAAGCTCCATTTACTAAATCTAGACACAGAGTTTAAACAGGGTTTGGTTTTGGTTCCATGCATGGTCTAAATATTTATAATAGGTCTCCAATGAGTGTTCACATAACTTTGAGTAATAGGTACTGATTCTATAACAAAAAGGCATTATACAACACATTCCAGAGTAACATAAAATGCATAAATGTGCCATATTCAGCAGAACAATAGTGAAGGTTCTAATAATGATATAATGCATAATAATGAACGCAAGTGGTTTCTTTCAGTCATCATAATCAAGTCTGTCTGGCATGAACTTTGTGTGCATTTTTATCTTAAAACTTTTTTTCAACTATGAGGAAAACATATAACAAACATTACAGAAAGACAGAAAAAAACATGTATAATGGTCCTGCAAATTTATACAATGCAGATTTGAATTTGCAACACAGAGACACACATGCACACATCAAATCTACATTATAAGCAGTAAAGAATACTTCCCTGTATATAGCATGTCACAATTCACAAAACATCTTTGAGTATGTTGTCTTCATAAAACCCCTGTAAAGTCATTCAGTGTTTTCCCCATTTTATAGATAGAGAAATCACAGTCAGATTATCCCCATTTTATACATGAGGAAATCAAGGTGAGAAGTCTGGTTTGTGGCCATAGAACTGAAAAGAGGAAAAGTTAAACATTAATCAAGGTCTTCCCTTTCCAATTTTCATGTTTCAGCCTCTAAACAAAACTCATTTAGGTAAAACAAAAATTACTATGGTATTTTATTGATTATTACAATGAAAACTACCCATACTGCCTGGGTTAGAGTCCCAATTCCACGCTTGCTGGCTATGCGATCTTACTCAATTTACTTATCCTCTCTATGCCTGGTTCATTAGCTACAAATTGGGGATAATAATATTGCCTATCCCATACCATTGTCGTAAGGATTAAAATATTTATGAAGCACTTAAAACTGTGCCTGGCATCTAGTAAATAAAATCAATTTCTTCTAATTTCAGCTTAGCAAAGTAAGACATTTGCCCTGAGGACCCAGTAGGCACGTACCTGATGATCCGTGGGCTGCAGGTGCAACCCACACACTTCAGTGAGACAGAGCTTTCCAGCATCAATGCCTAGACTTGTCTCAGGAATCCTGCCACCAGGGTCAGAGCGCTCCCTTCTGTGTCTTTTGTTGAGCAATTTCATATCCTTCTTCCCAAGGACACAGAGGACCTCTGCCACTTGAGACTCAGTTTCTTTCTAAACTGGGGTAATGAGTATATATTTCAAGAAGTTATACTCTTTTATAGTTTTATTTGCTGTAAAGATCAGCTGTCACTTGTTGAGTACTCAGTAAGTGTAAGACACTGTTCTAAGTGTTTTCAGCAATTTTTGTACCCCTTACAAAACGCACTTTACCTCCATTTCATAGGCAAGAAGGCCTGAAACTCTGAGGAGTTCATCAGTCTATCCAAAGACACACAGTAAACCGTAAAACTAACATTGAACTGGTTCACAGGTACTGTCTAATCCTAAAATCTACACTAATGACATACAAGACAGTGCTTCATCTTAGAGCTAAGTTATGCAGTATTTATTTATCCTGTCTTGTTTTTTAATACTCTATATTTTCCTAGGGCCAAATTGTGCAATATTTATTTACCTTATCTTGCTTTGTTTTTTTAATACTGTATATTATTTCAATAGTATGAGACCTCTTATAGAAATATATAAACTAAATAAAAGTTTTCTAAGAGGATGAAAAACAGAAAATAGAAATGAAGCCAGATAAAATGTTAACATATAAAATACATGCTATAAAGGTATGTAAAATGACTAGCATTGGACCATGAATTCTCCTTCTCATGAGCACTAAAGAGTTTAACTTTTTATCCTCTATTGTGGGAGGATCATGCAACATTAAGATTATGTAGGACTCCAGCATGATGCATGTTCAAGCACACACTAATTGTTGCTGAATGGAGTTGCACTGAACTATTGGACCAACCACTCTTAATTAGCCAAACAGACTTAAGTTCTAATCCCAATTTGGTCACTAACTAGCTGGATGATTTTAGGCAAGTTACTGAACTTAAGGCTCAAATTTTGTTACCGGTAAAATAGTACTTATCTCACATGCTGATTGAGCGCATTAAATGAGATACCAAATTATAAGGTACACTCTTTGACAAATAACATAAGTGTTCAATAATTGATAGCTACTGCTATTATGATAATTTTGTGATCTTTTATTCCTTTTCTCCTCTCCTCTTCTCTCCTTCCTTTTTCCTCTCTCCCTTCTTGTCTTCTTTCCTTTCTTTTACTTTACTTCTTTTTCTGAATGGTCACCTACAGGATGAATTTCAACTGTGTCCAGGTCAAGAGATTTCTAGGTACATTAGGGATCGGCTCTACTTGCCAACTACTATGAAAGGAAAAGTCAAGGATGCAAAATAAGTAAATATGATGTCTGTTTTTAAGGAATTTCTATTCTTAATGAAGCATCAACAACTATATATTTTAAGGTCTAAAAGATGGGAATATAAGAAAGGATAAAGCAGCTTAAAGAGAGCTTAAAAGTATCTGGTAAATAGATCATTTTGACACAATATAGCTAATCCAGGCCTAAACGTCTGCAGTGTTTCATAGCATGGAGATGAGAGGGACAACATATAATAATTAGAAAATATAATATAAATACACAGTAGGGGCTATGAGAACTCAGTGAAATAAAAAGAGAACAAAAGAGGGTTTTTACTGATGGCTTCATTAAAGAGAAAGGAGAGAAGGAAAGCTAAGATAGGGAAAGCAGGCAATATAGGACCCATGGGCAGCAAACATGCTTGGGGACACCCAACTCCCTTGGCTCCATGTCAATCACCCGTACAGCTCTAAGAATATAAATCAAACAGTGTATGTGTAAAATTCCTCAAATCAAAGAGGACAGCAGACGAGGACAAAAAATATATAATATATCAGCTTCTAAGGGACACCTTCCTGGCCAGAGGTTTCAACTTTGGGCTTCTGCAATGGAAAGATGATCCACATTGAACAATAAGATAACACAAAACTCATGCTGGGAAGTTTCCATGTCAAAAGTTAAGTACTTGGCTTTTGTGAAGAAATCTCTTGACCTCAAATCTCCCGAGACTATAATTTTGGAAGAGAATGCTAGTATTTTCTTGCTCCAGAGCATGTGAATGAATTCACAGGAGAGAAGAGCGTGAAGTACGGGAAGAGCACAGGCTTTGGAACCAGGAGACCTAGCTCAGCTTTTTCCCTATGGAATCTGGACCATTTTTTCTGACCCTCTGTGTGTCCGTTTTCTCAGGGTTAACATTAGAATTAATCCCAGTAACTGTATATCATCTAATAGAGATGAAATGTAAGAGACACTAGAACTTTTGTTTTTTGAGGCTTATTTGAAACAGAAAAGGAGAACGTAAATCCATTATTGCATTTATTTAACAATGATGATAACAATAAAGAATAAGTTTGTTTTGGAAATACAAATTTTTAGAATTGTAAAATCATCCTAAGAAGTTATTGTATATTTTCATTGTCACTTTTCTTAGTTCTGAGTTCAATTAAATTTGTAAACTGTATTTCTAAGAGCATGATAGTATATATAATTGTATCTCATGCTAAAAGATTTTCATGGCCTTTTAATTGTTTGAAAATAGTAAAATCAATGTTTATATGCCACCCTAGGCAATAATTCTGTCAGATCTCAGTTACAAAACAGGACTGAGCTTGAGCTCTCCTTGGAACAGAGCCCTGCTAGGAGACACGAGGCATGTCCAGAACTTACCTCGGTAGATCCACTATGGATTTGGTTACGCTATCCCTCAGATCGTGGGAACATTGAATCATTGAAAAAGATGATTTTGGTATTACAGTGCTTGTGGCATTCTGTCTGTTTAAATGCCCAATTCTAAAGTCAACTCCACTGCATACATTACTCCTTCCAAATGTCACAATACACAGTGAAGAAAAATGAACAAAGATCTCACATGCTTATTCTAGAACAAACAAGTCTGAACAGATGGAGCTTCTCAAGTCTTATGTTAGAGTTATCATCCAGGACGATCAGATTGCTGGCTTTGCACACCCTTTGCTTCACTATAGCCAATAGATTCTCCTCCCTTGTGAACTTCTTGGTGAATTTACACATATCATTCTGAACAATGTAAGGCTTCTGGCAACTCAGTCTTTAGATGTTCAAATTGACTTTTCTGGAAGTAGTATGGTATAATGGTGAGCAGGGAGGGTTAGGGGTCTTACAGACCTGTGTGGATCTACTTGCTAGGCATGGAAGTCACTGGACTTCTCAATTTTCTCAAGTGAACACTGTATTCATCACATAGGATTCCTTAAGTAATAAATGAGAAAATTCCAAAGAGCAGTTAGCTCACAGTAAGTATTAAACAGTATCATTAGTATTAGTATAGTCTTATTAAGAGAATCAGAGGTGATACTTGATACTTAATGCCCACCTGAAGTTGACAGGATCTCAGACTCTCCTGTTTCCATCTATGGACTAGTTCAGTGAGTTACATTGCTTCTCTCCCCATCAATTATCTGTGTTTCTTTTGCTAACGTGTCAACCATGGGGGGACACAGAGGTTCTCTTTCCTTTTCAGCTCTATTTGTAACACAGAAACATGGGGATGTAGGGCAAAGTTGTCTTTTTTTTTTTTTTGAGATAGTGTCATGCTCTTGTCGCTCAGGCTGTAGTGCAGTGGTGTCATCACAGCTCAACTCCTGGGCTCAAGCGATCCTCCTGCCTCAGCCTCCAGAATAATTGGGACTATGGGTGCATGCCACGATGCCCGGCTAATTTTTCTATTTTTAGTAGAGACAGGATCGCACTCTTGCTCAGGCTGGTCTAGAACTTCTGAGCTCAAACAATTCTCCTGCCTCAGTCTCCCAGAGTGCTAGGATTACAGGTGTGAGCCACCACGCCCATCCAAAGTCTCCTTTTTGATCAGATTCTGCCTCTGATGGTGTCTGTGTGTAAATCTCAGGCCAAATGTGAGCCACACTTGCATTAACCGCATCTGATCCTGCAACCTACATAACTTTGCTTCTCACTGTCTCCAGTCTTACCTTCCAGGATGGTCTGTATTTTCCCTATCCTTGATTTTCTGTTATTAGATATTTTTCTACCTTATAATATGTGAATTTATGAGTTATAAGCTGCCTCAAAGCCTTTATGAATACATATGTATATACATAAATACATAATCAAATATGTTTTATTCTCTTGATAGCTCAACTCTAGGGCCTCGTGTTTTAGGAAGCCCAGTGCTCAATTTTCTGTATCTAGTATCTAGATCCAGTATCTACACAATCTAGTATCTATCCTGGGCCTAGGCTTTTGGTACAGTTATCTTTCTGCTTTTTTGTATCAGCCAATTTCTTCCATTACATAGACCCTGTATTGTTTAATTATCATTTAGTAGATTTAATATGGATGACTTTATCAAATATACTTGTCCATCTTCAGTTAAAGGGGCTTGGAAAAGGCACCAAAACCATCATTTGGTGCAACCTGGAACTCATGTTTGGGCAGGTGAATGCAGAATGTATCCCCCATTCTCTCAGTATCCCATTAGAGGCATCCCAGAGCTGAAGTGCAGCTAGATGCACTATGGTGCTAGACTTCAGCAGGGGGCCTCTGGCAGAGCTCATTGTCCTTTTAGTCTAGAGAAAGCATGAGCATGGCCTTATGGGATTCATGGACTGCTTTAGGACCAAAGTTTGAGCTTGGATATAACCTGGTCAGGGGAGAGCTGGGCAAGGTGGCTACCTGACACCTGGAGACCTTACTAGTTCCAGAGCTTTGTGTCCCATGAGAATTGAATTTGTGCATGACCACTCCTTATGGGAGGCAGCATCCCTGATTCTAGGTAAATAATTTCTGGGCACTCTGTAAAAAACTCTTGGGAACATTTATATGATAACCCGCTTACTTCTTTTATCCATCCATCCATCCATCCATCCACTCAACCCACTCAACAAAAGATTGTGTGTCCTCTGTAGACAGAGACTGGAGAAAAGAAATAAAACACAACAACAAATAAGACACGACCCTGGTCTCCAAGGAGTGCATTTAGCCTTGAAGAGAGAAGCATATATGCAAATGAATAAGGGGACAAAAGTGTTACAGGTGCAGGGATAGAGGTGTGTTCAGGGAGGCACAGAAGAGGAGTCATCCCTTCTGCTGGGAGTCAGGAAAGCCCTCATCTGGCTCTTGAGAGATGAGGGAGTATCTGCGGGTTGGGCATGAAGAGAGGTTTGGAAGGCAGGATCACATTCCAGTGGGCAGAGAGGCTTAAAGTAATAAATAAAGTCCAGTGATGTGACCAACTTAAAATATAATTAAAATATTTTTGGGATCATCATTTGTGGGACTATACACACTGGCTCCACTGAAGATTAAGCAGATGCATTAAAAGAACATTAACAGTAACTGAGGTTTGTATAAAGTCCCGAAGGCTAGTTTGGGTAGTTAACATAAATTATCTTCAAAACAATTTTTTGAGTTTTATATAGCCTCATTTTTGTTGCCGTTGTTCTTTCAAATTGAAGAAATAAGAAACCTGTTTGAGTTATTTTGGGTCACGCAGCTTTAATATGTTAGAAGTAGAATTTTAATCCAGTTCTTTTTAACACTACATTCACATTTTTCCTCTACAACTTTGTGTTTGTCTGGGACATGCATGGATTTTTATCTATTATTTATAACCCAGTTTATATGCCATAATTATTGCATAATCACTGTACATTACCCAATGATCGCAATATACGCATCCCAAGTAATATGCTAACAGCAAATCATACTGAATATTTTTTTAAATAAAAGTCTATTTAGAAAGTATATCCATTTAACATACAAGATTTAAAAAGAAGACAAAATTCACTGTTGGTAAGTTAACACATGTCAAGAATTTCTAAGTGCTCTGTATATATTTTCCATGATGAATTCTCAAAGCAAAACAATGATATGGGCATTATTATTTCTGTTTTGCAGATGGAAAAACCTAGGATTAGTAGGTGTGATAACATATTCAAAGTCATACAGTCGATGAGTTGCAGAAGCAGGATTCGGATTCAAAGTAAGATTCTTTTGGATCCCAAACCCCTCACTCTTACATATTATACTATACAAACAAGACTAAAGCAGAGTAGAATGGTCTTTTTCTTATTATTTCATTAGTTTTATATGTACAAAAGCCCTGGGGTAGTCTCTTAAATTCCTGTTCTTATCTCAATAAAACAAGATGAAACGTTTTTGAGTCCACTGTTCCTTCTAAGGGCATAAAATTGTATAGTAGGGAAAGGTGGAGCAGGGAAAAAGTAAAAGAAGAATGTTCTGAGGAACCTTCCAAAGATATTTGGCAAAATCCAATTTGACTCCTATTATTGAGAAAATATCATAAAAATACATGAAAGCAACTAAAAAATGAATAATGATGAAAGTAAGTTAGCATAACGAAGCACACTCTCCTTAATCAGAGATAACCCAATGTCATCCAATACAGTAGACATGCTGCAAGGTACATGGCTAGAATCATCAAATTTATGGCTCAATGAGATTCCCAAATGGAAACAGGCAAGCATTTCCTTAACAAAGCCAATGTGTTGAATTCATTTCTGGACCAAATTTCACTCTCTGTGGGAAATCACTTTCCTCAAACTCCAAAACACTGTTTGATAAACTGTCTATGCTTTCAGTAAAAAAAACTGACATCTTAAGTTATAGTACACCAAGAAAAATATATGAATTTTCAAAGGGACCCAATCAGGAAATTTTCCAGCTTGAATATTTCATATAAATAACTTGATACAGTTCCTCAGTGTTGAAAAAGATTAGCAGAGGTGAAGACTAGAACACATGCATTAGAGAAGGCATAATTTTGTCTCTAATCCATGCAAAGTACATGATGATTCTGAGGACCACTGTGTTTATTTCTGCAGAATAGGAAAAGTACATTGAAAGAGGTCATCGTGACTATTTCTCTTTAATTCTATTTTATTTACCTTTTTATTCTATTGCTTGGAATTACATGAAGAAGAAAAGAGATGTGATTATTTTTATATAAATTAAACCTATTAATTTTCAGCTTAAACATAATTCATTGGAAATTGCCCTGAAGAAGCACTCTATTACATTTATTTATATGTTGCAAGGTTTCCCCAAACACAATAGCATGAGACGTAAAATATATTATCTGAGTGAAGGATTACTGCAGCATATCAAAGTCAAGTGACACATACAATAATGCATATTTGCAACTCTAAGTTAAATGACAGTACAGACTATTAAAGGGTGTGTGGGCTTATTTTCCTAGGTATAACTGTGTTTCGGTATGCAATGACTTTTAGAGATTTTAAACTTCACACATAATAATCCTTTTAAAATCAACATTATAATCCCTTTGGTATTTCAAAGGGGAACATTTTTCCTTTATTTATAAAGCTCCAAAAGAAAATCAAATTCATTGTTAAAAAAAGGATAATAATCAAACCCAAACATTAAGATACAAAATAACATTCTCTGATTTGTTGGTTGCTTTTACAAATCCATTTTAAAAGGTGTTCATTTGGTATATTACATAGTCCTAAAGTTTACTTGGGTTGTTATAGTTTGGGTTTCTCCTCTCTCTCAACAGGACTAATGACTTGGAGGAAATTTATCTGAGAGCCATCAAGATTATAATAAAAATAAAAATGGTACACAAGCCATAGCTTCTCATCATATAAACAAGAAGTGCAAATAATAATTACAGATCAGCTATGACTATTTCCCAGGTTTTTGACTACAATTCTACTTGTGGTCTGCTTGAAAATAAATGAAACAAAAATCACTTTGAACCAGAAAAGCAACTATCACCTTGGCTGGGAATGGGCACCTAGTTTGAAACACATTGCGTCCAGTGCATCTAGGACCTAACCCTGCCATGTGATCCTATTAATGAGAGCATGGATGGGAAGTGCAGAGGAGCTGAGGGGAGATGTGTAGGTGGGAATGTGAACTCGTACTCACATTACAAACAAAATATCTAGCCACTACCAGTGTCAGGCTTTTAACCTTCAGTCTGTCTTCTTTCGATACTCGTTTATTGCATTCGAAAACCTTAGCACTTTCTTAAACTCTCAGAATAATGATCATTATAGAATGCCAGGATTCTATAGAATGCCAGCCACTCATGGGAAGATTAAATTTCAGAGTCCTCTTTTTTCAAGATAGTAAAATTAATGGAATGACATATATGCATTCAAAGCTGTCAAATAAAAAGAACTATTTCTCTTTCACTCAACAGGGTTACATGCTAGCAGCTGAAAATCTCTCCTCCTCAATGAGTAAGACTTAAAAATTAAATAAAAATCGACACCAAATAAATGACGCCCTCCAAAACCCCAAAGATCCACATTTCTTCTATTTCCAAAGTCTGTTACTTCTGCTTATCTGTTGCTGTTTAAAAAGCCACCTCAAAACAGTGTGGATTAAAACAATAAATTCTCACAATTCTATGGGTTGACAGGGTGGTTCTTTGCTCTCCATGGTGTTGGCTGCTGTCTTTTGGGGCTTGACTTGATCGGATGGTTCACTCAACAGGCAGGTAGTTGGTGCTGTTGGCTCAGAGCCCAACTTGGTTGCACTGCCTACATGTGGCCCCTCTGTGTCACTTGGGCATCTCACGGTATGATGACTAGGTTCTGAGCGAGATCATCCCAAGAGTTAGCATTCCAAAAAGACCCAAGTAGAAGCTTCAACACCTCATAAATCATGCAGTCCCACTTTTACCACATTCTAACCATAACGACAAGACACAGGGCTCACTCAGATTCAAGGTCAGGGGACTATACAAGGATGTGAATATCTGGGGACATGATTCCTTAGCAGCCCAACTTTGGAGACTAGCTACTGCAATATTCACATATTTACTGCATACACTGCTAAAGACCGAACTGCAGACAATGAATCTAACAGGAAAAATATTTAGCAAATTAATGAACCATTTATATTTGCAAATTTATTTTCAAAGAACCTATACCTCCAGTTTGTCCCTCAGCACAGATATTTACTAATGATGATGAATTTTACAAATCTTGCATCATGTACCAAACAGCCTTGGAGATTCAGCATGTATCTTTATGTATTAAAACTCTAAGCAAATAATTAAATTTGATTAAATATATCCAACAACTCTTAGAAGTAATATTAAGCCTTGGTTCATTGAATATTATATTTTTTTCTGGAAAAAAAGGCATTATCCAGCTTTGGACTTTTAACTACAGGATGTACAACCTTTAAATATCAAGTGCTATTGAAAACTGCATTTAAGTTGAAAAGGACCAAAAGGTCAAAATGTGAATAACTTTATCATCTTAGGTCACTTCCTTTTTTTTTTTTTTATTTTAGCTTATTATGGGGGTACAAAATTTCAGGTTATATATATTGCCCATACCTCCCCCATCCCCCCCCAAGTCAGAACTTCAAGCGTGTCCATTCCCCAGACAGTGCACAACGCACTCATCATGTAGGTATACACCCATCCTCTCCCCCACCCCCATCCCCGCGAGTCAAATCTTTAAGCGTGTCCATTCCCCAGACAGTGCACAACGCACTCATCATGTAGGTATACACCCATCCCCTCCCTCCACTCCCCACCTCTGTCCGATACCCAATTGGTGTTATTCCCAAATGTGCACTTAGGTGATGATCAGGGAAACCAAAAAAATCCAGGTCACTCCCTAAAGATTGATTTTTTTCAATGCCCTATATTATTTGTGAAAATGCTAACACTTCTCAATAAATATGGAAAGAAAAATACATTGCTACATCTAATGATCAACTGTGTTATATTTGATGCGTTCGTTATCTCAACAACATTTTTTCGTTTTAACTTTGAAAAGACTTTACACTGACTTACATATTTCAATTTTTATGGAAAGTGAAAACATTAGAGAAGTTAGGGAAAGTGAGAACAACAGAGAAGTCATATTTTCAAGTGCAATTTTCTTCATTCACTCATTCATTCACTTACTCATTACCCTGAACAAGACAGTCACAATCTCTACTTTCCTAGCCCTTTCACTGGTAGAAAAGAAAGAAGAAAATATAAGTAAACAATCAGATAGATGCACCTGCGTTAGAAGCACTTTGAAAGAAACAAACATGAGGCAAAGACAGAGAATTACGGAATGTGTGAGGGCGTGGGGGTGCAGGGGCCTGCTCTAGGGGGTGTGGTCC
This sequence comes from Varecia variegata, assembly GCA_028533085.1. NCBI lineage: Eukaryota > Metazoa > Chordata > Mammalia > Primates > Lemuridae > Varecia > Varecia variegata. Next base: position 87,348,809 of record CM052443.1, on the reverse strand, counting down.
TGGGAGTCTTCTTTGAGGAAAGGACACCTTTGCTGGAGCCTGAGGGCACAAGAAGCTAGTCAGGATGGAGGTGAGAATACACAGCATCTCAGGCAGAAAGAACAGCTTGGGCAAAGACCTTTAGTTGAGAAGGGACTTGGTATGAGGACCTAAAAAACTAGAGTTAGTACGCAAGGTGAAAGAGGGTGTGAGCTGAGAATTGAGAGATGCATGGGATCAGATTCACAGAGGCTGGAAATTGTGATAATGATTTGGAAGCAATGAAGAACTTGAAAAGCGGAGTGTAGATTACCAAGTTTGGAGACCACCACCAAATAGGCCATCCTCGCCTACTGAGACTAAAGCTGGAAAGGCCAGCTGTGAGGCCAATCTCAGGCTCTCTGCATTCCTGTCCTACCAGGCAGCTTTTCCGAAAACTTTGTCAAGAAATCCCAGACCCAGCCCATCCACTCAGTTCAGCTGGCTGCAATGACCACATTTTTACCATTGAGCCTGAATCTAACTAATCCGTTAAGATCTCTGAGCTAAGTTTCCCAGAACTCCAACTTTATGAACTCCTCTTTTATGATAAAGAACAACAACACACACATACATACACACACACATATGCACACACCTAAAAATGCAAATAAACCCACATTATTTCATAAATTATTCACATCAGTAGCTCACCTAATTCCCAGCTAACTAAATTTATCTTAGAGGAGTTGGTTTGGGAGGGGTGGGAGGAACAGGGCATGCAGATCTTGAGAACTCTCTAATGTCATCCAAGATGTCAAGAACTAAATCTCTATGCAGTAGGTGAATGGCTAAGTCCCTGGGATTTGAGTTGTGTTACAAAACTTCTACCTATGGACTGTTATAGTCAATGTTCCACAATATATAAACGATTTGACTGGTCCTAAATAGAAAATGGAAAGTGATATATGAATTGTTTTTTTCTTTTTGAACAAATGTGGTTTTAACTTTTCACAGGACAATGTGAATCAGCTAAAACAATTTCCAAGAAAAAGAAAAAGGGAGAAATGTATGGAGAAAATTACGCTGTATGGATGTCTAATTAAGAATCCATTAAACATCTTACCAAATGTACGTATGACTTCAGTTTCAGCAAAGAAAATAGAAATCACTTAAAAGGACAATGAGATAAACATGTTTTCATGTGTGACACTAATGTCTTCTGTCCATTACCAATAAGGCCGATGGCTCATGGCATTTGCTTGTACATAAATTGCTTTACAGTGATGGATTCAACTATCACACAAGTTCAACAAGTACCAGGCTCTTTTGAGATTATAAAGCCAAGGAAAACAGCACTAAAAGAATTGCCTTTGTTCAAATGAATCAGTACTTCTTCAGAACCATTTTTTAAAACTCTCAACCCCATTCTTGAAATAGCATGAGAATTGGAATCAGATGACTTGTATCTGTTCCCAGCCCTGCCACTTGCAGGCATGTAACTTGGCCCTTTGGCCCTAGCTCCTCATCTGTAGGGCGAGCTATCATGACCCGTCTTTTAGGGTGTCAGGAGGATGAAATGAAATCATGAGAATAAAAGTGCCCACATGCAGCCTGCACACAGAAGGCCTTCCCAGAGACAGTCTTGATCCTTGCCGCCAAAGGCAAGGCTATTCAGAGGAACAGCACTGGAGGATGCACCACTAGAATACTTGGATACTGTCTGCTCCCCCTACAGAAGGACTAGACACAGGGTATGGGTGGGTAGAACCCTTCAGCGGTAAAGAACTAGTGAACTCAAGGATGCTGACTACATATTGTACTCTTCGATGGACACTGGTGGCCACGATTCCCAATCCCTCAAATAGATAAAATAATATAAATATTATTAATAACAGCATTTATTGAGAGCTTACTATATGCCAGACATTATATTAAGTGTTTGTATGGGTTATTGAATTTAATCTTCTTAACTTACAGGTACTATGACTGAACAAGGACTGATTACTAGTCTTCTGTGCTTTCTTAAATTGGACATTATAAAGAGGTAGCAATGCCATTTTTTTGATGAAGCTAATAACTCCTGAGAAGATCAAGCTCATGTGTCACCCACTCCCTGATGTCAAACGCTTTAATCACAGGATAAAGTAATGCAGGAAGTGCAGACTTGGCAGGGAGAAAAGGGGGTACAACTTGGAGAAGTTGGATGCAAGGGAGGTCTAGGTGGGCAGCGTGGACTGGTGGCGGGGGAGGGAGGGGGGAGGAGCAGGTCAGGGAGGCACTTCTCCTCTGCCCTTGCAGCTCAGGTGCCGGGTCCCACCAGCATCACTGCAGTCTTTGCCAGGGCTGAGGAAAAAGCAAGGAGGGAGGGGAGGGGGATGGTGACCCTGCAGCAGAGAAAGCGAGATTCTTGCTCTGCGGGTTCTCGATGCCCCCCGAGCAGAATGCTTCCTACCCCTTCTGGGGTGGAGTGGGAAAGCAAGACAGGTCAACATTACACCGGCCAACTAGGGGACGAGCACAGGGACCGTGACATGCCAGGGGTCAGAGGAGACAGCAGTGCCCTCCAGGGTGCTTGTTGCTTTTGTTATGTTTCTGATCTCTTCAACTGTGATAACCACATGTCCCCTGCCAACACTCTGAATTTCTTCTCTAGCGGTATCTGTCCTTTCGGCCTGTTAATGTGTTCAAATCTCTTATTTAAAAAAAAAAGTCGTTTGACTCTGCCACTCCTTTTCTCTCAGGATTTATTAATACTTTGCTCTTTCCTTCAGCCTAAGGAGGAATCTAAGGTCATCATTCAGTACCTGGGTTGCAGACAGATGCTCTTCTTTCTCCCCACACACTTCTCAGTTTTTTTCTAGTTACCATTTCACTATTGATCCCTCTTACTGTCCTCTTCACTAGGTTTATCGATCACATTTTTCCTAGTCAAATGCAGTACCTCTTCCCTGCTATAATTATGGCTGTTATTATTACCTACAGCAACAAGAAATGACAAAACACTACTAAATACAGTGTCTTGAGCTAAGGGGACAGAGCAAGGAATTACAATTCTTTTTTTTTTTTTTAACAGAAAAAGAAGATAATAAAACATGAACACATGCAATTTTCATACAGGCATTAAAATAGTAAAAGGCTGGGAGGAAAAGGAGAGGGATAGTCAGTCTCTTCCTGTACTGCCCACCCCCCCTGAAAAAAAAACCTCAAACCCCAGGGCACAGAGAGAGTTGCTTTCTAAAATCCCATACAGGGGCCCAGGCAAGGGCAGGAAAATTGTGTTGCTATGGGCGTTGCTCTGTGAGGGGGATGTCCAAGCAGACAGACCCACTCCTTCCCTTTTGATGTGTGTGGCAAATTGTTCTGTTTTTTCTTCTATTTCTTCATTATCTCTTTCATTTTTTGGCCTCTCTTCCTTTTAGGTCCTCACGTCTACATGTGGACACTATAGCAATGTCTGAAATCTAACAGGTAGGAAAGGAAAAGGCGGGGAAGGAGAGAGCCAGGAGAGTGGGGAGAGCCTTCATCCAAGGCAAAGGAGCTTTCCTAGCAGCTCTGTTGCTAGCAGAGACACTGTCACCACTTGCTTGTCTCATCCAACTACAACTGTTCCCAGTCGCTCCTCTTCATCCTGCACATTCCATATCCTCCTGCTTTGGCTGCCGTAACATCACTTCTGGGTGATTCTTCCCCATTCCTAGTCATCTTACAGTCTGTCTAGAGCTCACAGCTGGCAGGGTCAGCTCCTCAAAACCATTTTAAACCATTTAAAGCCATTTTCATCTTAAGAGTGACCTGACAAATCTATAGTGACTCTTGAGGTTTGAACTCAGTCTGGAAAGTCATTTGACTCTGTTGGGGAGGAGATCTGAGAGGAAAAGAAAACCTGAAGAACAGTAGCTTTGTGTATTTATTTGGCCCAACAACAACTAAAGAATCTGGAAAAGGTGATCCAGATCTGGTACGATGACCCTGACCACCCATCATACTCTTAATTTCTTCAGCATATTTTGTCTAAATATTCCTCATATATTTTCTTTCTCTGGTTAGATCATTCCTGTGTATATTACATATAAAGTTAAGATGGCAATTATGGAAAGCAGGAATAATCCATTTTTAAAGTTTGGGTTTAGTATAGTGCTTGAGGTAAAAGATGGTCAGTAAGTGTAATAAATGAATAAATAAAACCTAGTAGGAATAGGGATATATAAATGTTCTACATTGGCCAGGCTTCTCCTCCTTTCTTTAAAACTCTGCAATGACTATTTTTGTTTTCATATTTTATTCTATATTAATTCTTCTTCAAAACAGTACCATAAGTATTTTTACTCTAGTAAAACTGTCATGCTGAACATTTGCTAAGTGATCTGTAAATTACCCAGTAAAAGAAATTTAGAAATGTCTTCTCCAAGAACAACAGGTCACTACCATTTACCATGGAAAAACACTGGAGACTGTTACAGCTTCAAAATTCTTACTTATTTTCTCCAAAACTGTTTTGAAAATTAAATCGTGAAAAGGTTCAACAAGTTTAATACCCTACTCAACATTAGACACAGAAAGCAGGACGAATTTCCAGCATCCACATAATATGTTCAACTTGTATTACATTTGATCTGTTTATAATCATAATCCTGAAAGTCAACTTGATATTGTTTCTTGAGTGGATTTGAAGAAACTGGAATCTAAACAGTTCTTGCCCAGTTCAGAGAGCAACTCAATTTAGAATTTAGCCTTCACATGCTCTAAGTGGTGATGTTTTCAATATGGAACAAAATCTGGGGAAACAAGTCTTATAGGAATACCATTACTTATTTATTAAGTATAGAAGGATGAAATATAATAAGTTATTGTAAGAGCAGAAATATCAGTAAACAGGAATCCAAATTATAAAAGTTAAGTAGACTTTATTTTACGCATGAAGACAGCAAGATGAGAAAATAAAACAACCATTAAAGATACCACTTTCAGGAAAGACAGTATCATCAATGTCAAACACTGTGGCTATAATACCCAGTTTATTTCATCACAAGCAGATCTTAACTGCGTTTATCATGGGGCCAGTTAGGCAATTATGACTAAAATAATAACAACATTTCCACTGCAAGGTCTTAAGAATCCCTTTTACTACTCTCTTCTTTCAAAGCCTCCCTTCAAGTGTTGTATTATAACTTCAAGAAATGGAGAGAGAATATAGGCATAATAAAATATTTCAAGAAATAAAGTAAGACAAGTCACTAGAACAATACGCTTCAGAAAGCCCTCTCAGAATTGATGCCAGTTACCACAATTATTGGCAGTCTTAAGTGACATCTTAATAAGCAGGCCAGGAAATTCGTGGAAGCTGCGTATCCACGCTGGCAACTGTGAACTTGAAGCTGGTAATTAGATTCAGGGAGGAAGCCGTCTTGCCAAGGCCAGAACCTTTAAGGAACCTTCCCGGGCTCAGGGCTGGGAGGCTCAGCTAAAAGCCCTGGTCCTGTCCAAGGGAACAGGCTACTTTTTTAGGCTGTGGGGAGCAAGAACTTGCCAGACTCCTTACTGAGGTCTGTGTCTCCAGGGACTGAGGAGGAAAGTAGAGTGACCTAATGTGGCTGCTTTCTGTTGCCTGAGAAGCCATCCGTCTCCCGGCAGGCTGTCCCAGGCTCCTAGTCAAAGCAGCGCCTGTCCTCCTCAGCCTCAAGGGTAGGGGACCGCCTGGTAGGAGCGGGAACTCCCGAGCTCTGAGGCACAACAGATTCTCCTGTTAGCAATTTTTCTGAGGGCACATGGGAGGGAGGGACAAGCACACATGCCAGTTTCTTCTTCCCCTCACCCCCATGTGTCCGGCCAGATGACTGCCTGGCAAGCAGCCACCCAGGCAAAATAGCCAGGCCTGTTCCTAAGCATTGCAGGCCGACCCGGTCCTGCACTGGCACCTTCCTGCAGAAATATATGACCTACATATTTCTTCTGGAGTCCTCTCCTGCTCCCCTTACCAATGTGAAAATGATTATAAGAGGATAATTTTCATCCACTTATTTAATATCTGTAACATCATCCTATATTTTTTGGTGGAAATTTGGATTATTTGGACACCTGCAGGCAGGTTAACAAGAAAACCAGTAGGCTTATTTGCCTTTGGGGTGTGTTAGATCAAAGTCCACTACTCTGGAATGGCAAAGACATAGCGCCACCTACTGGTGCGGGGTCAGAAATGGTCTTTCCAGTCTTGGAATTTATGAACACTTAGGAGAAGAACCAGCGGTTTGTCAAACCAAAGAAATTGGTTATAAAGTGGACCGGAGAAAACTGAATAATGTAAACTTAACACTTGAAAATTAATATATAATAAAATTCTTTTATACAAATTTCAAATAACAATTCTTCAGTAGGACCCCATGATTTATTTAATGGGTTCCAATCTAGAGAAAGCTGTCCTTAGACTCAGTGCCAGAAATTAATGCTTATCTTGTAAATAGCTGAATTCTCTCCCAGTTTGGGAACAATCAATAAAGGCCTGGCTTGAAATCAGGTTGAAATAGTCACTCTAATTAACAAAATAAAGGACATAATTCAGACAAGCATAATAAGAGTCTTCTGTTTAAAGTGCAAGAGTGTGCTGGTCACAATGACATTTCCTAATCTCCCCCACTGAAAAGTGACTTCCATGGAATAAAGTCAGCTTAGATGGATTTTCCATTTAAATGGTCAAGGATTAAAAGGAGTTGGCTGTACAAGCGTAACTCATTCATATAACGTTCCACTTAAAATACACATACACATCACGATATCCTTATGAAAATAAGCTGTCTTCTTAGTCACTGGAATTTGAAAGCAAAATCTGACCCTAAACCATTTTGATTAATATATGACATACTTGGAGGACTATGCTACACTTCATTCTCCTGAATTTCTGAGCTTCTGTGACTATTGTATCACATTATGCAATTTGCAGCACTGGATACTTATACAAAAACATACATTTCATTTGAAACCTGACCCAGCTCATTCCTGTTCTAGATAGATTCATTATGACAACCTTTAATTGGGCAAACTGCCAAAATGCAGTGAGTTTAACAGGCCCGTTTCAATGCAGCACATAGACTAATATGCTTATTTGACTTACATGTTGAGAATGATTTATTGAATAATATACGCTAGAGAGAGTATACAAAACCTTTCAAAGGGTAGTTCTCAAAGAGTTTAAAAGTCCACAAAACTGGCCTGCATAAAAGAAAGAAATTTGAGGAGTTTAAAAAAATTCGCATTTTGTCAAACTTAGCTCTATAAGCTAGTAGAAGCCCTGTTTAATTTTGGGAGGTAAAAGGGTTAATTTCTAACTAAAATTAATTTATATCAGGCTTTTACTCTATATAGTTGCAGGGAGCTGCATGCATAGGCAATGAGAACGACATACATATTTCAAACTATGACATATCCATAACTTATTTATCTATTTATTTTTACAAAGTTAGGGGTGTGGGGGAGGGTATTAAATTCTGCCCTCTGGAATAATATAAAAAGATTTCTCAGGTTTGCAGGACCTGGGGGATTTGCCTGATGGTTATCTGGAGGAAAACCTATATAGACACCACATAACCTATTATAGAACAAGTTTAGATCAATTGAGAAGTTTGATGCTTTGTGAATTACAATGGCAAATTTATCTAATAATCATGTTTTGTAAATTAATGAAATTATATCAAAAAAAATTTCAATGCAGCTATTCACAGCCATTTCAAGAGCAATTTCCTCTATGATCTCAATTAGAACAATGTTCTCGTGCCCCTCACCCCCCACCTCCGTTGGAAGCAATACACAGCTCAGCCTGGCAACTGTGGAGTGGAACTAATTCCTTCCTCTTAACGCCTGTCTCCAATTAGCTGGTGGGAAACATAAATGATTTACTTAAGAGACAGCTTTTCCCATTTACTCAAGCCTATTACCATTCTCATCCAAGCATCACTCAGTCTAATTGTCTTGGGAAACTGTACTGTGCAGCGGCAAAGAGCACAAAATTGCTAACCGTGTGACCTAGGAAAGTTATTTAACCTTTTCAAGCCTCAGTTTCCTTACTTGGTGAATGGGAAACATTTCTGCTTCACACTTTTGTTGTATCAAGTGAAAAACTATGCCAATAATACTTAATGCTGCCTGGCCCATAATAGTGTTTAACAAATCAAACATCATCATCCAATACATGGGAGGATAGATAAACAGAGAATTACAAAACAATAAAGAAACAATAAAGGAAATGTACGAGGTACAGTGAAAGCACCAAGGAGGGTTAACCCACAAATCTTTCCTTTATAACATCCCTGGCACTTTGCTGCCACCAGAATCCATTTGAACAGCAATAAAGAACTCACCACCTCATGGCATAGCTCTAATTATTGCACTATTTCCCCTTAAAAATAAGTCTTAAACTTTCATTAAAAAGTCTGAAAACAACAGACGCTGGCATGGATGCAGAAAGGAATGCTTACACACTGTTGACAGGACTGCAAATTATTAATAGTATAACCTCCATGGAAAACAGTATGGAGATTCCTCAAAGAAATAAAAATCAACCTACCATTTGATCCAGCAATCCCACTACTGGATACTTACTCAAAGGAAAAGAAATCGTTTTATCAAAAAGACACCTGCACTCAAATGTTTATTGCAGCACAATTCACAATTGCAAAGATGTGGAATCAACCTAAGTGCCCATCAATTCATGAGTGGATTAACAAAATGTGGCATATGTATACTATGAAATACTACTCGGCCACGAAGAAGGATGACTTAATGCCTTATACAACAATTTGGATGGAACTAGCGACCATTATCTTAAGTAAAGTATCTAAAGAATGGAAAAACAAACACCATGTGTACTCACTATTAAATTGGAACTAATTGATAAGCACGCATGTACACAGAGAGAAGTAAAACCCAGTGGAAATCAAACAGCGGGTAGGGGGTAGGGAGGAGGAGGGGATGAGCAAAAACCTACCTAATGGGTACAATAATAACCATCTGGGTGACAGGCACACTTTTAACCCTGACTCAAGCATTACAAAAGCGATCCATGTAACCAAAATTATTTGTACCCCCGTAATACTTTTAAATAAAAAAAGTCTTAAAATCCTCCGAAAGTTTTCTCCCATTGATTTTTCACCTATTTCTCTTCTTTCTCATCCAGTAAAAGTAAACTAATCTTCTACAGTACAACTATTTGAAGACAGTCATCGTGTGCCCAGATGTCTTCTCATGGAAGGTCACCCGTATGGTTCCTGTATTAGTTTGCCGACGAGAAGGCATAAGGGACAGCCCAGATAGACAGACTCTGTAGAATTCAAATTCCTAAGGATTTCTAAATTCTACTACTGACCGAATTCCAATGCCAGCCTATTCTTAATGAGTGCTGATGTCCCAGGCTGAGAGGGAATCTGAAGGACGCTCTAGAACCAAAGGAAGGAGTAACAGTTAATTAGAGACTTTTACATGATTGTGCGTGGTGGGGGGTAGGTGTGAGGGAGATAATGGTGGTGGTAGGTGTGCCAACTATTTATCACCCCTGTTAAACAGGCTCTCTCCTCTCCCAGGGATTCATTGCTATTTTGTTCTTTTTCAAGGCAGGAATGATATTTTGTTCATCCTGTGTTCCTCTGCACATAGCTCTAATAATGAATGAATAAATGGCTTTATCATAAATTTTACACACTGTACAGAACCCATCCAATCTCATGTTCTTAAATTCCAGTGACATAAGCAATAGATATCACAAAAATGTATGAATAACATTTAAACAATTTTTTTGAAGTACAGAATAAATACACTGCTTCATTATACACAATATATTCTTATTTTCTTCATAATGACAAACAAGATAAACTATGTCTATGAGCTAGCAAATGAGGTCCATGTGAGCTGTGAGAATGACTGTCATTTTCTGTCCTTCCCTCCTTCCTTCTTCACTTTTTTGCTGCCATCCTTCCTTCCTGTTGCACATTTATTGCACAATTTTAAATTATAAAATTACTATTTTATCCTTGTTACAAGAAAATACAGAGATACATAAAAAAGAAATCAGTAAGTTCCAAGTTTTCTCATGGATCTGAGAAACCAAATAATCTGGCTTCCTCTTTCATGTTTTTCTATGCTCCTTTAAACCTATACACATATTTAAAAATTTTTTCTTTCTTTTTATTCCAAATGGTGACCATATTATACACATTACTATGCAATCTCATTAATATATTATATTTAGATATTTAAACCCTTTAGATTTTTTAATAAATCATTTAAAGACTGAATAATCCCCAATATGAATGTATGGACAGGCCATGTTTACACTTTTGATATTCAATTAGAATCTGATACAGTTTTTCACAGAATAAGGATACCTTAAATGGGAATTACTTAGCTTAACAGCCCCAGGGACAAAGATAAAGGTTATGTTTTTACCATCTCCTATGAGGAATGGATCCCACTGAGAGGAGTTACTAGAAAGAAGATAATGACAAGAGCTTCCCTGTTTACCTAGAACTCTGCATCAACAGAGAAAAGTTAGTTAGGCCCCTGACTGAGGTGCTACAACACTCCAAAAGTGACTGGGAACATCACATGACACTTGCTGACGAAAAGGCACCCTGTTGACCCAGAAACACTTCTTCTCTCAAAAGATGAATACTTCTGCTAAGTGATGTCTTCCCTTAGAAATATTCTGGAGTTAGATGTGGGATGTAGAGTTAAGAGTCTTGGGTCTGGGTCCTGGTTCCACCATTCACTAGTTATGGGATACTGGATAATCCTGTCCTTCAACAATAGAGAGAGAGAGAGAGAGAGAGAGAGAGAAGAAGTGATGTAGCAATAAGCAGGCACTGCTGTCACAACATGATGATAATAATTACCTCCCAGGATGAACAAGAAGATCAAGTGATTGGACATAAGGAAAAGTGCTTTATAAAATGTGAAATGCAATCCTAAATCCAAATTACATAGAGTCCTCTCAAACTCCTCATCTTATGGATTTCATAAACATGTTAGAAAGCTTTTTTTTTTTAAATCAGCACTATTCAAAAAGTATGCTGTGACAAAATTGTCTTATAAACAGTTCTGTCAAAGGGGCTGAGGTGCAAAATGTACTTTTATGGTAGGGCATTATGTCCCCATTTTATAATTGGCAAAATTAAGTGTCAAGCAGGTGACATGACTAGAGTTTGTTTAACCTGGAACTAGATAATAGGACTTAAAATTCCTGATCCAGGTCATTTCCAACAATTACTCACATGACATCTTCCTACTCCAAATGTCATGAGATGCAGAGAAGACCATGAAAAACAAACCTCAAGCAGGTTTATGGGAAGGTTATATAAATATGCTTCAAATTTTGGCCTTTTTTATGAGTATTAGATGGTAGTTGTTTCCCTTACTAGCTGTTTCATAGACCAAGGAACCTCTCTCCCTCCTATACCCTACATTAAAAAAAAAAATCAACCTATGGCCCACCACCCTTACTAGCTATTTTTTATTGTTTCCAATTCCAGGAACCTTTTCTACTTGGAAACAGAGGCCAAGGTATCCACAGGCTGCACAGAAGTTAAGTGGTCCTTGAATTCTCTGCTCAATCATTTATTTGTAACTTAAAATTCTCACTTCAGATTCTGTAAGCATTTTGACATACAATACTGTGAGAAAGGCATATGTAATTCTTTGACCATAAATATTTAGTTATTTTATGATCTTTTTGATGTAATCCTGGAATTTCAAATTCTTAAGCCATTCCAGAATCTATGGTGAAACACATCTAATGCCGCAATGATGATTTTGAAACTTTTTCTACCACAATTGTATTAAACAGATCTCCATCTTCTTGCACAGAATGCATTTTACATGATACAACCAATGCTTGTGGGCTTGGAGTCATAACTATGAACACATTTATTGTTCAATTATGCTTTCAAAGATTATTCTGGTGTATAAGGCTACTAGTTTCTGTTCTAAATTGATCCAGGAGGCTATATTCTTTTTTGAGCTATTATCTTTTGTTTTTAAAACAAGTCTACCTCCTGTCTGTTGTCTCTTCTCTTGTTATCAATGCCTGATTCAGGTAGAAATATCTCTTTTATAGTTTAAGAAACCAATTGTGCTAGTTTTCTATGCTACATAGCACACTACCATAAACTTAGTACCTAAAAACAATACACATTTAATAGCTCACAGTTCCCTTAGGTCTTGAGTCTGGGCACAGCTTGGCGGGGTCCTCTGCAAGCCTGCAATCAAAGTGTCAGCCAGGGCTGGGTTCTCATCCTGGTGGCTTATCTGGGGGAGGATCCACTTCTTAGCTTACAGGTTGCTGAAATAAATCATTTCCAGGTTCTGTGGGACTCATTCTAGTTTGCTTCTTCAAAGCCATTAGGAAGGAGAGTAAGACTCTCAAGCAAGTCTTGAGCAAGAGGGAGTCTAGAGTAACATCACCACAGGAATGACACCCCCTCACCTTTGCCATATTCCATTGATTAGAAGCAATCATGGGTCCGGCCCAAACTCAAGGAGAAGGAATTATAAGAACAAGGCTGTAAACACTCAGAGGGAGGGGTAATGGGGTCACCTTAAAATCCATGAGCCCTAGAGAGTGAGTATCCCTAACTTAAAAATCTGAAATCTCAAATGCTCTGAAATCCGAAACACTTCTGGTACCAGCATTTCAGTTAAGGCATACTCAACCTGTACCAATTAATCAATCTGTTTAGTATAAAATGTAAAGTTAGAGTAAGAGACCTAAAATGAGAGACAAAGGGGACTTTGTGAGTTAGCTATAACTAGTTTTATGACTTTCATTTTAGTTACTTTCTGAGTTTGGGCCATGTTCTGAATAGTCCAGGTACTCAAGATGTGATTTTCAGATATACATTTGAGTTCTCAAGCCAGAGGTCACTACTTTCACGAAATAATATTACTGTTTCCTATTTTCTTTCTTCTCTACATGGGTTATGAAAATACCAGTCAACTCACCATCATTTTTACTTTAAAACAATTTGTTATTTAAGTAAGTTGAGTCTGTCTCTAGCTAATGTTCAGTTACTAAAGAATGCCGAATCCCAGTGGCAGGCCAGGAAAAGGCATTTGCCTATGGTGACATTCCCCTGATAGCAGGCACAGTGAAAGTAGAAGTCTCCCTTTTTCACTCACTCCAGGAAGTAGAATATATCCTTTTGATTATTTGACTGCCTATATAATATTTTGATACTGGCGATAGAAAAATTATTATAAAAGTTCTGTGCAGAAAGTACTTGAACAATCCTAGATAAACTTGAACAAAATCGATATCTCCTTCACTGTCCCTACCAGTCTGGAACTTGCTTTAAATTAGTTTCTTCTTCCATGTATTACAAGGTCAGCTCCCTATGTCTCTTTTGGTACCTTGAGGCTGAGATCATAGGCAAAACATTGAGTGTGCATAATTATTGCAGACCAACATTGCTATCAGGCTTTACACTCTTTTGAGCAATTATTTGGAGAACAAGAAATGTATGCAACAAGTGAATGAACTTTGGAATCCATTCAAAGAAAATGAAACGCTTGTCACTTCTGTCAGCATTTGCTACATTTCAGAATTATTTGCTGGATGTTGAAATAATTTCTCCCTCTTGTAGACAGCACTGGGAAACAAGGCAACAGGGCAAGTTTATTCTATGACCAAATTCTATCTGAAAAACAGTATCTCAAATTTTAAATTATAATCGAAACATTTTTTCCTCAGTCACAGTATTTAATTAACTTGTGTTTGTTTCAACTACATAAAATTTAATTCCATAGTGAAAATTTAAAATAGAAATTTTATCACTACAAGAATCTTCAAATTACACTTGGAATAATGAAATTATGCCCAATGTCAACCAATCTGTAAATAAAGACTGATTTATTCCTTTTTACATAAATTACTGAATGTTGGACATAAGTGTGACAGAATAATTATTTGAGATATTAAGTGATTATTTTTTTCACTTGATCCACAAGATATGAGAGTCACCATTAACCCAAAGTGAGAGATTATCAGACCAGACCATACCAAAAAGATATTGAATTAATGAGTTCTAAATTCAAATGCTAAGCTTCAGGTAAAAGAGAAAATACTTGACAGTAGATACAATCTAGTATGCCATGTCCCATGCACCCTTCTTCCAACTACCTCCACGTGATGAGAATCTTCTATAGAAGCTGGGGAGGTAGAAGATGGAGAAAATTCAAGATAGATATGCCTGGAAAGTATATGCTTGTCCCATTTACCAGAAAGAGTATTGCTTAGGGGGAAAGGCCAGAGTGTACCCCTACTCTAAGTTTTAAGTTTGGGGATTGTGGAGAAGAAAATACATTATTAACTTTGTCTTAGAGGAAGAGGACATCAGCCTTTGGAGAAAAGTCCTCCAAGCCATGCAGTGGCACAGTAGAAATGGTAGCATGACATATATATCCAGGAATAAAAGGACAAGATACTCTAAACTTAGGCAGCCATAGCCTCAACTCCGGTTTCCTTGGCTATAGAGAAGCATCTAAAATATCCTATCCCAATCCAATCCTATTGGGTTGCAGATGGATTTAGAGATGGCGAGAGAAAGAGAACTTGGTCCACCAGAAGGTTCCTTGCTGATAATACTTCATCACATTGACCAGGCCTGGGCAACCCCTAGCAGGAATCTGCTGTCTGAGGCTGATCCTTGGCAATCAGGTAGTAGCAAGGAGCCCTGACCTGTAATCAGTGCATGTGACATGTGTAACACACATTAAAACTTTATGTTATTGAAATCACATGCGTAGAAATATAAATGTGAGGTTCCTCTTTAGATGGGTGCTGCCTTATGCCTATGAAAGTAGGATGTTTGGGGACAGGAAGCTTTTGTCTGGAGCCCTGACATCTCTGGCAGAAGGTCCAAGCTGCCTCTCCCTCCATCTCAAGTTGCCTTCTGAGCAACCATAAACCTCATCTATGCCAAAGACCACTGGGATGAGTTAACACCTTGAGTGGGAAGTCAAGTTGGAACCAAGTGCCTTTCCTTCATCTCTGCAGTGGCATTTATACAAGCTCCCCAGAGCATGAGGAACACAAACAATAGACTAACAGTCCTCAGATCCAAGTCATTAATTTGGACTAAATTTAACTGGAAGGAACTAAAGTAACTTCCTGCATCAGGACAAATGGGGAGGGGATGAGGAGGGGCTATAAACAGAAATTAAATTCGATTACACAAAGGAAACAAAGTCACTTTTTTACACACCTAAGAGCATGACTGTGACATTTATAGCCACCACATCTGTATTTAGGTAGGCAAAATGATAAATTCTAAAATATGAATTTTTAAACATCCTCTTTAAAGAGGATGTTTAATAACAATTAAAGTGTTTAATAACAATTCTATTTTGGAGATAATGAATATTCACCAAAATTTAAGAAGCCAGGTGAAGAGTTTGTATTCCCATTAAAACCATCCTTCTGTTATCTTTATGTTGAGATCATATGTCCTTGTCTGTGATTTCTGGTTTTGAAATTATTAGATGTGAACAATTTTTGTCCTATGTTTGCCCTAATATATTCAAAGAATTAGTAAAGTGATGGTACAGAATCAGGTATGTCATACGTATCCCAAAACATCCTACTTTCATAGGTATAAGGCAGCACCCATCTATAGAGGAACCTCACATTTATACTTCTATGAACATGTAAATTTCATTAACATAAAATTTTAATGTGTGTTGCACATGTCACATACACTGATTACATGCAGAAGAACTCCATGTACACACAATTTGAAAGAAAATATTCTGCTTCAAGATAGGACTGCCTGAGCTTTAAACTGCCTTGAAAAATAAACTGTTTAGATTCACATGTATTGTTCAATTATAGCACTAAGAGTGTAATAAACATCTGTACCCTAAATGGGCAGAAAACTGCAAACAACTTCAATCCAATTTTTTTTTTTTTAAAGATGCTATGCCTGTCAAAAGCAAGCACTATGCTTATCAGGACCATATGGAATCATCTGGAAGAAAAAAATAAAAGAAATTTGTCTTACTGTGTCACATTAGGTTTGACAAAGAAAATATGCACTTTAAATATCTAATCAAAAGCAAGCCTTGTGTGGCTGGTCCCCTTCTTCAGCTGTGTGGGGGGGGGGTGTGGGGGGCTTAATTGACATATCACTAATCAGTCCAGGATAACATTTTAGTGTGAATATGAATGATGCAACCCTGGTATCAACTATGTCCAGTCCTACTTCACAAAGTCACTTTAATATTAATAACTATAAGCAAATTTAATTTTAAATATATATTATAAAAAAATTTAAAAACCCATACAAGATTTTTTTCTCCAAATTAGAGGACACTTTTTGTTGTTTTTGGTTATGCAACTTTATTTTTGCTATTAAAAATTAAAATGAAAATGAAAGCTAATCTGTGAACCAAATTCATTCATTCCTGATGGGAATGCAAAATGGTATAGCCACTTTGGAAGTAACAGACTGGCACCTTATGGCAAATTTTTGGAAATGTTTTCAAAAATTTTTAAGACTATTTTTTAAAACAGTTTTAGGTTCACAGCAACATTAAGAGACAGGTATAGAAATTTCCCATATGTCCCCAGTCCCCACACAGGCATAACCTTTATTATCTACATCCCCCACCAGAGTGGTACATTTGTTACAACTGATGAACCTACACAGACACATCACGATTACCCAAAGTCCATAGTTTACATTAGGGATCACTCTTGGTGCCATACATTCTATTGGTTTAGACAAATGTATAATGACATGTATCCACCATGATACATGATACATTTTCTGAATGAAAATACTCATTCAGAGTATTTTTACTGTCCTAAAAATTCTCTGCACTCCATCTATTCATCCCTCCCTTGCCACTAGTCCCTGGCAACCACTGATCTTTTTACTGTCCTCGTAGTTTCGCTGTTTCAAGAATATCATATAGGTGGAATCATATAGTATGTAACCTTTTCAGACTAGTAATATACAATTTGGGTTCCTCCATGTCTTTTCATGACTTGATAGCTCATTTTTTTTAGTGCTAAATATTATTTCATTGGAGGTACCAGTTAATTTTTCCATTCACCTACTAAAAGACATCTTAGTTGCTTCCAAGTTTTGGCAATTATGAATAAAACTGCTATAAACATCCATGTGTAGGTTTCAGTGTGGGCAAAGTTTTTAACTCCTTTGGGTAAATACCAAGGAATATGATTGCTGGGTTGTATGGTAAGAATATGTTTAATTTTGTAAGAAACTGCCAAACTGTCTTCCAAAGTGGCTATACCATTTTGCATTCCCATCAGGAATGAATGAGAATTCCTGTTGGTCCACATTCTTACCAGCATTTGATGATGTCAGTGTTCTGGATTTTGGGCCATTTTAATAGATGTGTAGTGGTATATCACATTATGTTTTAATATGCATCTTCCTGATGACATATGATGTAGAGCATATTTTTGTATCCTTATTTGAAATCTGGATATCTTCTTTGGTGAGGTGTCTGTTAAGGTGTTTGGCCAACTTTTTTGAATTGGGTTGTTTCTTATTGTTGAGCTTTAAGAGATCTTCGTATATTTTAGATAACAGTCCTTTTTCAGATATGTCTTTTGCAAATAAATATTTTCTTCTAGTCTCTGGCTTGTATTCTCATTATCTTGATATTATTTTTTGTACAGCAGAAGTTTTTAATTTTAATGAAGTACCTCTTATCAATCAGTTCTTTTGTGAATTATGTCTTTGGTGTTATATATAAAAAGTCATCACCATACCCAATGTCATTGAGGTTTTTCTCCTATGTTATACTCTAGTTTTATTGTTTTGTGTTTCATTTAGGTCTATGATCCATTATGAGTTAAATTTTATGAAGGGTGTAAGGTCTATGTCTAGATTTGGTTTTTTGCATGTGGGTATTCTGTTGTCACAGTACCATTTGTTGAAAAGACTGTCATTGCTCCATTGGATTGCCTTTGTTCCTTTATCAAAGATCAGTTGGGTAGGGCACTTTTGATAGCAAGAGGAAGTCTGATTACCTGGTAGGCAATAACATATAGGAATCAACGGCTTTAGTATTATCAGATCCGGTTTTGAATCCAGGATTCCCTTCTTACTAGTTGTATGACCTTTAGAGCCAGACATTTAAGCTTGTTCACCCTTAGTTTCCTCACCTGTAAATGGAAGCTCATAGCTCCTGTTTCAGTGTTTTGAGGCAGCATATGCTGTAGAGTAGCGACTGGGATTATGGACTGTGAAATGAGACTGCCAAAATTAGACCTCAGACTCTACTACTTACAAAGCACGTAACCTTGACAAGTTAATCAACCTTTGCCTCCATTTTCTCATAAGATGACTCTGATATGACCTGAAGTGCTTGTCATTATAATTATCACATATGTAGCAAACTCAGCCAGTATCTGATAAACAATAAATGCATGCTGTGGCTATATTCATTGCTATCATCATCACCACCAGCTACTCTACAGTTCAACCAGTTATCTTGCATGTTCTCTAACATGCCAATATCATACATAGAGTACTAGCATGCAGGCATTTCCCCTTATATAAAACAGAGCCACTGACACATGTTATCAGAGTCCTCACTCTCTTATAAATGATCCTCTTTATATTCTGAGAAATAAAGTACAGATTTCTGTGCCATTGTCCTCCCCTCTTAAATTTTTACAGACTACAGAGTTGTTTTTGAAAGTTGAGATGTAATTCATAAAATTCAACCTTTAAAGTATATAATTGAGTGGTTTTCAGTATATTGTGTAACCATCACCACTATCTAATTCCAGAATGTTTCATCACCCCCCAAAAAATCTTGAAGCCACTGGGAAATGAATTTTGTACTCAGCACACAAACTCTGACAATTTCATTCAAATATTGTTTCACCTTGTGCATCGCTGTGGCAGAGACTGTAGGCTGTTCATTCCAATATCCATTCTCTCTTCTTCCTTAAACTAGGTGTATGACTGCCCGTATTCCCCTCAACTAGGCATTGCTATGTGACTAAGCCATTGCCAATGAGATATGAAAAGAAACAGTGAGTGGCAGCATCTGGAAAAGCCCTTACCAGCCAGAAAAGTATACCTTTTCTCCATTTGCCCCTTCCTCCTTCCCACTGCCTAGAATGTGGATATAATGTCTGGTGCTCTGGTAGCTGTTTTGGGTCACACGGTGTCCTTGAAAATGAGTCAGAGGCTTAGATGACTTAGGAGAAAAAGACAATGAGCCTGGGTCCCTGGCACCTTTGATCATATTGGTCCTAAAAATTCTATCTCTAGGAAACTTCTTTTACATTGGGGAGAAACAAATGTCTATGTTTATGCCACTATTTGGAGAGGTTTCATTCACATACAGTGGATTTAATATTGAATGACACAACCTTTTAGCCATATTCCTGTCAATGTCATGCATTTCGAATTGCTGAGAAGTTAGGGTACTTAAAAACCTAAGGCCAATTTCTTCTGCTTTTAATAAGAATAATACCAAATGGATGTTCAGCACAGAACATAATAATTTTCAACAACTTACTTAACTTTGCTTCCTACACATACTGTCCACACACTCATTCACTCATACTTTGGGGCATATGTAATACATAAAGACCAACTGTCCTCATAGAAACTTGGAACACTAACCAGAAAGGGTAACTAGTCATACTTTTAAACCAATCTACTAAACTGTACTTTCTAATTGGAGGCAAGAAGCCATCTAAACATACATATATCAGCATTCAAATCCATTAAAAGGCAATGGAGTGTGCAAAGCAACAACCCCATATGGAAATATAATTGCAAACTAAAATAAGGTCCACCTAAAATTTTGGGTGCTCATCTGCTCCACTGAACCTGCTTTGTATATAAGCAAGTTTAACTCTTTTTTTAAAAAAAGTAAAGAACTATTTCTGAAGACTTTCCTATGAAAAGGATGAGTATCCTAAATGAATGATACTTATAATCTAAGCACTCTGCCATTACCCTGGTGAACTTACCTAAAAATAAAAACATTCCAACAGTTAGAAATAATGTTAATATTTTAAACTCCTAGAGACCACAGACTGTTTAACTCATTTTTATATTTCCTGGTAGTACCTACACTAGTGTGTTGAACATCGTAGGTGTTCAGTAAATGGTTGTTGAATTGAATCAGTATTTTTTAAATGTGTAACATTTTAATCAGTTAAGTAAAAGATCTTCGTGACCTTGGACAATTACTTTTCTTTTTCATTTCTTTATCTGTTAGGAGGGGATAATATTACCCTCACCCTAAGACTAACGAGATACACATGCCAAGTAATTAAGGCATCACCCAGTACAGAAGTGGTCAATAAATGATAGTTATTGATTATCATGACAGTAACTATCATTATTGTTATTGTTAATATTGTTATCAATACAGTTACTATCATTAACTATATCATCAATAAATGGTGTATATTCTCATTACCATTGTTGATATTTTTAGTATTATTATTATTGTTATGTTATTATTATTACTCTGCTTAAGATCTTGTTCTGCATTTTGGGAAAACAAAGTATTGTTCAGCACAGTCCTTGATTAAAAGTTTTCCAGGACAGAGAGTCTATACGTATCAAAAGATGAATGAAAATGCAAGGTAGGAGGGGCTCCGTCCCCAGCAGGGATGCTGCAACAAGCTGACAACATTCTTGAAACAGGGCCGTGGAATCGGTTCCTAGCCTGAAGTTTCTGATTGCCTTGTGCCCCACTGCACTTCTAATGAAACATGTACTTGCCTTTTTTGCCTCCTCTCCTTTTAGCCCCTCCACCATACCTACCCTCTGAAATCTCAATATTGCTGTTTCTTTTCCTAGACTTAGGCTAATATTACCCTCTGGGCAGATCATTCCTGCAGATTAAGAGCCTCATGCTGGGTTTCCTGGGGTCTGGGACAAGCATTCTCCACATCTGTGTAGGGTCCTCAGGGCACCAGCTGGTTCCATGAGCAAAGACAGTGACTGCTACAGGAATGCAAAGACAAAAACACCTTGGGGACCAGTGAGGGCCAGCTACCTGGAACAGGTAGGACTTGGGTTGAGTTAACAAAAGAAAGTCTAGAGAGGAGGGAAAGAAGATATTCCAGGAAGAAGAGATCCTGTGAGCAAAGCATGGAGCTGATAATCTCATATGGAACAAAGAGTGGTCTCAGAAAGCTGGAGCAAAGCTGGTCTAAATGGATACTGTCAGAAGCAAGGTTAGACTTAAGTAGGGATCAGACTGAGACGTTTTGATGTTAAATTGAGCTTGAGAAATGTGACTTTCCAGAAACACATAATTGGTTTTGACATACAAGTCCCCATTGTGTAAAGAGCAAAGTGCATATTATTTGTTGATAAAGGTATGGTATATGTAGAATGGATGGGCAGCCAGTTGGTGTTTGAAGAGAACTGGGAAGGATGGTGAGTTTACTATAGGTAGGGAGAACTCTAAGGAATTTAAAGTTTCCATTAAATATCAAATTTGAAACACAGTATATTGGGGTTACAAGATCATCCAGAACATGTTTATTTTAAATGTAAGGAAAACAAGGTTTAGAGAGTTATATGACCTGCCTGACATCTCATAGCCGGTTGGAAATAAAGCATCAACCCAACAACACAACCCCTGCTCAGGTTCCAGGCTCCATAAATGACACCTTGATGTCAAATCCCACATTTTCAGTTTTGGTATTACAATTTAATTGTGTATACAGATATTTTCTCTTAGCAACAATTACATATGTATATTTAAGTAATATAGGCCTTTATTCTCTTTTTAGTATTCATTTTCCTTCTTGTCAACATCAAACTGAAATTAAACAGCAACATAAGGGAAAACTAGTATGTGCTTCTTTCCAAAGCTTTCCATTGAGTAGTAATGCTATTATTTATTAAATTGACAAAAATATGACAGTCTTCTTTTTACTTCAAAGTTACTACTAATAAAGAAAACAGGATGCATAATTTTAAAATTAACATTCATAAATTAAATCTATTCAATAATGTTAGTTAAGCAAATAATGTCCTCTGTTTTGCTTCAATTTGTCAAGCCTATTATAATCTCAGTTTAAAGATCCAAATTTCAACCTACTCTGACAAAGCATCAAGTCTTGAAAAAAATCATGTCTATCCATAGCAGAAGATTAAAAAATAAACTATGAGAGGATGTGCTGTATCAAAGGGACATTTTGCCACTGCCCACAACCCAAAGCATCCTCTCAAATTTTCTTAAACTTAGGTGACAGATATCTGACTTTTAGTCCCAGGATTCCATTAGTCTGACCACCCCAGTTCTACTGTGCAGACCTCTGAGTCCAAATGACCTTGTTCAACCACTAGAGGAGCCACCAACCACTCCTTCCCAGCTAGGTCATGAATGGCCTGTTAAAGGTGGGCACTTAAACTCATCACACAGGTTGATAGTTTCAACATTAACCTATAAACAACTAAGGAATTCCTCGGGAAGACATTTGTCTTTCCATGAGGTGGATTTGCACTTTATATTATTAAGGGCTTTTTAGTACATGGGGGCAATAAATTATTCTTTGGTGTCTCATGTGCTTTTCTGATGTGTAATTTAAATCATAGTCCCTAGATTTAACTTATGCTTTTTAGGATAGTTCCAAAGTTAAACAGCAAATATTCAGTCCCTTACATTTAGAACTTTAGTCAAGATATCTGACATTCATTTCGGAGTATGCTAGTTAACTCTAAGGTTAACTCTAAGTGGTGACTATTTCAGGAATTTGAACACTAATTTAAAGGAAAAAAGTTGGAATTCATGCCTAGCAAGAATCTCTGTAATAACAAAATTTTACCATCATTGATAAAGTTCTCTTTGGGAAGGGCCTCACAGTGTGAAACATGAAAATATGCTCAAAAGGAATCATAAAATTCACACATGTTATTTATGAATTTCTAACAGATGTTAAAATTTTCTAAACAGAATTTTACTTTGTATTTGAGAGGTTGTTTGACCTTAAAAATCTGTTTGCATTAGCATTGGGATTTTTAATGTTTCACATTTTATTACTTCCAGTGTCTTTTAGATAATTAATTTTGATATCTATTTGTTGTTTGGAATAAATGACAGAATCCTAGCAAATGGCAGACAGGTCATAAATAAAAGATAGGGATTATACAAGCTATAAGGAAATCATAACTTGATAAAGAAAAAAAATCTTTTTTTTTTCTTAAAGGATAATGGTTTTCAGTTAATTCCAAAGGTCAAGTGTAAAAACAAATAGTCCTTCTCCTTAAATACTGAGATTCATCATCCTGACATTATTTACTGGAGTTGCAGTTCATGAACTGATAGGAGGCCCCCTGATCTTGTGCTCTGCTATCATACATTTGACTATTCCTTAATTATATCGTGAAGCCAAAATGTGAATAGTGTATATATCAAATCTTGGGCACCAAGCCTTGTCACTTTATGCTCCAGTGATTTTCCAGTTTAACCACTACTAATAAAAACAGCATTTATTTTGTTCTATTTCCCAGATATTATCCTGAAGGTTTTATTATGCATGCATTATAAAATATTTCAATCATTAAAAGTACAGTGAATAATAAAGCAAACATTTTTGAAACCACCAGCCATTTAAACAAATATTAGCATTTTATGATATTCTATTTTCTAAAAAATAAATATTATAAATATGGTTAAAGTGTATTGTGCACAGTGCCCCAATACAATTTCTATTCCTCCTCTTCACCTCCATCCAGAGAGTAACCAACATTCCAAAGTTGTAGCATATTTTTCCCACCCGTTTTTATATGTAAGCATTTTCTCCAAGTAAAAATCTAGTAAAGATTTATGTGACCTTAAAATTGATATAAATGGTATCATATTATAAAATGGTATCATTTTCCCCACAACATTATATTTTTCAGATTTATCTATATTAAAACACGTAGATCTAGCTATTTATTCTAATTGTTTCCATAGTATTTTATTATATAAATAAACCACATTATTCATCCATTTACCTTCTGATGGATATTTATGATTTTCTTTCAAGTTTAGGCTATAATATATATTTCATTGAATGTATGTGTAAGTGTTTTTCTAGAGTAGATTCCTGAACTGAAACTGCTGGGATTTAGGACATGAATATATTCAACTTTATAGACATTGCCAAATTGCTCTTTAAGGTAGTTATACCAATTTATACACCCACCAGCCATACAAGAGTGTTACTCATAACCTTACTTCCTCATTGACACTTGCCTTTGTCAGTTCTTTCAATTTTTTGCCAACCTGATGGGTAAGAAATGCTATAGCTGTTGTTTCAATTTGTATATCCCTGATAACTAGTAAGGCTGAGCCCCTCTTTAATGCATATTACCCGTCTATGTCTCCTACTGATGATCCATTTTTTTCTACTGGGCTGTTTATCTTTTTAAAAATGATTTCTAGGAGTTCTTTATATATTATAGATACTACTTTTTTTGTCAGTTATATAGATTGCAAATAGTTTCTCCCAGCTTATGTCTTGTCTTTTTATTTTGTTCATGGAGTTTTCAGACATTAAATTTTTAATGACATTAAATGTTAATGTACTTAAAAGCACCAATATTGTCTGTTACAGGCTGGGCTCTTTATGTCTTAAATATGAAAGTCTTCACAACTCTGAGGTCATAAATTCTTATATATTTTAATACATAGGTTTTAAGGTCACACTTTTCACATTTAGGTTTTCAATCCATCTGGAATTTAGTTTTATGTATGGTGACCATTTATTGGTCAATACATCCTTTCCCAATTCTTTGTGATGCCACTTCTGTCATTCACCAAGTTCTCTGTTATGTGTGTGTCTATTTATAGGTTTTTAACTCATCTATGTTGTTCTATTTTTCTTTCTATGTTCTAACACCACACTGTTTTAATCTTTATAGCTTTGTAACAAGTAAAGCAAGGCCTGTCCTTTTCTTCTTCAAAAGTATTCTGGTTATACCAGATATGTGGATGAATTTGTGGCAAAACTGACATCCTTGTGACACTAAGACTTCCCATTCATGAACATCATATATCTCTCCATTTATCTAATGGAGTCATCAGTAAAGATTTTTAATTTTATCCTGAGAAAGCTTGGTAAGTATGATGATGTATTCCTGGCACACTGATAGGGAGGATCTGTCTACAGAATACAGAAACCTGCCTGACCACAGTACAGAAAAAGCCTGTCACGTATACATCACAGTTAAACACCCAATTCTCCTCGAGAACCCACAGATCATCCATCCAGTCTTTCTAGGGTGGGAGACTAGCTGGTCTTTTTGATACCTGCCTGTTAATCAGCAATTTACTATTTCAAACACTAAGAAATGCAAAACACAGTTTGCTATTTCAAACAATCTATGTTTTTTTCTCTCTCCCTCCTCTTTTCTGTTTCTCTTATTAATATTTACATCTCTTTTGCCTTTCTTAGATGATATTAATTATTAGTTCCATTGGCTTCATCTGTACACAAGTAAACAATGTGGTCTTAATTAACTGTATATTCTTTGAGTTATTCACTGACACTCCACTCAGGTTTTACACCTCTTTCAGACCCTAAGTTCTTGAAGTTTTGTTACTATTGTGAGCAGCATCATTCTAAAATTACACTTCCAATTGGTTATTACCAATGCAAAATGGAGCCATTTATTGCCTACCTCAGATTGTTCTGAGGAATACATATAAATCCCTTAGTAAAGTGCTGGCTGCATATCTGGCCTTCCCCAGCTTTCTTTTCCCTTTCCACAGAAATGTAGAAATGATGTAGAATATTGGCTTTGAAGGAGATCAGGAAATTTCACCCCAAAATATGACTCCTTAGTATAAAGAGTATCTTGAATTAGAATTAAAGGCCCTTAGAGATCAACAGGCCTTGGAAGGTGTTCTCCTTCTATCTGTGTAAAACCAGATGGAACCATCAAAAAGAACCATGTCTCCCATTTCTTTCCCTGTTATCTCAATATATTGCAGGAAAGAAGATCAAGAATGCAACCAGACCTGGCCTAACCCATTTCAAAGATAATACCTGTCTCTCAGGTTAATTTAATTCCAAAGAGAAGCATGTACAAGTCAATCTGTTTCCCCTGATCCATTCAGTCTCCCAAGAATCTATTCAGCCTCCCTAGTAACCATTTATTGCCACTCAATAGAATTATCTATATTCCTTATCTCCCCCTCCCCTCTAAAATGAGGGTATATGAATTTCTGGACCCCACTAGGATACTGAGGAATCACTCTGTGATTCTCCCCATGTGCACAGTACATAAATTTGTAATCTCTTTGTCTTATTAATCTGCCTTATTGTGAGTTGATCTTTCAGCGAAACTTCCAGGGGTGAAGGGGAAGTTTTCCTTCTCCCCTACAGTTTAAAATACAAAACAAAATCAGAAAATGTACAGTTATATAAAATATTTATATGCAGAATTTGAAGAGTTTTTATAAAGTCCATGACTGGCAAAGCCATATACATAAGATAAGTCTTTTAAACACAGGCAAATAATAACATTTAAAAACCTCACAGAGTGACATATTGTACCTACTGTGTAGGGTATTCTGATTTTTCTTTGTGATACCATATTATATAACTCAAAGTGACACATGTGCTATAAACCAAATCTAGTCTTTTTGTCTCAACATACTTGCCCAAGGAGGAATTTCGGTAGCCAACGCAAGTTATATCTGTGACCATGCCACAAAACAGAAGATTAAATTAGAATGTACTTCCACTTTTAAAACATCTTACCCCTTCAATATCACTTCACTTTTTTCCTTTGCATAAAGTCAGTTAAGAAAAAATATGACGGTTCCTAATGGCCTCGTGAAGTTATAGGCAACTTTGAGCATGTGTGCATTTGCAATTAAATGTTAGTTCTTTCTCTTCCACAAACACTTAATGGAAGGGGGTAATTAGATCAAACTTTTGTTTTGGGAAAAAGTAATTCTTCCAGGAGCATGCTGAATGAATTCAGGTGGGAAGATGCTTATGTGAGAGCAACAGTGTGAGTTATTCTTCAGTAACTCAAATGCTCTTGATACATTCCTGCCTTCCTTGTATTTATGTCCACTAAATACGCTAAAATAGTAGACTTTAGAAATATAATTAAGCAAATCAAATTATCTTCAGGTGTTAGCACTTAAATTCTAATGCTTCCTTTCCCTTGCAGGGGCGGGGAGGAGGTTGGTGAGCCTAAGAACACATGGAAATAGTTATATTCCATTTTACTTAAGTATGTCTGTGTTGGTTGAACTAATTTTTCAGTTCATAGAAATAATAGTGACCACCCCCAGTTCTCCACCTTACATCCAACCAAGGGAGAAAAAAACTGATTTACTTTAAAGCAGAACACTTTTTAATAAATTGCATTTTTTATTTTAGTTGAGCTTCAGCAAATTAGTGACTTGCCCTAAAAAACAAACTATCTTTTTATATACAGGGATTAAAGATAGGTATTTCTAAAGATCCCCTCCTTTAGGCTCACCTTGATGCCACAAAAGAAACCTCTATTTTACCAGTCATTCAAAGGAACAGTCTACCTTCGATTGGTTAAATAAATAAATTTTCTTTTCTATCAGTAGTGGCCTAAATAATTGTTTAGTGAACCAGGAAGCTATGGGCAAATGAGGTTTGCACTAATTACATACTGAAGAAAACCTCATTCTGTAATGAATTTTATGTTAATTTTTATGCTGTTTCTGTATCAGCTGACAATCAAAACCAAGGTGACCTGTTTCTCCACTATTCCAATAATAAATAACAGCCTTTGACAAACATCCTATTTCTTCTCTGCAAACAATGCCAGTCCCATACATGCAAAGTTTCAAGCAATGATTGAAGTTTACTTGCCTGCTGTGGCTTCAAGACAAATGGCTCACTTAGATTGCTTCTCAAAGTACAGTGAATGAAATTAGCCCTCTGAGAGGAAGCTGGCCAGAAAGTTTTTCTAACGCAATGTAAAAGTCAATTTGTGCCAAAAGGCCCTAGTTGAGGAAGGGTCGAGGAGGTGTCATTTGAAGGTCAAAAATAACCATTTACTTTGGTCAAAATAAATTAGGTTTTTAGGTGAAAGAGTTCCACAAATATGTCAGGCTGTTCTGGTTTTCCACATATTATGTGAATTTTTGAAAGAAAATTTTTCTTGAAGAATTTTTAGTAAAGAAAGCTTATGAGAGAAGAAAAACTAAAGCCCTTAACAGAGAATAGCAATAATTGTACCCAGAAATATGACATGGTGTTTCCTACCGTTAACACTACTTCTATCCAAAATGTTCTCCATATTGGGGATATGTTTGTTACTTCCACAACTACCAATTTCCAGTTGGCAAACATCCCTGAGTTCACATTACTTATGATAAACCTACATACTGGCTTGAAGAGATATCATGACAGATAATCCCAAATATTTTTTTATCACCTCATTAAAAACTGAAGTTCTTCATACCATTTTAACAATAATACTTTGCATTTGGAAGAATTTTCACATTCATAAGGCCCTTATCATGCATATTTGCTGAAGAAATTGTCACAGTGTTTTCAATATAAAATGCTCACAACAGGGCAATAGAAAATAGTCATGGCGGGTTTTCTCTATCAACAAACACTTAACACAACTGAGCGTTTATCACAAGCAAGTGCTGTGCCAGATGCTAGGGGTGTGAGAATCAACATGCATCCTGTCCTCAAGGGGGCAGAGCTACCAAGCCTGCAGAGAAGGTGAAATCTGTGTACATGTCTTTGGGGTACTAGGGAGGACTTACTTGAAAGGAGACAGAATTGTATAAACAGATTATGTTGCTCAACCATTTTCCTCTCTTACCCACTTGCCTTTTTCAAGTGGTTTTTATGACCTAAACCAGGAAGGTTTCTTGTTGATTCTCCCATTCTGCTAATGAAGAGCCTCCTCCCAAAGAGACAGAAACTCATAAATAAGGGGCATGAAAAGGATTTCCACTTTTCTGGCCATTGATACTAGTAGCGACTCATGTTTGAACTCTTCCCCTAGACAAACACAGAGATTGTGGTGATTCATCTTTTAATGTCTACTTAGAAAATAAAGTTACACTTTTAAAGTTTCATATCTGTGAGCCAAATGAAGTCCTCAGATATAGAGACACACCTTTCGCAGAAATCATTAAAATTTTACAAAATTATTAGGAGGCTGAATTAACTTCTGGTATTTACGATACTTTTATCTTTTCTTTTCCCTCTCATATTCTTGGACAACCTCAACTATGAGTACTTGTATTGGTAGGTAATTCCTCTTTCAGGTTAAATGCTTCCCCCTACTCAATTACTATGACCTCAGCACATGTGGGGAAATTTGGCAGCATGCACAGTTCTCATTATGATGAAAATCAATGTAATACAAGATAATAATAATGTTTGTGATAAACTCCAATGCCTGTCCAGTGACAAAAATTGTTTTTAGTGGAACTACTATGACAATTCCATTATGTTCACAATTAGCTCATATTCCTCAATTTCCTTTATGGTGAAAATGATGTAATAATTAGACTAACTTATGAAGTTGTCATGTAGTAGCTATGTAGCAGCATTTGCCAGGACTTTGCAATCAACCAAATCCAATATGAGCTAACACATTTCAGATTTTGCGTAACACCAAAAGGGACAAAATTAAAATATAATTGTAAGATATTGTTCACAGGAAGGAGTAATAAAACTTAGGTGGCAATATGTGTGTTCATAATAGATCACAAAGAAAGCTATGAGTAAACAACAATGGTTTAAAAGATAGGCTCTGCATTTTCAGAGCTTACTGAAGAAAAGAAAAAGTATATGTGAATGAACCATGTGACAAATATTATGGTACCCCTGGGAACCTTCTCCACCACTCCTGTCCATGCTGGGGCACAAGTTTTGAGAAGGCTGTGAATGCCCATTATGGAGAAGATGTCAATGACAAAAACAATAATGACGAAGATGTCAATGACAGAAGCAATAAGAGATGGCCTGTCCATGACTACTGAGAGAGCCAGCTTACTCAGTGTCTGAAAGAATACATGAGATAAATAAGCAAAAAATATCCTCTCAAGAGAGGGCAGCAAGGAGGCAGGATAGAAAAGGTAGAAATAAAGCCATTTGTGTGTTTGCTGTGGAAGGATTTTAAGGCATTCTTTTCTATGATCCTACCATTTTATAGTTGGACAAGAAACCTACTGGCTTGTGCACACAGTATCCTCTAATTCCAATATGAGTACTTCTGAGCACAAGGTCATCACCATGCAGAGCCACATTTAGAACTTTCAGAAGTTGTCCATCCAGTTCTCACAATGAAGTACAAATTACAAATCACAGTTTGATTCGCAAGTAGAGAGAGGCCTGTAACTTGACATCTCCAGCCAACTATACTATTGTTTTCATTTGAGAGCTCATTTTCTAGCCTTTTTTTTCCAAAACCACCACCACAGAAACAAACTTTCATAAAATAAATATGACTAACACTTTGAAGTAAAAATATCCACAAAGAAGCCAGGATTGGAAGATAGTGGAATTTCCATTGACCCGTAAAACAATCTGGGCTTTACATATAAATCTCCTTTTTTCTTTGCTCATTTAACTTATTACCATTTCATGTTCAGACTCGCTGGCAAAACATCAGTTATTTTAATGTGAATCCTCCACATGCTGCCCCAAACAAACTTTAACACTCGAGTAAAATGTTTAAAACTTGCCAGACCCAGGAAGAGTCAGAAAGTTGCCCCGTAACCGTCCATCCGCTGCCCTATCGCTTTGCCTCCCTCTCCTCTCAGAGATATGAGAAAACACCACCCAAACCTCTTCAGATTTGCGAAAAACCACCACAAGTAGGAAGCAGCCATTGAACCCCCGTGTTTCTATGAATAAATAGAAGAAGAGACACTGTACCGGGTCTTCAGTTTTGTGACTATTCAAGAGGTCAGACAGGAAATCTTCATGAAGGCTCTCTCTTCGAATCAGTGTAAATTCCCGCAGGAAAACAGCCCCTTGGCTTTGCTCTCCGCATACCTAGAGAGATAAGGTAGCCGAATTAAGCCTTCAGACAGAGCCTGGTGGGAGGGGGCGCTGAGGGATTAGTTACAGAAACCTCTTGGATTCATGTCAAGTCTGATTAGAGCAATCAAAAACAACACACGCAAATACATATTAATGCGAGAACCACTAGAACATTCTGGCATGTGGCTCCTCTGATGGATGCCAGGAAAGTCCCCTGCTAAGTTGGCGCCTCTTAACCGACGGATATGCAATGTCGAAATTCAGTGATTATAGGTTATCTCTGTGGCCAGGTCCAATGTGGTCAGGCTCCTAGACTCATTCCACTGGGCTACCCATGTGTATGTACCATGTATGGGTCTTGGACGCTCAGGGACCTATCCTCAGTCAAGCAAAGCTGAGCACCTATATGGGTCTTGATGTCCTATTAAATATCTACCAGATAAGGAAGACCTGGCCTGAGCCCAGAACTGACTTCCGGAGCTATTCAAGTACTTTAGAACCAGATGTACCTTAGCTGCTCCAGAAGGGGGTACTGGAGAACTTTTATCTAGAGCTTATCACATTCCAGGTTCTTTACACAGGTTATCCTGTGTCAGCCCCAAGAGGTGTCTGTTATCAGCCATGCTTTGCAAATTAGGAAAGAGAAGCACAAAGGGTTTCAGGAATTTGCCAAGTTAGTAAGTGTTGAAATCAGCATTCAAATACAGATCTAACCCTTGTCTTTTCATTATATCAATTTGCCGCGGAGCTTCTCAAGCCTCCTCTGGTGAGGGACAAATTGTTAAGTATTAATAACTCCTGTAAGTTCAAGGAATAATCAGTTCACCCAGGCCTCCCACTACCTCTCTGAACTTCAGTATACTCATGTTAAACTGGAATATCAACTTTGTTGAATTGCTGAGAAGACAGGAGATAATATATGTAAAATGCTTAGTGCAGTGCCTTTCAGTAAATAACAATCATTACTACTATAAAGAGCATATTCTGCTCAAGGAACAAGTAAAAATCTAAGGTTTTAACATACATGAAGTTCTTTAATCATATTTATAATATTTGTAATGGATGTATAGGTAACCATCATATTGTCTTAACTTTTTAACTCTTACATTTTGAATTGTATACTTTCTATGGTATTGCTATCAGTAATGAATATGTAGATGGTCATATTAAATTATACCTTCTTCAAAATGAATAATAATTTAGTTATTTTAAAAACTAAACCTTTTGGAAACAAGTATAATCTTTCATAATTTATGTGTTATGGCCTCTGTTGTTACACAGCATAGTCAGTATCATGGTAGTA
>CM052443.1:87288628-87316045 GCA_028533085.1 Varecia variegata | reverse complement strand
AGAAACTGCTAGCTGCTCACCAAAAGCCACCATCTTCACATTGTCTTGGGTACACTCTAGATAACATTTCTAAGCCTCCTTTGCAGGTTAGGTGGCCAAGATAGAATTTTACCTGGTGTGCTACTACTAGGCTTGGGCCATAAAAATCTCTCATATTCCCTCCTTCCAGCTCTTTTGCCTTCAAGCCTGTTTGGAATGTAGACAGTCTCAGAGAAATCTAGGAGTCACTTGTTAAAGGTGACAGAGCCTCCATTAACTTTGCTCACTTGATGACTGCATGAAGGAAAGCCACCCCATGACTGTTCACTTACCTAACACTGATAAATGAACAAGAAGTATGATCTACTGTGTTTGAACCATTATCCATTTTAGAGACTGTTTGTTACAGCAGTTAACCTACCCTAGTTAACAGGATAAAAAATTGTAGGTAAGCAAAGGATGACATGAGAATACAGAGAAAGAGTGATTATCTCTCCTAAGTAGGATAATGAAAGGCTTTAAAGTGGGATTAGAGTGGGAATTTACTAGCTAGACAAGGGAAATGGAAGTGGGGAAGGGAAGGATCTTATTCCAGAAAGTGGGAACAGTTGGGGCAAAGGCATGGAAGCTTGAGACAGCATGTTTCATTTGGTGTATTCAAAGTACTCCAGCCTGGCAGGAACATGGGATGCATGAAGGCAAGTGATGGGAACTGAATTTGTACAGTGGGGCAGGTGCCACATTATAAATTGTGGTCATTGAAAGATTTAAGAAGCCAGAGTCTTCCTTGGACTTGCATGTTACAACAGTACTCTGCTGCCTATCAGGAGGTAAGACTAGAGAGGAGGTTTTTAGATCACTGCAATTATTCAAATGAGAACTTATAGAGACCCAAGGGGCTGGAGGGAAAGAAAAGGATCATAAGATTTGGCAGCCAACTGAATGCATGGGATACATCTCGGGTTATGTTTATATTTTCCTCCTGGATTTGAGCAGCAGAGCAGAGTGAACAGTAGAACATCCAAAATAGGAAATGTGGGAGGAGCAAGTATATGGGTCAGATGAGGAGTTTCTTTCCTGAGAAATGGAGTCTGAGATGCCTTAGGCCAAGATAGGTGAACTTGGTACACAGAAAAGAGACTGGGCTGGAAATGATATATAAGTTCTGGCATCACATAGGGAGTAGATAACATTCGGCATGAATGAGCTTGCCAAGGAAAAGCATGAAGAGAACACATGAAGCTAAGAACTGGGGCACAGTTATTTCACATGTAACATGGCTCCATCTCTAATGGCTTATTTATGTCAACAACAAATATTAACAAGAAGAGTGAAAACATACACTGATTATCATTTTATGTTTCCTTCTATTTATTTTCTATGTAAACACATTTATGGCAACATAACATCCAACTTATTACAGATAATTAGCTTCTTGAGGACGGAGATGGTGGCTCATTGGGCTATCAACCCCCAGTCCTTGAATTCAACTAAATGTGACTGAACCTTGAAATTTTCAAGAATAACTCAGATTTAAAAAATTCTATTTTCCATGGTCAGAACAGGCTTCCTGATTTTTGGTTTGGAAAGTATGGTTATTTTTATATTTGATATGTCTAAACCCACCTTGCAGTTACAAGGTAGTTAGTGTATCATAAAAATGCATCAAAACTGGCACCCCACTGTGTTTTATGGTTCAGAGGTGTTTATTTTGCAGAGGGAAAACAGAAATGTGAGAAGTAGAGTAATTGTATGCATGGCCAATGGCTATGTTATGATTAGGGACCAGAGACAGTGTCTTTCAAAAATTCAGATCTCTGCTGGATTCAAACCCCATTATTCACCCACAGGCACAGGATAAGGAACATGTAACCATTACTGAAACACCTATCTGCTTCTATGGCATTTCTAGACTCCTAAGGACAGCTCTCCAGGAAGTATGAAGACTGCAATATACTACCGTTTTTATATCTTGTGATGAAGATTGCTTCTCCTATTGCAGTCTGATTTCCTGCTTCAAACAGTGACCGCTCTTTCTGATTGTTGGTACACCAGAGTATCCCTTAGAGAACCCAGGAATATAGAAATACCAGCTTCCAGAAGAGAATTGTATTAGATCCAGGAAGTCATAGAAGCAATTTATTGTTGTGGTATACATTCTCTTTAATGGGACTGAGCGATCAGCCATGTAGAGATGTTAGAGAAGGATGTAGATAGTTACAGGTAACTAGGAAGTCTTCAGATAATTGTCTATTCTCTACCCCATTAAAGGAAAAAGGAGATAAAGGTAGTTTAAAAATAAAAACAAAAAGTCACTGAATAATAAGAATCTTTTGCATTTGGCTTTGGGATGCAGTTAGAAACTTTAACTTTGTATACTATATACTTTTCATATCTTCTTTCTTTCTTTCTTTCTTTTTTTGACAGAGTCTCGCTCTGTAACCCTGGCTAGAGTACAGTGGCGTCATCATAGCTCACTGCAGACTCCGACTCCTGGGCTCAAGTGATCCTCCTCTCTCAGCCTCCAGAGTAGCTGGGACTACAGGCATGTACCACCACGCCTGCCTAATTTTTCTGTATTTTGTAGAGATTGGTTCTCACTCTTGCTCAGGCTGGTCTCGAACTTCTGAGCTCAAGCGATCCTCCTGCCTTGGCCTCCCAGAGTGTAAGGATTATAGGCGTGAGCCACCTCACTCAGCCTTATTTTTCGTTTTCTATTTCACACTTTCTCCCTTCATAACCTCGCACCTACCATTCTCCCGACTGGCCTGACTTTCAGAGGCTCCAGAGAATACTGATTAGTATTCTGACTGATAAGCTCACAATTAACATGTCTGGTGCAAGAAAAGATAAAAATCCCCCCTCAGACTCTCCTACTTCTACTAAATTTGCTCTGTGAACTGTGACTAGAATTTGGAAAGTTAAAATACAGAGCAACTGGTTCACATTTTGGATTCTCAACCATCATTAGAGAAGAGCCAT
This sequence comes from Varecia variegata, assembly GCA_028533085.1. Taxonomy (NCBI): domain Eukaryota; kingdom Metazoa; phylum Chordata; class Mammalia; order Primates; family Lemuridae; genus Varecia; species Varecia variegata. The sequence continues at coordinate 87,313,084 of CM052443.1, read as the reverse complement.
AATTGCTATAAAAATTGTAATGTTTATGATGGGAGCCGATTATGGCTGGAAATTTCATGCAGCTATAATGTTTTTATAACTCTGGGAGAGGTTGCCATTTACTTCTAGGCTGGGAGGAAGAGCTGTAGAAGTAATTGAAGTTTAAACATACAAACATGCCCTCAAATTATCAGTTTATTGTTCATCTTTCTTCATTTAGTTTTTCTGTGAAAACTGAAATGTAGCCAAGCTTATGTCCCATGAGTAGGGTTTAGGTTTCAACATTACTTAAAAAGTGTAGCACTGAAAACCACACTGTTAAATTTTCCTACCAAAAGGGTTTTGTGAAATATGTTTAGGCCCATATTTTGGTCCACAGTTTACTAAAAATTAAGATAGTGAAGCTATAAATTCTCAGTAGATTAGAATAATAATTTAAACAGTGTAACTGGCCACTATGTTATCTGAACGTACACTTATATTTAAATATCAGTGGATAGTGAAATGACTGGTTTCAAGGTTATAAGCGCTTGGCACAAGCAGGTAAAGCAAATGTTTATTGGATAAATAACTGAATAGAAAAATTTCTTGAAGCCAGAACAATCTCTAGCGCTGGTTCTAAGGATCACTGCTAAGTATTAGGAAGAAATGATGAAAACTTATGTGGACCCAAAGAACCCAAATCTAGTCCTGCTACTCATATCATTACTACCTCATCCTAAAATCAAAGTTACTCAGAGACCAAGGGAAGGAAGAGAAAATATTCTCCCAATGTGAAAGCATAAGTAACTGGTTTGAAGGAAATTCAGCCAAAGGACTAAAATATTGATATTTTAGGCCAAAAATGAGAATACTCCCAAATAAAATTCAAAAAGTACCTAATTTTTAAAAATAGATTCTAAATAAAAATATAGATCTATTTAACTTAATAAAGATTCTTCCATTTGGTAACAAATGGAGTTAGCCAGATTTTAGTAAATTCTACTTGTTGATAATCAAGCGTCCCTGGTTTTTAGAAAGGAATTAATAATTTGACAGCCTGTTCCTGGTAGGACTATTCTAATGTCATGCAAACAATATCAAGTCTACCCTCAGGGGACCCCCTTTCCATTAATCCAAATAACCCCATTCCTGGTTGGAATATTCTAATGAAATAGATGAGGAATGATTGAACAGTAATTCAATTGTAAAGGACAGGAAAAAAACATGGGCATATAATCTTACTTAAGAAATTTCTTCATTATAATGCAGGAGGTGTAGTACATTGGAGGTTTGTAAATACCAAAATAATGACATTTAAAAATGTCTCCAAACTCATATTCAAGAATCAGAAGAGGCTCAATCAGCTTATCACGCGTGAGAATCAGCAACGCTATCTGCACACACTCAAACTCGCCCAAACCTCTGGCCAGCTCTGCAAAGAACCAGCCATTTGCACAGAGCGCAGGAAGGCAATGTCACTAAATAAACTGCTTTTCATGTCGAAAGGGTACACTTGGAAATCTATTTTTTTAATCTCTAAAATTATCTTTGGTTGTTGTGTTGGTGGGTGACAACATTTTTTGGACAGAGACTCTGTGATGACAATACATGCATCCATACCTACTGCTCTATCAGGCTGGTCTGGGGAAAAAGAAAAGATTCTTGAAGTAGCTTCAGGTGTTCCCAGAGAAAGGCTGCCAACTATGCAAGCTGATTAGCAGTGTTATACTCCCTGAAGGAAAGGCTAAATATGATCCCCAAGAAGATCGGTGGGGGTGGCTAATAAAAGCATTCTTATAACCATATTTAACCCATTGACATTTATATACCTGGTGTTTGGAGCTTAAAAACATTTCAGTATTCTGTTTGTTCTTCTACCAACTTTAATTACTATTTCTAAGGATTGTAAAGATAATTGCTAAAAGGTTAGAGCTAAAAGAAGTGAGATGGAACATGCTAGTCCAAAATATTCAGCTGGGCCTCATAATTCTTGGTACAGATGTTCCTGCTTAGTTCAGGTCTGATTTAGAGAAACAGCTATAATATGGTTTGAGGCAAGGTGACCAGATGTAGCTGAATTTAAAGATCTGTCCCAGAATGTCAATGAAAAGAAACTCCATTACCCTAACAAAATAACCTTTATGGGGGGAAAAAGTTATGCTTAAAGAAATATCTACTTTATCTTTAAGGTAGATAGATATCTATACCTTGACATGACAAGGATTCTAAATAAAAAACAAAAATTTTAAAAAATCAAAAATCCCACAAACATAATTTTGTAAAGAGGTTTACCCTCACAGAGGATTGTATAAAGAAAAAGCACCAAAAAGAGTTCTATCAAGAGGGTAAGTGCTGTATATAATGTGCGCTTGATCTTGATCTATTGACAAGCTATGGCATTTCTGTAACTTGTTATAAACATAGGCACTGAAATGGAAGTTCCCAGAAAAACTTTAGAGATCATCTTCAGCAAATTCTTTTTTTTTTTCAGGTGAGGGAGAACACAAATCACCTACCTTCCTAAGTGTAGGATAGAGAAAACATGTGGGTTTTGAGAAATCTCCTTTCCCATATATAAGATGGAAAAACAGCCAAATAATTCAAGAAAGGCAGCAACTTTCCCAAAACATATAGACAATCATCTTCATCCTATCATCTTCAAACATTTAAAACATCTTATACCCTGTTACCTCTTTGGTAACAGGGTTTCCAAAGAATTCTAAAGACACTCTGCTTCAGAAAGCATTGCTGCAAAGAGCTATGATTAAGACCTGCACTTGGACAATGAAAGAACATATGAAACAGAAAAGTCATCATCTTGTGTACTGTACTCCTAGGTAGATGGCCACATCTTTGTCACATCTTCTAATGACAAGGAGAAGCAGATAGGGTCTTCAAATTCTGTGTGTGTGTGTGTGTGTGTGTGTGTGTGTGTGTATGCTACAAATTTTACATGTAAGATGAAATGCTCAATGCCAAGAATTAAGGGAAAGAGTTGAGCAGTTGGAGGGGAAGGTTAAGATGAAGGAAAGAAAATGGAAGAAGAACATAAAAATGTCTACATACACATGCAGTGGTAGAAAGCAACATCTTTGAATTCAACATTTTCAAACCGTACACTTGGCAAATGTTTCTATCGATCCACATTATTATCTTGGCTTTTCTAAAGTGAGTTTCTTAGCAAAGAGGAGTGGAAAGGCAGGGAACCACTCATATTTGAATCAAATTGAAGATTAATTAGGGAAGGAGCTTCTTTCTTTGCTTCTGCTTAGTTTATATTAGCTCCATAGGTGGCTATAAAGGTGAACCAACTAGATCTCTTGCCACAAAGGAGTCTTGTCTTCACAGACAGCCTGAGATGCTGGACTCTGATTCCACCTCTTTATTTGCATTGAGGCCCTTTACAAGGGCTGTTCCAATGACCGAGCACAGCAGAGATGCTAGAGCAGGTCCATTCTTGAGAGACGTGGAGCTTCTCTGAGGGTGACTTCTGCTCAAGGACTCCCCACTGTCTGCCTGAGACTTTCATAGCACTGGGCTTCACTCTGAGTCTCTGCCCATCCAACCCTTCTGTCTTCCCTCCCTCCTTCACAGAAGACAGGCATGCACTGCAGTCTCATGGCTCCAGCCTCCCCCACCCTTTTCCCCAGTAAGCCTCTAGTACTCCTAATCCTGTCTTGACCAGGACAGGAATCTAGGAGAACCTAAACAAACAGCATCTCCTCTTTTGATCCAAGTACTATCACATTAGGCCTAATGTTTTCAATTTACCATCCCTGTCTCTATCAAAAAAGGCCACACAGTTTCCATGACGCCAGGAAAATGTTGGGAACTCCAGTAGGGCTTCTTTCTACTCTCTCTGCACTGAAGTCTCAGTTAATTCTCTACAGCGTTTTGAAATAATGATCACAACTAGTGCACTACAGACAGCTCTGATTCTGTCTCCGTGATCCTCACCCACATTGCCTTTATCTAGCTCCAAATCCACTACCGTTCTAGCATTCCTCTTCATCCTAGCACGGAAATGCAGGAGTACTTCAGATTCTCACTGTAACCAGTTAGCTCAATGACTTTAATTACATACAAAATAGTCAAAGTTGTAAGTTAAATCATTTTGTGGGGAAGTTAGCTCTTACCGATTCACAAACTTTAGAAGTTTCTCTTATCACCGGCTAGAAGTATTTTGGAGGAAAAATAGGAGAGAATAGTTTGGACCCATGCAGATTTATACCCCCTTCAAAAAAATGTTCAAAGTGCAATTCTATGGATAGCGCTTTAACAGTATCAGTAGTGTATTTCAGATATCTGTGGGCTCACTATCATCCCCCCGACACACATACACACATACCACATGGCCCAGTTTCTGAAAAATGTAAACACAAAAAATTGGAAGAAATGTATATCAGTATTTAAATTGTATATGTAACTTAAAGAATGTCAAATATTTACCCAGCATCTCAAGAAAATGCCCAAGGAAAGAGGAGGCGGTCCTCACTCAAAGCATAGCAAGCATTCTTAATGTCCACTCTTTCCTCCCCTCTCGTTTCTGTCATTCTAAATGTACTTCACACAAATGGCAGTTGGTTCTTCAAAACTTTTTTTTTTTTTTTTTGTCTCTCAACTCTCAATTTATTTTTGAAATTCAGTCTATGTATTTCTTGGGGGAAGAGAATTGGAATGTTAAACGTATTTGTGTATTATTTCATCACTTGTCTATATTAATAATATTTTGTTCCTACTAAAGAAGCATGATCTTTGTATGGAAAGGAAAGCACTTTAGAGGCACATATGTGTGTGTGTGAAGGTGGAGAGGTACATGGGATAGGAAAATTCCTAAGACTATGTAGAGACTCAGACGTTCCTGTGTCCTAGTTGAGCCCAGCCTTCTAGTCGTCCCTACCAAGCCACCATATATGTGACTAAACCATCTTGAACATTCCGATCCAAGTAAGATCCCAAAAGATTATAACCCCAGCTACTGTCAAATGGAGCAGAAGAATCATCCACTTGAGCTCAGTCAACACACAAAATTATGAGAGGTAATAAGAACATAGTAGTTTTATAGTTTTAAACCACTCAGTTTTGGGTTGGCTTATTATGTAGAAATAAGTAAATGAAACACCATGGTAGCATATGTTAAAAGGGGAAAAGGAAAATTTCATCATCATAGCCCATGTTTGCTTTCAGAAGTACAGAAATGGGGGTGCTTTTCCTTCTAGGCTGTCCACACCTGTTGAAAAATGGAATTTCAAGACCATCGTAGGTACTGATGTGCCACTGACACTCTGAGGAATAATAATCTTTTAGTAAGTCCCTCCGATTTTGTGTCTCATGCTATAAATTTCAAAATTGCCTACTGCTAGAATTTTCTTGTGTGCTTCACCAGTTTTACATTTAGGGTAGGTAACATTAAAGCCATGTAATGATATTTCCATATTATGAATGGTATAATTATTAATATCTTCCTCAATATAAGTGCCTGGGGTTCTTATAAGTACTAAGTCTCTGGAAAAAGTTTTAGTATCATACTCTTCTATTCTCTTGTTCCATACATAATGCTGATAGCTACGAAATGACAAGAAGTGATTACTTCATAGTATAATTCTAAATGTAAGGACTTTATTCTTCATCATATATTTGGAAAGTCCTCAAAGCCCCTGTCTTTTCACACCCCCCTTTGGCAGGAAGTGATTTCAGGGCACCATCTGGGCCTTTGGTCTTTACCCCATTTGTCCTTGCATTTAACCAAAGACCTTTCAGCTTCAAAATGTGACCCTGAGGCTTTAAGATGCATGGATTAGGACTACTCCTGTCTTATCTCTGTGTTTTGAAAGCCTAGCAGTGCCTGGCACAGAATTGAGTTCTATATATATATCTGAGTAGTAAATTAATTAAGGCTTTTTTATCAGTTATTAATGTCTAAATTTTTAGAGCTTGACAGAGGCTTAGAAACCATCTAATCTAGCTTCCTCTGGAGCTCAGAGAGAAGGAGACTGACTTTCCCAAAAGCATGTATCTAGTAAGTGTCAAGAGTCCAGACTAAAATGTAGGTTTCCCGATGCCAGTCCTGTGCCTTCTCCATCCCATGACTCCAGTGTCCCCAACCCTTGTTTGAGTTGTCTCCACAACACCCGGCAAGTACAGGATGTGGATGACATGGCGTCATAGCTGACTGCAAGCTCAGTGAATCAACAGAGAAAAGTGGCTAATATAAACGTGGGCTGCTGTTAAAAACACAGCGTAGGAAACAAAATACATGATAGCTTTTCTATTCCATGCTCCACAGACCATAAATATTGATTGGGTAGAGAGTTAATTTCTAGATGGCAAACTTGAAGAAGGACAACTGACAAACCAACAATTCCTAAAGAAAGAAAACGTGATAGTAGTGGCTATCTGGAAAGCATATGACAATCAGCTGAATTAATCAAGGACTTTTTTGCCTGAGTGGGGGAAGAAGTGAGAATATGTGAGAGCTGTCTTCACGTTCTTGTGAGAGAGAATCCACTTACTTGCCTCTGTCCTTGTCACCACCCTCCCAGCCTTGCTTTCCTTTCTGCCTACTTGCCCATTATACTCTGACCTCTGTCATCACTGCTCTGCTCTCCAAACTCACCAAGACTTGTCCTACACCCACGTGTCCTCATCATCATCCCTGATGATCACATCCTCTTTCTTGAAAGCCTCTCCCTCTTATTTTTTTAATTATCATGGGCACATTATAGTTGTATATCTATATAGTGTACACGTGATGTTTTGATACAGGTATACAATGTGTAATGATAAAATCAGGGTAATTGGGGTGTCTATCACCTCAAGCATTTATCATTTCTTTGTGTTAGAAACATTCCAGTTCCACCCTTTTAGTTATTTTAAAGTATACTCTATTTTTTATTATAGTCACTTTGTTGTGCTATCAAATGTTGTTCATTCTATCTAACTATATTCTTACACCTATTAACCAGCCCCACCTTATCCCCCACTCCCAGCTACCCTTTCCAGACTCTGGTTAACCATCATTTTACTCTCTGTCTCCATGAGATCAATTGTTTTTAATATTTAGTTCCCACATATGCGTAAGAACATGTGAGATTTGTCTTTTTGTACTTGGCTTATTTTGCTTAACATAATGCTCTCCAATTCCATCCATGTTGTCATAAATGGCAAGATTTCATTCTTTTTGTGGCTATGTAATATTCCATTGTGTATATGTACCACAATTTATTTATCTATTCAACCACTGATGGTTACATGGGCTCTGTCCATGGGCATCTTTTTTTCTATTATTTCTTGCCTTGCCATTCTTTTCTGCTTTCAGTGAGTCAGCCATCTCTGCTGGGCAGACGATTCCCAAACCCATATATAGAACCGTGCCCCTTACATAAGCATGTCCTGAACTTCCTGCAACCATATCTTGAACTTTGCTATAATTTCCCCTCCACTGAATCCACAGAGGTCCTGCTCCTTTAGTGAGATCTGGAGTCATACAATCTGGGTGAAAGTCTTAGTTCCCCTCTTCCTTGCTGTGTGATTTCGGTAAAGTACTGAAACTCAGTCTTAGGTCCTTCATGTGTAAATGAGGGAGAACAATAATATTTACCTTACACCGTAGCTGTGATGATTATGAAAAGTGAATGGTAAACTATAAAGTGCTATACAGAGATTGGTAGTATTATTAATACCAGGGATTTTTTTTTGACAGTATGAGCTAGCAGAACATGTCTACTCAAATTAATAAGTATTGCCATCTTGACTGATTCACTTGGCTGAAAAAACATGTGGACGTTCAAATGTAAACAGGATTGAGACGGGGTGTAGTAGATATATATCATAATTTATTGAGATATGACTCCTGGCACCTCATTTTTAAACAGGAAAGGCATAGAATATTATTACTTCTCTAATGGCGTGTATTTTCATCTCTTGTGGTCATTTGGGAATTTGTCTTACCTTCCCTACTAGGCTGTAAAGATATCAAGGTCAGGCACTGATCCTCCTGCAAGGCCAAGAACAATACCTTAAACTTAGTATATGTACTACATTTGTTGAATTGAATGAAAATAAATTTGGCATGTCTAGTTTCAGGGAAGTATAATTCAGCCCTTTATCCTGATAAAATAAACCTTTCAAATAATTAAATATGGTATCTTAAGCTTAGAGCTGGCTACTTAGTAGGTAACGAAGACCCTGGCACTGGATGCATTCACACAGGAGCTGATAAAACCATGTAGATGAACTCAGAGTCTTTCCAACTCTAAGAAACTATGGATTAATTAGCTAAAATTATTTCTACTATTTCCACTGTCACTCTCCACTTCCTCTATAATAGATGTTGATGTTCAGTGAAATTTACTTCCCCTACACCACAGTTGTGCAAGAGTTTTTTGTTTGGTCTTTAGCATCTTTTGAGCACTGTGTAGTTCTCAGGCATCTGAATAACAGCCTCTTTGACCATGCATCAGGATCACACATGATGGATAATTCAAATACATTTGGATCTGTTCATTCATTAAATCAATAAACTAGATAATGCAAAAACTACCATAATACATTTTCCAGAATCAAGAATCTGAGATGAATAGTTTTAAATGTTGTACACATCTATTACATTTCCTGGTCAGCTTCTTTCCTCATTCTCCACGGGGCCTCCCATTTCTGCTAGCCCCTTTTCCTTTTATGCAAATGTCTCCAATTTCACACACACAAAAAAATTAAGTCCCTTAGATGTCAATACTCTATAATTACTGCCTCCCGAAACTTCCGTGCCCCTGCCGCATGCTTCCATTGATCTCTCTCAGGTTAACATGTCTTTCCTCCTGGCCAAGGCAAATCTCTTCCACCTGTACTCTAAATTTCATCAACTGCTGTCCCCAAAGGGATATTATCCCATTATTTACTCTCTCCTTTCCCCTATGTTGCCATCATTTCCCTCCCTTTACTCTTTTTTCTATGCTCATTTCTTTGTATTTGAGAGAGAGAGAAAAAAAACAGAGCCTCTTCTTGACTCTGTGCTCCTGTGTCTAGTAGCAAAAATTTTCCTTCCTTTCATAGCCACTTTTCTAGAAAAAAGCCTTCATTATACTTAATGACTCCACAAACTCAGCAAATAGCAACTCTGATTTTTTTTATACCATCATTCAACTGAAATTTCCCTGGCTAAAATTATCAATGACTTCCTAGGTACCACATCTAATAGGCATTTTCCAGTCTTCATTTTACATGCATAAATTGTGACCTGGTGGGCAACACCCTTTTGCTTAAGACTTTCTTATCCTTTCCTTTCCATGACACTGTGCCTTTCAGATTGTCTTCCCCCCAAAGGCTGGTATTCCTCTGCTCATCCCTTAAATGCTGGTGTTCTCTGGTGCTCCATTGTTATGCCACTTGTATCTTATTCTACATCTTACTCCTGGAAATCTTTTCCATGACCATGTATTCAGACAGCACTGATAAAATAATTTTCAGATGTGTTTATCTTTAGCCCAAACCCCAGATACATGCACCCAATTGCCTATTAAGCATCACCAAACAAATGCCTCCCAGGTACTGACAATTGAATAATTCAAATTGAGTTCATCATATTATTCAGACCTTCCAAAATGTGCTCATCTTTCTACAAACTCTGTCCATATTGGACAGAGTAACCTCCCAGGTGACCCAAGCCAGAAACCTGTAAGTCTGCCTAGAATCTGTCTTTTCTTTTCCCCCTACATTAAATTAATTGCTACCTCCCAGCCCTGCTGCCTCCTGAATGTCATTCCTACTTGACTCTCCATCTCCAGCTTTGGTCACCTCTTCCCTGGACTACCGTAGCACTCTTCTTGGTCATCTCTCTGTTCCTAATCTTATCCCTTCTTCAGTCCAAAACACTGTTGCTGGAGTGAGCTTTCTAAAAAACAATTCCCATCGTGTCTCTCTGGCATAACATGCTTCAACAAATCTTCACTTTCTACTCTCACTGTTCCTCAAATTTTAATGTACATACAAGTCAACTGGGAGTCTCATTACAATATTGATTCTAATTTAAGAGGTCTGGATTGGAGCCTGGGATAATGCATTTCTAAAATACTCCCTGGTGTTGCTGATGCTGTGGTCCAGCAACCACACTTTCGTAGCAAAGTTCTGCAGATTATAACCTAACCTCCTTTTAAAGGCCTCCAAAGTTTTGTTGTTGTTGGCCCTATATCCCTGAAGACTCTTCTTTAACCCTTTTTCCTTCTTTGCTCTTAATGCTTCAGCAACAATGGATGGCTTGTGGCTGTCCAAACACACTGATCATCTACTCCTCTACGCCTTTACATTTTCAGCTAGATCTGACTTGCATGTTCACCTATAATGGTCTACTGGTTAATGCCTACTCGGCTCAACTCTATCTTGGCAAGTCTCCCCACCAGACCATAAGCTCCTTGAAAGAAGGGTCCAGTTCTTTCATTTCCAGATTCCTAATCCTACTGGAGTATGCTGGCCCAGAGGAGCTACTCGCCATAGGTGGGTAAAATAGTACTGGATCTGTTCCTCTACAGCAGAAACTCCTTAAAAATTCCCAGTGCTCCATAAACACTTTCTGGTGGAGAACATGCTGGTGAATAATCATAAAACAAAAATTTCAATGAGATAAGTCTAGAACGTTTTTTCCTTTTGGAGGTTAAAAACAAAAACATTAAAGTGTGGGTAGATGAGGAAAAGGTCTATAACGTAAACATGTATTCCATATAGACTTAGATCCTATCTTATATGTAATCGACTGGAATTTAGGCAAATTTAATAGTAATAAAAATATTTTCATGTTTTTCAAATTGCTTCACCAAACTCTTTTCATTTAAATGTGCCCCTGAGTATATTACTAAATGTGTTAAATGTGTCACCCATTACAAAATGGATAATAATGAAGGATTAGCTAATGAGTCATTTGAAGGTACTGCTTATTAATTTTTATAGCTTCATTGCCTGGAACCTAATCATCAACTGTTATCAATACCCTGGGAGAAGTGAAAAAAATAAAATAAAAATTTATTTATTTATTAAAGGTAAGATTCCTCAGAACTTTGTAATTTGCGCATTCTTGTCCTTCCTAGACAGAATTCATGGATGCTTCCAACATTTTGCTCACTCTTCATAGATGCTGCAAATTTTAATTATATTTTTGCAGATTCCCATTTGACTCAACTTTAGTATCTGATCTTGACTTTAAGAGACATTTCTGTTTTATAGTTACCAAATAAATTCCTCTACTCTGTTAATCATCCTTGTTTTTTTGGCTGTCAGTGAAGTGTAGGTGACTGAATGTTAAATAAACATTCTTTTTCAAACTCCAACTGAAAATAGGATGTTCCATTTGTTTATACTATGTAGACTTGAAAAAATGTGAGCCTTTTTCCCCTTCAGTTCCAAAAAGCCCACTCCCTTCACTTCCCAAACTCTATTTTTCAAACTCTAAAAGTTTGTCAGGTTTTCTGTTGTGAAAACATTACTGTTTCTAAGGTTTTTAAGCCTTCTTTACATTGATGAAGCAGCTTTTGGTCCTTTATTACCTTATTTCATTTCAACAAATATTTGTTTAGTTTCTCCTATGTTGTAAGGGCTGTATCGGGTGCTGGAAGGGTTGGACACAAGAATAAATATGCCCTCTGGTTTCCACGATTTTACAGTCTAGTAGGAGGAAGAGAATGGTAGATAGCAGCTTCCTAAAATGCCAAGGAGAAGGTGGTATCTGCTACATGGAGACACAAGCTTCATACTGTGCAACTGTAGAGAATAATAGGATATACTGTTCTTGCAAAAGATAATGACATGTGCCCTGAGAACTGCAAACCACCCATGCTCATTTTCATTCCTACTTATGTGTATCCCTGAAGCCCAGTCAATGGAATGGAACAGTCTCTAGATAACAGTTTCTTTGGCTGCCTTGGTCTTGTGGAACAAAAGAATGGGTTAATCAACAAATAGCAATTGAACCTACATTCTGTGTTCAAGGCTCTGTGGAAAGTCCTATTTTGCTTACTCAATGGCTGTGAAAATGAGACTTATAAGAGGTCAAGTGCATTCACCTCTTGGGTACCCTCACAAGTGTTAGGGGCAGCTAAGAAGAAGGAATCCCCCAATATCATGCTCATTCTACAGTAATAAGAATGGACCAGCTGCAACTTGGTTCCAAGCAACGAATGGGCTGATGGAAACCAAGACTATGCTCAATAGGTGCTGAATGGTAAGCCATCCCCACACCTCCTCACCATACCACCTACCAACATCTTTCTTATTCTAGTTGCTGAGCCTTTTTTCCAGATTAACTGAAATCTGTCATTTCTTTCTATTAATCTGTAGCCACCACTTTCTTCAAAACCATTTCTTGCACTCCTAACTTGTATCAAAAATTAGTCTAGGTTTTCTGTAGTTAGAATCAAATTCTCACAAATCAGCAAGATAAATTCAGTATTATTATCTTTATTTTATAGTTGGTCAAACTAAGTTTCAGAGAGCTTATATACCCTGCCTAGTAGTAGAGCTGGAATTTGAATACAGGACTGCATTTTCTTAGAAATTAAAACATAATATTGTATTAAATATTCCTGAGAACCTAAATACATTTTTAAAAACTGTGAATAATTCAAAGATAAGATCTCTTCCCTCAAAGAGACAAAATCTTGAAAGAGAAAGGAGGGTAGGGAAAGAGTGAGAAAGAGAGAGAGACAAAGGAAGAGAAGTGTTAACCACTTAAATGTAGAAGACAATGAATTTGTTTTGTATTTGCACTAAATCACCATAAAGGTCTACACAATAAATTTCATGTTTTCAAATGTATAATATCTGAATATATTCTTGTAATATTTTTAATACTATAGAAGTTTAGACAGTATAAAATGAAAGTCTCCCAAACCCTTGAGTCCTATGTCTTCTTTATAAGGGCCCCCTACCACATTCACTGAAGACTAAATGTTCAAAAAATATTGTTTGAACACATGCCTTGCAGATAGCATGGGCTCAAAAAATATGTGCTGCTTAGTGTAATGTATCCACCATTACAGGTTTATATAGAATATTTTCCCCTGTGCTTCACCTAGTCAATCCAGCCCCTGTCCCCAAACTCTGGTAACCATTGATCTATTTACTGTCTTTATAGTTTTGCCTTTTCCAGAATGACATAAAATTGGAATTACACATATTTAGACTTTTCTGATTGGCTTCTTTCACTTGGCAATATGCATTTAAGATTCATCAATGTCTGCATAGCTTGTTAGCTCATTCCTTGTTATTGCTGAATAGTATTCTGTTTCCCTGTTGAATGACATCTTGGTTGCTTTCAGTTTTTAATGAGTATGAATAAAGCTTTTGTAAACGTTTGTCTGCACATTTTTGCATGGACATAAATTTTCACATTGGTTGACTAAATACCTAGGAATGTGATTGCTGGATCACACGTTAAGACTATGTAAGAAACTACCAACAATCTTCCAAAGTTGCTGCAATGTTTTGCATTCCAACCAGAATGAATGAGAGTTCCTGTTGTGTGGTAGCATCCTCCTCAGCAATTAGGTATTGTTAAGTTTTTGGATTTTAGTCACTCTAATAGGTGTATAGTGGTGCCTCATGGGTTTTAATTTGCATTTCCCTCATGAAAAATTACACTGAATGTCTTTTCATATGCTTACTTGCCATCTTTTATACTCTTTTGTGAAGTGTGTATTCAGAGCTTTTGCCCATTTGTTTGTTTTCTTATTGTTGAGTTTTAAGAGTTCTTTGCATATCTTAGATATGAGTCCTTTATCGGATATTTAATTTGCAAATATTTTCTCACAGTCTGTGGCTTCTCTTTTCATTCGTGTAATAGTGCCTTTTATAGAACAAAAGCTTTTAATTTAAATAAAGTTCAGCTTATCAATTTTTCTTTAATGGACCATGCTTTTGGTGTTATATCTAAAAACTTATCACCAAACTCAAAGTCACATAGATTTTTTGGGTAGATTTTAGTTTAGAGGTTTTATGGTTTTACATTTTACATCTGTGGATTACTTTTGAGTTAATGTTTGCAAAAGGTATAAGGTCTGTATCTGGGTTCATTTTATTGCCTATGGATATCCAACTGTTCCAGCACCATAATCATGCAATTTTAATATCAGCAGAATGAAAAGACTGTTGTAGGTTATTTGTGGTTATTAACAGATTAATAAAGCTAAAATGATTAAAATACCTTTGAGTTTGTAAAGTACTAGGAGTCATTAATGTGAGTCATTTACAAAGAAAGAAATTGAGATTCAATAGATACAGAACTTACCAAATAATTTACCAAATAAACCATCGCATGGTCCTCAAAGAACTGAAAACCAATGGCAGTGGTAATTGTGCATAATACGTAGTACCTATGGAGTATTGTTCAAGAAAGCTTAATTCTTTTGTTACTATTAACACCCGTATAACACCTGGCTTTTGGAGTCTTCTATCTTCAATAGTCCATTTTTAACATATAAATACCACTGAGAGTTGTTTTACCCCTTTAGTTGTCAGAATTATCAGGTTATATCTAAATAACGTAGGTATAGTTATCGTAGACCCTTCACTAGAATGAAGACATTTCCTCTCTCCACCTCTCACAGCAGCTCCCACAGCCTCTGTTTGGACACTTCTATTATCTATGGGGTTGCTTCTTCCTGAGGCATCCTGCTGACTTCCTGACAGTTCTAAATATCAGGAAGAAAACGTCTTCATTGCACTGAGTCAGAGTTTGTTTTCCTATAACTCCACTGCAGTCTCATTGTTTTGACACACAGAGTAACCTCGTTGGACTGGTACCTTGGCAGGAGCGCTGACCTAAATGAAAGATACTGAAGTACATGAACCAGTCTGAGCTGGGGGACTCGGTGCCAGGTGTTTCATTCTTTTAAGTCATAATTCTCTCCTTTAAGAAAAAGTTTGAAAAGTCTCTGCCTCTAAAAAGCTACTATATTTGCAAAAATTAGTTTTAATTCAACCAAAAAAGAAAGTAAATAATGGGAAAGACCAGGGGGAAATAGTAGGAAGGATGAAAAGGGGCATTGAAATAGGAGAAGGAGGGTTTAAGTAGCCGATTTTGCATTTGTGTAAGTTCAGCCATAAAGAGATATACAATATTGCCACATGCTAAGTGGCTTCTATAGCCTTTACAGAAATGTCACTGTCAAAGTTGCTCACTTGTCTTTGTAGTAAGTTTTAACTCTCCAAATCAGGAGAGAATTCTCTTCTGCATCCACTCTGAAGATAATAAGAAACTGCCACAGAAACACAGATCCAAACAGCACTGTCTTTCCCGAGGGAATGTTTTTTACTCAGTTGTTAAACGTTCCCACCAGAAATCTTTTCCAAAGTCTTGAAACATATTTCATCTGCCCCCTCCCCATTTTCCTACAGAAACAAAATTAATTGTTCCCTCAATGGCAGTTCCCTCACTTCTTTTAAAACTTTGTGAAGGAAATGTGGCTTTGTGCAAATTATTTTCATTCCTTGAACATCTATAATGAAAGAGTCTGTTTAATGTATTCATTGAAAGAATTATTTAAGCTCCAGTTCAGCCCTTCATTATTGCCAAGGATAAAAGAAACAAAAGGTGATTTGCAATTGAGAATTTGCAGCATGAAGTGTCTGTTAAACAAAACCACCAGCAACCTTCATCTTGAGCAGACACCAGGCAGGGACGGGGACGCGTCTATAAAGCATGCACACGCCTACCCTTGACCCATGGGGTTCCGACAAGGGAGGACGCCAATATGATTCCATCAGACAGAGTGACAAAAACCCTGGCTTAAAAACAACACAAAAGCACACAGCAGCTCTGACACATTTGCTGCTAAGCAACATTGTGCTGCTCCCCAGCCCCTACCCCCAACTGCCATGAAAAATAGAGTGAAGTGGAAGTTACTGACTGTGGGAAAGGGAGATGTACTCGGGATGGACAGGAGCTGCAAACCCACTTGTTGAAGTGCTTCAATTAGAGCCAGTTGACCAGAGCTCGTAAGTAATTGCTACATGAAGGAGAAGGAACGTGCTCCAGAGGCCCCATGGGGCTCCTCTGAGCACACTCCTCATGAGGAACATGCCAGTCGAGAGTCTTCAGATAATGAGTGTGCCCTGTGGCTCGGGCTGCACTGTCCTGCAGGGCAGCAGAGAGTCGATGGTTAAACCCTCCGATTGCAAGCTTGTTTAACTCCAATCAGTTCTACTTTGCTCAGGCTCAATGCTGCCCAGTTAGGGTTGCAGTGAAACTGCCACCTACAGATCCTCATCGTCCTTATCACAGCTTATATTTACTGAGTCTCCCCTGGATTCTAGAACCTAGACTAGTGCTTCATGCACAATAGCTCATTTAATCTTCAAAATCATACCATAAGCAAGCATTACTCACCCAATATCATAGACTAGAAAACTGATGCTCAGAAAGATTAGAGTAAAAACTGGCTGGGCCAGGATTTGAACTCATGCCTATCTCCTTCCAAAGTTTGGGATTTTTTAACACTCTTATGCACAGCATATACCCATGGCCTGGTTTTGAGACCCATCTCTATAATTAAAAAAAAAAAAAAAGGTGACTTTGTGATGTGACCTTATTGTAGTTTCTTGTTGAAGGCCATTCTCCTTTTGACAGAGGCAGCGTGATGTAGGTTAAGTGAGTAAATTCCAGGACTACCTTGTTTCAAATCTGTCTCTTGCTAGCTGCGGAACTTTGGCAAGTTACTTAACTTCTCTGTGCCTCAGTTTCCTCGGCTGCACCTAATTCCTGAGTTGTTATGAGGCTGGGATGGATTGTTACATGAGAAGCTTTTAGAGGAGGACTTGGCCTATAGAAGGCGCTCAGTGAGTGTTTGCTATTATTGTTTACCCTGTAGGAGTCTAGTGAAGAAGGGACATGTCATAACAAGGCACAATCACTTCTGAAACTCACAGGGTTTTGAGGGAGAGCATGCCGTCCTACAAACAAGCACAGATTTTACAGAGAAAGCAGGACACGCCAGCATAAGCTCTTAGTCCTGTCATGTCCTTGCTTTTAACGTCTGATG
The DNA here is from genome assembly GCA_028533085.1 of Varecia variegata. Taxonomy (NCBI): domain Eukaryota; kingdom Metazoa; phylum Chordata; class Mammalia; order Primates; family Lemuridae; genus Varecia; species Varecia variegata. Next base: position 87,296,102 of record CM052443.1, on the reverse strand, counting down.
GCTCTGAGCTGTGCCTGTGGATGGAGCCAATCAATTTGGAGTTACTCAATCATCTTGCCGATTTTTTATGTTGCTGTTAAAACATCTGTTAGGCAAGAATTATTATACAAGAGGCGGGGAAGAGTGCCTGAGAACAAGAGGTTAAGTAACTTGCTCAGAGGTTAAATCAATAGTTAGACTAAACACAACCCATAATTCCCAATCCTCAATCCACTCCTGTTCCCCTGGAGTCATACTCTTCTTTTGACTACATTCCTGGCTATATTTGAGAAGCGTCACTCACTCTTCAAATCATGGGGGAAAAAAAAATAAAACATCCACAAAAAAATATACCTGTTGCTTCAGAGAGGCAGGATGAACCAAAGCAATTCACACCATTTTGTTATTTAATTTTATCATAGCCAGAAGAACTACTCATGTGGGCTCACAAACATTACCAGTGTGGCTTTCTAAGGCAGTTCCTACATTCCGTGCCTCCCTACCAAACAACTATTGTGACTAAGAATTCCTGCCTAGGACCATGCTTGAGGATCCGACCTGCTTCTCAGGGTTATATAGGGAACCATGATAAGGAAAGTTAAGTAGGATTGCACCATTTGTGAGCATCCCAGATCGTGGAATAGTGGTTGTGTTGGCAGCCAGCATCGCTGAAGTCAACTCTAGCAGCAAGACTGTGACATGAGAGAATGCCATAATTCTGCCTTCTAGGAGAGGGAGGAGAGCTATGTCCTATAATGCTGCCACACCAAGGTTTCACCACGGGTTTGCTAGACCCCCACCATGGATATCACTGCAGTTCTAGTTCAAAGAGGACATAATAAAAGAGGCCTATTCCAAGAGCCAGATTCAGATGTCCAGACGAACTTTCGCTGAGAGACCAGAGCCCCAACCCCCTCACCTAAGGCCAATCCCCCAGTTTCTATAGTGGAGACTTAGAATATGTGCCATCCATGGAGATCAAAGGAGGGAGAACAAGGGTTAGATACAAGAGATTTTTTTTAAAAAAAAATCTCTTGTACGGTTTTAAAGAAAAGAGAACACACATATCATTATGGAAAAAGGAGTCTGGCTTAATTTCATTGTTCCCCAATCCACTGACTTCTTCTTTATCTTTTGTTAGCAAAGACCAAAATAGGAAGAAACATGAAGAAGGGGAATGGAACGTGGATGATCCCTGGCATCAAATGTTCTAACGTCTCCAGCGAGTTCTGTGTGTGGAGCATGGAGCAACAGAAGCAATAGCCCTTTTCAGATTCATTCTGTAATGTGACTGTAGAAGACATTACAGGCAGGAGAAAAAGAAGAGGTCTGGGGACTCCTGGAGCCCATGTTTCTAAAGCTATAGGAACATCGCTCAGTGTCCCCTAACACCCAAGATGGGTGAGCTCCTGCAAGGAAAGGGGATAGGAGCTCTCACTGAGTTTGCTTACCATGTGTCAGTGGCCATGCCACGTTACACAGATGGAAACTGTCATTGAAACCTGGCCACAGCCCTGGGAAATACTATTAGCCTCTTGTCTCAGTAAGAAGATGGCTACTTAGAAAGGTAAGTCACTTGTCCACAGCTGCACAGTGGTTTGTGGGGATTAGAATCTGGATAATTTCCTGAGTTTAAAATACCATAGTAACTCCTTTCTCAGTAACACCTGCTGGTGACAGAGTCAGGGAGAGAGATCTACAGGGATGTCTGATGTGCAGGAGATGTAGCCGGGCAACTATCGGGAGGAATTTGCCAACAACTGCAAGGTCAAGAAGTACTTCCCCAGTCCGATGAGAGGGGCCTCCACAAAGAGCAGGCCATGAGCATGGTGACAGAAGGCTACCTGGAGGAGCTGCTGGCCTCCATGAGGCTGGCCACACTGTGCAGTGGGCTGCTGGGCACCTCTGTGCCGCCTCTAGCTGGTTAGTGAGAGTTCTTAGACTGGAGAGGGCTCTCATCTCTCCAGCTGTGGGCCTGGTGTTTGTTTCAACTGGTTCAGCCTTAGGGCCCATGATTCTGTGTCCTAGGAAGGCTGATCTGGCCTTCTGGGGGCAGCACAGCATGTTGCTAGAGTCCAGAGCTGTGTTCTTAGGGCCTTCTTTCTCACCCTAAGGTCCCCTGGGCTGTAAAGGCACTGCTGCCTTTATAGGAAACCAATGAGGAAACCAAACCTTCTTCATCTACTCTTCCTCTCTTCTCCCCTTGTCACCGAACTCAGCATTACTGAGCTGGGGGTCAGGAAGTGAAATGTATCCACTTGTGAGCTCTGTGTGGGCAGGAATCTGCTCTGACTGGTTCACACTGCCAGCATCTAGCCCAGTGTTTGGCACCAGTCATTCCTATAAAAATGTGTGGATAAGTGAAATATCATTCTGATTCCAGGGTATTGACTCCCGTGACAGATTTAAATAATTAAGAAACCATTCTGGTGTTCACTCCTTTTTTTCAGAGCTCATCATATACTAGATAGACACAAATAAAATAGTTACATGAAACTCTTCTCTCCCTTTGATTGTGCTCCAAGTAGCCTAATTTTGGGCAGCTCTGTTATATTGATTATTCTGGGAACTTTTTTTCCATTAATGCTTTTTGTGATAATTTTTTGATGGTGTACATGAAACAGTTAACATACCAGGCCAGAGATTGTCATCCTTTGAATGGTCTGCTTATTAGGTTGGTGTTCAGCTGGCATCTGGGAACTTGGATATCAGGAGTGTTCATTCCCACCATTCCCAGAACTGATAAAAACTGGCTCACTGCCTCAACTGTTTGTACAAACAATGTGATTTATGTGGATCACCTGCTTTCCTGCTGGGACTCTGGAATTTTGGTATGTGCTAGGCAGAGCATGCCTACATGACTAGCCACCAACAAAATCCTTTGATGCTGAGTCTCTGATAGACTTCTCTAGTAGACAACATTTCACATGTGCTTTTACAAATTGTTGCTGGAAGAATTCAGCTCATCCTGTGTTGACTTCGTTGCATAAGAGGGCTCTTGAAAGCTTGTTCCTGGTTTCCTCTGGACTTTGTCCCTTAGGCCTTTTCCCTTTGCTGATTTTACTTTGTATCATAGCTAGAGTTTGACTACATGCTAAGTCCTGTGAGTCCCAGCAAATCATTTGAACCTGCGGGTGGTCTTGGGGACTGTCCACACAGAGGGTTAAGAAAAAGAGGCTTTGCTAAAATCTTGGAAATTTTTCCCACTTCACCTGTACTTCTCATGTCCTTAGCTCATTTTACTTTGAATTTTGGTCATTTTTGTCCAAGCCTAACTTCCCTATTGGGTTATTAAATCCTTACAAGCAGGCTACGGCTTGATTAGCTTTGCACCACCCCGTGCAGTGCCTTACACACAGAATATACTTCGAAAATAGTTGGTACATGAATGGACGAATGCCACTTACATATCTCTCTAAATTACAATGCCTGGCTCAACATATTGTACATTTTTATATGATTTGTTTGAATGTGAGATCATTAGTATCTTCTATGCTTCCAGAACCTACCTAAAAACTCCATGAGTCTCTGGAGACAGAGGAAGATACAAACTTTGCTGATTACCTAAGGATCACAAGAAATCAATATGGAGCAATCACGTTTTAATTTAGGTGAAGGTCTGTAAGATATATTTTTGAAATTTTCCAATGTAGAATTCAAGTTTCAAACTTCAGTAGCCCAATAGCAGAGGGGTAAAAAATTGTGATTTTATATCTATACCTTGACTTGTGAAGTTTATAAGATTAAAATATAACCCACATAGCAACCACATAGGATAGTTATATTTGTAATTTTGTACAAAGGTTTTGTAACATTGCATGTATTTGTATCTATTAATTGATAACTTCCTGGCTACCTAAGAGTTGGATGGAACTTGTTTTCTTGGGAGGATTCTCATCTAGAGGGATTGAAAACTCCTCTGTGGATTTTCAAGGGTCTTATCAGAATAGGAGGCTCAGCAGAAGGTAGAATGCAAAAGAATAAAGTTGGCTTCCCCTTTCTTTGACTCTGTTATCCTATCACCCAGATGGGAAGCTTTCATCCAACCTGAATGTGGACACTTTTGATGCTGCTAAATCTTCTGACAAATGATTTCATCAGTTCTACTTTAAGGTGTGGGAGACCTTGTATTATCAGGTGTAGATGACTGTGTGTCCTCTACTACGCCTTGGAAGGGGGAGAAGAGACTCCAACACTGATTCAGGGAACAATCTATACCTCAGGAACACAGAAAACAGAAACTAGGTTGACAAAAGATTGGCCTTTTAACATTGCATTTAGAATCACAATTCCATAAGGTCTGAGGTCAGTCAGTCACGACACATAAATGTTACAGGAAGAAACCTCAGTGAGCATCTTATCCTACCCTTTATCTTCTAGGTGAGAGAAATGAAATTCAAACAGGTGAGGTGATTTCCCACAAGGTTTCATAGTTCCTTATGGCTAATGTCCGAGTAGGATCCATGTCTGGGGAATCTTGGTCTTCCTTGTACACACACATATTCACACTCACACACACTCTCAACTGCACACACACTGTACTCAAGAGGACATATCAGAGGCTCATGGCTATGGTACAATCCACTGAGGCAGAGCGTTAGATCTTGGTCTTGACATTTCAACCACCCAAGAGAAGATCTGCTTTGAGCTAAATAATCTCTTTGGAGTGCTGGCACTTCAACAGGAGTTAATGAGGATGCTGCAAAAAGTGCAACTCCTCCCTCCCCTTTTCCCTTTTGGTCTCTGAGACTGCAAGAACTGGCTTGCTATATCTCTGCCATGCTTCCTTTTTCATCTAGGTATATTTAGAACAGTCATAGCATAAGACCACGTGTTTTTACAGTCAGTTTCCTACTGGTGGAATCCCACAAAAGAAGCTATGCTTAGTATTAGCAGCCAGACCTATGGCAGCACACCAGTGGTTGTGTGTACTCCAGAGTTGTGTTTAAAATTGCAAATAACTCATTTTGTGAATGCAAATAACACAAACCTACAGCCTCCTCAAGTTCATTTTTCCCTAAACATAGGAATAATGCCTTAAAATCCTGAGCTTCTGGCTATATGGGTGAAGAAGAAATAATCAGGGAGATATCTATCTAGAAAAAACACTTGCAAGATACATATATATACCTGGTTTAAAAACCTGGAACACATTTGGTTTTACTTTAAGACAATTCTAAAACTGTAATAATTACAATTACATAATTCTTTTCAACTTACAGAGCAATGTGAACACATATTACCTCATTTAATTTAATTGTTTTCACCATATGCCCATGAGGTGAGTTCTACCACCCCATCTTACAGAGGAAAGGGAAGCTCAGAAGGTTTAAGTTACCTGCTGAAGAACAGGCAGCCAGCAAAGGGCATAGCAGGGACACAAATCCAACATTATAGCATTTCAAAACACAGCACCAAAGGGTTTGCATCATGACTTCCTGATAGTTGGTCCAGCTGTCCACTAGGTGATCCCTACCTCCATTGATCCTTCGCCTAACAACAAGAACGATTCTATCCAGATTCAGCTGAGTGAGTCTTAGGTCATAGATGCCCCTCACTTGAATGTTTCCTTTGCCATCTTTGGAAAAAGTTCTTGCTCTCCACCAATGGAATTCTTAGCACCCCAGAGTGAAGTGCTTTAAAATGGAACTTCTGGTTACTAAAAGGGCCTTTAATTATTAAATAGATAGTGAAACAAAATACAGAACACTACAACTGTAGGCATTCCATCATTTCAGGTGGGAATTCTTTATAATTATTTTTTCTTCCACAGGGTTTTATTTTATACATTGTTTTAGCTTTCTCCAAAGTCATTATATAAATCCCAGTGGAAAAATTCATCTATGGCAGAGCCATAAAATGTTTTCTTAAAAATTCCATCACCCACTTTATTACAGGACAGCAACTATAGAAAGACTTACTTAAGAGATTTAAGTTCAACCACTGGGACTAATGGAGCCTGGACTTCTAATATTAGTCTATCAGAATAATTTTTTTAAATGTTTGTAAGATCCCTGTGTGTTATACAAACAGGAATATTAAAGTCCTAAGGCTTTGACCAGTCCCAATTTAGCCTGAATAAAATTATAAACATACTTTTTTCTACAAATATTATAATTATTTAAAAAATAAAATCATTTATGCTTTCATTTGTTTTTAAACTTACATTAATTTATTTTCTATTTAAAATGAGAAAAAAATCTGCCAATAAGATAGAAAGAAAATCTAAAATTACACTGAGCCTCTCCAGCAGCAACAGATTTTCCCCAGACGCCAGGGCTACTGTCATTGCATGGACCAGTCCAGAAATTCGTCTCATCCCTGACTCCTCCCCTCTTCTTGCCACTCTCTGTCCCCATCCGATCTGTCATCATTTTCAGATGTTATCTCAAATGCTTTATTTCTCTCTCTCCCCTCCCCTTCATGCTCTGTCACCCTGCCTTGGAGCTCAGGCCTCAGCCTCCCAACTGGTGTCCGTCCCTCCAGCTTCACATCCTTTAAAGCCATCCCCACACTTCAGCCACACTGGCCTTTTTCAAAGGCCGCCCTCTCCTGCACTGCCTTGCTTAAATACGCCAGTGGTTTCTGGTGACCCACAGGACAAGAGGCCAACCACGGTGCAACCCAGCTGCCCAAATACCTATCCGCCTTCCTGCTTCACAGCCTGTAGTCTCACAGCCTCCTCCACTTAGAATGCCATTCCTTCTCTTTCTTACTCATAGAGACAATTCAAAGTTGCACATAAACGTTATCCTTTCCGCAAAGCCTTTGCTGACTTCTACAAACAGAGGTGGTCCTTCTCCCTCCTGTGCCAAGCTGGTGTTTCTCTTGCCTGCCTCCACTAAAGCACTTTCCCTGTGCATTCTGGTACCTGCTGACACTTTTCTCTCCCAACATCCTATCATGTCAGGAGCTGTCATTTTATATTCATATTATATGAATACAAAACGCTATAGTCATGTTATCAATAATAGCTACATGCTATGACTATAGTGTTTTCAGAGACTATAGCCTCCTCTTGCCTAAATGCACCTGGCTTCCATTCCTATCTAATCCAGTGCTTTCCAATGCCATATTGACTGTCCACACCAGAATCACCTGGGAGCAGTCATGAAGATGACTCCCAAGGCACACCTCTGACCTCCTTACTCAGACTCTCTAAGAGTATTCCTTGGAAATACTTTTAACAAGCTTCCCAGCCAGGTTTGGAAATCACTATACAATTCACTTACTGAGTCTTGTAAATGCTGCCACTACCTTTTTCTACATCAGCATGACGTGCATGAGAGACAGGCAGGCGGCATGGGCCTGGGTTACAGAGTACAACAATTTGAATTCTGGATCACCCAAGTTACACGATCCTGGGCAAAGATATGAACTAATCCATGCCTTGGATTCCTCATTTTAAATGAGGAATGCTATATCTCTCAGGGGACTGTGAGGATTGAGTGAGGGGCACACGGTACAAAGCCCTTGGTATAGTACATGTTGCATA
>CM052443.1:87261445-87288128 GCA_028533085.1 Varecia variegata | reverse complement strand
GAGTCTGAACCCTAGCTCCATAATCCTGGGAGGGAGTCTGAACCCTAGCTCCATAATCCTGGGAGAGAGTCTGAACCCTAGCTCCATAATCCTGGGAGGGAGTCTGAACCCTAGCTCCATAATCCTGGGAGAGAGTCTGAACCCTAGCTCCATAATCCTGGGGAAAGTCTGACTCCTAGCTCCATAAACCCGGGGAGAGTCTCAACTCGAGCTCCAACCCTGGGCAAATTCCTGAACATGTCTGAATCTCAGAGGGGAGCAAAATAAGTATATCATAATCATGAAAAAGTGGGGGCTGGAGGAGCACTAACCTGACATCTTGCAGTGCATCTGCAAGATAAATGGTGGGAAATTGGACTGGGTGTCTGGGTGAAGTGTGACTATAAAGCTTCTAGTGTCCATTTCTGAGTATGGAATGGAAGGGAAAAAAGAATGTAACAAAAAGATAAAATTCAAAGCAATATACGCAATAGATCAGACGTTTGAGAATCTAGAGGCAAAGAAGTCAGCTAGGAGAATGGAGAAACAATCTAGAAGTAGCAGAATGACTGACATTGATACTTTAACACATTAATTAAGAATAGACAGGAAGTATCATTTAATGGGCAGAGTTTCAGTTTGGGATGATGGAAAAGTTCTGGAAATGAGTAGCGGTAATAGTTGCACACAAAGTGAATATAATTAATGCTTCTGAATTGTGCACTTAAAAAGAGTTAAATGGTAAATTTTGTGTTATGTAGATTTTAATACACATAGAGTAGACAGGAATAAGTATATACAAGGCATTTCCAAATTAAAATATGGTATACCAGATGGCTAATAGGATGTAGGTGAGGTAGGAAAAGAATTTCTCAAGGAAAATCATATGGACTCAGGCCTGGGTGCCCAGGGATAGCACTTTTGGAAAACAGGGAGAGAAGTAGGGGATCTTGTTTGGTGGGGGAGATGATGATTGCTTGGTGGACATCCTGCATTTCACAGCTTCTAGAACAGATAAGAAAAAATGATTGATCCTTAGTAGACAGAAATGTAGATTCAGGTGACAGTCAGAAGTGATTCTATAAATTCAGGAATTATCACTGATGTCATAAAAGGGAATACTTAGAGTTGAAGTACTTCACTTTTCACATTCTTCCTGAAGAACTTCCTAAAAAACATACTACAATCATCTGGACCTCACCTGTTGTTGGTATGGGTGAAGAAACCAAGCCTTAGGGAAGCAAGGTGGCCCATACAAGGTCACCCAGAGAGTGAACTAGATCTCCTGAAACCCACCCATTGGTCTTCCTACTTTATTTATTTATTTAGGACTCATCACCTAGATTTGCTAAGTACATAAACTTTCTGGGAAGGATTATAGAGGGAAATGATGAGAGAGGTCAGTCACAGTTACCCTACAGAATGGCCACAATCAACAAAGTCCGGTGATGGATAAGAAAAGATGAGGCCCTTGTGGGTCTATGGGAGACCAGGAGAGAAAATGTCAGGAGGAGAGTAATCTTGGAAGCTTGACATGAAATCTTGGAAAAGAGCCTCCTGACTCATTTCTACTATCTGTCTGAGTCACCTGATGTCCTCATCACATAACACTCACCTCCCCTAAGAAACCGCCCCAAATGGCGACCACACCTCTGCCTTGGGACCCCTCAGGACTCACACAACCTTGACTTCAATAACGTTGTGGTCATGTTCTTGGAGATGTCAGCTCTATTTAAAATAATATTATTCAAAGACAAATTTCCCACAGAAATATTGGTATAATTTTGGGTTTTGTTCCCAGAGAATCCCCAACTGACCTACTATACCATAAAATGTGGGGCAAAAAGTTAAAATAACTTATCAAAATTTACTTAAATAACTTAGACAAAATAAATAAAACCCAAAGATAGCCAGTGACACCAAGACTCATGCTTTAGGTAGAGCGGTGTTGTAGAAAGGACACATGATTTGGAACCAAATGGGGCCTTTCTCAAGAACATCAGGGGTCGGCCATATTCCACTTCTAAGGTATTTGCTAGTTCTGTGATTGGTTCCACCTTGGGGACATTGGTTTCTCTGGCCTGTTAACATGCTCTTGAGGCTTCCAGCCCACCCAGGTTTTAGTTTCTGACAGAAATGAGTAAAACCACTAGCCAGGAATGGCAACTACTTTTCAAGAAAGTCCAGAAAAGTTGATAATGTATATTTAAGCTGCCAAACCATCGGTGGACTGCCCTGTTTTTGTGCTGCCCCTGCTCATGTTCTAAGGTTGTGGTAGAGAAATTGATTGTTCACTGTATCCTAAGGGAGTTGGAGGAGACAACTGTCTGTTAGAAAAAAAAAATGTTCCTTATGTGTCTGGTGGTGATTCTGGGTTTTATATTTTATTTAGTAGCTTGTATTCCTAAACTGCTCTCAAGACTTTAATGATGTATTTTCCTGGCCATCCAAAATACTTAATCAGTGTCTTTAAGAAACTTGCTAGCTTCTCTCTGTAAAGATAAATCGTGAAGTTGTGGAAATCATGCAATCGAACTATGAAAGTCGTGATCCTCATTTGACAACTGAATGAATGCTCCATTCTACCCAGAAAGGCAGGACAGATGCGCATATATAATTGGTCAAGTTTCCACAAAAATTGTCAGTATGATAACTGGTTAAAATGATCAAGGAATTAAAAGCTGCAAAGTAAGAGAATACAGTAGCAGCAGTTATTGAATATTAATTTATATTTGTTTTCCCTAAAATACTTCCCTTTCCTCATTTCAAGAAGATGGCCTGATTCTTAATAGTTTCCTGCAGGCCAGAAAGCAAGAGCTGCTTGGTTGCTCCGATGCTTCCTGTCTTCCCAGAAGAGGTGCTGTGAGGTGAAGACGCACCCGTGGAGGCAGAGGGAAGCCTGTGGGGCAAGGACAGGAACAGCCACTGAGGTCACCACGATGGCAAGAAGTGAGCAGGAGGCAGAAGTTTCCACAGGAAGTAGGGCCCCGGGTTCCTCTCTCCCCCAGCCGGTGCCCAGGGGGGGGATGGGAGCACCTGCCCTGGAGCTCAGGGACACACCACCTCACCAAGACTCCCAGGGGACCCAACTGACGTGGGCTGGCAGGGGCAACTCAGAGAAACAAGCGTGGACGGGACTAGGTACGGGGAAACATCTCCCCAGGTGAGCTCTCCCTTCCTCTCCACTTCCCTGGGGAGCAAGGAAACACTTCTTCACCTCGGGCTACTCCCTCCTGGCCACGCAGCACACACCAGATAAAATCCCACATTCTCGCCATTTTCCAGTCTGACTCTCAGAGTTACAGCATCTCCGGGATGAAAAGGAACTCAGTCATCATCCATCCTCTCATATAATGCAGAGGACAAACGCTTTTCTGTTCGTGGTGTGCTTTAATATTTCATCTTATTTTAAATATGCTTAACTTAATAAAAATATAAAAGTTTAAAAAGCTTATCTATTCTTACTTCTTATTGTTTATGGGCCTACATCTTGTCTGTGAATTGATAAAATTAAAACATACAAATCCACCGAAAAGAGAGAGAAAAGAAAATGAGGAAAGAATTGAAGTGAGGTGAGCAGGTCTCCGCAGGTGACTTGAGTTCATTCAGAAAAGTTGTGTGCAGGGCCAGCTCCGCACCAACCAACCATGTGCTCTTGCAAGAGTCATTATTCCCCTTGGGACCACAATGTTCTCATCTTTAAAAGGAGTGTAGTGCAGAAATGTTGGCCAGTTCTCTTCCAGCTCTGTTAGTCTGTGATTCTAAACTGCACGCACGGGATGATATGGACTTCCAGGAAGAGTATTTGCATTCAAAAAAGGTTTTTAGGATTTCACAGTTTAACACCAGTAAGAATTGTGTTCAGAGGGAAAGATATATTTAGCAGGTGGGCCTTTTGTCTCCTTTAATCATAATATTATGTTAGGCTGACCAGAGTTTATTCTTCACTAGACATAGATATAAAACAGATTATGCCACTGGTAACATAACACATTATCAAAGTAAGAAATTTCTGCAAATTATTTGGAAAAAATAGGAGGGAGACATAACTTATAACTTAATGTATTACAGTCTGTTTTATAGAAGACTTTATAGATTATCTCTATGTTTTTAATGTAAATGCACACAAAATATAGCTTCTTTTTCAAAGGAAATTATTTTGTACCTTGGTATTCTTTTAATAAGATCTACAAAAGCCTTCTATGGCTGACATCCTTCTGCTATTGTTTATAAGGGTTATGTCCTCTAGTAAGTACTTTCTTACTTATTTGCTGGATCAAAGTGAGGAAAGGAGAATGGGATTTGAGAAGGGGGAAGGGAGAGAGAAAGATATCCTTAATTTCTGTTTCATAGCTGACTTCGTCGATTTCTAGAATCCTAGTGATTCCCTATTTCGTTAGATAAGGGTATTCATATAGCGTATTCCATACTTTAGTTCAAATTGTACAACTTCAGACTGTTTCTACCAACAAAGAAGACACCCAGAAATACTATCATTGGTGCTGTGGTTATAAACTCAAATCTGACTACCCTAGCAGTCCATTAACAGCTTATGAGGAAATAAGACACAATTTTCTGATTTTCTATTACCACATCCCACTAAATTCTCCCAAAAGTCAACCTGCATTTGAGACTCTGGATACCCAGTAGATGTCTTTCCACCTAAAATTCCCTAATGACACAGTATAACACAAACCACTCAACAACTTTCTGCAACTAGTTATTTGATAGACGAAAGATTTACATAAAAGTCAGCAACCATCAGACAATCTGTCACTGCTTAATGAAAAGCATCTAAAATGATCAAGGATTTAAGCCCTCATCTATTTGCACCCGCCTCCTCTAAACAAAGGTAAAGGTCCAAGCTTAACACGCCGCATGGCCACACCACTGGCACGGAAACACGAGGGAAACGCGTGCAAGACTTCTGCCTTGAGGCAAAAACAAAATGAAAATGATGATGTGCTGGTAGTCTTTGCTTTGAACAGAACTTCCAAGACATGGCAAGTTTCCTGGTGACCATTTTCTACTATCTGTAAACTGCCAAACCAACACGCACCTCTCCTTTCTCCCCACCCAGTCCCGAGGTCACTAACCTTCTCAGCACTGGCAGCGAAGACTCTTTAAAACAAGGATGACAAGATGTGAAAACTTTCCACATGCAGCTTGCCAAATGTCTAAACTGGACGTATCACTTTTCAAGCCCACCAAGCTAGAGGAACATTTTGGCACTGCTGAAAGTGTTTGTATTCTCCTTCTATTAAAGAGTGTGTGTGTGTGTGTGTGTGTGTGTCCGTGCCTGCACCCCCCCACACATCCACACACTCCATTTGTCAGAAATTCCTTTTAATTTTTCTCCACTCCCGATCCATTCACATACACCCACGCCCACACCCATTTATACAGCTATTACATCAGAAAATGCTGTCTTAGAGATGTAGCGCAGTGCAATCCATCTGGTTGTCTAGATAGTGAATCACAAAGTTATTTCTCCACAGTGTAAAGGAAAATAGCTCTATCACCTGTGTTCCTCCTACTTGTAGCATGGGCTTCTCTTCAGGTCTATATGACCTGGTTGCCTCCACATGCTTTTGCAATAGCTCACCCTGCCTGGCACCAAACTGTCACAGCTGTGCCATATGTCACACTTGATTAACAATGAGTCCCTGGTTATGCACTGAAATGCGGTCTTTACAACTCCTAGATGCCTCCCTGCTGGCTGCACTGCATCTTGAAGGACACAGAGTTTGGAAGATCTTCCTTGTCGCTTCTCCTTCCCCACCCAGGTTGGCAGAAGGCGCACTGGTTACGATGATGCATGCTGCTGATGATAAACTGAAGTATCTTGTGCAGGAAACTCCCTCTATCTTCTCACACTGCAACTATTTGTTGCAATCTGGGTTTTCACCACACTGTTTTTGCATCCAAAGGCATAAGCATACACATATTTTTCAAAGATTCAGAGATAACTAATTAAAACCCACACAGAGTTGTTGGAAGAACTGCTCCATGTTAGATTTACCCAAAATCATGAGTTTACCCAATCTTCTTCCATTTCTATGTTTTTATGCCAAACAACCATTGCTTTAAGATTTCCAAAGTATTATAATGATCGTTTGAAATTAAATAGTTGTCTTTGCAGGCTCCAAATACCATCAGCTGATTTTATTCCTCAAGCATCAACTGCATGGCTGCAACAGGTGGTGGGCACTCTGCAGAGTGCGGCAGACACAGCAATAAGCAGGGAGACAGACAAGTAAGCGGATGACTATAACATATGTGATCAAGACAACGGCAAAGGGGCCTTGGAAGCGTATATTAATAGAAAGGTATTGAGCCCTCAATGGAAGGCCCAAGGAGGACTTCTAGGAGGAAGGTAATGCTGGAACTAAGTCTCAAAAGGAACTGGCTACTTACAGGGAAGAGTGATAGGAACAGGGACAAGAAGGGGTTTGTGAGGGAGATTCTGGAATGCTTGATCTGGGTGGAGATTACACAATTATGTTCACTGTGTTACAATTCATCACACTTGTACTTATGATTCAGTAAAAGCCATTTTTTAAAGAAAAGCACTGGAGTATATTATTTAGTTTAATACTGATCAGCACCCTGTTAAATAGTTGAAATAATTTCCATTTTGAAGATGAGGATACTGAGATTCATTCTGAATGTGAGTGCTGTGTCAGCTCTGTGACCGTGTTGGCATTTTGATGGTGAGCAAGGCAGGCAAGGTCCTTGGCCGTGGGATGTTCACACTCTAGTTGCAACTGAGTAATTTGTCCCAGGTCACACTTTTAATAAGAGGCAGACCCAAATTCAAAACTATGGTCGATTACAGAGCCTCTGCACTTCCCAGCACAACTGCCAGATTTAGTCCTTTTGTTATAATCCACAGAAGCCACTGAAGAAATTTCAGTAGCCAAAAAATGATCAAAACTACAGTTTAGAATAATCACTGACATCAGTGTGGGGAAAAACATTCAACAGAGAAAAATCTCTTATGTTATGGTCAATTGATTTTAAGTAAAAATGCCAAGATAATTAAATGGGGTTGAAAACATTTTTTTCAATAAACGGTGCTGGGACAACTGGATATCCACATGCAGAAGAATGAAGTTGGACCCCTATCTCACCATACAGAAAATTTAACTCAAAATGGATCAGAGACCTAAATGTAAGCACTAAAACTGTAAAATTCTTAGGAAAAAAGGTATGTATAAATTTTTACAACCTAGGATTAGGCAATGTTTTGTCAGATATGACACCAAATGCACATGCAACCAAGAAAAAAGTAAACAAATTGAACTTCCATTAAATTGACTATTTTTTAACAGCAGGAGATGGAACCTGCTCTAAGAATGTGGACTATTCTCCTCCCCTAGCAATACCAAACCGGGTGAATGAGTCCCTCCAACAAATTCATAAGAAAGAGGAAAGTTATATTTCCTCTCTTAAGCTCAACAGTATTTTCTGACATTGGACACTAGGAATTTTCTTAATATATTCAAAGGAGAGAATATTAGGAGAAAGAACTTAGGACTACAAAACTATGTTTTGAAGAACAGAAAACGTTTGAATTTACAAAATTGCCTTTTGAATTACAAAGAAGTCAAGTATGCTTTGATGGCTTTCCTTTTTTCTTCTCTTAAATTATCTTGAATATTTGGAAATTCAGATTTAAATAATTACTTTTTAAAAAACTTGTTCAAGTATGTCCTTAATTTTATATACATGTGTATGTATCCATATGTATATGCATGCATATACTATGTCACATATAACAGGTATATTCAATTGGACTTCATCAAAATTAAAACTTTTACACAAAAGACATTCCCAACAAAGTAAAAAGACAGCCCACAGAAGCAAGTGTTTGCAAATAATAATATATGATGAAGGCCTAGCATCCAGAATATATAAAGAACTATCGGAACACTAAAACAACAATGTTGGACAAAACATTTGAATAGCCATTTTTCCAAAGAAGATATATGAATGGCTGATAAGCACATGAAAAGATATTCAACATCATCAGTCATTAGGAAATTGCAAGTCAAAACCACAGTGAGATCCTGCATCACACCCAGTAGAATGGCTAAAATAAAAAAGAAAGACAGTAACAAGTCTTGGCAAGAGTGTGGAGTAATTGGAAGCTTCCTACATTGCTAATGGGAATGTAAAATTGTGTAGTTACTTTGGAAAACAATTTGTCAGTGTCTTAAGAAGTTAAACATGGAGTTTAATGTGGAGTTCATTTAAACATGGAGTTTAATATGACATAGAAATTCTATTTCAAGGTATGTACACAAAAGAATTTAAAAACTATGTCCACACCAAAGTTTATACATGAATGTTCATAGCATTGTTATTTATTATAGTCAAAAAGTAGAAACAACACATACCTCCATGAACTCATGAATGGTATATCCATACAATGTTATATCATTCAGCCATAAGAAAAGAACGAAGTAATGATTCATGGTACAGCATAGATGAACCTTGAAAATATTATCCTAAGTGAAAAGAGCCAGACACAAAAGGCCATATATTAAGGCCACATATTTGAATAATTGAATTTCATAATATTATATGAAATGTCCAGAATAGGCAAACCCACCGATTCAGAAAGTATGTCAGTGGTTTGCTAGGGGCTGGGGAAAAGAAGGCATAGGAAATGATGGCTAATTGGTACAGTTCTTTCTGAGGGGATGGAAATTTTCTAAGGAGTTTTAAGAATGGTAATGATTGCAAACACTACGTGCAAAGTCAGTTTGGTAGTGTAACAGACAGCAGGAAAGGGTCATCAAGAATCTTGCCACAGTTTCAGAATTTGTTTGCATGGTAAAAACACACCATCATTTTAATTTCTTTTTCCTCATAGTAAGTCTTAGACATTTCCCTCTTGCATATGTGTGTGTATATGTCATCCATATGCTGTATCATGTATACCAGGAGTATGGTAGGAAAAGACTGATAAAGTCAAAATATTAATAGAAATTATCTTTAGAAGTCATCTTTCAATGGGATTTCAAATAACTTATTTTCACTGTAGTTCTTGATATTTCCTAAATGTTCTACAAGGAGTTTGCGTTACTTTTGTAATTGGAGAAAAATACATTTTACTGGTTTGTTTAATAAGCTACAGGCTGCATAATTGCCTTTACTTCAAGGTTTCCCCTTTAGGGACTGACCCAGTAATGAAACTGTGGGTGGGTATTTCAATCCCAATGCCAACAAGACCAACAAAAATTCATTAATACCACAAAAACAAATTAGTTTGAGTTCTTTTGTCTGCACAACTGTCAGGGTACTTCAAATTGTCTTATAAAAATGGAATCATTTCAAACACATGGCTGAATTTTATACACAGCTTTCTCTTTATGTAGAATCGTCTGTATTTGTTTTAGGCAAGGGAAAAAGAAAGTCCCTGATGACATTTCGCAAATACCAGTTGATGATTTTCAAAACTATTTCTTTTTGCTACAGCCAACTGTATCCTTTGGAAGTCTCTTACCATCTGCCATCAATAAAAACAAACCTTATCTTAAAACATGTTTTTTTTGAAATGTCATTGCAGTACTCCACCTATTTTCTTGTGAGGGGAAAAAAAAAAAAGCTTTCATTTGACTTCCACATTCTGGAGGGCCAGACCGTATTTCTGCCTAGTGTCCGTGTAGGAAAGGGGCTGGGGTGGATAAAGAGATTTAGCAGCAAACATTCATTTAACAGGTAATTTTGTTAGCCCTGTTCTAGTACTAGTTTTTAGAAGGTATTAGATTTTAGGACTAAACAAGTTTGAAATATATTCTATACTGGTACCTCTCAAACTTAATGTGCATACAAATTATCTGGGGATCTGGTTAAAATGTAGATTCTGATTCAGTAAGTTTGTGCAGGACTAATAGTCTGCATTTCTATCAACAATGTGTGTGCTTTTATGTGTATGCACCTACAACGTTATGCATCCATACACAAAAGTACATTTAATGAGGAATACGTGGTATTAGATATAACTTTTGTCATTTTATTTTTAATTCAAACTATTCTATGGCTATAGCCTTATTCATAAAAAGGAGATATAAATTTCTGTTTAAAAGCTAGGTATGGCTCTGGTAGCCAGCCTCCAAGATGTACTTACACTTCCTCTAGTCCCTCTCACATTGTAGCAGGGATGGTATGGGATCAACAGAATTGAGCAAAACAGATGGCAGGCCACTTGTGAGATTAGGTCAGAAAAGGTCCTATGGCTCCCATCTTGGGCTCTCTTGCACGCTGTCCTGGGTCCCTCACTCTGGGTGAAGCCAGCTGTCATGCCGTGAGCAGTCCTGTGGAGAAGCCCACGTGGCGAGGAACTGAGGCCTCCCGAGGGGATCCATCAGCCCTGTCAAGTTGTCAGATGACTGCAGCCTCAGCCCACATCTGTAACCCTAGAGAGAGCCTGATTCAGAGCCACCCAGCTAAGCTGCTCCCAGATTCTTGACCCTCACAAACTGTGGCTCCATAAAATTTTGTTGTTTTAAGCTGGTAAGTCCTGGGGTAGTTGGTTACATAGCAGTAGATAACAAATACATGGCCAAAATATATATATGTATATTTATATATATAAATATATATATGTTGTGTATATATATATAAATAAATATATACATATAAATAAAAATAAAAGAGAGAGAGAAATGAATCCATGGAAAATTGGTCTGTTTCTAGAGCTCATGAGATTTTCCTAATAGAATTTTTTTGTCTCTCACAGTTAAAAGAACATGCTGTGTAAAGGATTTGGATATTTAATCAATCTATTTCTATCTCTGTCTCTGCTACTCACAGAGCAGTGTTGGCAAAGGGTGAGAAGTGAAGCCAGCACCTCCTCGCAGACATACACCCTGAGTCTGCATACCCTGGCAACGTTATTGCTGCACACTCTCCCAATTTAGCAGCCCACAGTGGAGTCCTCCAGAAACTGAACCGTGATTGAAAGTAGCAGGAAGCGGCGCTCCACCTTCTCTGTAACATGTCATGCTAAAGAAGGAAAACGATCTCATGTTAGAGATATTCAGAAAGGCAAGACCTAATTCATAGGTAAAAATCACAATGACTAGCCTACATCCAAAATAAGAGCACGATGATGACAGTAACTGTTAATTATAATAAAAGCAACTTCTTACATCATGTCTTACTTATATTACTGTTATGATCCCTTTTTATATATTAGTTCATATTGTTCTCAAAAGCACTGTTGGGGCAATGGACACTCTTGAAGCTCAGACTCGGGGGGTTGGGAGGGGTATGGGCAATATACATAACCAGAACTGTTGTACCCCCATAATAAGCTATAATAAATAAAAAAAAATTAATGAAGTAGGTACAATGATTATTCTCATTTTATAGATGAAGAAATTGTAGGTTAAGTCACTTACTCAGAATCATAGTCAGTATGTGATGGGGCCAGTCTGGCTCCACGCTCTCAACTGCCCCTCAGGACACATATTTGCTATATTTACATACTATTACTTTAAAAGTCCAGGGACTAATTAGGTGGAAATAACATGCTTTGCATTATTTGTTCTTAATTAAGAAATACAGGGATTCTAGACAAATCAGGAATGCTACCTTCAAATCAACTATAATTTCAAATAAAGGCATACAAGTTTACAAGGGTATATAAGCAATCGGCTCCACTCTGTATCAAATTGACAGTGCAGATGACATTGCAGCTTTTTAAGTCCCACTAATCCTGACGGCTGAGCATAGAAGGATAAAATTGTTCCATCTGCATTTTGTGATTTTAACACTTGGCCACGCTGTTTCTATGTTTATCTTTGTTTTCTGCCTCTTGGTTCCAAAGTTTTCTCCCTCTCCCCCATTAAAGGCGATCTCAGACTGAAAGCTGGTTGGCCCACTTCTCTAAGCATACCAATCAGATCATGAGTAATGACTGGGCACTTTCATGTAGGGATGTTCCTAACAACAGGATTGAGTCCAGCTGCCATGTGTTGCCTAAACTGAACATTCAAACACGGTGGAAAACACTAGACCTGTGTCCTTGGATACTGGTCGCTTCAAGGACTGTTTATGGCTCATCGTCTTAAATCAAAATAGAAGGAGATTTCACACTGGGTCCTCCGTTTGCAGTACACATCTCCTTAGGCAAGGTTGTCATCCTTTTGCAGTAAATCTGATCTTTAAGAAGAATCACTGTGTGAACCAGATTTGTTGCCCATCTTCTCCATTTCTGAATGGCAGCAACAGCTCTTTTTAATTTTAATCAAGACACAAGAGATACTTTTTCACTTTCAGATCAGAAAGAATTTACAAAACTCATGAAATAATAGCAATTTAGCCCTACCTGCCAGATATTTACTTAGAAGTTTATTTTAGAGCTTTAGATAACTATATATTCATAATGGATTTAATTGCAATGGCAGATGTTATTTTTAGGGCTATGTTGTAAACAGGTATGTTGAAAGGAAGTTTAAAGAATGTGAAGTTTCAAACGACCACACATTAAAGCAAAATATATAGTTGGTACAAATTTGTAACCCTCATGTGACTAACCATGAGTGAATGGAGAAGCAAGGTAGCCAAGGATGGTTTTACTAGAGAGGTGCAACTTAACATACACTTTTTAAAATTATTTTCTTTTACTCAAAAAATATTTATTGAGTTACTACTATGTGTCAGATACCATTTCAGAGATACTTAGGATGTTTTAGTGAATAAAACAGACAAGGATCCCTGACCCTGGTGATATTTTCTAGCCAGGGAGGATGGATACTAAATAATAAAAGAAATAAGTAAATTCTATCATTTGTTAGGTGACAAGTGCCATGATAAAAGAAAATGGAGAGGATTATTGGGAGAACTGGGAGTACTGGGAGTCCCTTTTTAAATAAAATGACCCGGGGGAGCCTCATCGACAAAGTGCCAGTTCAACTAAGATTTAAAGGTTGAGGGAATTTATCTTGGGGATATCTGGAGAAAGAACTTTCCAATCAGTGGAGAGAGGTAATGCAAAGGCTCTGAGGTAGGAGCGTGCCTTGTGCATGAGAAAGAGCAACAGGCCAGAGTGGCAGGACCAGGGGGGTAAGAGTGAAGGGAGTAGGAGAGGAATAACAGGCCAGATGATGTCCGGCCTCGGCAGTCATTCAAAGGACTCTGACTTTAACTCTGAAAAGGGGGACCAACTACAGAGATTTTAGCAGAGTAAGGACATTGTATTTTTTACTGAATTGCTTTGACTGCTGTATCAGGGCAAAAGAATAAGCATAGAGACTATTACAGCCATGTAAGAAGGGGGAGATGCAGGTTTAAAGCAGGTGGCGGCATGGAGTAGAATAGAGACTGATTGGATTCCAGACATATTCTGAAAGTAAAGACGGGATTCATTGCAGAATTGAGTGAGGTGTATGAGAAAATGAGAGAAGCCAAATGCCTCAAAGGTTTAGGCTTTGGCAGTTTAAAGGATGGGGTTTTTTCAACTAAGATGGGGAAGGCTGCAGGTAGGAAGATGGTCCTTTTAGACATTTAAATATGAGATGTTCATCAGAAATCTAAGTGGAAGTGGCAACAAGGCAATTGGATACCAGAGTCTGAGGACAGGAGGCTGGACTGGAGATAGAGCATTTTAATAAAAATGGCCTGTTTTTGTGGCCATCAGATAAGACATCTGCTACATAAAGTGCAAGTCCCTCCTTAATTAGCCCTAGGACTCATGAGGAACAAAGAATTGATGGAGGGGACTTCATAACACAGTGAGCAGAACGTCATTCCCAAGCAATGTGTCACGTGTGCAGAACAAAAACCCAGTAACCAAGAGCCTTTATGTAAGAAACACAAATCTTGCTCAGGATAATCAATATAACTGATGCAAATGTAATGATTTTGTTCTCAAAGATATGCGTTGCAAGGGAAAAGTCTTACATGAAAGCCATTTATACATTTTCCCCCTTACTTTCTGCTTCTAAACATTTCTTGAAGCTACTGATTCTCTAAAGACAATCTGCCACAACTATGTAGTCCATTAACTGTCTATAAATGTCAGTGTTCACAGTTTAGGCAGTAAAAACTATCTACTATTTGTAATCTATCAGCATGTGCTGGAGTCAAGACTTCAACTGCACCAAGAGGCAAAGCAATGCCACACCACGACATGACATGAACAAGGGTGTCTCTCTGCTTCCTCGATCAGTGCTGGCATGACCTGGTACATGGTTATCTCCACAAGAGCAGAGAATAGTTTTATAGGGCACAACTTAGTAGAACTATTAAGAATCAAGCAGAAGCTCCCGTGTGGGAAAGATTAGACTCTTGAGAGGAAACACTGTTTCCTTTATGAGAGGCAGCATGCTAGGTGGCTAAAGCATGAACTCTGGGGCCAGATTCACCTAGGTTTAAATCCCAGCTCAGTACCAGCTGTGTGACCATGGGCAAGCAACATAACCTCTCTGTGCCATACCATCACTGTCTGTAAAATGAAAATAATCATAGTATCTATCTCCTAAGGGTTGTCAAGAATATTAAGTGAATTCATATTCACAAAGTCATTAGAAAAATGCCTAGAACATAGTAAATCCTATAGAAGTATTTGGTAAATAAATAAAATACTGATTTTTCTCTTTTAACTTGTACCTCCTTTTGCTTACCCCTGCCATTGGTGAGTGTTTTTCAAATTTTTATAGCTTTTCAGAAATTGCTGGCAGCAGTTAAATATTTGTGAGTTTTATTCCCATAATTGTAGACTTGTTTCTCTCTAAAGCTCATCTCTGAGGTAGTTTCTGAGGCATGCCAGGTCCCCCTGCCTGCCTTCCTGCCTGCCTTCCAGAAATTGCCTGCAGCATGCCTGGTAGAGTTCCAAGTTCTTCACAGTCAGCCAAGTAAGGTTTAGTGTTATTTTTCATCACCTTGACGTCAGTGAGAAATATCACTAAATTAATGCAAAAAAGATGTTCAATAGGATTTCATGAATAACTCAAAGCCCACTGCAAATAGAGGATTGTCTGTGATGTTTTGAATTGATGGAAATCTGTCTAGGGATTTCCAGCAATTCATAAACCAATTTCAGCTGACCGATTTAAAGTTTCATTTTTTAAAACCTGGCAAGTCAGAATGAAAGTAGAATCCCTTCCAGGCCAACACCCTGAATTGATTCAATTATCATTGACAACGAATGAATTCACTACAGGTATCAGCAAAGGTCCCTCACGGAGAAAGTCGACCCCAGCAGCTTAGGTCCAAACACTCTTGACTTACCTTAAAACATGACCGAGGAAAGAATTGTCTCCACCTCATTAGGCCTGCCTACACTGATTTCAAACTCCCACAGTCCCTGCAGCCTTCACCACTGTCTTTGGACATGCTTTTTCCTGCATGTGCAAAAGCCATTCCACTTGTACTTTAAGCTTGAGAACCTTCTCCCACATGTTTCTTGCAGGCTGCCAATATTCATCAGCAAGGGATTTAATATGAATCTTCTTTTTTTTTTTTCTACTTGATATTTTCAGCTCCAGAGTCTGATGTAACACTTTTATTTCTTCATATATGAGCAAGATCAAAAGGAAAGTATTTGGGTCTCAAAAAATAATAATTTCAAGAAAATTCTTTATAAGGGAATCTTTAATTTTAATATTTTACTGTGTTTTTCACTTGGGTTTTCCCTTCCTCCCTCCTTTCTTCTGTTGTAGCACTTGTGCCTCCCAAGATCTGTCCATTCTGATATCACGGTACATACCTTGCAGTCTCCAGAAAGTCTGGTTCAGTTTAAATTTCCTCACATGATGCCTGCAGCACAGACTTGTCAGGTCAAACTCATTCTCTAGGATCAATTCCTCTAGTTTGATTAAGCTGTTTAGTTTATATAGCTTTGTCTATAGCTGTTTCTCCTGATCCTGGGAGAGTGTTTGAGTTGAATGGCCAACCTCCATCATTTTATTAAAACTGCTGTCACTAATGATTTTTTTTCAACATGACATCCAATGAATACCTTTTAGCCATCCTGTTACTTGATCTCTCAGTGGCATGTGACCCAAGTAAAGCCCTCTCTTCTTCGACCCCTAACATTCTACCTTTGTCCTTGATACTTCTCTTACCTTTCTTGATGCTTCTTATGGGTCTTAATCTATCACAACTCCTATTCCATTCTCTGGAGTTATGATACTTGTCTTTTATTTCTCTGCTCAATCAACAGAGCAATCCCAATTTCACCACCCACTAGCTCTATAACTTTGAGAAAGTTATTTAACCCTCTCTGTGCCTCAGTTTCCTCATCTACTAAGTGGAATCACAGTATCTATCTCATGAGATACTGAGTTAGATACTGAGGTAACATTTAGTTTCTTAATAAATAGAGTTACTTAATACTTTGATATTAATATACTCAATAGTTTAATAGAGTTAATATTTATAAGGACCCAGAACAGTAATTGGCATAAACACTATTTACATGGTTTTTTTTTTTTCATTAACTCCCATGGCTTCAAAAAAACTCACATGCTGACGACTTCCCAGATCTACATTCCAACCAAAGACCCATCTTTCTAGATCCTACATATCCTCAACCTAGATGCTCCCTGGGTACCTTGAAATTTAGCAGCTCTCATAGTACTTTATTCCTACCTGCTCTAACTCAAGAATTGGACCACCCAGTTGCCTAAGCCAGGACCCGGGACCTTGAGTTTTTCTTCTGCTTCAACCTACACATCTCACCACCAACCCCATTAATTCTCTTTCCTAGACATATTTGTAATTTAACCTGCTTTCTTCAATCTTGTCCAGCCCCATATATCCTCCTCACTGCAGTGTTTTCTTTCTAAGATGTAATCAGATATTGCCCCAAAGGAAAATCCTTCCACTATGTCCCCTACACAACCACCACTACCGTCATTAGCAGTGAGGGCCCAAACACCTTAGCGTGGCCTACCACATCTTCCTGCTTGACCTACTGATTGCCCTTCGTCTCTGTTTTCACAACCACATTTGACATGCTTTTAGCAACCCAATCATATCTAAATGACTTATTTCCTTGATTACACCATATTTGCTCAGAACTCAGCCTTAGCACATACTACCCCACTCCTAATCCCCACAGCCTTCTAGCTAACTCTTTATCCTTTTCTAGTCCCCCTTTTCCAGGGAGAAAAGCCCTGGACTAGACATTAGTACACCTGGGATTTAATATCAGCTCCACCATTACTGATGGACTGTGCTAGTGTAAGCCAGACACTAATGAC
Organism: Varecia variegata; assembly: GCA_028533085.1. Lineage (NCBI taxonomy): Eukaryota > Metazoa > Chordata > Mammalia > Primates > Lemuridae > Varecia > Varecia variegata. Next base: position 87,270,927 of record CM052443.1, on the reverse strand, counting down.
TGTACCCTTCTAATACTCACTTTTCCCTCTGACAAATCATCCATTCAACAAATACATATTAAGCTCTTATATGTCAGACCCCTTGCTAGGTACCACCTAGCAGTGACTAGATGGTACCTCTGCCTTCATAAGGATTACACTGTAGAGGGGATATTGATGTTGAGCTAGTAACTCCCTACAAATCCCTACCAAATGGAGTAACTGCTCAGTGTTCTGCAACTGTCCCCTCCTACTATGCATCCTTCTATTACAGCTCATATCACTGTATCACTACTAATGGTTTTCTGTGTGCTTTATATTAGGTTTCTCCCAAAAGGAAACAATGAGACAAGAACCTGGGTACAGGCGTTTTGGGGGGATGATCTCAGGAAGCACAGGTGAGGAAAAATGAGACAAGAAAGGCAACAAACCCAATAACGGAGGTGTTCATGAGCAGATGGCCGTTATAGGAAACTGGGTGCCCCATGAAATCTTTCTGAGAAACTGTGTGGAACATATCTCAATATTAGCACACCAGACGGTGTGGGACCTAAAGTACACCATCCCTATTAATGGAGCGTGCCCCCTTGGGGATATCAATTCCACTGCACTTCCAGGTTGCACTTGCATGTAGCCAAGCTGCAGGTGAACTCAGGTGGACCAAGGCAAGAATGGGCAGGGCCCCAGTGACATCTGCTACACTGTCAGTTCCCCTACTAGCCTGAGCACTGCAGGAAGTACACATCAGGCATCTTCCCATTCACAGGACCTACCAGGGCTCCTGGGGCCAAGCAACCACTCAGTAACTGTGCTGAATGGACAAACCTCCAATACATCCATGTGGTAAAATAAACACTTGTAATAGGTTCTTGCCATTCTGTAACTCTGAAGGCTAAAAGGGCACAAGTGCGGGGCTGCAGTTGGGGAAACAGTTTTATTGATGAAATGCCAGATAAAAAACTCACTTATTAGATGAGTTTTGTAAATAAAAGAAATCAAAAAGGATTTATTACTTTTTAACTATTGATCACATTTGAAAAGATGGATGGTACTGACAGTGCTAATGGGGCAGGTTCGCCAATGATACCAGGAAAGAGTTGCATGGAAATACTTGCTGACTTTCCTTGGGCTCAACACTTGACATATATCCTTATGAAGACCTTGACCCACAACTTCTTTCTTTATACAGGCTGTATTTAACCATAAGAGCCCCCAAACATACAAGACAGCCTGTAGAGAACGGATGTAAGGTTTATGTTGGTCGGCCTAGAATAGACTCCAAAATTTCTTGTTTAGATTTTTGAGTAAATATTTGTTGACAACAACTGTAATAAGCTTTGCACAGTTTGCTTTTTTGGCAGAAAATGACTTCCCATTGCATAGGTACATAAAATAAGCACATAAAATGGTTAAAAAGGCTTCTTGGACATCAAATAACTCATACTAAACATACTGATGAGTTAAGTATAAATAAATGAGAAACACATGGATAAAATTTTCCTTAAATACATAAAGCTTTAGACATTAAGTGAAAAAGAGACTGACAAAACACATCTGGGGTTTTGCCCACTGGAAAAGTTATTTTTAGTTTGGGATATTAAAACAAATTACAATTCAATCTGTCCAGCTTCAGTATAAACTCTTGATTTATAAAATAATGCTTGTCATATAATGATTGGGAAGATAGTATAGACAGATAGGAGAACTTAGCCCTGACCCAAGATGGAGAAAATTCTTCAATCTCATTTAAAAGCAAAAGGTCAATTTCCTTGCTGTTATTTTTAGGAAGGGAAGCTTAAAGAAACACATTTCTCCACTTCACCCTAAAGAATGAACACATGGAAAGAGGATCATTTTAGAGAATAAAATTGCTGCTACCTTTTTCACATCAACCAAAACCAGATCATAGCTTGGAGGTAGATGCCAGGGATATTTGCTTCACTTAAGTTTGTTAAACAAAGTTGATCAGAAACTAAGTTTAATCCCCACCCCCAAGCCTGAGTAGACTGATACATATTATGGGAAGGGTGGTTGGGTTAATTCATACTGCACATGTGGGGACAGATTAATTTTTGCTCCTTAACTGTCACCTTCAAGTAGGCAGAGCAAAGTGAGATCAAAAAAGAAAGTAGCCCTGGGGCCTCACTAAGAACCTTCTGAGAAATCTGGTCACTTTTCCTAGCAAGCATAAAGGGCCTGTTTCTACTTAGCTTAGAGGGTCTTCTATGCATGAGCGACAGCTCTGTAGTCACCGTGGAAAGAACGGCAGCTGCAGCAATCCCATCCCACGGGGATTTCTCCCACAAAAGCCTCAGTGGATGATTGACTCAAACCTGGATTCCTGAAGGCATCTGGCCCAGAATGTCCCATTTGGAGGTTGTGGCTTTTTCAAAGGGTAGTACAAAGGACGTGGGTCACAGGAAATTATCTTTAGGCTTCATCCCTTGAACTAAGGATCTTAATTTCAGCCCTAAGTTCTGGTGGCCTGAATTCTCAGAGACCGGCCTGGTCCTATAACCTCCCTACCTGCAGCATTCTCTGGGCCACAGTTCACAAAACCAGTTTCTTCTTGAGGATCCTTTGTCCAGAAATCCACATGAATTGAATAGAATAGAATGATCAGGGATAAGCCTTCAGATGCCTGGGAGGCTCAGAACCAGACACTCAGATCCAGGTGAGAGACAACGAATGCCTGTGCAAAGTATTCAGAGAAACGGAGCCCTCAGGCATCCATGAGGAGAAAGAAAATCAAGGAAAACTGTGTAACTAAAAGTAGTTCTTTAAGGAAATAGGAAAGCAAAAAATTAATGAATAAAAAAAAGGCATCTAAAAGTCAGTGCTCATTGTGTGCCTGGAGTGGCTGGGCCCGGGGTGGAGTTGACCTGGCCTCCCTTGCCTGTATTCCCTTTTCTCTTGTCTCCATCACCCTCTGCTCCTTTCCTGTCCCAGATTAATTTGCACAGAACATTGAAAGGTGATACTGCTCATGAAAGAAAAGGTGACATTGTCTGTCACTCTCTGCTCTCTTCAGTTTGACAGGCAGGATGGCTGGCAGCAGAGCTGTGACTCTAAGTCACTCTCACCTAATGTCCGAGGACTCTGGGCACTGCACAACTGCAAGAGTGGTGCCACACTGCCAAAAGCTCAGAGTTCTAAGGGACATGAGGTTTCAGTACCTATGAATTAGGCTATGTGTTTTTGGTAAAGACAATCCAGTATAAACTTCAGACGCATGTTTTATTATTATGATATCATGAATAACAATTGCCCCACTGACTCCAAGTTCTGAAACAAGGACTTCCTTGTAGTCACACCTTTTGGATTTTATAGACATGGTCAAAAGACCACCTGGCCATACCTTAAATTTTCCCTCATGAAAGAAGAAACACCTAAGTCTTAAACTGAAGTTGGATGACAGGAGGGAGGGTGATTTGTTGCCTAGGGCACTTGATATTCTTCAGAATGTCCCCAGACTGGCCAAGCCTAGGCTGCAAGGAAACACTGCAGTCAACCATGCCTCAAGCTAGCGTGCCCAGGCTACAAACCTGAATGTTTCCAAGGGATCCCTGGCAGACCTACTTAATCCCTAGGCTCTGGACAAGGAGAACAGGAAAGGGAGAACAAGAAAGAGGGTGTAACACATAGGAGCGACCAGATATGAATGTAAGGGAGTGAAAAATTATAATGAGAATTTATTTCCTCCAACAAACTACAAATTAGGTAAGGGATAGAAATTTGTCAAAAAAAAAAAAATGTTGTATTCAACAAGTCCTAAACTTCTGGTCTACATATACAGTTGTAACGAGTCTTTCATGATTCTGTCTCTTAAGTCATTTTATAAAATTGCTGGTGAGTCATGAAAAGACTGCAGGGTTGAGTAATGCCTATGGATTCATTATGGCCCCAAACTTTTAATAATTCTATGCCAACATCAGGGGTATAATGTTGAGATAAGAGATAAAATGTACCTCCCTCCCTGCCTTGCACACAGCAATGCTGTCTTGAGTAACTGCTGGTGAATTTAAACTACAACATGTATTCTGATAATTTTTTTAACCACTTAATATATAATATTTTTAATGCTAAGTATTTTTACAATGGATTCATAATTTAATAATTCTTATTCATTCAGTAAAACCTTTTGGTAATTAATTTTTTAATTTTTTACTGATACATAATAATTGTACATATTCATGGAGTACATGTTATATTTTGATATAAGCATATAACATATAATGATCAAATCAGAGTAATTGGGACATGATTCACCTGAAACATTTATCATTACTTTATGTTGGGAACATTTAAAAACTTCTAGCTATTCTGAAATATAATAAATTGTTCTGATAATTTTTATTTTAATATTGAAAAGAGTTTCACTTCAAAGAGATAAATAATTATACAATGAAAAAGGAAGAAAAAAAAAAAACAAAACAGCTAACCCTCTCATCCAAAGTCCAGGACAGGAGATAGTAAATGACTCATCCGGTGACTAATTTTTACTTAATGTTCAAGTAGAATATAAGGGTAAAATAAAAACAGCTCTAAATATCACCCTTGATATTGAGGATGCAGCGTTTTGTAAATAATGCAAGAAGTTCAAATAGAATTCCAAGGGTTCTTCCACCACCTATTTACTACATGCAAACCAATATTTTATATTTTAACATTCTTTATGATCGGTATTCCAAAAACCTTTATGATCATTATTCTCAAAACTCTTGCCTTTAAGAGTTCATGTGAATACATTTTGCCCACTTCTTGGGCCTTGGAGGAAATAAACCCCACAAACTTTTTCTTCAAAAGCAGCTTTCACTCTAGAAAGGCTTTGCTCTAGTCTAAAAAAGACCTAATTTCTAACATCTTTCACTACAAAGCCACTCCCTACAAGCTTTAGAGAGAGGGAATTCCTTCAGGCATCATTTGATTCTCTTCACCCACCAGAAATCGGCAATGGTTTGGTGGCAGGAACCTGCACTGGAGGCTCGGCACTGTGGGTGTGATAACTGGGCTAGTCCAGACTTACTTCTCGTTCAGCGTTTAACACTTGGTGGCATAACTTTCTAATCTGTGCCAGGTTATGTACCTGGCTTCCAGTTAACGCCTTAAGGTATGCAGTTGACATCATTTTCACAATGATGGTTAATGTGTGTGGGAAAAAGGCAGCACATGAAGCACAGTCTGGACTTCATGAATCTTGCTGGGCTGAAGCATAAGGAGATTGGTAATTGTTTTTGTTTTTATTTTTATTTTGTTGATTATTTTCAGGTCTCCAGACTGTTATTTCTTTTTTCTTTTTTAAGTCTATATTCTTCTCTTCACAAGTCACAGAGTTTAGTTGTAGAAAGAGTATGTGATTTCCATATTCATCTAGACCTTCAGCTCCCACTGCCCAGAATACTGCCATGTTCAGCATCACAACAAAGTAGTGCTCTCGTTTGATAGCATCTCTCACAGTGGATTGCTACCCAGGCAGTTTTGTTTTAGTGTCATGCATGCAAGGAAATGCTTCTGCTGCAAGAGAAAGAGGTTAATTTTAGTGGTAGTATAATTAAAATCTGCATTAGGACCCTGGGAATTGCAAAGTTCATGCACATAGAATCAACCAACGTAAAGCCACTGGATTAGGGCCATCCAGCTCACAGGACATGAAGAGAGATGAGAACTATCATAGCCTTATATGTGGATTGCTAATATCTCTAAATCATAAGACTAACTTATAAATGAACAAAAGTGAAATATTATTCACAAAGTGGCTAGAAGAAGCTGCATAAAAAAGCCCAAATCTATGTAGACGACAACTTATTTTTGTTAGGCAGTGAGGAAAGTTTTAACATGGGGATTACCAGATCTTTGTGCAATTTCCCCCTTTGAATACATGGCCCTGGCAATATGCAGTCTATTTGATTACATATGTGGGGGCTGGACACTCGGGCCCATGCCTATCATCTCAACTTAGACCGTCTATCCTGTTGGCTAGAACCTCATCCACAAGATGAAACTATATGTGCAATCACTGCTACTTGCTAGCTGCTCTGATAATGCTCTGTTGAAAGTAACCAAAAAGTGAAGGTGAGGACAGTATTTTCAATGTCAAGAAGAGATTACGTAGATTCCATTTTAATTTGTCTACACTCTGTCATTTTGATCATAGGTAATTGTGGATTGGCTCTAGTTTAAAGCCAGCCAAACAGAGATCTTAAACTCATGCCGTCTTTACAAGGTTTACAATAGCATGCCCTGCTTATTTGGGCCTTTTTTTCCTTAGCACAATAAATGTGTGCTAAGCAGAGTTGAAACTTGTCCTGAAAAACCCATGGCCTCAGGGGTTCCATTGAGAAATACTGTGTGGGCAAACAAAGCTCTCTCTTTGCAGCTTTACAAATGATAGGTTTTCACTTTATAAGATGTTTTCACTGCATTTTTAAAGCATCTGCTGATGCAAAACAGCATGGGCCAGTAATCCCAGTTTAGCATTGTATCTGGAAACAAATGTCTATTCATGTGAGGCTCACGCTCTCCCCTAGTTAGCTGCTTTCATTCAGAAGCAAGGAGAACAAGATGTGGAGTAAGGGGGCCAAAGCAAGATGCTTTAAGCAGTGTGATTCCACTTTCCCTCAAGCACATCCCTCTGATCACTGGCCTGCCTAGCGATAGACTGGATAGCTTTGAACAAGCAGTACAAGAAGCTCCCAGGGAAGAAAGGAGGTGATGAGAGTCACCCTAGGAGTTCAAAGACAAGAAACATCTGCATAGAAAATAAACATAGAATCTCCTGACTGATGTTGCAGAATAGTCTCTTGCAGAACTGAGCATCCGACTGCTGTAACAAAACCTGTTCTGCAGCTGGTTTGTTTGATTAGTTTTCCTAAAGCTCATCAGGGTTCATTTTTAGAATCCAGACATGGTACAGAGAGCCTGTGTTTTTTGTTCTGCCTCCAGAGAAGATTACTTGACTAATTTGTCAGTATGGTTTTCCCAAAGGGAAAACTGGCTATGCAGGAGATGTCACTAGCTTAAATAGAATTATACCTGTGTATACATTCTAACACAGTTGTATCTTTCTACAACCCATGTATCTTTTCTATCTTCCCCATGGAAACAGCCCATGTCCTTTATTGCATTTGGCATTGCGGGTAAGGTCTGCAAAGCACCCTTTGTGAGGCCCGTTTACTTTCTGCTTTCTTGTTACTATATGATTTATCCACTACAATAATATTCGTTCAGGCCCCATATTTTTCTCTTTAGGGCAGCACACTCCAGAAATTAAGAAGATGGTATCTTATAAACTAGGGGGCTTAAAAATACTCGTGTCGCAACAACAGGGTGGCTTCGATTCTGCAATATTAAATAAAGCAATAAAATTCGAAGCTTGAAAGGCTATGAAAATATGAGCTGGTCAATGGTTAGACAAGGGTCAGAAAAGTCCAGAGATTTGGCTTCTCCTTCTCTTTACAGGCCATTCCTTTAGGATGCTGTCAGTCTGAACAAGTAGGGCCAAGTCCTGATTATCCGTAGTGATCAGGTCACGGATAATTAATATCCGCAGATCACAGACTCACAGAAAGCCAGAGCTAGAAGGGAACTCAGAGAGCACACAGCCCAATTCACTTCTTTTACAGGTGAGATCACCAAGAAAGAGTGTTTTGCACAAATTTACACACCTAGCAAAGGGTAGAGCCTAGAACAGAACTGAGTTTCTGACTCAAAGTACTTCTTTCTTTTCACTGTCTCCCACGGATTATTTTTAGATGCTATTTATTCATTTATTTAAACCTACAACCTTGACCTCTTTCCCAAAAATAAATGTTTATAGGGGCATGGTTGCTGAGTAAACCCTAATTTACCCTTTCAAGCCGAATTTGTCTTACTTTGCTTCTGTCCACCCTGAGTTTGGAGCATCCTGTAAGTGATAAAGTGACCAAAAGGCACCAGAAGGATAAAGAAAGCACAGGGTCATCTGCAAATGACTGCTTGTGATGTGAATGACTACATTTCAGCTCTTAAAGAGGCAGCCCATACCAAGGATGGCCACCTGCAGGTTACAGGAAGCACAGGCGGGTGGCTGGAAGTCAGTAGATCAGGAAAAGAAAGAAAAGAGCCAAAATGGAAATGATGGAGACTCCAGTCTCTTCAGCACTAAGTACTCTGTAGTCAAGTCAAAGGCTCTGTGATTTGGACAGAGCTGGTCATCCCCAACCTTGTCCTTTTTCACTTGGGTGAAAAGTTCACCAGTGGAAGGGAAGTATACAGTAACTAGCGAGGGGAAGAAAGAACAGTTACAACACTGCTAATGGTCTGTTCCATAAGGACCTTTGAAAGGAGAAGAGGCCTGGGAAGTGGGAGATACGGTCCACAACTCTTTCAAGAGCCATGTGACCTGCAGAGTTAATAAATCTTCCTGGGCCCCAGCTTCCCATGAAAGGAAGAGACTGAACAATTAGTTTTCCAAAGCATATTCTAAACAACATCGGTTCTGTAAGGATGTTAATATTTATCATATATGTGCACACACAGATCAGATAAATTTTAGAATCTCTGGGTTATAAAAAGTCAAACTGGTTTGGGCACTAGGAACACCCTAGGGCCTTAAACATGCTGGTGTATTAGAGGTGTAAACCTGCGCGTCTCCACGACGACGGGCGCTGTATGCAGCAATGCCCTCAGACCACCTACGGGACTAGTGTTCCATGGAGCACATGTTCAGAAACAACGGCCTAGAAGATATCTATTGTCCCTTCCAGATCTTAAATTCTTAAATATGATTCCATGGAATATAAATTGAAAGACCTAAATTTCACTTCCAAAAATTGCTCACATCACATACAACATTGCTGGTTTTACAGCAGGTACTCAAAGGCTGTAAACCTACAGCCTATTGTAAACCTACAATGACAGATACTTGATAGCTTGTAATCCTAAAATGCAATTCTCACAGTTTAAAATTGTTGATGAAGCAGAGAATGTAATCCCTGTAATGCCCACCTGCCATAGGAATCTGAGTGGTTCTGTGTCTATTTTTCAGAAATTCACAGTGCTGGCCTGAAAATAAAGAGAAAAAAATTGAGCTCTATTATCTTCCTTAGACTATTTCTTAAAATACATCCATGCTATTGACATCATAAAAATCCTCCGAAAAGATTATCATCTCTTGAGAGAATGTAGTATTCAACCCTGATTTTAAAAATACATGTAGCATGTAATAAGCTTAAAAGGTCATATGTTTTACTGCAAATTGTCCCTAAAATCATCAGTTAGCCTAGTCCTAAGCATGTAAAATATTTACAATGAAAAGCCCAGATGTCTTTAATTTTCAATGAAAAAAAGTGTTTTCCTAACCTTTTTCAATCTAATTTGTTACATATCACTAAAGATCTCTTTATCCTAGAAATTTCTGGCATCTCTGCTTATTATAAAATGGCCCAGGAATATAGAGAAATCATTTCTCACTAAACAGTCTACTTTTCAGACAACAGACATGGAAGTGACATAGCACCTATGTA
>CM052443.1:87237248-87260945 GCA_028533085.1 Varecia variegata | reverse complement strand
TAAATAAAAAGGAAGAAATGGCTGAAAAAACACTAAACACAAGCTATAAATTTTTTAAATGGCTGGAAAAAACCATAAAACATTTTTAAGAAATTTGAATGTGTGAAAAGATCAACTTAAGTTAGAAGATAGCAAATTACATTCAAATGGATTAAGAATGACATCCTTTTAGAGAGTTTCTCTACCTCAGGGGCAGGGAACCTGCAGCCTTCTAGGGCCTCAAGTGAGGCCTTTTGGCTGAATCTAAATTTTACAGAACAAATCCTTTTGGATTCAGTCAAAAGTCTTCATTTGAGGCCCTAGAAGGCCACAGGGTCCCCACCCCTCTTCTAGTATATTCAAAAACTGATATTTTTAAAAAAATATTAAGTAACACCTTTCCCAAAAAGTACTCAAAGAACAATGTAAGGGAAACAAAAAAATGTACCCACACACATATATGGAGGCTAAATGAAAATTCCTGTCCCTGCCCTAGACACAGTAAGTTCCACTTATCTCCCTATCACCACTCTCTACACCTATACATAGAACCAACTTTCTCGCCAGGAAGAAACACCAGTGTGAGACAGGGAACCCTATTCTCTGATCTAAAGTCAACACATACATCCCTGCATATGCCCACAAGAGCCAAGGGCCAGCTAATTCTTTCTTTCTTTTTATGACCAGCTGGATTCTCAACCACGACATCTTACTTGAACCTAGCACATTCATTCAATCCTACCTATGATAATTATCTACCTTGCCTTCTCTCTGCCATCTCTTAGACCTCCATCTCTTCTGCTCATACTATCTTCTTCCCATCTGAGTTCAGAGTAATGCAGTAAAAGGTGAGTTCCAGGAACTTACATACACAAAAAACCACTAACCATAAAAGAAAAACAAAGATAAACAGGACAGATATATATCTGAAAAACTTGTTATCTAAAATATGTAAAAAAAACCAAACAAACAAAAAAAAAACTGTCCTGGCACAACGGCTCATGCCTATAATCCCAGCATTTTGGGAGGCCAAAGCAGGAGGACCACTTGAGGCTAGGAGTTTGAGACCAGCCTGGGCAACATAGTAAGACCCCATCTCTACATAAACTCATGAGCTCAAGCAATTCTCCTGCCTCAGCCTCCTAAGTAGCTGGGACTACAGGCATGCACCACCACGCCTGGCTAATTTTTTCTATTTTTAGTAGAGATGAGGTCTTGCTCTTGCTCAGGCTGGTCTGGCACTCCTGACCTCAAATGATCCTCCCGCCTCAGCCTCCCAGAGTGCTAGGATTATAAGTGTGAGCCACTGCGCCCGGACTCAGTTTGGGTCTTAAAATACCAATTCCCACTAAAAGAAACCAGGGATTCTTGAAGAAATGTCTGATTCTAGGACTGGAACAAGAATTATACAAGATGATCCTGAAATATGTCATGGGATCAGCACTAAGAAAGTTATCAGAGTAAGAACATGTTAAATTGATGAGGCCCCCCTGGCCAATTTTGTGACAATTTGAACTTTCTAGAGTATGAGAATTAAAATTGATTGAAACCCACCAAATATATTTAAACCCATTAGCTCAAATCTGTGCATGTAACATGGGTGCTCCATTGACTGTTGAGCCCTGATTGGATGCAGTGCTCTCAAACTTTCCCCTGTGTGTGATTTCCCCCTGGAGATCTTGTTAAAAGATAGATTCTGATTCAGAAGGTCTCAGGTGGGGTCTGAGAGTCTGCACTTCCAACCAGCTCCCAGGTGTCACTCTAAGCTGCATCCATGAACTACCCTTTTAGCATCAAGGTTCTAGTTTTGAACATGTGACCTACATAGAGAGACAGGATGTAGGAAAACAGGTAGAAGATAGGACTGAACTTCCTAATTCTGTTCTTTGTATTTTTAAGGGCCAACTATGATTATGTTTAGACTTGGGTGGCATTTACTGAACCTGATGAAATGAGGCAGAGTCATCTTTAAGGAAATCAAAAAGTATTTAGAGAACAGAATCACTGCACAGATACCATATAGAAAATGCTCCACACACATAATGGATGACAAATCAAAAATGCATAGGTGAAGGGTGCATGGAGGAAAAAGAAAGGAAGAGGGAAGAGAACAATACTACTATGCACATAATGAGAAAGTTGACACAATGGTAGCATATGTGGTGTGTTACTGGGGCACAGTGACAGAGCCGGATGAAGTTGGCTGGTCTCAGCCCATCACTGACTGGCTGAGTGACCACAGAAAAGAGATTTAATCTCTCTGGGCCTTAATCTCTTCATAAGTAAAAAAGAAATACGTTCTTAAAAGCATCTGAAAAAATGCATAAAAATTTTGTATCACAGTGAGTGGCATTTAATAGACAATAATAGTAGCTATTACTCACAGGTTTTCTAGTCCCCAGTTTCTATTGGTCATTAAATATGAAATGTCCAATTTCTAATCAAAAGTGTAGTTTATTACATCTCAAACAAGCAGTACATTTAACCAAAGGATGCGCATAAACTATCGACAGTTTTGCCATCTTAATGGTAGCTTGTTTACGCCAGCAGCGAAGAAGCCTAGGAGCAAGGGGCAATGAAATCATGAAAGGTGTTTTCCACAGCTTGTTGAGAAATGTATATTTGTCCTTGCAAGAAGTGGTCCATATCCTGGAAGAAGTGGTAGTCAGTTGGTATAAGGTCTGGTGAATATGGTAGATGACAGAGAGTTTCCAAGTCCAGCCTGTGTAGTTTGAGCAGCGTTGTTTGTGCCACATGTGGTTGAGCATTGTCTTGCAAGAGGAGTGGCCTGTCTCTATTGACCAATCTCAGCTGTTTAATTGCAAACATCCTCATCATTTCATCCAATTGGTTGCTGTAGACATCCACTGTAATTGACTGACTAGGTTTCATGAAATTGTAGTGGATAATACCAGCGCTGGACCACCAAACAGACACCGTTAGCTTTTTTTGATGAATATTCAGTTTTGAACTATGTTTCAGCACTTCATCTTTATCCAACCATTGTGATGAACACTTGGGATTATCAAAAAGAATTCATTTTTTATCACATGTAACAATACGGTGTAGAAATGATTAGCCTTTATGTTATGACAGCAAAGAAAGGCAAGCTTCCAGACTATTTTGCTTCTGATGCTTGTTTAATTCATGTGGAACCCCAATTTTTTTCAAATGGTCCAATATTGTTAGAATAATAATGTCAAACCTTGCTGCTAATTCACATGTAGGTTGAGATGGATTTGCTTCCACTCCAGCTTTCAGCTCATCATTATCCACCTTGGTCTCAGGTCACCCACATGGCTCATTTTCAAGATTAAAATCACCAGAATGGAACTTTTCAAACCATCGATGTACTGTGCGTTCATAGCCACATCCTTCCCAAACGCTTCTTTGATATTTCGAGCTGTCTGTGCTGCATTGGTCCCACGACAGAAGTCATATTCGAAAATAACATGAATTTTTGACTTATCCATGGTTTCACAAAAATTGCTCTAAAAATTTTTCTGAAAGATAATCACAAGCCAATCCATGTATTTTAAAGACTGAGGATGTACCTTCACAATAAAAATAAAACAGGAAGTGTCAAAGTCAAATGTCAGAGACATCAACTGTCAAACTTAGTACTTAAGGAAATTAGACATTTCGTACTTAAATAACTTCTGAAATCTACTCTGAGTAAATCACCTAATCAATGATTTCTCAGTGTCTGACAAAATAAAATAATGCACCAACTCCGAAAACTGAAATTCCACCTGGGAGCCTCCTATTTTCCAACTACCCAGCATGACTTATAGTTACCCACCTCTTTTCATTCCTTTCCTCTTGGAGTTGCCCCATAGCACAATAACCTCACCATATTTCTCTCTTTAGGGAACTCCATCCTCATCTAGCCCCAATCTCTGTCTTTAAAGCACAGTTCAAATACCAACTTCCCCAAGAAATCTTCCATGATCTCTTCCTCACTAAAACGTGATTTCTTTATCTTCTAAGACCAAAACTCTAGTACCATGTTCTTTACAAAGTCTTTTGATACAATTCCCAAGGATGGCTAAAAACTTTAGGAAAGCCTGCTTCTCAGTTTCTAAGGAATTTGATTAGATTTTTATAGTGATATTTGTCAATAAGTAACACTAAGTAATAATATATTTATATATTTTTTTCTTATATCCTCAGCCTACTGAGATGGGGAGTAGAAACTTAGAAAACTGGGGCTAGACCTAATATATATTTCATAAACCTAAAAGAATAGTTAAAATTGGTTAATTTTTAGAATTATTTCCAATGCTGCCTCATGCCCTCTGAATTTGAACATTCTTTGTTAATCTTCAGCTACTGAGAGGAAAATACATATGTTCTATTCAAAACTGCATTGCATCTAAAAATTTAAATTAGATATTTGTTAGTCAACTAGTTCAACTGGCCAAAGAGCTAACAGAATGAGATCAGAAGATAATATAGGGGTAAGAATACAAAGAAAATCTTCTGGTTTTTTATCTGCACCTTTGAAAAATACTATAGGACTTTTTCTTTACTATCTTTCTTCTAAGTGGCACCATTTCTTCCTTGCCATTTAAAAAAAAAATCAGTTACTTATTTTCTGTATGTGTTAGCTGCTACCTGTGCAGTTCCATTACGAATGGTCATTAGTTGCCAACCTCAGCATTATTACCATGAAGCTTCCATAAACTCTGTCCCATTGGTCAGTCTTAAAATATGGCACAGCTGCAAAACAATGTCAGTTAGGATTCAGCCCTAATATTCCCTGTCAACAGCCTTGTTCAACTTCCCAGATATTCCTACTTGTTGCCAAATCCATTTTGTAAATGAAATCTGTCTTTTGAAAATCACCATATGAATATGTCAACAGGTCATGAAATATTTTCATTACAAATCTTAAAGAAAAACTTAGCTCTAAAGAAGCAGTTTGGAAAATGTCTATTTCATTAAGCACAAGTGTGAAATCTTGATAGAAAACATTTATTTTGGCAACTTTCTATTCTGTTGGTGGCCCCAAAGTATCCTGACCAGATTATCTTTGTGGGAGGTGAAACTGGGGGATTCTGGAGCAAATGAAAAATTCCTTACTAGGAGTTTTTTAGACTGTGAGCATTGGGGAAAGACTGGGAAAATCAAAAGTGCAAATGCCAGGCAATAAGAACTTACTCCAAAAGCTGCTGTGTCATTAGAATCATTTATCCATGTTAAGAAGAAAGAAGTAGTGGTATGGACCAAAGACAGCAGATAATCCCTCAAATAATTCCTGTTTGACTTTGGAACAAATGCATGTGTGCGTGCACACACATTTCTCTTACTTCACTCTGTTGCCGATGTCATTTTCTCTGCCTGGAAAGACTTGCCACCATCTTCTGCTTGACAAGGTCTCCTTATCCTTTAGGATCCAATACAAATGTCACTTCCTCTGTGAAGCCTTTCTTGCCTTACTAGGGAGATAATCTCTCTCTCTCTTCTGTGCTGTCACAGACTTGGGTGCCTACATGTCTTATAGCATTTGTCATGTTGAACTATAATTGTCTTTTCATGAGTCTGTCTTCCCCAACTGTCTTGGGAGATCCCTGGGGTGAAGCCAATGTCTTCTTCATCTCATGGTCCCCAGAGCCAAGACTCAAGCATGCACAATGTACAGTACATACTTTTTTGAATGATTATTTTTTCAGGTAATCCCATCCTGATTGGGGAAGAAGTATCCCAGAAATATATATGAATGAACAAAAATATCAGAGGAAATATCAAATTGGGATTAGAAATTGACATAGACCATTTACCAAAGAATTCAATCAGGATAAGAATTTACGAGATTCCTTAAAATAAGGAGCTTGTCTTGGACCTCTGCGATTTCCGAGCTCTTCAGCACTTTCTGTTCACACCACTCACAGTACCCATGCTGCTCTGTTTTGTCATTTATCATTTTAGGAACAAGGGCTGCCTCTCTACTAGATGGATGGGACCATGCCTTAATAATTATAATGTTCTTTTACTTTTTTATAGCATGTTGTGTTTACCAATTACTCTTAGCCGCATGGCTCTGTAAGTTTACCATGACAGCTATACCCATTTGCAAATGAGAAAACTGAGAATCAAGAAACTTAGACAAGGTTACACAGTTAAAAAATGGCAAAACTGGGATGAGGACCTAAATGTCTTTGACTGTCTTGTGTCTTAGTGTCCTAAACACCCTCTAACAATGCGATAGCTTATTCTCCATAGTACGAGGAAGGTTCTGATTTCAGAGAGAATACCTCAGGATGAGGGAAGTTAAATGGCACTTTCAAAGATCTGAGAGAGGCACAGCCAGGGGCCAGGTTAGAATTCAAGACTCTATATGGCTTATTAATTCAAAGACTTGCCTCCTTCAAGGTCTTTTTTTTATAAAATATGAATCATAATTTACTATCATGACACTTCAGCATGTTCTTTTCCAAAAGATCGATAACACTAACAAAAATAAGATAGGTAAGACACCATATAAACTTTATAGAAGCAACCATTTTTAAAATGAAAAATTATGTCAGTGATACCAAAAACAGAAATCAAACCAAAAAAAGAAAAACCAGTACAATGGAGATAACAGTTGACAATGAGTTTATATTCAACAATGGGCTGATTTGATGTTAGGTGTACACATACACAGTGCCACCTACGTAACAGGAGATTGTCTGAGTTGGAGAGAAAAGCTTAATGGAGAAGGTGGCATCCAGCAGAACCTGGAAGGATAGGTAAGAGGAGAGATGATACGAGAGCATCCCAGGTGTGCACAAGCACAGGAAAAGAATGGGCATATGGTTATGAAGGGCAGCAAGAAGAACATCTTTTCACCCCAGGAAAAGGAAGGAGAGAAGGTAGAAATAAAGTTGGAAAAGGGTCTTAAATGTAAAGCTGGAATGAAGTGGGAGTGGGATTCATTTTACAAGTTAATTTTTTTATTGTGTTTAAAGATACATAAAATCTACCATTTTAAATCATGTTTAAGTATACAGTTTTCTGGCATTAAGTACATTCATATTGTTATATAACCATTACCACCATCCATCTCTAGAAATTTTCCATCTTCCCCAACCAAAACTCTGTACTGTTATCAATACTAACTGCCTATTTCCCCTCTCCCCCCAGCCTCTAGCAACCACCGCTCTGCTGTCTCTATGAATTTGACTACTCTAGGTACCCTCATGTAAGCAGAAACAATATTTGTCCTTTGGTGACTGGTTTATTTCATTTAGCATCACTTTAAAGTCCATCCATGTTGTAGCATGAGTCAGCATGTCCTTTTCAAGGCTGAATAATTTTCCATTTGTATGCATATACTGCATTTTGTTTATTCATTGATCTGTTGATGGACACTTGAATTGCTTTCATTGTTTTGGCTATTGTAAATAATGATGCATGAATATGGGTGTAAGAATATATGTTCAAATCCCTTTCAGTTCTTTGAGCTTGGGAGTGGAAACTTTGGATCGTATGGTAATTCTGTATTTAATTTTTTGAGGAGCCACTATACTGTTTTCCAAGGCAGCAGTAACATTTTACATTCCCACCAACAATGCACAAGGATTCCGATTTCCCCACATCTTCACTAACACTTGATATTTTCTTTTTCTTTTTTTGTTATAGTAGCCTTCCTAATGGGCATGTGAACAAGTAGTTTTTAATGACCAAGCATTTAAACTAAAGATGAAAGTGTTAACAAATGTGAAAACACTGTAACAACTTCTTAACCATATTTTACCAACCTTTATTTCTATAGGTTAATTTTTAAATTTTATTTATTTTTATTGATTATATTATAGTGCTAACACCACTCACCATGCAATCTATCCTTTTAACAGATTTTTAAGTGTATAATACAATATTAACTATATGTACAATGTTGATGTACAGCATATCTCTAAAACTTATCATCTTGTATAACTGAAATTTTATACCTGTTGATAAGAAACTCTCCAATTCCCCTTCCCCCTAGCCAGCCCCTGGCAACCACCATTCTACTCTCTGCTTCTAGGAGTTTAACTATTTTAGACACTTCATATAAGTGGTATCATGTAGTATTTGTCTTTCTGTGACTGGCTTATTTCACAGCATAATGTCCTCAAGGTTCATCCATGTTGTCACAAGTTACAAAACTTCCTCCTCTTTTAAGGCTGAAAAATATTCCTTTGTATGTATATACCACATTTTGTTTATCCATTCATCTATCAATGGACATTCAGGTTGTTTCCACATCTGGCTATTGTGAATAATGTTGCAGTAAACATGGAGTGCTAATATCTCTTTGAGATCCTGACTTTAATTCTTTCAGATAAATACCCAAAAGTGGGATTGCTGGATCATACAATAGTGCTATACTTAACTTTCTGAGGAACCATTCCTCTGTTTTCTGTAGTGGCTATACCATTTTGCATTCCCACCAACACTCTACAAAGTCCCAATTTCTCCACAACCTTGTAGTTTTAAGTGTTTTTGATAATAGCCATCCTAATAGGCATGAGGTGGTATTTCATTGTGATTTTGATTTGCATTTCCCTGATTAGTGACATTGAGCATCTTTTCATATACCCATTGGCCATTTGAAGTGAAGACACTTCCAAAGAAGTGTCTATTCAAGTCCTTAGCCTATTTTTTAATCGAGTTATTAGTTTTTTTGCTATTGAGTTTCAGGAGTTTAACCCCTCATCATATATATAATTTGCAAATATTTTCTCCCATTTCTTAATTTGCATTTTCACTCTGTTGATTACTTTGCTGTGCAGAAGCTCTTTAGTTTGATATAGCCTAACTTGTCTAACTTGGCTTTTGTTACCTATGCATTTGGTCATATCCATGAAGTCACTGCCAAGACTAATGTCATGAAGCTGTTTGCTTACATTGTCTTCTAGGACTTTTTCAGTTTCAGGTCTTATGTTTAAGTCTTTAATCTATTTAAAGTTGTTTTGTGTACACTGTAAGATAGGGACCAATTTCTTTGTTTGTTTGTTTGTTTTTTTTTGCATGTGGATATCCAGTTTTCCCAACACCATTTGTTAATAATACCCTGTTGTATATTCTTGGTGCTCTTGTCAAAGATTAGTTGACCATATATGTGTGGACTTATTTCTGGGCTCTCTATTCTGTTACATTGGTCTATATGTCTGTTTTTATGCCAGTACTTGCTTTTTTAATTACTGTAACTTTGTAACATATTTTGAAATCAGAAAGTGCAATGCCTCCAGGGATAACTGTTTTATATATAAATAAAAGACCCTAAAGATATCAGATGTGAATGGAGTTTTACTTCATTGAAGCCACCAGAGATGGCCAGCCACCTTCTATTCCATCCTGAAGGACATACAAGTGGCCAAAACTAATTATATGCTCTACAACTTCCCATTGCAAAAGACCAAGACCATTTAATAGCTGAGGTACAACACTGACATGAAGTGCTTTGTTTTATTTACTAAAAAGTAAAATTGATTTTCTTCCTTCTTTTTTTTTACAGAAAATATTTTCAAGAAACTATACTTAACTATCCATCACCACACCCATCCCAAAACAACCACTGTTAAACTGCTATATAACTGTCTATATCCTAAACTCAAACATGTCTACTAGTAGAAAACTTTAAAGTTTCTATCATAAAATGCAAGCCCAAAACTACAGTCACATGGTTCAACATTGATTAATAAGAAAGTATGTTTTATAAAGAGATATATATTTAAAAAATTAAAAATTTATGAGAATTCAGCTGATTCATAGCCTCCACTTTCATATTATTACACTTTAAATGACCCAGGAGAATTCCTCATTACAAACTAGCTAAACACATGGATATTTCCAATCTATAGTTCATTAATTCAAGAATTATCCATGCACAAAACTTAACTGCTTTGGAAATGGAAAGTTTATTAGCCTTCATAAAATATACCCATTGCTAAATATATTTTGCCAAAATTTTCTAGAAGACAGTGCTTTGATACGAAATTAAGCATGAAAAATACTGGCTGAAAGTATTTTTTTTAAGTATTCAGAGAGGGGGTAAAGAGAAGGTTATGACTGAAATTAACTACACTGTGTGATCACGAGAAAAACAAAAGTAAAAAATGAAGTTAACACAATAAAGTGGCTATCTAACGCAATTCAGGCAAAGCAAGATTTAAATATCTAATAACAAAATTAATTCATCCACATGAGAATTTTGATTGGGAGATAACTTACAAAAACAGAGTTGATTACAGAGGTATATAACAGGCCAGTGTTTGAGTTCTCTTAAACTTGCAAGCAATCATAAGTCATCAAAATCTTAAGTCCTGAATATGGAAAACTTTTTAAAAATGAGAAATATTCACTGTTTTCAAAGCACTAATAAGTGGGAGCTAAACGATGGGTTTACATGGTCACAAAGTGATGTAATGGACATTGGAACCTAAGACGCAGGGAGGGTGGGAAGGGGTGAGGGATAAAAATTTACTTGTCAGGTACAATGTACACTATTCTGGCAACCGGTGCACTAAGAGCCCTGACTTCAGCATTATACAATTCCTCCATGTAACAGAAACACTTGTATGCCCTTAATCTCTTGAAATAAAAAAGCACTTGAAAACAAATAGAAAATATAAAATTAATACTTACAAAAAATTAAAACACGACTTATTCATCCTTCATTAAAGGCCAATGCCCAACATTTTACAGAAATCAACAATAACCATCCTTGTGTAAAATCATTTATAAGCTTTCTAAAGAACACATAAATCAATTAGCCAAAGCAACCTAGTTACCAGTCACTTAAGGTTGTATTTAATATGCTGTTTTAATCAAAGTGTACAAGTTCTTATCTTGCTGCTTTAAATAATATCTCTTTTATTTTTATGGCAATAAATCAGAAGGTAAAAGAATGTAGTTATCATAGTCATGGAATTCAGAGGAGCAACATTAGGGAGATTTTGATCTAACTTTTGAGAAGGTTTAGGATTATATGATGGCTCTTAAACAAATTGATTTGGGCTGTTTATTTTGCGTTTTTACTCATTAAAAATTCCTGTGTACCAGGCATGGGCAATGGAATTCAAGACACTGGTCACTCTGCTTTATTTAAGGCTAGTCTCTTATTCCTCCAAACTGCAACTGCAACTGCTTGAAGGCTTCACTCCTCTATTTGGTGGTCCCTATCTCTGGGGAGGTCTGCTCTTCCTTCAGTCTGGACTTTAACTCGTGCCTGCCTCACCCTGTAACAAAGACAACCTCTGCAGAGTCAACTCCGTGCAGTGACCAACAGGCGATTCTTACTTACCATGCCTAAAAACAGAATTTCTAATTTCCCTTAAAATTTTGCTTTTCTGATATCCTTCCTCCATTGTGGTAAATGGCAATGCCAGTCCCCTAGCTACTGAGGGCAAACGCCCCAGAATCCTCCTTGACTCTCACACGCAATCTGACTGCTCCCATTCATCCTACCTTCTAAATGTGTTTTATAATCTGACCATCCCTTACCATCTGCACCGCTACTGCCCTGGTCTGAGCCACTGTCATCTCTTGCCTGCATTAGACAAATAGCCTCCTAAGTGCTGTCCCTGGTCCTACCCTTGTTCCTGCCATAGTCATTTCACCATCTAGCAGCCAGAGTGAGCCCTCCAAAGGCCAATCAGCCAGGAACACGTATGCAATGCTCATCACGCATGAGGCACTGCACAGGGTGCTTTACTCACATTAAGTCCTTTCATCCACACAACTCTGTGAAGAAGGTGCTCTTACGTTCTTCAAAGGCAGCAAAGCTGGGACTCAAACCCAGGCAGCCCAGGCATTAGTGCATCCATTGTTTCCAGAGGGCTCCCACCAGACACAGAGTAAAAACCAAGTCCACAAGGTCCTACATAATCTAGCCCTCTCTCAACATGTCACCTTCTAATGTCCTCACTCACTCCAGCCCAGTCTCACCTCCCCCTTGCTCATTGTCAAACACACCAGCATGCTCCTAGCTCAGCATAGGCTCTTCCTCTGGATACCCACATGGTTTGCTCAAATGCCAGATTATTAGTAGAGTCTTACCCAATTGCCCTATTTAAAATCACAGCCCTCTTCCCTCTTCCCTCCCTATCCCCACTGCAAGCTTTATTTCTACCCCTAACACTTAGCACTGCCTGACAGGATATATGTGTTACTTGTGCATATTTCTGTCTCACCCCACTACAATGTCAACTGCATGATGGTGAGGACTTTTGTCTGTTTTTCTTACACTTGTGTCTCCAGCACCTAGAATGTGTTTAGCACTTGGGTGGATGAAGGGAAGGCAGGCGGAGGGAGGGAGTTTGAGCTATATGTTGATATTGATCAGTTGTTTTCACTGTGTTAGAGGTGACTACGACTTGAACACTAAGGAGGAGCTAGGAGAATTCCATCACCACCTCTTGATCTGACTTCAGACCACACTCACCTAACCTGTATGGGACGTAGTGGTCCAAGGTATTAATAAGAGTGGGGTTCTAGACTTGGAGCTCACTTTGCAAAGTGGTTTGGGAAGTAGGTAAGCTTGTTTACAATGGGAAATGAAAGGAGGAGAGTCATCTTCTTAGAAATCAGAAGCAAGTGTTTTTCCTTGGTGACTATTTTAATAGGCCTCCTTTAATTTTCAGTCTGCTTTATTTCATTTTTACTCACTCCCATCCAGAATGCTCTGAGTACAGAGAATGCAGGCAACTGCCTTGGTCCAGGTCTATGGAAATGAGAACTTGGACAAAGGGTTTTCTAAGGTAGTAAGCCCTAAAAAAGAGGAATAAATAACTTAATTTTTAGAGCCAGAGCAAGAATTTGTATTTAGCATGGACAGTATAAGCTAACTTTAACAACAAAAATAGGATTTGTAAGTTACACAGAATATCCAGAAACATTGTTTAAACCAAATGTCTTCCGGACAAGGTTATTCACACAGTTCTGAATAGCAGGCACGACACAGCAAATTGTTCCTCATAAAGAGCCCCGGTTGCACCAGGTTTAGAATTGGAATTCCAGATGACTGCAAGTCTGTCTTTCATATAACTCTTAAGTGCCCTGAGATTTTCAGAACTTTACACAAGCAAAGGTTTAAGCCTGAAATTACCTACAGCATTTGAACCAAGCCAAAGGTTAAATATCAACATTAAAACCAGACATAAATTTTTCTTGGGTGAAGTATGGCATAGTCAATCATATGGGCATTTTTATCCAGAAAAGCCTAGTCTCATTGGCAATGAAAGATTTCCTAGCATGATAACTTCTTCTTCAATGACTTTAGCCAATTTTAGATGAATATCTCCAGATAGCATTTCAATGTTACAGAGCTCTAACCTTGAGACCTGAAGTCATCACACAAGACAAACCTGCATTTAAAGTGCCTGAACCCTGTTCTTACCACTGTCTTTCTGATACTCATAGGTTTCTCAGCCTGTCACTATTTCAATGGCCCTAAAGACCTCAAAAATATTACCTTGAGTAATAATCAAACTTAAAAACACAAAGGCTCATGTTTGGCTCCAAATCCTCAAAATAAAAAGCCTTTTTGTTTGTCTCAAGTCTTATGTTCCATATGTTGCTCTTATAACACTACTGCAATAAAGATATACTTCAAATTTCTCCATTTATTCAATCCTTATCTATTAATAATATTTGCATAGCAATTGATTGTATCAGAAATCCAAGTTCCTGTCAATATCAGTTGTGACATATTACTTTCATTTATAATTGGTCACATTGGTTTTCACTTCTAATTATGGGTTTTTCTATTCTCCTTATCATAAGTTTCTCATGTGGTTAGTTATTTAAGGATTTTTAGGTATTGGAGGCCATTTTCCCTTGGTCCTTTAACCTAACTTGTTCTTTCTTACCTCTGCCTCTTCCCTTTCTCAGCTTCTCCTTCTTCTGTAGGCTCCTTCACATCAGCTAGCAGAGGGACGTCAGAGAAACCAGCCCAGCATCTGCTTGAGCTACAGTGGGAGACCAGCTGGAGAGGGGCAGTGGTGCAGGGATTCGTGGACAGTGCTGGGGTCACCTGGTGTGGGGAGGCGTGAGGGTGGGCAAGCGGAGAAGGCCTCATGCAGTATGTACCTTAAGGTGTCCTTAAGAAGCTAAAAATGGTTTAATCTAGCTAAATGGAAATAATCAAAATGCAAAGATTCCCTTTAGTTTATATTTTCTACTCCTTCAAAACTTAATATGGGCACATATTTAGTTTCATACTTCTTATCCTTCATATGTTATTTAACAAAAGAAATGTGTTGTTGTGCCTTTACAGAAACCTGCTATCCTAAATAATATGAATTTAATGTTCAACATTAAAAATAACTATAGTTGAAAATGAATTTATTCACATTTTGGTTTTGTTAAAAATATTATTTCAACAGAATATATTTCAAAACAGTGATTCATATGATAAGAAAGTGAAAGTAGTTTAATACATACTAAGCTACCAATGCGGGAACATTTATCATATAATAAAGACTCTTCATCAATCTTAACCTTGTACTCACACCATAAGTACATGTAAAGAGTTCATCCAGAGTTTATCCACAAACGTATTCTTGTATTTTCACAGATATATAGCTTTTCTTTATTGTGTTAAAACAAATTGTTTAAAACAATGCAGATACCACTTATTCTTGTATCATAATCTTCAAAAAACTAAACTACCAAAATTATATCAAAATATAAATATGCCAAACCCAAGAATTCTATTTTTGTTCT
Organism: Varecia variegata; assembly: GCA_028533085.1. NCBI lineage: Eukaryota > Metazoa > Chordata > Mammalia > Primates > Lemuridae > Varecia > Varecia variegata. The sequence goes on along the minus strand of CM052443.1, from coordinate 87,246,269 downwards.
TTGGTTTGGGGGAGGTATGAACAAAATGAGAAAGCAAGTCATTTTCTCCTTTTTAAAATTCTGTTCCTCATTTTAGTTTCAAGATGAAAAATTTTTATGGAATTGTTAGATTGATGGCTAAACAATAAGCTAAATAAATCTAACTTTATTTCATACTCTACATTGATGAAAAAGTTCTATGGAGTCTGTATAATACCCACAGACAAGAATAAAGCTTTATTCTACAATATAAAAAAAAGGATGAACTTGACCAAATGACATTCATTGAATCAGTGGAAATCTGCAAAAATGTGTCATTCAGCTATACTGATTTTAAAGAATTTTGCCCTGATCCACCTGCATACAATTTTCATGAAGACTTGTTAAACATTTAATAAGACCGCTGAGTACTCTTGTGTACAAGGTCAGCTGTAGGATGGTTAACTGTTCTTAAAGATTGGGAATGCTTTATAAAGTGAGAGTAATATAAAGCAGAAAAAACAATGGAAAAGAATCATTTGTTACAAGCTTGAAAAAAAAGATACTCGTTCACAGTAAAGCATTACTAAATGTGAAAAAATAGTAATAAACATTTAATATACTTTGGGACATGCATCCACGATCACTAAACTAGATGGAATCTCCTCCATAGTCTTCAGAACTAAAAGAGCAGTTTTCCACTCTGAGACCACATTAATTGTCTGCCTACTAATTCTGACAGATTAGACTTCTTCCCAAAGTCCTCCACCACTCACAGTCACAAACTGCAAAAATTGTTAATATTACAAGCTATGCAATGTTTTTTCTTTTTTTTTTTTCCAGAATAGTGATCAGTTCAAGCTAGCAAATCATCTCATTGTGGAAAGTACAACTAGAAATGTTTTTTAGTTTAGATGTTGGCATTATATCACCAGATAAATCATTAACATTTAAAAACTGACTCACAAATGCACAAAATATTAATCAATATTTCAGAACTCTAGGTAAAAATATTTTAGGACTAATATAATAATAAGAGAATGGATTTTTTAACTAAAATTACAAGTTTTACAAGTCTAGATGTCTTGAGTGAAGGATGACAGGATGACTAGGAAGTGGAAATGATGCATGACTGAGAACCAGAAAATCTACATTCAAGTCTAATTCTACTATTTGGGAAAATCACTGAATGCATCTGGGCCTCAGTTTCCTAACCATGGAAGGGAGAAAACAATGTCTAACCTATAGGGAGTTTGTCTCTGTAACATGATGATTTGATTATGGACATGCTTTGTAAGCTGCTCTTTCAGTGGAGGGTTTTGGCCTTCAGGGTTAAGTGACTTAGCATAAATCACAGGCCCAGTTGTTTGTAGACACAGCGTAATGTGTACCAATCTGTTTCCTGGCAGTTGCTCATGCTCTTTCTACCACAGTGTACCTTTCTCTCTGGGACTGTATACCTATTCTCAGAAAAGGGGATATGATCACAATTCACCATGCATAATGGCACCTTAACATTTTGTTTTGGAGGCACCTTGTCGGTATCCTCCTAGCTCGCCCTTCTCACTTCTGCACCATTCCTCCCCCTCAGTCTTACAAAACTGCTGCTCCTCTGAGCCTCACACCACCCAAATACTCTACCCTCTACTTCGTAGCACTTGGGTGTTTCTACCAACTTTGCGATCGCTACTCCTTGTTCTCTGAGGACTTCTGGTTCAGCCTTCCCATCTATTTCCCACCCCGTCAGCATTCACACAGATGAGGAACCATCCATTGCTCTGGCTTCTCACTCCTTGACCTACTTACCTTTTCCATCCGACCTTGGCCATGCCTTCTTGTGCTCATACTCAGACCCTTGTCATCATCAGCAAACAGTCCACTCTAACCACCATGTCCTCTCTGGCCAGCTCACCTGGTCAAGCACCTCCACAAGCACAATTCTTCAGTATCACCTGACCTTCGATCCATCCACTTCCTCCCTATCCACCAGTCCTCTCCTATCTTTACCTACTCTTTTTGTCCAACTGGGATTCTAAGGTCCTTCAATAAAATCATCCCTTTGGAAACGCATCCAACTCTTTATTATTTTTTTTTTTTTTACTTTTAGTCTCTGGCTTTATTTTTCATTTACTTTTTTTTTCTGCTTTTCTGGAAGGTAAAACTTTTTTTTTATTTCAGCTTATTATAGGGGTACAAAAGTTCTGGTTAGATATATTGCCCATGCCCCTCCCATCCCCCTGAGTCAGAGCTTCAAGCGTGTCCATTCCCCAGACAGTGCGCATCGCACTCATCATGTAGGTATACACCCATCCCCTCCCCCCACCCCCCACCTCTGTCCGATACCCACGCATCCAACTCTTATGTGCCTATAGTACTTCCCCCCGCAAAATAAATCTGGATGCTCTCCCACCATGTTCCTCTTCATATATGTGCCAAGTTTGCTCAAAAAAGTATTTAAAGGGGTTAAAAGGATATTAAATTAAAACTTTTTGACTTGAGATACCATGACATGACAAAAATGAAATTCCAATGTGAAGGGTTAACCAGAATGCAAATCTTCAAAGAAAAGAGTGAAAGTGATTTTATGGCATTTAAAACCCTTCATCTATGAGGATAGTAGCAAAAGACTGAGAATATATATTGAGAAGAGAAGGATTTGTTCAGTGAGAACTACTGGAATGCTAAGCCTCATCCCTACCACCAAAGGAACAGGTATCTGGGGTTACCTGCCCCCTCAGATCAAGCCTAGAGAGGGCCAAGTCTCTGGGACCACTCAGCTCAATACAGCACATGTGTGGCTGGCACGCAGACGTTCTGACCCTGCCCAGGAAACCTTGAGGACAAGAAAGGTGGGCTGATAAACTGCCTTGATATGGAGGCCAAGGAGAGGTGGCTGCATGGAATCCACTACCCTGCAGTTTGTAAGAGCAAAGGAAGCATGACTGTTTCTTGGGGGCAGAGATGGGCCAGAACAGAGCCTGCCTGGTGCTTTTTTTTTTTTTTTTGGCTTGAACTGTAAAACCCATGGGAAGGTAATGGATTCCCACAGAGAGGATACAAGTGGACCGCACTAGGAGCCAAGAGCGGCGTGGTAGTCAGAGGAACAGAATATGCCTACATCACAGGAATTGCAATTTGAGGGTCTTAGGAGGGAAATCCAGGAAAACCCACAAAAGTACTAAAAAAAATGATACAGTTTTAAATACATATCAGGACTAAAACAACATCTATCTGTCTTACAGGTGCATCTGTTAAGCAGAAACAGCCTGGACTCTTTCCTGGCCTGTCTCCCCGAGCACCAGCCCTGGGGGAACCTGAAGTCACAGTCAGCAAAAAGCCTGGCTGAGAATGAGAACAAAGGCACTACAGGTGGGGGAAGAAGTCTCACCTTTGAACGACGACTGAAATATGATGAAATGTACAATTTGACACTCATATTTCTGAGTCTAGCCTATTTTTCAACTTGCTATAACTGCAGGAACACCTGTTTCCACGGAGTCATATGGACTCCCCAGAGTTTCTACCTGTGACAGAAAACTTCCCCTACTGCACAACTATAAAAGAGACAACGAGAAAAAGTTTGTTTTATTCTTACTCTATTTCATGAGTCACGCTTATGGAAGTACTGATTACACTGGTTTCACTTGAACTCCATTTGCACAAGCCCCAAATGGTCTCCAAACATAGCCCAGTAGGGCTACTACTTTTCTCTCTCTAGCAGGCTTGTTTTCTCACTATTCTCCTACGTGCCTTTTATATCTTCTCTCTCAGTTCAAATCTCCTCCCTCCATCCCTTCCCACCACCTCACTTTTAGATGATGAACATATCTCATACTTCATTGAGACCCCAGAAACTCCAAGATGGGGATGCCCTAACTTCTCACCCATGAAACTGCCTGAATCAGCTGCATTTTCTCCTGTTACATCCAAAGATGACTCTTCTGTAAGGCTAGTCCCTCTCCATCCCCTTTCTCCTGCCTGCAGCAGTCTCTCCCTCCTACATTCTATCAGCATACAAACATGCCTTGGAGGCCACGGTGGCTGGTGCCTATAATCCTAGCCCTGTGGGGAGCTGAGGCAGGAGGATTGCTTGAGGCCAGGACTTTGAGACCAGCCTCAACAAAAGTGAGACCCTGTCTCTACAAAAAAATGGAAAAATTAGGCAGATGTGGTGGCGCATGCTTGTAGTCCCAGCTATTTGGGAGGCTGAGGCAGGAAGATCACTTGAGCCCAGGAGAGTTCGACACTGCAGTGAGCTATGATGATGCCACTGCTTTCTAGCTGGGGTGACAAGAGTGAGACTCTATCTCAAAAATAAATAAATAAATAAATAAATCCACCTTGGGGCCCACATTACTTTGCAGCTATTTTTCCGTTTCTTGGCTTTTGTTCACAGTTCAGCTTTTCATGTAAGTAGCATTTACTTGATGTCTACACTTCTCCACCTCCCAGTTACTCCTCAGCTGCTCCCATGTGGCTCCGACCACCACTCCTGTCTTTGAAATTGCTCAACAAGGTCACCAATGAGTTTTCCGTATTCTGTTAAATCTAAGGGACCGTTTTTCAATCACGGGACACATTTTCTCAACATTACAGACGGTTCCCTCTCCAATCTCAAAACACCTTGCACTCTAGATTTCCACGAGATCACTCTGACCTAGTTTTCACCCTTAATTTCAGGCTACTGCTTCTCAGTACCCTTTGCAACTTCCTCCTCTTCTAACGTGACTCCAGCTGTGGGAGAGTTCGGGGCTTATCTCTGGGCCTTTGTATCTTTGTTCTCTGCCCTTTCTTCCTCTCTGTGTGAAATATGCCTTTCCCTGGCTTTAAATGCCATTTGTATACTGACAACTACCACGTTTATGTTTCCAGCCCAAATTTCTCCTGGGAAATTCAGACTTTTATATCCAAGCACTCATTTTATATACCTCCATTTGGATATTTCTCAGGCATGTCAAATTCCACTTGTCTGAAATAGACCACTCAACCTCCACTCTCCTCCTCCTCCCACACTATTTCTCTTTCACTCTTTTCATCTCAGTAAATGTCACCACCATTTAAAGAAATCAGGAACCCCGGAGTCATGCCATGTCCCTCCTTTTTCCTCATCTCCCACAGCCAAAGTATCAGTTTATCATTCCGAGTATATCCTGATCGGTCCATTTCTCTCCGTCTCTGCTACCTTATGTGGCTCACCTGGACTAGTGCAAAAGCCTCCTTAATACCCCCACTTTTCCTCTGCTACACTTTATCAAAAGTGATATTCCAGCGATGTATCAATGGACGCATCATCCTCAAACCCTCTTCATACACGGAAAGTCCCTCAACACACTCCACAAAATTCCATCGCCCAGCCATTAACTGCAGCTCCTTGCTCACGTGGTGTGGCCATGCTAGCCAACCTTAGTCACCTGTACACGCCTCTAAGAGGTCCTTAAATGTTCTGTTCTGACTGGAACATGCTCAAAGCACTCAGATCCAAGCACAAGTGCATTTTATCTTTTCCAAGACTCAGCTTCCTAATGCTCAGCTCCTTGGAGAGGCCATTCCCCATCCATCCGTCGGGGAACTATTTTTGCCACTATGCCCTCATCATTTCTGTTACAGCACTTGTAACCACTTCTGATCACGCATGTATTTGGTCACTTCTTTCTCTACAGTTTTAAACTCCTTAAATGTAAGAACAATGTTGGTGTTGTTCACCTGTGCCCCACCATGAGGGCAACATCTAGCCTACAGAAGGGACTCAATAATACGTGCAAAAGAATGTATTAATCTGGTAGCATAGCAACATGGTCATGGCCTAAATTTCATAAAATATTTCAGGTATTTTCCACATTGAGCAATCATTTTATTAGGGCTCAGCTATCCACACAAAGGAAGGGAATAAAATAAAAGATTATAAACTACAGGAACAGACCTCTGTTTCAAAGGATTATGAGGAAGTCACAATTATTAATGTCCACATTGTTTAGGGAAACCAAACAGGAACCTAATAAAAAAGAAAAAGTAATATCCTCATTCTTGAATAAGGGATTCAGCTGGAGGTGAGGTTTACCCTGTTGTGCAACATTTTTAGTTGCTCATTACTCAGGTGAGTGTTGTGCATGTGTGTGCACGTGTGTGTGTGTGTGTAGATACTATAGTACTTCCTTTGGAATTCAAATGGATTGAATGCCAGTTTGGGACAGCTTGATCAATAACTATTCAGTCAGCACCTTGTACAGGGACAGGCCTACCCTCAGCAGAAACTTCCCTATATTAGCTCAACTCTAGGCTTGGAAATGTCCCCGAAGGCTGGGTCAGCTCTGACAGCTTCTTCAGCCTCCACCTCCTCCTTGGGTTACACAGCCCTCCAAGGGTGGCTTGGGGCCGAGGATGTTACTTTCTTTCCCTAATCCATTTTCTGATGTTGGCTATGATTTTTGCCTTTTCTTCCTTTAGAAATGAAACTTTCTTTTTTCTTGAATAAATCAATGCAGTCAGCTAGGGGATATGCCAGAACTAAATGATTTGACGTGCTATAAAGTAATGAAATTGACTTTTATAAAAATTTATATTGAAACTGACTTCTTCAAACTGCACACATTAACCTCATTACATAGTGATCAAACTACACAGCTTCAGAAGGGTGGGATGGGGGTAGTGAACCCTAACTCCTTAGTGGCTCCCATACATGTTAAACTATCATGGCTTTTTTACTTCAAATAAAACCCTTTTGTACATTGACTGTGACCTCAGATTAGATGCTTACTTTTACAAAATGCATACAAGTGTACCACATCTTCACATTATAGAAGTTTTAATAAATTGAATAACAGCTATCATAATACTCTCATTAGAATAAGAAATGATACAGAAGAGGTAGGTGGCAGTGGGGGTGAGGTATTGCCAAGAGAAATAATTCCAAGTTGATAGATGAATATTTTTTCTCATTAATTTTATTTTTTTTTTTATTTCAGCATATTATGGGGATACAAATGTTTAGGTTACATATATTGCCTTTGCCCCACCCCAGTTGGAGCTTCAAGCATGTCCATCCCCCATACGGTGCACACTGCACCCATTAGGTGTGAATATGTCCATCCCCTTCTCCCCACTTCCACCTGCCAGACACCCGATGAATGTTACTACTATATGTGCACTTAAGTGTTGTCAGTTAATACCAATTTGATGGTGAGTACATGTGGTGCTTGTTTTCATTTTTGTGATGTTTCACTTAGTAAAATAGGCCCCAGCTCTATCCAGGGTAATACAAGAGGTGCTAGATCACCATTGCTTTTTGTGGCTGAGTAGAACTCCATGGTATCCATATACCACATTTTATTAATCCACTCATGTATTGATGGGCACTTAGGTTGATTTCACATCTTTGCAATTGTGAACTGTGCTGCGATGGATGAAATTTTAAAACAACAGGAACTTCTGGACCTGGATTATTCGAAATACTCACCAGAGTCTGCAAATAGTAATGACAAAGACGTTCAAGTTTTAAATCGCCATCTGGCAGTGATGGTGCTGTACCAGAACACAGAAAAGCAGATATTGTGTGAGCTGCTCAGGACATTTTGCAAGTTAGTAACCTGGCAGCAAAAGAGACCCACAGATACGGACAGAGCTACGTTAGACGGTTTACTCAGTTCAAATGGTTTTCCTGATCCTGATTCAGTACCGAAGGTTGGTCTTGTGGACAGCACATTAAGCTTTCTTTCCTAGCACATCAAATTGACTGAGGCTGTCCTTTTGCCTTTCCACCTAAACATCACTTAGGAGGACTTTCTGTCTGCCCTTCATCAGTATGTGACCTGCAAACAACCTGTGGGAAAGTAGTGATCCTCAGTTGCGTAATTTGATTTTAGGCTTTTGGAGAAAAGGACCCAAGTGACCCTCATGTTTACAAAGCACCTATGAAACCTTATACACGCCTAGTTTGTACTCTTCATAAGTTATCAGCAAACACACGAAAAAGGTGCCTTACTTGAGAGTGTATATATGCACATGTACATGTCTGGAAATAATCTTTTAAATGGAGGAAGTATTGGAGAAGGAAATACATAGACCTACAACTTTGAGCAAATAGCAGCAATGTTTTAGGAGTTGAAATTTCAGATTTAAAATCTTCAGCCCCCACTACTTCCCTGTGTTTGTGGGGAGAAAAGGGTTCTGGTTGTTTTTTTGTTTTTTTTTTTTTTTGGCCGGGAGCGGGGATAATTTTGTTCAGTGACTCCTAGTAACAAAACTTTGATTTTTAAAGACAATATATTAAATGAAATCATTCTGAGTTTGAGGACACTCCAGAGGAATGGAGTTCAATGTTGCTCACATATTAAAAGCCTGCTCCCATTTAGAGCAGAGGGAATGCCTGTCTTTAGATATCCCTCGATTTTCATATCTTATTAATACTTTGTTACAGTCAAACAATGTGACTGGAGAGTGTTGTTCTGGTTTCTGTGTTCTGGGTTGTGAAGGTCACTTGAGAAAGAACTCTTACTATGTTGAAATGCAGAATTTTAAAAATTTAAGTATTAAATTAGGCAGTCAAAAAACAATAAAAAGAGATGAATAAATTGTAATTTTAAAAGGTAGAAAATTTCCTTTAAAAGGAAAGAAAGCTTTGTATTCCTTGTTTGTTAAGCAATATAATATGTATTATAACATCCAAAGTTAGTTTAAAAATATTTCCATTAACTATTTTTATTTAAAATAAGCATTTGAGGGAAGTCACTAAGGGAGCTCTTTTCCTCAAAAGTAAGCGGTTCCTCTTTGAAATAACACATTCAGGGCTATGTTAATACCTGGGATTTTTACTCAGTAAATCCTGATGATTATTTTGCATAAAAGATCTTTAAGTAGGATTGAGGCCTATGTAGGGAATAAAATATTACCAAAGTCTATAAAAATAAATTAATTTTACATATTCTCTTTTATGACAGAGAACACTGGTTCTGTTATTTTCAAAATTAATAAATGATTGCTTAATGGGTGTTTAATATTTCTTCCCTCATTGCTGATTCTTAGATTGAAACCATTCTTTATATTTGGATTGACTTTTCAGAAAACTCT
>CM052443.1:87195117-87236748 GCA_028533085.1 Varecia variegata | reverse complement strand
CTCTTATCAACAGGTATACAACAGTTAGCTAAAACTGTACATTTAGAATGGAATAGTTCAAATACTAGATTGCAGAAGTCTGAAAAATAGCAAAGATGAGTAGATTTGGAAAGCATGGTCTATAATGGCTGGTCAAATTCTGAAGCTAAAAGAATGGATGTTTCAACCTGTGATAACAAAACCCCATTTATGATTTTAAAAATATACTTGAAATAAAAATTATTAAACTAAAGAATAGAAAATAATAGAAATTTCAATTACCATTATAGTAAAGAAATTTGTATCCGGGCTTAGAGGAAAGTAGTTTTTCCCCCTCACAGAACTTTTATAAAGGAAAGATGAAAGGAAGGGAAGAAAAGAGGGAGAAAAGGAGGGGAAGGGAGAGAGACAGAGGAAATAGAGGGAAAAGAGAGGGAAGGGAAGGAGGAATGTCTGTTCACTTCAAATAAATCTGTCCTGCCTGGCCGACAAGAGTCGCTCTCTCTCTCCAATGATGAAAACTACAAAGTGGTGAGATGAATAAATTTGCCAAATAACAAATGGCCAGAGTAGAGCGAGTCCTTTCCTCCACAGCCACCTGAGAACAGACAAGGTCCTCTTGGTTTCTCTGCTCACGTCACATTGATTTGTAGGCATCTCCATCCAACACCCCTCATCTTTTGGCAGCGCACAGACATCTGGATGATGCTTCCTGCATTGCATTCACAGTTTTGTTGTTTTTGTTTTGTTTTTTTGAGACAAAGTCTTGCTCTGTTGCCTAGGCTAGAATGCTATGGCGTCATCACAGCTCACTGCAACCTCAAACTCCTGGGCTCAAGTGATCCTCCTGCCTCAGCCTTCCAAGTAGCTGGGACTACAGGCACATGCCACCATGCCCGGCTAATTTTTCTATTTTTAGTAGAGATGGGGTCTCATTCTTGCGCAGGCTGGTCTAAAACTTCTGGCCTCAAGCAATCCTCCTGCCTTGACCTCCCAGAGTGCCAGGAATACAGGTGTGAGCCATTATGCCTGGCCTAACATTCACGGTTTTATAAAATAAAATGACTCCAGAAGCTCAGAAAGACATCGATTAAGCCAAAGGAAGGCCTGAGTTGCTTGTCACTAGAGCACATGTGGCCTGGGTCAGCTCGTGGACATCTTAGACCTACACCAGAGTAGAGGGGCTTGATTTTTCATTTCATGTCCCCAGTTCTCAAAGTTTAAGGAATTCTAAGATGCTCCAAGAAATAAGAAATGAATAAAAAAAACTTAGACCACTCACTGAAAAATAAACAAGCCTACTTCCTCCCATTTCCTCTTCCCCTTTTAATGCAATAAATTCAGAGCTTCACAAGCAAGGCATCAAACAGACTGGTAACCTCCTGAGTGAAGCCAGCATTTAGAGAATTAGCCTAAAATAGTGCTTGAGGATTCTGAGGTAGAATTCCCATTCCCCAAGTACATCCTAAAGTTATAACTAAGACTACCATGTTTAGCAAATGACATGGCCAAGGCCCTGAAAGTCAGGTGACTCATAAGGTCTCAACTTAATAGAAGTTGAAGCCCATTATTTTTAATTCCTTGCCAGGGCTCACTCAAATACACCATGTTGTCTTGTATCTTAACACAGCTCCAGGAGTATCAAAAATGCATCATGTTTTTAAAATGTCAATAACATGATGTGGTTTCTACATGAAAGTATTCATAAATTTTCACCCAAGAAAGAGTGTGCCCTGATTCTTCAGAGATGTGTTGTTTCTACACATGCACAAAATGGGCCTCATCCAAAGCCCTTCACCCATCTCCCAACTGTACGTACAACTTTGGCATGTAATTTCTTCTGCAAATGTGTAAAGTACAGATGGCAAATACACGTGACCCCTCTAGAACTTTCTTGGTTCTATAAATATCATCTAGACTGATTTATAAAGCACCTCTTCACAGGAGTTCATGCAACCAAGTAGAAAACAGCACAACCAGTTGAGGTGTGGATGTTCATCCAGCCGGGCGTCCATACGGGCTGAATTATCCAGTTCCACATAGCCTTCTCTCACAGGGCATACAAGTTTCTTTGAAGAGTTGACAGTGAGTATAGTTAATCCATGAATTCCAAGTAATCCAGGAATTTGGCAGAAAGGAAGACAGGCAGCAGGCATGGTAAGCCTATTCCATGCTGCGTATAACATCATGAACTTAAGTGTCTTCGCTGATGAAGATAACGGTGCGATGACAACTCTATTAATCTACCCAAAGAGAAACTATCTAAATTCACCTTCATTGTTTCACTTCCTAAATAGGGAACAAACACTGAACTGGACAGTACATAAAATATCCCTAATGTTACCCCTAAGCTCCAAATGGATAGCAGATACAATCTTTACTAGAAAAGAAAACTGTCTCATCTTTGGAAAAGACAAAGGATGTTATCTAAGCCAGAGAATAGTTTTGCAGGTCAGTTCCTGGTAGCGTGAACTGGGGAACAGTGGTATTCTTCACTGAAAATTGTCAGCCTAATAGCTGTCAATCCTTCAGAGAGAAGTGGGCCCTACACAAATGTCTAAACGAAAAATGCAGGTGGTCTAAGATTTTTTTTCTGTCTAAACAAGGTTGTCTCTGAGAGATCTGTAGATGTTCAATCTCTAGCAATACCAAGGTTTAAGTTACATTATTCATAAGGTGGAAAATTCCCTACTTTAGAAACAAAAACAAAAGCACAAAACACACTACGGTGAGTTCCTACACACAGCTCACACAGTATACTAGCAAATTGTGCTGGTTTCGAAGAATGAGTCAAAAATTGGACTTAATTCCTCAAACATAAATCCAGGAACCTCTATAAGATGTGGGCAAATGATCTAAGATTATTGTGATCCCCATTTAAGGGCCACCTTTGTTTTATTCCTGCTTGTTGCACACCCAGCAGTGTGACCATCACATGAAATCATGTTTTGCTTAACAGTAGTAAGAAACATAAAAACTGTCAGTTGCCACTGAAAGTAATGAAAAATACTAAGAAAGGTCTTCAGTCAGCCCATTTTTTTGGTTTTGCAACTATCATTTCCCTAAAAAACAAGAAAAATGACAAATCCAGTCCAAAAGTGAGATCCCCACGGCCCATGGCTCTTGGACCACCCAGAAAATGCAAGCTTGGCCATAGGAAGGGCAATGTGCTTCTTCTAACAGTTGCCAGAATAGCTAAGAGCCTTAGGACGTTTCTGGCACTGTCAAGGGCTTGGAACTGTTACACTTGCTCAATATTAAAAAAGAACTCAAGATTCTTTTTTCTCGAATGGAGGTTGAGGATCATGTTCTATCCAGCACATAGGAAGTACAGCTGATGCTGATGAATCTAATTATTCAGCACCCTGCACAAGATCTCCCTAGCACCAAGTTCCAAGCTCCCCAAACTGAGTCATCCTAGAACACACAGTTCATCAATAATTCACTGGCTGTACTCTGAGCACATGGGCATATGCTTACAGCAGTCATCTACTTACTAACTCTTTGGAGGAAACACCTGATACAGGAAAACCTCTGGACAGGACATACTCCCTTTGTATGCTTCACTGGTGCTCTGCTAGGTATATGGATAAAAAGAGAGGGACATTAACAAATGTCACCTCACCTATACCTGCCACTAGGTTTATCATTACTGCTCTCTGAGTGTATTAGCATTCTTTGCATTTCTATCATATTCAAATAATTTACAAAGTATTTTTCACATGTGAGAATTTGGACAAATAACCATTACTGATCTTTTAACTGAATCCTGAACTACATTCACTCAACTATTTCTTCACCATGGAGATCCCTTTGTACAAGGCAGGAATCCCTGTTGTTCCAAGTATCTTGACAAAATGAGGAACACACACACACACTTGTCTTTGTTATCCAAACAAATTCTAAAGTTCTTATATAGCTGTTTTCTGAAGTGACCAAGTCTTTAATTACTGTGAACCTGAAAATATACAACAACAAACAAAAAGCTGTGGTTCTCAATCCTGCTCACTAGTTCTCATGAAACTGTCACCAGCTTGGGTACCTGCAATTCCCCACAATGGCTCTGTCTCGGAAAACTGATCTCAACACTTAAACACTGATTACAGTCTCCTCTCTCTTCCATTTTTTCTTCTAAATATACTTGATCTTTGACCTCATTATGATCCTTAATATTCTGACCCTTCCTACTTCTTCTTTCTTTGTTTTGCTCATTGCCCTGTCTGGCTCTGGTTATACACCTCTGGCATGAACCTGACCCTCAACCAACCCTCCACCTTTCTTCTCTGCCCCTAGACCTGGGATGCTGAGTGCTGCTAGAGAGTGACATGTCCCATATATCTGGTGCCACCAGCTGTACGTCCCCAGCATTTGATCCCCAGGGTGGGGGTGAGCATTACCACCACAACCATTCCACCCCCCTCTCCTCTCCCTTTGCTCTTCATGCAGCCATTCCGTGGCTTCTGGTTTAGCTGTAAGACCCCTCTGTCTCCCTCACAGCTGGGTCATTTAGCTCAAGCTTATATGGATGCCAGAATTTCTTCCTTCTTAAAATAAAGACCAAAAATTATCAGCCAAAACATTCCCTCAAATTTGCATCCTCCACTTTCTACTATTCATTCACTTACTCATGCAATCCTACTCCCTACCTCTCTCTCATTTCCTCAATTTCACATTCCTTCCCCAGTCAAAATTCTACAAAAACTATGTAAGAATCTATCGTCTCTATTTCTTCCCTTTCTGTTAATTTCCAACCAGCTGCAGTTGCCTGCCCTGCCTCTCGGAAGCCTTCTCATGGCTACATAGACCAAGTCTGGGGAGCCCCTCCTAGCACTGGGCTCCCTGTGGAATGATCAGTGTCCACTCCTGCTTCATGCTCTTTGCTCCCGTGGCTTCACCAGACCATGATGCTCTCCTATACAGTCTTTTCTATGGCTCTTCTGACTCTATGCATGCTCATATTTCTCAGAACTCAGTCCTCTTCCCTAGTCTCTTTTCATTGTGCATTCTGTCACTGATTATCCCAAATATATGTGTAGCCTCACATCTAAACATTGATGACTTTATTCAATGGTTCACTCTAGAGCTCAAGAATTCCTAGCCTCCCCCAAACTATCTCCAAAACCAGAGATTCACCTGTAGACTTTGATGCTCCCACCTCCCACATGCAATCTCTCACCAAATCCCACAGCATTTCCCTTTCTCTCCCCCAACTTTGTATTGATTCTCTTCTCTTTCCCACCCATGCCATGTCCATAGTTTAGAGGCTTCCCGATCTTTTGCACAGAATATCAAAGTGGTTTCAATTTCACATCTTCATTGTGGTCATTACCTCGCTTCTACTCAACCCACCTTCCATGTACTGACAGATTCTAAAGATAAATCCAATCATATCACTGTATTGATAGGACAAAACACCTCAGCAACTAAAGAATAAAGTCCAGATTAGGTATAAGATTGTATTTAAATGTTTTTAAAACTGAATTAGGACCCATAAGGGGGTTTTGAAATCAAGTTAAAATGGGTTGCAACCAGCATTAAGAGAACATGAAATTGAATAGGATAGACAATAACAGAGTGTACTGCAGAGCAAAATGGTAAACTTATGAAACTTTGGTTTAAGTTTTCACATATTTCTATATATGTGTATATATGTACGTGTGTATGCAATAGGTTGCAGTGTAATATACACTTTTTACTGTGAGTGAAGTGTGAGCCAAATATGTAATTTAAATTTTTCCAGTAACCACATTAGAAACAAATAAAAGTAGTAAAATCACTTTAACAGCATAGTTTAACTCAAATCTATTTAAAATATTATTTTACCATGTAATAAATAAAAAGTGACATATATTTTGCATACTAAGTTTTTGAAGTCTGGTGTGTATGTCACACTTAAAGCACATCTTAATTCAGATACCACATTTCAAATGCCCACTAACCACATGTTGTTAGTGACTATTGATAGAGCAGTTCTAGACACACAGTTAACTACCTAAACAATCCATTCTTCCTTCTACCCTCCTGTCTTTGCACATGCTGTTCCCTATGCCTGAGTCCCCTTCCCTTTTGTTCTTTTGTTTTTAAATCCATCTGGTAAACTTCTACTCATCTGTTTAGATTTATCTCAATGGCTACCTCTATTGGAAACTTCCCTGATTCTACAAGGCCAAGTTAGGTAACTTCCTTTAGGGTCCAAGAGCAAAATGCTCCTAAGGCAAACACTATACTGCACTGTAATTGTTCTTCGACATGCTGCCTTCACTAGTCAGAATGTGAGCTACTTAAAGGCAAAGAATGTATCTTACTTGTTTTCATATCCTTAGAACTTAGCACAGTTATTGCCATGTAGAGAGTTTTCAGTGAAAACTTAAGTATATTAAAATTTCTAGATTCACAACATGGAAAATTTATAAAAGGATCTGGGGGACACACAGTCACGGCTTAAGCTGAGAACCTTAGTCCCCAGGACTGAGAGGTTTGTGTGTCTACTTAATAAACCTGGACTGAAGTCTTTCCTTGTGGGATTTATCATTTTGAGGTACACCTGTCTCTCAGTGCCCATGAAGAATTGGTTCCAGGACTCGTGCAGATACCAAAACCTACAGATGCTCAAGTCCCTTATATAAAATGACATAGTATTTGCATAGAACCTACACATGTCCTCCCATATACTTTAAATCATCTCTAGATTACTTATAACACCTAATACAATGTAAATGTTATGTAAATAATTGTTATACTATACTGATTTTGATTTGTATTATTTTTTTGGTTTTCTTTTTGAATATTTTTGATCCTTGGTTGGTTGAATCCACGGACTCAGAACCTATAGATCCAGAGGGCCAACCATACTTATATTCTTACTGATGGGAAGAGTCGATACCTTAATAAGGAGTCTATTTCTGAGAGTCAGGTGGGCCAGCCCTTTACTGATCTGCCGAAGGTGCCTTCTTAGGCAATATATCCCACCACTATGCCTCAAGGCAGGACCAGGCCAAACCACTTCAGATGGCTATTATTATTATTATTAAAACCTCCCAAAAAGCTAACTTACTCAGTCTCTCTTTCAAATTGTTGAAAGAAAAAAAAAAAAAACCCTCCTGTTGAAAAGCTTTTCTTACCCATGCTAAATCCTCTGGGCTGCACTGCCAACCCACCCCCTCCCCTTTGGATCTCAGGAGAGCTACAGAAGAGCTTACCACCAGGCTCTAGAAAAGAACCCTCTTATGCTTCAATAACAGCATTAAATCACCCTTAAGTCTTCTCTTCTCCAGGGTAAACAATCCAAATTTCTTTAGCCTTCCTCCATAGGTCTTATTTTACAAGCTTTTAATCACCGCCTCCAGACGGGACTCTCCAAGCTCCCGGGTCCTGCTGCTGTTGTAAAGCTTAGTGCTGCTGACAGCTCTGTGCGCCGAGTACTCACTGCTCCTCCATCCTTACCGTGAATAATAGCCCTCCGTATTATGTAACGCCCTCAAGACAACTGGAATATGAATTAGCATGATGGTAATTCTCAAAATTAGGAATTTTTTATATTTAACCTAAATTGCCCACTACTTACACTCACTGAAATAAGACAACAAGAGCGCAACAATTATGGTTTCAATGTAGTGTGTGGTGTTTTATGCTCTCATATTTCTCATACGATAGCAAAAAAAAAAAAAAAAAAAAAACCCTCCAGGGTAGGAGGTGTAGAGGAGGAAGAGATATCAGCTAGTGTTTTTGAATGTTTACTGCATGCCAGGTATTGTTTCATACATTATACCTATTAACTCTATAAATAAGTATTAATAAAACAAATGAGGTAGGCACCATTTTTATTATTGTGACCTTAGCAACGAGAAAATAGGCACAAAAAGACTGAGTAACTTTTTGAAATTTACAAGGTTAGTAAATGGGAGAGCCAGGATCAGCATCCAAAGAGTCTGGCTAACCCTTAACCATTTTGGTGTCTAATCTAATAGTTTGTTCATCCAACCCACAGCTACTATCTTTATTAGGACCTCATAGTCATAATTTTTAAAAAATTTCTCCAGGAATTGCTTTGAAACTTGTTGAAATTAAGGGAGTAAATACCAAGAAAATAGTTCAACAAAATACCTAATGAGAATAGCAGTTGTTATAATTACCTAAAAATGCAGAAACTGTATTTCAGTAAAGAGCTAGTCTTCTAATACTCACATGCGTTCTGGATATAGGTACATATTATATAAATGTATATTTTCAAAATGGATGGAGTATAGATATATAAAATAATGAAAATAAGATTTTAGATATTTTAATACTACCTTAAAATTAATTAGATTTAAATAATCCTACCTCCTGAATCTTGTTATGTGAATATTTGTAACTATCTCCCCCTACGTAACTCAGTCACTAGTTAGCCTGATTATGCTAGCATCCCAGCAATATGAGAAATTTATTATATAACTTTATTATTGCCTTTTCAGTTACTGTGTCGAAATCCTTAATTATAGAGCAGTGTTTCCCAAGACTTGGGATTCCTCACAACCGACAGTACCTAGGATTTGGGGTGCACAAAAATTGTTTGGGGGAGTATGCAGGATGATTTGAAAGAACACAGTCACACTGTATCACATAATATCACATCACATAATCAAAAGCTTATTTCTTATCTCATCTCTTTCAATCATTCTGATTAAAGGAAGGAGAAAGGGTCATTGTGGTGGTACTATTCTTTAACTCCTTTCTAACACTTGAAAATCTTCCATTTAACAGAGTGAACAGGTCTCAAGCACGGAGACTTGAGCAGATAACAGTATACAGCTAGAATTTAAAGACATCATTTTGCTTTCTTCATATTTATTTTTAGTTACTTTTCATCTGTGGCTGGTGGTATTACTTTCCATTTATGGTAGCCATATAAAGTTCACTTTTAAGTTAATTGAATCTCAAAGTAAGCTGATTTAATGACACATCAAAATATAATGGTCATGAAAATGGCAATAATTATCAAGAGGGAATGCAAATGACTCATATTTGAGGAAGGAATGATGAAGCACCACCAGTTAATCCACTCTTATTAAAGATGAAAACCTAAACCCTTAAAGACGTGCAGTCTCCTTACTCTGACTAGCAATTGCCAGCAAAGTCAATAGCTTATCCATCGCTGTGTACAGGAAATCCGTACATGTACATCCTAACAGAGATGTGCATCTGTCCCTCTGGGTAAGACATGAATCAGTATAGTGTATAGAGCCAGCCTTCATGTTTTGGAGTTAACCATGAAAAAAGTTTTACACAAATTGACTTTCCCAGCTGCAGAGAAGCTCTTGGAAGTTGAAATTGTTTTTCCCCAAGGTACCGAACCGCTTCAAACATATTTAATAAAAATCCATATCTTTTCAACCCTTTGTTCCCAGATTTATTCAGAGCCCACAAAAAAAAATCTACAGCAAATATTGCCTTTTTTGAATCAATCTTTGAATACCAGTGTGATACTGTTAAGGAGGAACAATCATATTTGATATTTAGTTCCAACTCTTGACTCAAAGACATCTCCAGAAAATATTACTATACCTAATGTCTATAAAGTTTTCTAAGAATACATATAACATTTTTAATTAAGCATTTACAATACACCCAAAAAGGATATAATCTACACATTAAAGGCAAGAAAGCCAATGAGATTTCACAGAAATATAATCATTAATCATAAATTTAAGGTATGTGTAAAAATTCTTTCATCAATTCATCTATTCATTCATGAATGCTCACAGTATTAGATTTATGCCATAGAGCCTATAAAAAGGAAGACAGTCCCTGCTCTCAAAGACCTTATATCTGTGTTAATCTACTGGATTCTTAAAAGTGAACATAGAACTACGGACTCAGGAAGGAGGTAATGGGACTTTCGCTCTATGTTACTACCTTTAAGCCTTTTGGAATTAATTCTGGCGAAATGAAACTCCTAAATTGTGAGCAGTAAAAGAAACAGCCAGAAAGCTCATCTAAACCTGACTTCTCAAATTCCAAGTGGCTCTAGAAAGCTACCGTGAGCTTACAGTTGGAGAGGCTGAGAGTCATCTGAGATGGAGGAGATTAACATTTTGCAGATTTCTCCGTGCATGTCCCTACAGACGACATTGATCATTCCACTGTGCACCCCCCAACACACACACCCTTCTGCTTTGCTCTTTTGAATAAAGAACCCCATCCAGCTGCACAGTCCCAGGGGGAGACTCAGGACAGCTCAGTACACTTCCCAGATCCACAGCTTGCTCGTTTAGAAAGTGGGATTCCATATGGCACTACAGCAGGATCATCTGTGTTTATCTATGTTAACTTTGAAAAAGGGAGAGGATTCATAAAAATATACATGATGCCATAAATGAGAGGAGAGAAGGGAGGCGATGGGGGTAAAACGTGAGTCCTGTGATTGTTGACTCCAAACCCACATGGAAATTGGAGGCCTGGCTCTGGCGCAGAACACCCACGCACGAAGGAGGTGCAGAGCCCACCGTCCCTGCAACAGCACGAGGCAGAAGCTGCAAGAAAAGAGGGTGTTGTGACAGCCAAATCACTCAGCCCAAAGACCACTATGCATGGGCAGATACTCAAAAGATGATTCTGGTTTACTTTTCCCAGTTACTTATTTACAAAATCAAAGCATACTGCGTGTGTGGATTTCCCAGGAGCTCTTCCCTTGTGGCACAATAACTGAGCATGACTGTCCCTGTCCCGAGTGATGGGCTCCCCACCATTCTGACACACCCCAATCAACAAGGCCCCTCCCTGCCTCCGCTTCACTAACAGAAAAGAACGCTGAGTGACGCCTGTTGTGAACACTTTAAGTCCCTGTGGCCTCTTCCAGGACTGAAAATGAACACTTCACAAGCATGTTTAGACAAACGAGAAAACAGATTTAAGTTATTCACTGCAGAAATATTTTCCTCCTGCTTACTGAAGGCTGCCCTTAGTTAACTATTACAAAATAAAAGGGTGTACACACCAACTTTTGCTTAAATATGAAAACTTATGTAATAAGAATACTGCATATTATAAGAGTTTATTTAATAATGTCAATTTTTCTTGGCATAATGTGTCATGCAAAATAGTTTCTTTTCAATAACCAAAGGAACAAAATGATAATAAATGTAAGGAAATTAGGAAAACCAAGAAGGAGGTAATGTTAGCAAGCATCTATCTAATGGAAGATTTCATCAAAGTATCTGGCCATAAATCAGAGGGAGAAAGTTGAAAAATCACTTCTAAAAAGTTGAATTTTCGAAAGCATCAGATTTTTTTTTCAGTGCCATCATGAAACCCCACAGTCTGAATGGATATAATACAATTATTCAATTAAGGACTTTAAATTTATAGAATATTGTATAATTCCTTAATTCCAAATATTTATGTTATGACTGTTGTCCTTACAAACTGTTCAAAGTAATTTATTATTCCTCTTATAAATTTCTGATTTTCTTCTTTCACTCATTTGCAATTAAGGGTAGATAGCTTAAAACATATTAGATAGCCCATATATGAGAAATTTTTAATAAGTATTCACTGAATAAAAGGATATTGATTATTGTACAACTTCACTCATATGTATTTTTATTCTATTGTGTTTCATATGTATTTATTATGGTATTTATTAAGATTAACAATAAAAATCAAATATATTCTGCAGGCTATTTTAATGTTCAGTAACTCAATAATTTTAACTCAATGCCAAACTTTGACTTAACTTAACCTAAAAAGACTTGCATAAAATAAGCATATTGTCTAACATTCATGTACAAGTTAATCATGACATTTTTCAATCAGAAGCAAATTTTGTAAATTTGAAATATTCCAGAACAGGAATCAGTAGTTTAAAACATTCAGAATATAAAGATAATATATTTTGTGTTGTCCTAAATTACCAGCTACTCTGTAGGCCTATCTTAGCCATGTCTCTAGGGAATGTATGTGGCCCACAAAATGCCCATTATTCCTGCTTTTTATAAATCCACGATTGAGTGTGAATGTGTCCCTAAATTGTGAATCAGATTGCTGCATGTAGCTCGTGGCTGGCCCCAGACTCACTACACTGTAACTTGGTCTTTCTCAGTCCTACCACCAAGCAAATGACAAAGTCAAACATTGTACAGCCTTTTGTTGATCTTCAGATCCTGTGCATGAAAGCTCAGTCATTTTTCTACTGAAAACTAAAGATGCCGCTTGGTGAGTCAAAGCATTTCTATTATGGGAGGTTTTGAAACTGCTAATGTACTTTATCTATTGCATAGACTCAACTAGACTGACCACAAACTGATCTCTTTGAAAGATGAAAAAGAGTGATTTATAAGAGACAGTGAAGTAGAACTTGTTTTCAAATGATAGGACACTAACTTCAGACAAATTCAGTTCAACAAGTACTGAATACAATATATACTCTGCAGTTAGCACAATCCCAGCTTCTCTGGGGGCACCTAACCGGATCCTTGTTGAGGAAACAAGATTTTTTCACAGGAAGCAGTTAGAGCTTAGTTCCAGTCCATGTGTAAGGAAACGACACACTAATATTTTATATCTGCAGAGTACTTTGTAGTTTATGTACTTTCCCACATATATTAATATTATCCTTGTTTGATCCCCTCAGCAATTCTGTGATATAGTCAGGGAAAGAGTTATTAGTACCACTTTACATGGGAGTAAAATGAGGCTACCATGGCTCATGGTAGAAGCAAATAAATATTATAAGAGTTCAGAAAATATGAGACATCAATGGAAAACAAAGGAAGGCTGCATGAAAGAAAACCTACTTGATCTTAACCATCAAAGCATTTCATAAAGACTTTTGCTTTGTAGTTGATAATGCCACTATCAGAGATGCTATGTGACCTGTCTAATGTCACACAACTAGTTAAGTGCAACTGTTTAGTGTTGACCAAGACATTCTAATAATAAGTCATTAATAATAAGTCTAATAATAAGTCATTCTTTCTTCTACTCCTCCCATCCTCGACCTTGAGAGGTACAGAATTTCGATTTGCAGAGCCAAAAAATGGAAAAAGTTCACTATTAAGACATGACACTAAAATCTCCACTGCAAAAGAGTTTGAGTCACAGAAAACTGTCATTATTAACAGGTAGAATTATGTTCTACTTCAGTTTGAGGTTTTTTGTTTGCTAAGATTATATAGTACTTGTTTAATTTCTTTCATAAAGAAATAAAATGGAGAACAACAACAACAACAAAACATGTTCGCCATCACTGAGATTTGCTGGTTCGGCATGGACAACCAAAAAGTTGTCCAAAAAGCTAATAGGTCATGAGTATATATACTAAATATGCAAAAAATATTAGAAATGACATTATTAACATAAAATAGTTACGATGCCTATTTTAGCACATAAACAGAGAGTCTGAGAATTTCTAAAAGTTGAGAGTGGGGGTGGTGAGAAAAATTAGTGAGTTAAGCTGAAAAATCAAGAGGGAAGACATGCCAGAAGTGAAAATAACAGGAGATTTTTTTAAGTAGGCAGAGTATAATAAGAAATAAATGATAGGCATTTCTTGTTTCTTTGCCAAATTTCTACAGGCAGCTTACTGAAGTCATTTTGTGTTTAGTCTTGTCCAACATGTCTGAAGCTGAAACTGGAAATCAGGATAATCATAGACACTGTGACCCTTAACGGACAGAAGCCAGATTTGTATTTATTTTTGAAATGAAGAAAACAGAATCTTGCACATGGCTTAGCCCATACTGTCATTTAACAGATCTGAGTTACATACAACAGCAACTGAACAGACTTGCAACAAACATTCACATGAACCCACAAATGGAAAGTCACTGTAAATACAAATATTTAATCCAGGTTAAAGAAAGGATTAAAAAGATAAAGTGAAATGTAGGATATAGGAAATGCTCCCACTTGCATTTAAAAAATACAAACTCATATATATACATACACATATGTACGCAGTTACATATATATGGAATGTACTGTGTGTAAGATATGTAAGAATAAACCAAACTCTGGAAGTATACATAAGTCACGGCAACAGTTAATTCCAAAGAGGTCAACTAGGTGGCCAGGGGTCCACAAAAGAGGGGATACTTATGCTATTTAACTATATGCTATTTTGTACCTCTTAAATTTTATACTATGTAACAGTATTACCTAATCAATAAAAAAATAAAATTGAAGTTGTTTTTAAAGAAATGTTTAAAGACTTTTGATTCAATAGAAAAAAAAATGCACATAAAGAGAACTTAAAATGGTACCAAAGAAAGATTTATAATACACGCTGAAAAATCATGCCAAATTCTGAATTTTTATTTAGCTCTAAATTGCAATGTTTCAAAAATTAATGAGGCAAGGTAGAAATCTACTTTTATAGCTTAAAAAGAATAAAAACATGGGATAGACAAACATCCCCGGCTAAGATTTTACAAGTTCAAGAGCAATTATTTAAGAGTAGACCTTGTACTTGCCTTTATCCGTAGGCCCTGGACCTAGTGTCATGTGTGTGCACATGCGTCTGTCTGTATGTATATAACCATCCACCACTCCTTTCTCATTGTCTGTGAGAAAAAAATTCCATTTTCCCTGGAAACCCATCAAAAGCATACCATAAAATTAACTGTAATATAGATCATACATACCAAAATGTTACCAGGCTTGAATATGCT
The DNA here is from genome assembly GCA_028533085.1 of Varecia variegata. Lineage (NCBI taxonomy): Eukaryota > Metazoa > Chordata > Mammalia > Primates > Lemuridae > Varecia > Varecia variegata. The sequence goes on along the minus strand of CM052443.1, from coordinate 87,222,121 downwards.
AACTTCCTAATCACCATTTTCCTCACTATATTAAGAGGCAACAATTTTGTACACGTTCCAACATTTCACAAAATATGACACCAAATTATCAGAAATGACCCAACAAAAAATGATACTCAGTTTATCTTAATTCTACAAACACTCAGCATTGTCGAGACTGCAGTTGCTGTGAAAGCACTGGGGAATGCAAAGGTGACGTGAACCCTGTCTTTGTAAGGGGCTAACTAACAGTAGTACAATTAACAGACTCAGAGGAGACTCTGTGATGAGTGTCACATTTTATATCAGGAGTTTATGCTCGTGATACCCTACAAGCCAGTGAAGCACAGAATTTGATGGAAAATTGGGGACATTAGGGCAGAAGGAAGCAAAAAAGGACAAGACAGTGGGCAGGGCCAAAGTAGATGAGGTTAATCTTAAGCAAACATTAAACACCGCATGATTGCTTAGGCTTAAATAAGAATGTGCTTTTATAATTGGCAAGCTTCATTCCAAAGATGAAATGCAGGAATCTCCACGAAATTTCCAAGCTTTGCAAGCTTTCGACTTGGAAGCTCACGTGGGGCTGGCAGGGTAATTTGTTAGAAACTTAAAACTGGCAGTTACAACTGTGGTTTCTTCTGCTGGAATTGTTCTTGTAAAAGATTTATGAGAGGCAAACGTTCCTCCTTGGCTTATTCATAAAAGAAAATGATGTGGAGACACAATAGATGTACAGACAAAATGTTTTAATACAGTTTCTCTGTGCATTCATGACATAAGGACAAAGCAAGTTCTCTGTTTTGGAAAGAATCAGTGAGAGCCATTTCATGGGTCAACGGTGTAGGGTTTTACACAGTTTTCCTTATGTGAGCAATGCCAGTATTTATACTCTTATCAGTGAAATTCCATTCATCCCCAAATCCTCATTTATAGTTACATTCATTGAAAAAAGAGCAAGTACTCAATATTTACAATGTTGGAGCCTTATATTCTGAAATGAAACAAATGGCATACATGCCAATGAGATGTAATATTTTATCTTCAATGATTAACTTTATGAATGGACAAAGATTAAAGTAAATATGGCAGTTATATGTTAAATAAAAATTTCTAGAAAGGTAGTGTGCCCATCTGATCTCTTTCCTTTGTAGAAATCTCATTTTCAGATACTCAGCAGATAGAGTGATCTGGAATCTGGCAGAACGCTCTATAGGGATTAGAGGGTTTATATCCTAATCTTTAATTAAGTTGATTGGACTTGGATTGATAATTGTGTAGAAATCAAAAAAATACTCTAAATTACTATTCTAAATACTCATATTCTTTCATGTTTTCTTCCTTTTATTTATTCTTCCAATCATTCATTCTTCCATCTATCCAGTCTTCTACCCATGCAGCTAGCAAATATTTATTTAGATACTTCTGTGCACCATACATTTTGTTAGGTGCCAAAGACACAATGATGGACAAGGAAGCAGATTCCCTTGCCCTTATAATTTACAGCCTAGCTGGGGAAGTAATGATAAACCACGCAGAAAGCTATGCATTCACAGTTGAGATAAGCACCTTCTGGAAGAAATACTGTAAGCAATTAAGACAGGTCATGTGGAGCCCTAAATAAGAGTAGGGGTTCAAAGAAGATGGCCTGCTTGAAAAAGTGAAATTAAAACTCAATCCTAAAGAATAAGAATTAGCTAGATGACAAATGTGTGAAGGGTCTGAGGCAGAGAAAAGCTTGGTGAGTTCAGCAGGTAGGGCTGGAACCCAGAGACCACGGGTGGTGGTGGCAAGATGTGACTTTGGACTGGGCCTGGATGATGTAGGAGGTATAGGCCATGGTTAGGCCACAATCAGATTTTCACTTTAAAAAGCTCATTCTAACCAAATACTGAATTTTCATATATGATTACCCCCTTGTTTTTAACACGAGTCACATATACTCCTCACCTGGGGTAAGCAAACCTGCAAGTCCACTGGTAGCCAACTTTCCCTGGGTCTTTGCGGACATTTTACCAATATGCTCTGAATATGCTGGGAGAATACAATGATTTTTGTACTTTTTTAAAACCTTATTTCTGATGATGTTCGTAAAACCATTCCTTAAACTAGTACCCCATAACCAATTCCAGAAAAAATAAATTAGATAGGGAAATAGTTAAGTCTCCCATTAGTCTATTTCTAGGGGATTTTTCATTATGGAGGGAAAAATCATCTGACCCAATACTGCACATCAATTCCACACACAGGAAAACTAGGTGCATAGTAATTCTTCTAGTACAAAATGCAAACCCTGTGGTCTCCACAGCTCTCAAAACACACTACATTCTGGAGAAGCTGCTACCTGCCTGCCAGGGGAAGGGTCTCTGCTTTGGTGGATGTCAACATTCGCCTCTACCAGGACAAGGCGAAGCCTAGCTGGGTGTTTCCATAGTGAGAGATTCCTGGTTAATTAAAGAGAGAATCAAACATACCAAACAGTATTACATTTGCCATCTGACAAGGTTTAATTTTTTTTTTTTTTTTTTTTTTTTGATACAGAGTCTTGCTCTTTTTCCCTGGCTAGAGTGCCGTGGCGTCAGCCTAGCTCACAGCAACCTCAAACTCCCAGGCTCAAGCGATCCTTCTGCCTCAGCCTCCCAAGTAGCTGGGACTACAGGCATGTGCCACCATGCCTGGCTAATTTTTTTCTATATATATTTTTAGCTGTCCAAGTCATTTTTTTCTATTTTTAGTAGAGACGGGGTCTCGCTCTTGCTCAGGCTGGTCTCGAACTCCTGGCCTCGAGCTATCCGCCCGTCTCAGCCTCCCAGAGTGCTAGGATTACAGGCGTGAGCCACCACGCCGGGCCAAGGTTTAATATTTTAAAGCTTCAGTCTTGAAAGAAACATGAAAAGGGAGGCAAATGAAAAGTGGGGAAGAGAAACTAAAGAGAGGTCTCCGAGTGACATTATGGGAGGGGGGTTGGGCAGAAACCGAGAGGAGGTTCCCCTGTGAGGTCTAGAGAAGGAGCGAGGTGAAATGTGGCAGGATGTTTCCCCACCGTGGTTCCACCTGGAGGGTCCCAGAGATTAGATATGTGTTTGTGCACTTAGGATTCCTCCTCTTGGCCTGTGACTGTGCTCTGAACTGCTTGCCATGTTCAGATTTGTAGTTTGCAACTATCTAAGTCTCTTTTTATTGCCTCTTCAGTTGCTCCCTACCTCCCACAGAAATATACTTTGCCAACAAATACCCCGCTCCCTATGTGTTGTTTATACTGAGGATGTGTGAGGGAGTGCCAACAGGTCGCCCTCTGAAGGTGGAATTACTCATCTGCTTTCCGGACCAGGGAGCAGAGCTGCGGGTAATGTTAACCTCTCAGCTGCCGCTGGAGAGAGCCCAGATTGAGCCAACACTGGAAAGTCAAGGATGTGAAACAAGCTCTTGCCCAGGCCATAACTGCTAAATAGATCCAAGCCTGCCTCCAGACTCAGAAAAGGAGAAATTCCTATTTCCCCACTAAAAAAATCTCTTCCTACATCTTCTACAATTTCTTTTCTTAGTGTCTCGTGGTTCTCCCTGTATGTGTCTCTCACATCTTTCGTTACATATATTCCTAGATATTTAATTTTCTTTGAGGTTATTGTAAAAAGTATTGCACTTTTGACTTGAAACACTGCTGGTGGGACTGCAACTTGGTGCAACCTTTGTGGAAAAGAATTTGGAGATACCTCAAAGAGTTAAAAATAGAAATACCGTTTGATCCAGCAATAGCACTATTAGGCATCTACCCAAAAGAGCAAAAGACATTCTATAATAAAGACATCTGCACCCAAATGTTTATGGCAGCACAATTCACTATTGCAAGGATGTGGAAACAACCCAAGGGCCCATCAATTCATGAATGGATTATTAAAATTTGGTATATGTATACAATGGAATATTACTCAATTATAAGAAATGACAGTGATTTAGCACCTCTTCTATTTTCCTGGATTAAGCCTGAGCTCATTATCCACAGTGAGGTATCACAAGATCTGAGGAATAGCCTCCACATGTACTCACCGTCAAATTGGTACTAACTGATCAACACTATGGTGCTCATACGGCAGTAATATTCTCCAAGGATTAGGGGTTTGGGGTGGGGGGTAAACTCATGTGCATTGTAGAGGGGAAGAGAAAACCTCTAAACCTCACTTGGGTGAGGCAAAGACATAAAATGTAACCAAAACATTTGTACCCTCATAATATCCTGAAATTAAAAAAAAAAAAAAAAATCTCATTCCATGGCCAGGCGTGGTGGCTCCCGCCTATAATCCCAGCACTTTGGGAGGCTGGGGTGGGAGGATGACTTGAGGCCAGAAGCCAACGTCAATTTAAGACCAGCCTACGCAACGCAGTAGGACCCTGTCTCTTCACAAAAAATTAAAAAAAGAAAAATTTAGCTGAGCGTGGTAGTGTGAGCCTGTGGTCCCAGCTTCTTTTCTTGGGAAGCTGAGGAGCGAGGATCACTTGAGCCCAGGTGTTCGAGGCTGCAGTGAGCTAAGATCACATCACTGCACTCCAGCCTGGGTGACAGAGCGAGACCAAGTCTCTAAAAAAAATTAAAATTAAAAATCAAAAAAATTTTAAGAAATTTTTTAAAAATTTAAAAATCTTCCATATCAACATTTCGTAACTTTGGAAAAAAACTTTTATTTTTCTGTTTCTTTTTTAAATATGAGACTGCTTTTTGATATTGATCTTTTAGAAGAAATTTTAGAAGATGAGACAAGGCTTTTGCTGATAGGAACAAAAATGTTACCCTTCCTAAAAAATCTAACAGTTCCTAAGGCCCCTTTCCCTTTACGGGGGAAAATGAGCAGCGGAGGCCCATGATCTGTACAGCAGATCCCAGGAAAGTGTTTTTGCCCGTGGTTATCTGGTCAATAGCTCAGACAGTAAAATTTTCAAAAAAATGTATGTTGCAATAGTAGCAATTCAAATTAATGAGTATATTTTTAAACTCTTTAAAACCTCAACATGAAAGCACAGTTAATAGCTGATTGCCCTCAGAAGGGCTGCGAGCCCATATTTTGAATATTAAACCTTGTCAGGATGGCAAACGAATGACTTGGACTTGTAAAATCTAGGAAATTTAAAACCAAAACCAGAGCTCCATCCTAATTTACCTCATTATTCTTCTCTATCGTAAATATCCTAAACTGCTGGAGGCATGTGCAGATTCAGTGATTTTACGCACCGCACACTCTAAGACACAACGCCCCCGCGATTAGGTGACATGTAGACAAAGCATGTGCTTATGACTCCTTGTGGTTGTTACTTTGAAAGACTGTGGAATTTTAGGAGGGAACCATAGAAAAGCAAAAATCACTTTGGTCTTTATACATATATTAAGCATTTAATGTATTGACATTCAAGTAAGTCTTATGGGCTTATTTATTGTTTATAGAAGGGTTTTTAGACTAGCCTTTATAGTTTCCATCAGAAAACTTTAATCCACAAAAGCACAAGGAGATTGACCCTACTTTTACACACTTCCTTTGGCGGGGGTGTGGCAGCATTTACCACATGGAGGAAAGGTAATACAAGTGAGATGATTATAAACAAACGCTTTGAAAACAGAGCCAGTGAAACCGGCCTGTGTTTGCGAGACCCGAGCTCTTATATTTTACAACTCAGTCTGGAAGAATAGCCTCATAGCTGCTTTTATAATACTAAACTGACTATGAATAGGTGCTAATAAGAACACTGTTACCACAGACTTCAGTATTTTGGTTGTAATACCATAATTATAGTCTGCTTTTTAGGAAAACTGCTTAGTAGAGACCCCGTGTGTGCCACAATCCATTCACAGGATGCGCGGTGCTTTGTCGGAGCTGGGCCGGGGTGAGTGGGTGGCCCTGCGCTGACCTCCACACTGGTGGGCTGCACCTCACTCCGGAGAAATCCGCTCCCTTCTCTCCTCAGTGCCACCCGAGGAAGCATGCCCTAATGTCAACATAAATGTCCTTCAGAACTCTGTAGGAAGATCGAAGCAAATAATTGGACCAGTCCAGTTACTACTTCTACAGAAAGACAAGGGTTTTTTTTTTTTTTAATGCTTCTTTAAGTAAAAAGAATCAAAGAAAAAATCTTCACATATTACATGTCCCCCTCTAGGGGACAATGTCAATTTTTAATCTTATCCACATCCTGCCAAGCATCTGGATATACAGAACAATGTAGATAATAAAATGACAGCCTTGATAAAAAGGGGTTTTTAAAAGTATTATTAACATGCATGCAATCCCAACTCTTTTATTTAATAGCTAAAGGCCGATGGGTAAGTCACTTAAACTTTCTGAGCTTCAAAGTCCCTTTATCTGTAAGTTGTATATAATACTGTCTCCCTACCCACAAGGGTGCATGGGATAATTCAATGAGAAAATGTTCACTTAGCATAATAGCACTGAGATAGAATATAAAAAACAGTACCACTCCCCAACAGGCATATACCATCTATGTATAGAATAAGGAAAGAATATAATCCAAAATATTAATACTTGTTTTCTCTTGGAGGTAGGGTTGCATGCAACTTTCTTTTTGGGCTTTTCCATAGTTTCTCAGTTTTCTACAATGTGTGTGTGTGTGTGTGTGTGTGTGTGTGTGTGTGCTTATACATATATACAATGTATACACCTATACAATGTATACACATATACACATACTATACATACATATACTATATATATATATACATATACTATACACATAGGTATGCATACATCTCCTGTATAACTAGAAAATACATTTTATAAAATATAGGGACAAATAGCTTTTATCATCATAAATAGCTTCTAATATAAATAAGTATCTGTGTCCTTTTATATCTACACAGGCTACTGAAATGTTATGGAGAAAGAAAAGTGGTAGGTCACCATTCTGTACTTTTAACACTACCAGAACATTGATCTAAATGTCATAAAGAGTGAACACTGCACACTAATAGTTAAAGAAAAAATAACAGGACATATTCACTTCTAAAGACACTGTCTAAAAACTGTGAGGGCTTTGAAGATACAGACCAGAGTTACCAGGGTCTTGCTCATATTTTATCCTCGAAGCCCACTCAGAGCTTGGTACATTGTGAGTGCTCAGTAAATATTTGTTCAAAGAATAAATGAATGTAATATCGGTGTGATGGATTACCATAATGGCTTTCAGGGTTTTGGGTTTTTGTTTTGTATGTTAACAGAAATACTTGGACAAACGATGTTCAAATGAATATATTCACAATGAGACAGGAATGGTTGACGATTAAGAAGGTGGAGTACATTATATGATTATGACAGTATACAATGTTTCATGAGATCAGAAAATGTCCCTTGTTTTTAAAAATTAAGAGAGTGTCACGTATGAAACATACTGAACCAATTTTCTTACAAATTTTTGGAAATAAATTCATCTCTTCACTGTAAAAGAGCATGAACACTTTTTAATCCCCAAGTGGACATTTTTTTCAGAAAATAAAAGTGCAATATAATGAGCAATGACAGAGATGTCTCCTCCCTCTCTGGTCCTCTTTGTCTCATCACAAGGTCTAGGTCAAAATCCGGAGCAGAGAGTGAACTCATCAGAGCAGTGCTTACCCCAAGTGTGACTGCCCAGCCTGGAGACCCTTCTCTGTGAAGTCAAGCCTGTACTCTCGGGCAAGAAGTTCTCAAACTCTGAGAGCCCACTTCCCTACAAAAGCACAAGAACAGAACTGCATATGTAGTGTCCTGTAGCTTTATGGGTTTTAATTTTGATCCAGAATTACCAAGGCAGGAATCAAAGAAATAATAAGCTATCCTCAAGTTTACTCTGAAGTTTGAGGAAATAGAAGGGATAAAACTTGAAGAAAGACAATCCATGCCCAGACTGGAGTGCCACGTTCAAACCTATTAGCTCCTGAAAAGATGGTGGCTACGACAAGGCTGTAAAGGTGATTTTACTCAGTTTGTTATAATTTTCAAAATGTACAGGAAATTTCCTGCTCTGACTTCCCAAAACATAATATCCCACTCCCAATCCCAGTATAAAACACAACTAGGTTAACTAAGAAACAACAGAAAAGAGACTCCTAAAAAGGTAAGATAAAAATGTCAATGGTGTTGCTACTACCGTCTGTACTATGCACAAGTGCTTTATATAATCATCTTTAATACTCAGGACAACACCAGCCTCACGTTTCAGCTGGGGCAACTGAGGCGCAGGAAGACGGGCAGCCTGGCGGAAGCCACAGACCTACCAAGCACAGAAATGGGCCAGGCCTCTCTGACCCCACATCTCCTAATACCAGCAAATTCGTACACCCTCAAGGGCTTCACAGATACTGGGTCCTCTGCTTGGAACCTCGTCCCCATCTCTCCACTGGCCCAACTCTTACTCATCCTTTAAAGCTCAGCTTAAATGTCATGTCTCAGAAAAACCTTCTCCAACCACTCAACCTGAGCACCCCGTTATTCTCACTCAGTAGCTCATGCTTCCCTTTCAGGGCATTTACCTCAGTGTGCAAGTATATATTTATTTGTGTGCTAAAGAGAGTCTAGTGCCTGCTTCCTGGTCTAGACTGTAAGCGCCAAACAGGCAAGAGCCACGTCTGCACATATAATTGTTAGATAAATAGTTGTTGACTGACTCACTGACTGGTATGAATGAGTTTAATAATGACTTTCCAAAAGTGAGGCTGAAGGGCTACTGGCCCTTCTGCACTAGCACACTGCCCGTTCTAAAACCAGGAGCTCTACTGCCATCTGTTTATATCCTGAACTTCCTCATAAGATGTCTTAACAAAGTGTTGGAAAAAGAAACATTTGGAATTTACCCATGCCACGATGTTTCCCTGTGTCAACAGACACAACCAATAAGGTTTGAGAGAAGAGCTGCTTAGCAGACAAGGTAAAATACGCACACCACAGAGAGGGAAACGATGTAGCTGTCTCAGAATAGAGAAGTAAACAGAATGCTGACAGTGTCACTCTTCTTTCCAAAAGCTTCAAAGCAGGAACTTCTTCTTATCTATTTTATTTATGCCATGAGTAAGGCTGATAATGATTTGATAGACATGTGCCATCTAAATAGTAAACACAAAAAATGATTTGGTAGACATATGTCATTTAAACAGTAAATATAAAATGAATAGCCTTATTGTATTTCAAGAATGTCTGCTTGATCTAGGAGTTCCCCCCCACCATATATGTAAAAAAAAAAGTTCGAAAAAGTTTTCTGTATCTTTCTCTCTTTCTCTCTCTCTGGGGAGAACCCAAGTCTGGGGGCTGATGCCATGCAGCCCAGGAGGACACATGCCTTACAAAAGGCTCCAAGTATTCCCACCGTTCCCTTTGTGGGAGGCTCCCTTCCTCGTGGTCCATCAGCTTCCAGCCTGGAGTAACACGGTAAATGATAATTGATCTACGGTGCTAAAGTCTGGATATTTTAAGGATTCAATAAAGCTACTGCAGTGATTAGAATGGATTCTAACAGTGCTGGCATAAAGGGTGCATGAAGGAATAACACATCACCATTGATATGCAATGCTCATATTACCATCACCAGGACTATAAAAGGATTTCCTTATTTTACCAAAACAAGTTTTTTGACATGAAAACATGGTACCCTAATCACTCTGCCATGGAGAAGCAGCCTCTGCTCTTATGTTTCCCCTAATACTGAGGTGAGTCAGGCTCCAACCTGTGCCTCTAGATTTTCTTGTAAGCCTAGATAGGCATGACGTGTCACAGAAAGGGTAACACTTTCATAAAATCAGTCTGAAAATCAGTACTTAAATAGATTTACAAAGCCTAGACTTCTCACAGCATTTTGTCCACAACAACCTGAGTTAAAGAAAATATATTTTCAAGCTCCAAAATTATTTCACATAGAGCTGATTGTGATGAAAGAAGGCGATTCTTCCAATGTGGAAGCAGCTATACCAATTTAGAAATATGGCATCTGAATTAATACTGGAATCCTTTAGATAACAAATAATTTATTTTATTCTTCTCACAGAGGAATTCTTATTAAGAAGTCACTTTTCGAAGGTAGCGCTTAATGACTTTCAACATAAGTATTCAATAATTTGATACAGATATATAAAAACTCAAGTAAAGAGGTTTACTGGTCTCTATATTTGCTTTATAAAGGATTAACCACTTATCAGAAAATTAAAAACTAAACAAATAATTTTTTATATCAAAATCTACTAGTTAATGCTTAAGAGACTATTTTTTCTACTTTGATTCTAAATAGTTCAAGCAGGAGATTTTATGTCTTCTACATAATGAGATGTTAACTCCACAGAATTTAATTTTTATTCAATGTCATATTAATTTGTGAGAAAACTCAAACACTATCATTCCCCATTGTATGACTGAGGTCATTTAATTTCCTTTCAAGAAATATGTAAACATAGATAATGTATCTGTTGTGCTTCCTCTGGCTGCAAGTGAAAGAAGTTCCCAACTCAAATGCCTTACAAAATAAAGACATTTTTATCCAATAGAATAAGTCTGAAAATTAGGAGGCTTCAAGGATGGTTCCACCAGGGCTCTATCTCGTTTCTTTCTGACACTTTGGCTCTTCTGTTCTCCATCAAGTGGCTTTCTCGTTGGACAAGATCCCCACATAATTATCAGATGGCTGTGTAACTCCAGTCACTGTATCCAGACAGACCAATGTCCAAAGAAAGAAGGGCTTCTTTACCCCCTACTACTTTTTCAGAGCAAGGAAATCCCAAGCAAACTTCTCTTTCCATCTCATTGGCCAGAATTGTGACAAACTTCCATGCTGAAAACGATCACTTGTTGAGGATGAAAGTGATCACTAGCCACTACTATCCAGGACTGAGTGGGTCGAATTGTGTCTCCCAAAAAGATAAGTCAAAATTCTAACCCCTGGTAACTGTGAATGTGACCTTATTTAGAAATAGGATCCTGGCAGATGTAATTAAGCATCTTGAGATGAGATCATCCCAAAATCCAATGACTGGTGGGGGATAGTAGAGACACAGTGAAGGCAGCGGTGTGAAGACAGGCAGAGATTGGAGCGATGCATTTATAAGCCAAGGAACACCGAGGATTACCAGCAACTACCAGAAGCTAGGAGAGAGGAGACACAGAACGGATCCTCCTCTCAGAGCCTCCAGAAGAAATCAATCCTGCTGACACCTTGACCTTGGATTTTTGGCCTCCTGAACTGTCAAGAATAAATTTCTGTTGTGTTATGCCCGTCTAGTTTGTGGTACTTTGTTACAGCAGCGCTAGGAAACTGATACATGGAATCTACTCCCTGGGCCTGGGCCAGCTTTCTTGAAGTACATGACTACATGGAAAAGGGTAGATGTGTGAACAAAGCTGGTAACGGTGGAAGAAGGCAGCTAATGATGTCTGCTATAAACACCTTTCTAGTTTTAAAACCTCAGCCACTGCATATTACATGTTCTATACATGCTATGTTTGTTACAATTAATGAATCAATAGCCATACACTATTATTAATTAAAGTCCATACTCTATTCAGATTTTCTTAGTTTTTAACCTAATGTCTTTTTTCCGTTCCAAGACACAATAGTCGTAATGTACATAAAGCCAATTGGAATTTCACCTGTTTTTGTTAAATTTCTTTGTAAAATGAAGCAATATAATTATATAAATCATTATGAAATTTGTGTACTCACGAATTTTTGTATAAAGGAAACATGAGCAGAACATAGTCACAAAAAGACTATATAAACTACAAATAAGATAAATGCGGATGATGAAAAAATAAGCTTTTGTTCAAGACTAGGCCAAAGATAAGAGCCATGATAACCTGGTAAACTCTACGATACAACAGAATAACCAGTGTCAGAGCTGCAACATTTCCAAATCACAAATCTGACAACTCCTCCAAGATGACAGTGCCAGGAGCATGATGTCAAATGTTTACTCCCCGTTCCTAAATGGGGCAATTCTGACAATTATGTGTTCAACACTCTGTTCCTCTCGCCACACAGTTCCTTCCTTGCTGATCTCATCTCCTCTTAGGGCTTCAAGTTTGACCTGTGGGTGGAGGACTCAGATCCTTATCTTGAGTCCCTGTCCTCCACGATCCTCCTGCCTGCCGGGCCATTCCGCCCAGAGGTCAACAATCTGAAACTGCACTCAGCTTTTTTCCCCAAATCAAGTAGTTGGGGAAATACTCTCTCAGTGTTAATAATACTGAGCATTAGACCTCAAAATCATGTTTTTATTCCTGGTTGTCTGCACTGCATAGCTGGTTATATGCTGACATGCCAATTTGAAGTCTCTCAGAACAGCTGGATCCAGTTGGCAGCTTCTCAAATACTTAGCAGAACTTGCCTCATCGCCTCACCCCTATCCACAAGACATCAGCACTAGCCAACCAGTGCCCCCTCCTCAGAGGTCTGAGTTTCAGCTCCATAAGACCCTTTCTCGAATCTCCTAAATTTTAGGGCTGGCTGCTTCCTGCAGTCACTACCTCCTGATACCATAGAGGAAGGTTTCTCAACCTAAACATCACTGACATTTCAAGCTGGATACTTCTTTGTTATAGGGGCTTGTCCTGCATATTTTAAGACATTTGGCAGCTTACTTGTCCTTACCCACTAAATGCCAATAACACCTCCCCTCCAAGTTGTGACACCAAGAACATCTTTAGATATTGCCAAACGTTTATTCACTGGGGTGGCAAAATTGCCCTGCCTTAGACTTCACTTTTTATTACCTAGTTAACAATCCTTTTCATCACCTAGTTAATGATTTTATACCTAGTTAACACTTCTTCAAATTAAATTTTCTCTGTGCAAATAACTTGTGTGGTTTCTGTCTTCTGGCAGAATCCCTACAGTGTTGGGTATAACATCTCCTGCATTTGTCATTTTTTTTTGCCCCCTGTCAGTTTGATCTAAGGCTCCATAATCCCATGTAGTCATCTCCTAAGCCATTTCCCTGCCTTCTCTTACTTCACATTGTAATTCATCTTAACTCCCCCACACACATTCCTGATCTAATTTTTCAATATATTTTCTTCAATTCAGTTGCTGACATCCTGTAGAAGGAAAGAGCCAGCCCCTTTATCTTGGTCTTCAGAGACCTCCAGGAATCAGAGAATTTACTTATAATTCCAAAGATGTTATTTACTGGTTATGTGTCTTTGAGCAAGTTGATCATCTTTTCTGAGCCTTGATTTTACTCTCTGTAATGGTAACTGCTTAACTTGTGTGGTTGCTACAAGATTACATTTAATATAAGTAATGAAGCAGCTATAGTTCAATAAATAGATTGTATTGCAGTTATTGTTGTAGTTTCCATCTTATTTATTTATTTATTATTTATTTAGAGACAGAGTCTTGCTCTGTTGCCCTGGCTAGAGTGCAGTGGTGTCATCGCTCACTGCAACCTCAAACTCCTGGGCTCAAGAGACCCTCCTGCCTCAGCCTCCCAAGTAGCTGGCACTATAGGCACATGCCACGACATCCAGCTAATTTTTCTATTTTTTTTAGAGACAGGAGTCTTGCTCTTGCTCAGGCTGTTCTCAAACTCCTGGCCTCAAGTGATCCTCCCACCTCAGCCTCCCAGAGAGCTAGCATTACAGGCATGAGCCACCACATCTGGCCCATCATTATTCATATAAATAGTTAACTGCATAAAACAGAAGGTAAGTAATTTTTATTTCCTGCGGCAGAAACTCTAGTTCTTCTTTTCTAACATGCTAACAATTTTTAGCTGGGCACACTCCCTTACAGCTAGATGTAACCATGTGACTCTGTTTTTAGCCAATTAGATGTGAGCAGAAGTGATAGTGCAATTTTGGGGTTATATCTGCAACAGGAAAGAGCCTGTCTGCCTCTCTCCTTTTCTTCTTACTGCTGTCTGAAATGTATACGTGATGACCAGAGCTGGAACAGTCATCTTGAACCTCTAGCTGAAAGCCATGCATTGAGGGTGGCACATTAACACACTAGAAAAAGCCTGAGACTTCAGCACTGTGGAGCCACCACAGAAGCCTGGGACCATCTAGCCAGAGTCTTACGTAAGACCTAAATAACCTGCTATCTTATTTAAGCCACTCTTGTTTTGAGTCTCTCCATTACAGCAGCCAAACCCAGGTCTTAACTAGCATATTTCCCTTATTATATATACCTCCCATAATTTAGCCTCAACATGCTATTTCCTGAAAACTCTGCTGTGGTTTTTGCTTTCACAGATTTGAACGCTAAGAAAGAACAAAACATATTATCCAGGAACAAGATGATTTTCTCCACAATGGCTATAAACAGAGTTTTTCCCCTGAGGTGCTAGGACTTCATATTTTAATCACACATGGCATCTCCAATAGCTCCCTGTCTACCCTTTTTCCTTCTCTCTTCTCTTTATGACAGTTAATTTTTTTGGCTCCAAAATTTTTGATTAAGATGAAAATGTTAATATATTTGAACTTTCCCATGTCAACACCACACAGAGAGTAAAGGCACCAAGTGAGGGGCAGGACTTAGACTAGGAAAGGGCCACACAGCTTTCCCTTAGAGGAAACAACACAACGTTAATTTAAAAAAATAAATAAATAAAACAGCCTAATCCATGGAGATGATGACTAGAATATATGAGGTAAAATAGAGTTAAATTCACTGCAGATAGCTATGACCTATCACTGTACGTGAGAATTTCTATGGAAGGGCAATGCTTTTGTATTTGGGCAATGAAATTCCCTCTGAAATCTACCCATTCATCTAATTTAATAAGCATTCATTGATCATGAATGGGTATCTTTGTGGACAGACTTAAAGCATAATGCCAAGTTTTAGTCAAAACCATCTCTGCAGATTTTTTCTTTCTTGCTGAATTTGCCCAGAGTCAGCAAAAGAAGGCAAAATCGCTTTCTTTGTGCTAAAGACTTCAGAACTATACTTACTGGTGCCCCATTCACTAATGCCAACTCCAACTGCTGATTTAAGAAATACTTGAATAGTGGAACAACCAACCGCATCAGTGTACACTTAGCAAGAGAAGAAATCTTGCAGTTCTCAAACTACATATACCCAGCTGTGACATAGTCCTACTTTCTGGCAAATAACACTTTTAATGTGAAAAATATTAAATTGAGAGCAAATAATGATTCACAGTAGTTTAGTGCCCTTCTTATATAACCCCCTTTTTTTGCTGATGAGAAACCAGAGGCCCAGAGAGGTTGTGGAACTTCCCCAAGGTACTGTAGGCAGAAGGAAGAGTCTTCGGCAGAATCCAGCATCCCGAGTCTAACTACACAGGGTTCTAACCTCTATTCTCCACTGACTTGCATAAAAGATCGAAAATGAAATCTGTGAATAAAAATGAGTCAGTCTTTCAAATTAGACATAATTTGGCAATTGAAAAATAAAACTTTCTAATATTGCATAGTCTAGGAAAGCCACACTTTGCAGAGGAAAGAGCTCTTTAAACCAGAAGCCAATTGATCTGTATTACAGACATGACTCTGGTAATAAATCTGTGTTGCCTTACATAAATGCAGATAATGAAAATAAAGGGGTTGAATACTGTTCTCAATGGTCTCTAAAATAGTCTCTGTTTCTATGACTCTAGAATTGGGAGGGAGATCACTGAATACCCTAACTTCAATGTATCTATATTCACTGTCTTCTCTGTCTTCTAATCTTTTCACACTACTTGGTAATAAGGTGCTAAAGGAAATGGTGTGGAAATAAAAAGCAAACCCTATCAGCTGAGCAGATTATTACTACTGCCCTCCACTTGAAGCTCCATGCACCAAAACACAGACCAAGAGCTATAAAGCCTGGTCCTAATCTCGCTCAGATCTTCCCCCGTAAGAAAAACATCCAAACCATCCCACCATCTGATCTATTGATTGTTTCATAAAGATACCACAAACTTCCCTGCCTCTGGGTCTTTGCTGATATCTCAATACCTTCTTCATTTCTATCAACATCAACTGAAGTCCTAATTTTTCCCTCAAGGCTAAACTTGAACCCCAGCTATGTCACATAGCATCTGCTTAGTCCTTTGCATTCTCTCTTTTCTGACCATCTGTTTGGTCCTTAGCCACTTGGCACTTGGTCTTGGTAAATACCCTCTGCCCAAACTAGATCAAAGTCAACTCCCTACAGGAAATGTGACTTAGACCTATTTTTATACCTAGTGCAATAGCCTACACATAGCAGGTGCTCAATAAATATTTGTTGTTGATAATGATGATAACAATGGTTCCCAAGGGTGACAAAAGGAGGAAATGATAGAAAGTAACTTACTGGGAGGGAGGGCGTGCCCCCATGAGGAGGGGCATAACAGGGATGTAGAAATTCATAAAAATTTGATGAGGGACCATGAAATGACAGGGAACGAAGGAAGATGATAGCCATCAGGTTTTTAATATCGGTGCCAATAAAATTGCTTACCACCTCTAAAGTACATTCCTTCCTTACCCATCATCCTAATATATAATTTAGGAGAATTCACTAAAATCTGGAATTTTTTTTTTATTAAGCAAAAGAATTTATTATCCACAAGCTAAAAATACCCGGTTACATGCAGATTGACATTAAATAATTTATAAATGTGTTTTTATTGTAATCTTTCATGTGTTTGCAAAGCAAGATTCAGTCTTCTTCCCCTTTCTGCTGGCCAAGTCTTCCTTCTAGAAGTCAGGGGAACATACTTCTCCATAAGCACTGACTCTAGGGAGCATCTTTTGCTTGCTTGCTCTAGCATAAGAGGTAAAATAGTTTGAATCATCTATTTACTCCAGAAAGCCCCTCTGGTTCTAAATAGCCTCAAAATTTATACATACACACATATACACAAATTTTTTTTAAGGAACTCAACTACTTTCTCAGGACAATTGTTTCCCAACTAACCAAAATACAGCTGCTTCCTGTTGCTTGAGAATATTCTGGCCTAGTAGTCCATAGTCCTGGCTAATCAAAGAATCCCCTTGGAAGCTGTGAAAAACATAGAGATCCCCCTGCCAGAAACTCAGATAACAGTAGTCCTCATGGAGCTTATGAATACGTACCATTTTAAGTATACCCAGGTTAATTCTAGTATGTGGCAGGCTTGAAGAAGACTAGTATGACACAGTTTCAGCCTCTTGGGTTTTTAGCCTATTAAATGTTCCTATTTCATTACATTTTTTTCCTTAATTTTTGCCATGCAAGAGGAATCCCTGTTTAATCGCCCAGCTATGAATGTTGGCTTTGAACACTCCTTAACACAAAACGTTTATACAGGGTCCCCTGTGGATTTTTTCCTGGCTGGCAAATTTCTAAGGTTAAAGAGGTCTTGACTGTCATGAACTTGGGAGGATGTCACCTCACAACCTCATCCTTCTGTACTAAATATTAGTCATGACTTAAATTCAGCTGCAAGATTCTTGAGCATAGTTTATTGGCACTCCTTTGACTACTGAGAAGTTGTAACTCCAGGCTTTCGTGAGTCTAATCTCCAAAAATATAACTTTCCATTGTAACTGCTTTCCAGAAAGAAACACAAACCAAATAAGGGCTGTAAGAGTGACTCATTCAGGTTATAGGACCTTTCTCTGATACCTCTGATTTAATCCTGATTGTACAAAGTCAGGAGAGGGTAGTCTCGAAGAGGGTAGTCATGAAGAGGGGACCTTTGTTATCAAGCACACCTTGGTTTCAGATCCCACGTATTAGTGATGATCTTGAACAACTGACTTGACTTCTCAACCCCTCATGTCTTCATCTAGAAAATAAACCATTTTAACCCAACCCAGAGGCTGCCATGAGGATTTAATTAGCTAGACCATAAAAAGTTGCTAACATAAAATGCATATTTAGTAAATTTTATTTTTTAATTTCCTCTTAGACAGAAATTCATTGATTTTGCTAAATTCAATTAGAATTAAAATTCTAATGTTTTTAGTATTTGCTAAATTAAGTAATTTTCCCTAAATAAAGCTATGTAGACTTTTGCATATGAACCCTATTTCTAAGCTTTATAATTTGTACATCACTTAAGCTTTCATGCTTTAATTTGCTCAGTACCTCCCACATCTATGGAGAAATCAACTTCAATTTTTTATTGTTTGCAAGTTTTTTTTTTCAGTAATTTCAAGTCACTAAAACCTTCACAGGTAAAAATGTTGGCATTTCATGCATTGAATAATTTGATCAAAGATATCACACCCAACTGATTTAGAATAATATGTAACCAAAATCTAGGGTACTCGGTTACAAAAAATTTTAATACAATTACAGAACATTCAAGTTGATTTGCAAAGATCATAAAAATTTCAAACACTTCCAAAATCTGATTTATGGATAGCAAAAAGGGAAAGATATACTTCCATGCTGCAGTGTTGTTTTTTGTTTTGGGGGGTATTTTTGTATTCAACTTCAGTTGATTTTGGATATCAGTTATTCTAAATCTATATGTATATTTATGAATTTTAAAAATTATAATTTTCATATCAATTGGTAGAATATCATAATTGATAGAAAATCAGTTTGCTTGGACATAATTATAAACTATATGCACACCACAATCAATTCGAAGTAATTTTTCCTTCACAGACTTCTTAATTTAGTAAAAGCATTTTTACAATGATTTAGTCCTCCACCAACATATGTAATTATATTATAGCAAAAAAAAATATTCTCATCATTATGTTTGAATTTTTAACTGAATCTATAATAGCATTTATAATAGTGTCAAACATTTCATTTCCAACAGAATTAACTTCCAAACTTTTACCCTTATTCCATAAAGTGAATGAAAATAGTCAAAGCATTACTGGAATTTGCTTAATTGATTTTTCTATTTGAAGCAACTAATGACACTGACAAAAAACCAGCACCATTAAATATTTACAAAATTCTTCTGCTAAGAATACTTTTAACAGTTCTTGTTTCACTTTTTGCACAATAAAAACTGACATAAATGAGCTAAATTAATTCAGGAAAACAGTCATTTATTCCAAATGAAAGGGCAAATTTCACAGACTGATGATAAAAGCACTTTCCGCAGCTTTTAAAAAGCTTTCCGCAGCTGTGTGTGTTAAATCATCTTTTCACATCCAGTCTTCTACATATAAGTACAAATTTCTGAACTAGCTTCTCATGCTCCTTCAGCAGATTTGTGTCTTTGGTTTTCATGTGGTTACTGGTATCATTATATCCCCCAGAGCAAATAGTAAATGTCAGTAAGCATTTTGTACATGTTTCCTACTGATTATCAATCTACACTTTTAAAACTCATTGGTGTCAAATGGGTTTTTACAAAAAAATTTTTTAGTTGTTAGCAAAACAATAGAACAAATGATGGCTTAAACCAAACCTTAGCTTTTTGGGCTATGTTATTGGGCACTCCTTTAACAACTGAACAGAAATTACAGCTCCAGGCTTTAAAAAGTCTAAGCTCCCCAAAATATATTTTTTCATTTCACTTAGCTTCCAGAAAGAAACAGAAACCAAATAAGTGCTGTAACTGTGAACCATTCAGGTTGTATGCTTTCTCCAATAACTCTGAAGTGTGACTACTTAGATAAAACGAATACTTAGGTGTAGATTCATACTATACAGGAATGATAAAATCACTATAGCAGGAGAATAAAGATTAAGTTCTATATGCACTATGGCAGGACTCCTTGGCCTCTGTTTTCTATATATATATCATCTACACCTAATTGATAATTTACGATGATTCCCACTGGTCCTGCATGCGTGTGGCCTGAAGGCTTCGTGCACCTCGCACGCATGTATGAGCCCTAGCCCAGGGAGCTGGAGAACCAAGCGCTCACAGCAGGAACAGTAGCACTGAAAACTTTTTCCACCACCACCTGAGACCAGAAGCAGTTGGCTCTCCCTATCTGCCCGTGCCCATGGAGGCTTGTGTTTTATCAGACAGCACGCTGTCATTGATGGAGACACATTACTTACCTTGCTTCTAAGAAGGGTTGGGGGAAAAAAGGCAGGTTATCACTAGTTTTCTTTCAGGTTTATTCTAAATTTAGAGGAAGGATTCTACCCACTACTCATGCACCTCACACACTGGTGAATGAGACCATGGTAGAACACAACCTGGCTTATTTTTAATATAACAACAATAACAGCTTAAAAAACAATGCTGGATAAATTCTAAACCAGATAAAATTCCAAAACATAAGGCATAAATCAGGACTGTCCTGGGGAAACAAGGATATATGGTACCCTATCCCTTACATACATACATATATATATATACACATATATATATAGTTATAGCAATATAAAGAAGCATATGTCTAAAAAGGAAAATTGCCAATTTCTATGTGCCAGGAAGAGAGACAAATCATATTCAGACATCTGATTAGCTAGTTAAATATATAAATATCCTTAGAGTCAACCTTCCTTCCTTACCCAGTCTTTACCCTGACTCAGTAATAAAGTTAATTTTAAAACATAGGTATCCTAAAATCTTAATTTTAACACCACCATTTGATCTATCGTAGTCAGTAAGAGAAATAAGTTGAAAACAAGCCAGCTGGTTTTTGGGTTTTGTTTTTTTCCTGGATGTTTATGTGAGCATGTCTCCATAGGGTTAACATCCCAGTTTAAATTTTCTAAATTCCCACTAATTTTATAAATTCCCAATAATAAATAGCCTTTGAAACTCAGTTTGCTCAATGTGAGAAATGTTTATTTTGCAGAAAGAAATCCTATCCCCTAACAAGAAAAGTTCATAAAATAAAAACACACCAATAATGCACTCATGCTAATTCTTGATTCACCAAAATTACTGGAAAACTCTCTTGATTTACTATGATTTTTTTTTTGAGGGAGCAATTATTTTTTAAAATAATTGATAGGAAGATATTATTTGTCATTGAGAAGTAGTTAATATAGTAATTTCTTAACCTGTCAGTGGGATGTTACGCAAGATGACATTTTTACAGATAAAGAAAACAAACCATTTATGTTTTCAAATCATAATCACTTAATGATATTATAAAATAAATGCACCAAACCTAATTCAATCTTCTCTTAAGGGCACAAGATAATCATTCTATTGCAACATAGTTTGTTCCTAAAATAATGGCCCGGACTAAATTTGGTGTCATATTTATTTTTCTGTAACATTCTTTTTCAGCTAGTGTAGCTTTTCTCCAGTGCTATTATACCTGAGGTCCTGAGCTAACATTTTCTTCTCAGAAATATCTGGGTTAGGCTCTGGGTTAGTACTTTATCAATCCCATGAAGAGAAGGACATGAGTTTTAACACAGGTGATCTATTTAGTCTTTAACTTACTTATGTGTTCATAGCTTTGTCACTGGTAATTACTGTCAGAATCTGACCTTCAGCTATGTGTTAAAAGTTATGGTACCAGTAAATTTTAGACAATCGTCTCTCCACGACATTTTCCTTCCTATAGAGAAGTAGAACTAACACATATTCTGTACCTCGTTGTTAGGTGCTTTATGTTCATTATCAATCCTCTCCAAAGCACCATGTGAAAAGTTAGTGGTAAGTTGTTTGAAATCAGACAGCTAAGAAACAGTGGAGCTGGGATTCAGACACGAGCCAGGCAGACGCCAAGCCAGTACTCTCCCCCTCAGGTCAGACTATTTCCCTATTCTTCCTCTTTTCTGTATCTCCCTTTGAAATACTGTAGGCAAGATACCAGATATAAAAGTGACAGGTTAAGATAAAATATCAAATTGCCATCAGGTTGAAAGCTACAATGATTCCCAATGTATTTAGTGCTTTTGAAATCAGACTTTTATTTAATGTGAAAAAAGTCTTTCCAAGTTGATCTTTCAAGGAGGTTAGGGCCTTCTTGATTTCCTGATTAATTGAAATGTTGGCAAGAATGGTTTTGATTTTGTTTTTGGCTTTGGAGTAGATGGATAATGAACTATTATGAACCCCAGAGGCCCAGAGAAGGGCAACAGCCCAAAAATGCCACTTTGAAATGTCCCTAAGCTACTGCTCCGTTAGTAGCCACCAAAATTACTGGAAGACTCTCTTGATTTACTATGATTTTTTGAGGGGAGAATCATGAACAACCAAGGCTCATACAGACAAGTGTCATGAGCAGATGGTCCACCTGATGACAGAGGTGTGGCTGACACTTCCAGCGAGAGATAGACACATAATTGATGGCAATGAGGGCGGCAACCCAGGAGCCGGGTCAGTCCAGGTCAATGACATCCGTGGACACTGCCTCTTATTGGGCCAGGCTTTGAATCACACTCTCCCCAAGTGCCCTTTGATTTCCTGTATCATCATGATCACTGAAATAAAAGATTGCATCACCCTGAAATACTTTAGATTCTTGGTATATATGCCAGACTAGACAAATCCAAAAGTAGATTCAGGGTTTTGAGATCTGCTGGGGATATTTTTCCTGGAGAACAAGCCTATTTTAATTGTGCACCATTTGTTTTGTTTCTGTAATAAATCTTCAGATGCTATTTCTGCACATTCTATTTGGAGAGGATGTATTTCTCTCATATGGAATAATTTTACCTCAGTCAAGTAAGAAGTTATAACTGTAAGTTATACATAAGCCTTTTAAACTTTATTATATACATTGGTATTTGAGTTGCAATAGGCTGGAATTTTTCAGAGCAGCCGCCCTAAATCTTATACAAATAAAATCTCTGGAACTCTGAAAGGAAGCATTTAAATACTATCTCCTATTTGTATACACTTCCTAGTTTTGAAATACTTTGACAATCATGTAATACTTATTTAATACTCTGTAGAAAGAAGTACAATTTAGAGAAAAGGGAAAAATAAAAAAGTCTTCAAGAAGTCAGGCAATATATCAATTTCTGTGGCCATCATGAACCAGAGCTCCATCTTCTATGAATAACTTTAGCACTGAAATTTTTGTTCTAAACTACAAAGTAGTTTCAAACAAATTTGTACAGTCAACTACAAACACTCAGAAGATGACAAAGCCTTTGTGACCTGTTATCACCAAGATAGATTCTGCAAAAAATGACAAGCCTTCAAAATTGATCATAATTAGCTATGTAAGGATCAAATTAAAGGGGCTATATGTCCCACCTCGTATGGTCATTTTTCCCTTTGAAACAAGATTTTCCCAACTCAGCTGCCCTGAAGCTTGAAAGTTTATGAATACAAATTGATTTAATGCATCCTTCATCATTTAAAATGCAAATACCTCCAAGAGGTGTCATAGTCATAAAGATATCAGAATGTATTAGCATTACTAGAGATTAGAGAACAAATCACCTAGGAAGGTCCAAAAGGGATGGGATAGAAGAGAGGTGAGTTTTAAGGTTGTTAGTGACGGAAAGCAGAGATTGGTTAGGTGCACATCCAATGATGCCATATAATGACGGGGGGTAGGGTGTGCCTCTAGGTAACCAGGAAGTAGCAGAAGGACACTAATGAGTCCATGAGGAAACTCTAAAAGAAGAGAGAGGGATGAAAGGGGAGTATTAAGAGAAAGTTTAAAGCAAACTTCTATCCGTCTCAATAATCTGGTCAGGGCTTTGTTCTATATACTGAAAGCAAGAGAATCTTAACATAATTAGTAGAGGAGACCTGTATCACTGTAGGTCTTTACTGAAAAAAGATATGTGATACCTCCTAAAACAATTTTCTTTGCTTCTCCAGTATGTGTCACTGATCTGATTACTCTGGAGATTAACGCCAAAATGTGCTATGCGGTTTTCAGCAAGATCTGAATATTACTTAAACAACAAGCTGTTGGCTAATGCCAAACCAAACATACCGTGGTCAGAATTGTGACTGCTCCATAGCCACAAATGCTAAAAATAAAAATGTGATATTATATCTATAGTTACTTTGACCAAGTGCATATTTCTTTACAAAGGATTTTTCTAGTCCATTGAAGAGCAAAGTCAACTGGAAGATGTTAGTACTCTGAAATGCTTTCTATTACGCAGGGTAATGTAGAATATACTGAGAGTCCACTGGCCTTTGGGGAAAGTGAAAACTCCACAGATAGAAAGGCCCCTCCAACCTCTTCTCTGCCTCTCTTTCTAGCACCAGCCTTCCAGCCACTTGACTTCTTATACTTCATTGAACTAGTAATGCTTTAAACTGTACCTGGAAGAGGCTTCCTTCTTCTGTCACTCTTTACTTGACCAACTCCTCATCACCCTCAGGTCTCAGATTGGTCATCATTTGTTCAGGGAAGCCTTTACTGATCTCTTCCACAAGACCCCTTGTGTAGCTCAGTGTTCTCAGTGAAAAACCCTCGTCTCATTTTATTGTAATATTGGTGCAGGTTTACATGGCTAGATGTAAAAGCTAGGGGGCGAGGACCAAGTCTATTTGTTTTGCATTATCGGTCCCCAACACCAGCACAGTTCTTAGCATGTACTAGGCAAGAGAAAAATTATTTGTTGAATAAGTTAATTTGTTCTTTAATTCAACACATAATTACTGAGCACCTACTGTCAAACATCATTCTAGGTGCATCATGATAATACGATAGTCAATAACACCTGTCCTTATAAAGTTTCAATACTAGTGGGGGCAGCAGACAATGATCATAATAAACAAGTAAACTATAAAGCATGTTAGGAGGTGGGGAGCACTATGGGAGAAAAAACTGAGCAGGGTAAAGGGGGCAGGAGTGCCCGAGAGGAAGAGGTTGCAATTCTAAATAAGGTGACCAAGACGGGCCTCATTGAGAAGGGGAGCATTTGAACAAACTTGACAAAGTGGTGAGGGAGTAAGTAGTTGAAATATCCGGGGAGAATCTCCCTACGTATACCCCCTCCCCACCATAGCAATCCCTGCCAAGAGGAAAGGATAGGCCCAATTCAATTGAAACATTCATTTTTCCTCTCCTGATGAATTCAGGATGTGCAAAAAGAATGCAGCATAAAAATGCCTACCAGGCATTCATCTATTTGGCCATGTAAAATCCTAAGCTGAGAACCTTAGAAATAGAGGAATAGCTTTGGGAATGTTAGAGCCCTCTTCATGCCCCTTGTGTAGTAACACATTAATTTAAGCACAATTTACCCTTTAATGAAAGTTTATTTTAATTATTAAAAGAATTTTTTTAATTACTGTAATTCCCTATAGAAAAAATCCACCATAGCTAGGGGTAAACTAAAAGGCCACTAGGATCAAACCTGAGACAATCATAACATGGTAAATGATTAGAACACAGGACACAGAGTAGCTATCACAGGACAGACAGGTGAAGACAAGAACAATCTGATTACCAGGCCAAAGAGTTTAAAATTCATTTGTTAGAACACGAAGAAAGAATGAAATATTCAAATCAGGGAAGAACACAACAACTTTTGCATTATAAAAATAAGACTAGGAGAAGTCTTTTGGGATGTCCCAAATGTGCAGAAAATAGAGAAAAGTAGAAACAAAGATGCTTATACAATCTTGGTAGCAATAGCTTAAGTACAAATTAATGACAGTCTAAGCCAGGGCAGAGAGAGTAGGAGTAAAAATGAAGGAATGAATGACAAAGAACAAACTACCAGGACTTAATGATTTGGATAAACAAGGAGAGGAAATTTTCAGACAGCACCGAAGTTTAAAGCTAAGTTCACTAGAATAATGGTGGTCTTCTTCCCAAATATATAGAAGTCAAGAGGAAAAACTGGTTTGAGAGAAGGGAAAGAAAATGATGAGTTTATATATGCTTAAGTTAACATCGTGGTGACAAACTCAATGGATATTTCTAGAGGGAAAATGTGGGACAGGAGTTTGGTTGAAAATTATGGCATTGAGATAAAGATGTAGGAGTTATTTACATGAAAGTTGAATCCTAGGAGCAGAGGAAATGAACAGAAGAAAGACAGTGGACAGGAACAGAAGTGGATAGATGGCAAAGCTTGGAGAATATCCACATTTAAACAACAGAAAGAGGGAGTGACAATGAAATCAGAGACTGAATGATCAATAGAGAGAAAAATAGAAGCAAAATGCCACTGTGACAATGCAGCCCAGAGAGAAGAGTCAGGATGAGGGTGGCTTAAGAGCGTCCAGTTTGGGAATCAGAAAGAGCAATGTTTAAAGAGAGTAGCTTCAGTGGAGCCACATGGCAGATGCCGAAGCTGCAAGAGGGCCGGGAAGTGAACGGACAGCCGGTGGGAAAAGTGGACGCTAATTTCTCCAGGGTCTAGCAGGTTGTTAATGAGAAGAGTGACAGTAAAGTGTTAAGTCAAGGGGTTAGGGATTCAAAGGAAAGTATTTATGGTTGTTTTAAGGTGGGAAAGAGGAAGGCATGTTTATAGAAAATAATGAGAGAAATAAGGAAACAATTGAAGAAGGAAGAGAGATATAGAACACTGGAGAGAACCAAGTGCTGGGAGTCACAGCCGCTGGCTTTGATTCCCACCCTCTTGTTCAGAGAGAGAGGAGAGGAGGGAAGGAAAACATAAGGAGTGAGAACATAGACAAAACCTAAGTTAGAGAGGAGGACTTTATGATAATGTACATGAAAGTAAAAACAAAAAATGAAAACCAATAAAAACATACTGAACCCCTTCTACGTTGGGTTACATGGTAGATGCAAACATATACAAGAGGGGGTCTCTCCCCTCAAAAGAATTTAGGTTAATGCATGTACTCAAGAAGTGCAAACAGTAGATGTTTATTACAGTACAAGTATAAAGAGGGAACTAAAGTGGATGGTGAGAGCAAGAGTTAATTGTGGACTGAATATGAAACTTGGTTGTCTCTGGGACACCATGTTGAGAAGTTGTTTCCATTTCTGTTTCAGAGGATAGTTACCATCAGAGTTATATTTCTAATCTCCCCTCCAGGAAACAGGCTGGTTAGAGGGACCGTCCTTAAAACTTCCCCTCTTCCTTTTTATTATTTATTTATTTATTGCTTCACAGATGAGTATCTCTATTTGAGGCAGACTTTGGACAACTAGAAGAGCCTCATACAATGGAAAGAAGTGGAAACAATATACTAAAGTTACATGCATAGCAGTTAGTAAACTTTAGTGAGTAATTTCTTTTTTTTTTAATATTATATATTTTTGGCTAGACACAGTGCTCACGCCTGTAATCCTAGCAC
>CM052443.1:87135219-87194617 GCA_028533085.1 Varecia variegata | reverse complement strand
TAATCCACCCATGTAGTGATGGGCACTTGGTTTGATTCCACATCTTTGCAATTGTGAATTGTGCTGCAATAAACATTCAACTGCAAGTGTCTTTTGGATAAAATGACTTTTATCCCTTTAGTTTATGGTGTTGCTGGATCAAATAGAATGTCAACTTTTAGTTCTTTGAGGAATCACCATACTACTTTCCAGAGAGGTGGTACTAGTTTGCAGTCCCACCAACAATGCATAAGTGTTCTTTTCTCTCTACATCTATGCCAGCATCTGTTGTTTTGGGACTTTTTGATAAAAGCCATTCTCACTGGAGTTAGGTGATATCTTATTGTGATTTGATTTGCATTTCCCTGATAATTAGAGATGTAGAGCATTTTTTCACATGTTTGTTGGGCATTAGTTTGTCTTTTGAAAAGTTTCTATTCATGTCTTTTGCCCATTTTTAATGGGGTTGTTGGATTTTTTCCTTATTCGAGTTCCTTGTAAATCCTGGTTATTAGCCCTTTATCAGGTGTATAGCATGCAAATATCTTCTCACATTCTGTAGATTGTCTATTCACTCTTAATTGTTTCCCTGGCTATGCAAAAGCTTTTTAATTTAATCAGGTCCCATTCATTTATTTTTGCTGTTGCCGTGATTGCCTTTGGGGTCTTCTTCATAAATTCTTTGCCTAGGATATCTAGAAGAGTTTTGCCAACATTTTCTTCTAAAATTCTTATAGTTTCATGCCTTAGGTTTAAGTCTGTTATCCATTGTGAGTTAATTTTTGTGAGTGGCTAGAAGTATAGATCCTGTCTCAGTCTTCTACATGTGGTTATCCAATTTTTCCAGCACCGTTTATTGAATAGGGATTCTTTTCTCCAGTATGTTTTTGCTTGGTTTTGTCAAAATCAGGTAGCAACATGAGGATGGTTTTATATCTGAGTTCTCTGTTCTGATTCATTGGTCTATGTCTCTGTTCTTGTGGCAGTACCTTGCTGGTTTGGTTATTACAGCCTTGTATAGCTTGAAGTCTGGTGGATTGATGCTTCTCCCAATTTTTTCTTTTTGCTTATGGTTGCTTTAGCTAGCCAGGGTTTTTTCTAGCTCCATACAAAACACAGAATCATTTTTTCTAGATCTGCAAAAAATGATGTTGATATTTTAATGAGGATTGCATTAAATCTGTAAATCATTTCAGGTAGCATAGACATTTTAACATGTTGATTCTGCCAATCCATGAGTATGATATGTTTTTTCCATGTGTTTACATCCATGGAGACTTCCTTCCTCAGTATTTTGTAGTTCTCCCTGTAGAGGTCTTTTACCTCCTTGGTTAAATGTATTCCTAGGTATTTGTTTTCTTTGTTGCCATTATGAAAGTTATGCAGTCTTTGATTTGGTTCTCAGTTTCACTGTTGTTGGTGTAAAGGAATGCTACTGATCTGTGCACAGTGATTTTGTAACCTGAGACTTTGCTGAATTTATTTATCAATTCCAGGAGTTTCTTGGCAGAATCTTTGTGGTTTTCTAGAGATAAGATCATATCATCAGCAAAGAGGAATAGTTTGACCTCTTCTTTACCCATCTGGATACTCTTGATTTCCTTCTCTTGCCTGATTGCTCTGGGCCTAGGACGTCCAGCACTATGTTGAATAGGAGTGGTGACAGTGGGCGTCCTTGTCTTGTTCCAGTTCTAAGTAGGAATGCTTTCAATTTTTTCCCATTCAATATGATGCTGGCTGTGGGTTTGTCATATGTGGCTTTCATCATTTTGAGGCAAGTCCCATCTATGCCTATTTTGTTAAGTGTTCTTATCATAAACTGGTGCTGAATTTTGTCAAATGTTTTTTTTGTGTGTCTATTGAAAGGATCATATAATCTTTGTTTTTCCTTCTATTTATGTGATTAACCACATTTATAGATTTGCATATGTTGAACCATTTTGAATCTCTGTGATGAAGCCCACTTGGTCATGGTGGATTATTTTTTTGATGTACAGCTGAATTTGGTTTGCTAGAATTTTATTGAGAATTTTTGCATCTATATTCATAAGGGATATTGGTCTGTAGTTTTCTTTTTTTGTTGTGTCCTTTCTTGGTTTTGGTGTCAAGGTGATATTGACTTCATAGAATGAGTGGGGGAGAATTCCTTCCTTCTCAATATTATGAAATAATTCTTGAAGTATAGGTACCAGTTCTTCTTTATAAGTCTGGTGAAATTTGGCTGTGAAACCATCTGGTCTGGGACTTTTTTTGTTTTGCTGCTTCAATTTCATGTAACCAAAATGTCTGTACCCCCGTAATATTGTGAAATTAAAAAAAAAAGAAGAAGAGGAAGAAGGGCATGGGGATAAAAGGGAATAAACAAGCAAAACAAAAAAAAGAAAAAGCAATTTTTTTAAAGTGTGCAAGTAATGAATTAAATATTTTAAACAAAAAAAAGCAAAACATCTAACCAAAAACAGTTGTACCTCCTTAATATTTTGAAATAAAAATAAAGAGGTTAAACAAAATACCAACGGTCAATAAATGTATGAAAAAATAAACACCCTTTTTAGAAATAAACAAATACCTATTAAAACAAGTAAGCATTTTGCTCATTAAAGTGGCAAATATTTTAAAAATCACTAATACTGTTTGCTGGTTAAGTTGCAAGAAAAGGTACACTCTTAATTAATACTAGTGCAAATACACACCAATGCAAGATTCTTGCAAAAAGGCTTTAAAGTGTGCATAGTCTTTAATTATGCTTTAAAAATAATTATTTAAGGAATTAATGTGCAAAAAACTTTAGTTACAAGGAACCTGGAGTGACTTTTTACATGATTTTTTTATCAATGTAATGGTTTTTACTACCTAAATATCAAATAATCGGGTATTGGTTGAATATCAAATACATTATGATAAAGCAATGAAACAGTCAATCAGTAACAATATTCCTATTTTGGCCCTGAAAAGATGTTCACAGAATAACATTAAATGAATAGAGCAAATTACAATACATTACATGTAGTACAATCTATCTTTGTCTAAACCTCTAAACATACAAACATAACAGATAAGGATTTGTTAGTGTATACAAAAAGGAGTTATCAAAGACCTTATCTGGGTGGGTGGGCTTATGAGTATGTTTTATGTTCTCTTTACTTTTCTTTCTCGGATTTTTCTACAATAAACAAATTCTTTCTTAATAAATAAGAAAATTTAAAAATTAAAGTAGCTTATTACACATAAGTTTATTTCAAATAAACCATGCATTCTCAGTGGGGGGGACATAATCACATCCAAGAGGGTGAAAATAGGTTCTTGGGCAGGGGGGGGGCATGTGAAAACCCTACCTGACAAAATCATCTTATTCCTAGTATTTAATTTCACACAGGGGAAAAGGAGAGCAATTGCGGGGAAAAAAAGGTCTAAAAATAAGCTCCTTGGGGTCAATAATGAAAAAAAAAGTTGAGAAACACTAAACCAGACCAAACAATTTTCACATGAATTATAAAATCATAATTCATAATAAAAACCAAAATCATTATTCCAACATATTTTCTACGTATATTCTCTTCCTCCGAAAAAAGGCAAAGAGCTCACTGATAATTGAAAGCAGTAACACACTCATGCTGACATCAGCAGAAGGAAAGTTAAATCATTAACAGACCTTAATATCAAATTGGCTTCTCTTGGCAGGTGAAGTCAGATATTTTACTTTAAAATGATGGCACTTTTGGCCATCTCCTCCAATAAATTGATTTCTTTAAAAAAATGATAAAAGGATTTCATATAAAAGAATTACATAACTAGTAACACATGGGCCTGGTATGAATACTCTTGTGATTTTCATATCAGTGTAATAATCCCCAGGGAAACCTACAATGTATTCACTGAGGGGCCATCTGCTCTCTAATTTTGCATTACCTGGTTCTATTCATTGTGGAAAGGAATTATTAGTGAGGTAAGTATTTGAAACCCAATGTTATATTTGTCACTCCAGCAATAAGTTCAATGGAGAGTAACATACGAACTCAGAATCAGGTCATACCTTTAACAGGCTTGAACATTCCATTTTTTCTAATTTAGTCAATATTTCTCATTTCACCTTCTGAAAGGAATCTTGAGGAGTAAAACAATGCCAATAAAGCTTCACTTACTCTTTTCTTGCACCTGCCAACTCCCAGTTACAACCGCACATGGTTTCCAAGATGAAACACAGCCATAAATGTCAGAACAGTGAAACCAGCAATCAACACCAGGCAACACAAACTCAAAAATCACAGAACTGAAGAAAGACTGTACTTTTGCAATTACTGTTTTAATGAACCAAAACACATTTGTCATATCCAGTGTAATTCAAAGAAAGATGCAAGAATAAGCCGGAGTCCTGGGACGGGGTCTCAGCAAAGACAAGCATGCATATCCTGGGTTATCACAGAGAGATTAACAAGTAAACACGAGCTCTTTCAACACTGAGTCTGCACTTGTCTCAGACAGTCAAGCAGCACATTTAGGGAACTTGAGTCTACTGATGTTTGAAGGAGAAACACAAAAAGTTTCCAGTGGCTCCAAAACAAAAGCTGGGCATCTGGGACCATCACAAGCATGTTGCTGGCAGAGTTCTAAAACAATGTGATGGTTAACCAATTCTTTCATTACCAGATGCTTCTCAGGCACATTTCAGGTGTCATTACTCATTAGTCAAAATAGGCTCTCCCTGCCCAGCCCTTTAAAAAAGGCTAACAAACTGTTATAAACACACTAAGTCTAGAAAGTCCAAAATGATCCAAACAGTCCAAGCATCCTTCTCTTCCCTAAACATTTCTTTTAAACTCCCTTTGCTTTAGCTGTACAGATTAGATATGTGTGATACTGTTCAGCCAATGTAATATAAAAAAACATCAAATTCTTGTGACATTTAAGTCCCTGAGGTCACTTTTTGTTGCTGATAATCATCAAATGGCATTGATTGTTCCCTGTGCTCTGCCTCCTTGGCCCTCCGAAGTAATTACAACGTGGTACTTACCATGTGGGGACTCACTGTCGGGACAGAAAAACAAGATACGAACACACGATAGTAACACCAGTTTGTGTTAACTGCCCTGATGCATCCACTACTGCCATGGCTTTAGCTCTCTAAATGGAAGACACTGAATCTTTTGTCTGTTATCAACATTTACAGATACCCTCTGAAAACTCTCAAAGAGACACGATATGAAAGAAGTTATTCTCACTCAGTCCCTGAAAGAGACCCTGAGTATCAAAAATTCAAGGGATTAGTGAGAACTGTTACACTAACAAGCTGCAAATCTGTACTTAATTTCAGGATTTCTATTATCTGACTCATAAAACACGAAAATGGCTATAACAAGAAAACCCAATTTGCTGAAGAAATAGCACACGTTTACATTTTAGCACATTTTTATTTACCTTTATAATCTCCCCCCAACTGTGCTAGTGTCAAATGGAGTATGAGGTAATGTTTGCACCTAGTCAACAGTCTCAATTCCAGACATCTGTAATAAATTTTTTTAAGGCCAAATACTGGTACTGCATACACACACCTGGAGTTTGAAATAAGTTATTGTGCTGCAATGGCACACTCTCAGGCTTTGCTAGCACGGGCAAAGGGTGAGGGCTCACCTGAAAACTCAAACCTCTGTAATGACATTGAGCAGAATTTTAAAAGGATCTCTTTGCCTATCCTGTTTAAATTCAGCTTAATTTCAGCTGGGGTGTGTGTCTTACCTTTCTTTCACAAGTACAGGTGATATAGAAAATGGAAAAGTCACTTATTTACACAATGATAGTGGATTCCAGATCATTCTTGCTTTTTGATATTTATTCAATACATCCACTGCTTTTTACTCGGGTATGTACTCAGAACTATTTCTTGGGGTATCTCTTCTGAAAGTCCTAAACTTCCACCATGTGGGCAAATGGGCTGAATGAATAAATCCTAACCTTAACCCCAAAGGTGGATGGAGTGAGTTAAGGTTAGGATTTCAACCCAGGCCTCCAAACTCTTACCACTAAGGCAGAGCCCAAATCAGAAGTAGAGTACAGACAGCAACTCATTTCAAAAGAAGGCAAGAGTTTAAATGATCTGCATATTCTTAGTTGCCATCAAAAGAATAGGTTTATTTTGCAGAAACTTGCAGTCCTAGAGATCTTTTGGGGGTCACTTTGACAATACATCTAAAAATTCATAACTCACCAAACAATTTCCACTCCTACAAAGGTATCTGGAAATACTCATACAAGTGTAAAAAAATCAAGTATGTTCCTCACAATATATGCAACAAAATTTTGAGGTCTCCAGCGATTATTGTGTTGGGGTCTCTCTCTCTCTCTTTAGCTCTAATAAAATTTGCTTTATATATCTGGGTGCTCCAGTGTTTATAACAAAATGTTTGGAAAAAACTTTCAATTGGTACATTGCTCATATAAACTCTTGCAAATCCCTATACTGGAATACAATATAATTCTTACAGTTAAAACTTATAAGAAAAAATGTCCAAAAGAAACCAGTAAAGGAAAAAGAAGGCTACAAAACAGCACATGTAGTATCATCCCATTTAGTCAATCAAACATTAATAGATAGATGACAGAGAGAGAAACCAATCAGTCATCCTATCAATCACTGGAAAGGATACATCAAACTGCTAATAATTACAATCTGGGTGCTATGAGTGTAAATTTCATTTCATTCATTACATCTTTTTGCACTCTGAATTATGTGTCACTTTTATAATTAGGAAAAAAACTATTTTAATTTTGAAAAAGAAAAATCACAGGAACCTGCAAATTGTGAAAGTAAGTTTTTGGTATTCTTGAGAATGATTCTTAAATACACACAAAAAAACACCATCTGTGGTTACTTTGAAAATAATATGCAATTAAATAAAATTACAAATTCTTGTATTCCTTAAGTACTTAAATTTAACTTGTAAATGTCATTATCTATTTATAATCCAAGTAATATATTTTTTAAATCATCTTCAAAAGAGGACTTGACTAACATTTAATGTCATTTACAGAATTAGATAATTAAATCCCCCCAAAAACACTGAAAAATGCATTTTAAAATTTAACATGTGGTATTTTCTTTTAAAAATTTCAAAAGTCTCACTAACAAACAAAATGTTCCTGGATTATTAATCCCAATAAACCTAATCAGATATAAACATGGTCTCTCAAGTTTTTTAACAGTCTAATTCTGTCTACAAATTTAGCCAAACTATCTTATACATTTCAATTTAAATCCCAAATTCTAAAACTAATGACACATTTTAAATTGCAATCACAAGGGTAATCAATTATATAACATCACATTCTCTTAAACATTAACAACAACTTTAAAAACTAACCACACACAGTGCTTACTCTCAAAACAAAATTTTAATACAATGCATATAATTTTTTTATTTTTATATTTAATACTAAAATGTCAAGGGTTAAAGGATACACTTAGCCAACAAGGAAGAGGTTCTCAATCCTGGTTGAAATCATCTAGGGTTCTTTTAAGGTTGAAGGGAGTCTGGAGGAAGTATTAATGCCTAGCCCTAATCTAACCTATTTAACTCAGGGGATAATTTGTTTTTTCAAAGATGTTCATGTGATAGTAACATGCAGCTAGGATTGAGAACCTTGGCTCTAGGAAAATAATACCAATTCTAAGCAAGATCTGGCATCTATTTGAGTAGTAAGTGATAATAAGCTGAAACTGCTTATTCTAATGGAGTTTTGAGGGGTGGCCGTGAGATTTAATGCTCCTCATGAATCTTAAATAGATGAGCCCCTTTAAATATTTTATTCCTTACAAATGTAAATAGGTTAAAGATTAACTGATTTTGCCATTTGAATGGAGCCTATAATTCCACACACTCTGTTTGCTGTTCTATTTTCTGCCTGGTTTTATTCTTAATTCTATTCTAATCTTCCTATTTGACAGGGCCACAACTCTTATAGATATTTAAATGATATTTGATATTTGATTGAATGCTGTCTAATTTTCATGGCTTTATCACAAAACTAATGTCATGCCATGTCACCAGTGAATATGTATAAGTGGAAGAAGCTTCAGGGAAACTTCAAGGAAAATTATAAAATAAGATGGAAAAACATCAGTATTTAAAAGATAGAATTATGCATATGAAAAATATATAAGCAAGTAGTGTGATTTATTCATGAATTATGTCTCCTCTCTTTTTAGGAGCATCTGAGAATCAAGCCTCCTTTTCCCCCAGGGCATTGACTAATAGCTCACACTTGAGCCTTTGTTTCTTGACCTTGCAGAAGTCAACACCAAGGTCCACCCATTGTGGGCAGTCTTACATTCTTAATGGGTGTCCCAAATGGCTTCACCCTAATGATAAGGGTGACCCAGAACTAAACCCTTTCCCCCAGCCCCATCAGTTTCTAGGGACTACAGAGAAAGATCCCTTGATAAAGAACAGCAGTAGGAGAAAAAGTACAAACAGAACCTATATCTAAGAATGTGTGGTCATAAACTGGACCTTCAATAGATTTGCACACCAAGTGTGAACAGTCTCGCTGGGCCAAGGAACCTCAATCCATAAGTATATAGGGAAAGTTTTTAAAGGTAGTGCCCTCAGGTGCCTGGCAGAAGAAAATGCAAAGCCACTTTGAAGAAGGACATATTCATTCTGGACCATAAATATGGCTCAACCAAATAATTTTCAAGGTTGAAGACAAGGAAGGAGTCAAAATTAATGAGACACACAAGGAAATAAGGCAATGTAAGAACAGCACAAATAACAAGCAGAAACAGACCTGTAGAGAGTTTAGATATTTAAATTGCCAAAATAACTATGAGTACTATGCTTAATGAAATAAATAGGAAGCTTAAAAATATCTCCAGGGAATAGGGAATCAAAAAGTGACTGTCCTAGTTAGTTCAGGCTGCTACGTGGCTTAAACAACAAATGTATTTCTTACAGTTCTAGAGGCTGGAAAGTCCAAGATTATGACACCAGTAGACCTGGTGTCTGGTGAGGTCATTCTCCCTGGTTTGCAGATGGCCATCTTCTCATTGTACCCTCAAATAGCCAAGACAGTAATCATCTCTCTTGTGTTTCTTTTGATAAGAGCACTAATCCCATTCCTGAGAACTCTACCTTCATGACCTAATTACCTCCCAAAGACCCCACTTCTCAACACCATCACACTGGGGGTTAGAATTTCAACACATGAACTTTGGTAGAATATAAACATTCAGTTCACATCAGTGACACAGAAGATTTGAAAGAGAGCCAAGTGGAAGTACTAAAAATAAAAAATAAAATGATCAAAATTAAAATCCAATGGTCATGTTTGGTAACAGAAGAGAGAACTGGTGAACTGGAAGATAGACAAAGAATAAAATGTCCAAAATATGGCACAGGAAGGCAAATATATGGAAGATATAGAATAGAAAAAAAGATATATGAGGGGTAATTTCAGCAAGAAAGCAGAACAGGAGTTTCTAGCACTCATTCCCTTTTACAGAAATATCATTTTGAACAACTATTCACAAGCAAAATACCTTTACAAAAATCTAATGAATCCAGGTGAGAAATTACAGCACCTGACTGGAACACAAAAATAAGAAAAGATGCATTGAAGAAGGTAGAAAGAACAGTCTCACATTACCCATGTCACCCTTCTCCCAATTCCATGCAGTGCAATGCTAAAATACCCTCTGTGTGGAGTAGGAGGGCAAAGTGAGCACATGACTTCACCATAGACTGCAGCACTAAGCCCACCCCAGTGAATCCCATTGCCAGCCTAGCCTCCATGGTCCCAAGTTTCAGGTTGGCCCCCTCAAGGCCTGCCCTTGTGGATCCAAGCAGCAGGCTACCCACTCACTGACCCATGCACCAGTCCAGCTCACCCAAAGACCCCAACAGAAAGCTTGTCCATGGATACTGTAGGTTGTCTATTTGCTCTAGTGATTGTTTCTTTGACTCACTGGAAATCATAGCAGGTGGGAGTGGGGAGAAGGGGATAAGTAAATTCACACCTAACGGGTACAATGCATACTATCCAGCTGATGGGCACACTTACAACTTTGACTCAAACTGTAAAAAAGCAATTTATGTAACCAAAACATTTGCACACCCATAATATTCTGAAATAAAATAAAATAAATAAAATAAAAATCAGAGCAGAAATAAATGAAATAGGGACCATAAAAACAATAGAAAAGATCAATGAAGCTAAGAGTTTATTTTTGGAAGAGGCAAACAAAATTGACACACCTTTAGGAAGA
The DNA here is from genome assembly GCA_028533085.1 of Varecia variegata. Taxonomy (NCBI): domain Eukaryota; kingdom Metazoa; phylum Chordata; class Mammalia; order Primates; family Lemuridae; genus Varecia; species Varecia variegata. Next base: position 87,184,380 of record CM052443.1, on the reverse strand, counting down.
CTAAGAAAAAAAGAGAAGACTCGAATACATAAAGTCAAAAATGAAAGAGGTTATATTACAGCTGATACCACAGAAATACAAACAATCATAAGAAACTATTGTGAACAACTATATGCCAACAAATTGGATAACCTAGGGGGAAAAAATGGGTAAATTTCTACAAACATACAACGAACCAAGACTAAATCATGGAAAACCAGATCATATTAACTGACAAAGAGGAGACTCAATCAATAATTAAAACTCTTACAACAACTATAAAAAGAAACCCAGGACGAGATGGTTTTACTGGTGAATTTTACCATACATTTAAAAAAAGAACTAATACCAATCTTTCACAAACTCTTCAGGATGGAACACTACCAACTCATTTTATAAGGCCAGCATTACCCTGATACCAAGACAAGGACACTACAAGAAAAGAAAATCATAAGCTAATAGCACTGATAAATATAGATGCGAAAATCCTCAAGAAACACTAGCAAACTGAATTCAATAGCACATTAAAAATATCATACACCACAATCAAGTGGGATTTATCCCTGGTTGATTTCAACATATGCAAATCACTAAATGTGATATACCACATTAACACAATGAAAGATAAAAATCATATCATTATCTTCATTGATACAGAGAAAGTATTTGACAAAATTTAACACCCTATCATCATAAAACCCTCAACAAATTAGGTATAGAAAGAATGTGCCTCAACATAATAAATGTCATATATGACAAGCCTACAGCTAACATCATACTCAATGGTGAAAAGCTAAAAGCTCTTTCTCCAAGATCAGGAAACAGACTAGAATGCCCACTCTTGCCACTTATATTCAACATAGTACTGGAAGTCATAGCCAGAGAAAGAAAAACAATTAGGCAAGAAAAACAAAATAAAAGGCATCCAAATCAGAAAGAAAGAAGTACAATTATCTCTGAAGATGACATGATCTTGTATATATAGAAAACCCTAAAGACTCCACCAAAACACTGTTAGAATAAATGGACTCAGTAAAGTTATGGGATACAAAACCGACATACAAAAACCAACTGTGTTTGTGTACATTAACAACCAACCATCCAACAACAACAACAAAAAAAAAATTTTGAGAAGACAGGCCTATGTACAATTGCATCCAAAAGAACAAAATACTTAGGAATAAATTTAACCAAGAAGGTGAAAGATCTGTACCTTGAAAACTGTAAAATATTTATTGAAAAAAAAAGCAGAAGACAACGCAAATGGAAAGATATCTCATGTTCATGAATTAGAAGACACAATATTATCAAATTACCCATACTACCCAAAACAATCTATTAATAAATATTCAATGCAACCTCTATCAAAATTCCAATGTCTTTTTATTTTTAACAGTGCTAAATTTTTATGAAATTACAAAAGATCCCCAAATACCTAAAGCAATCTTGAGCAAGAATAACGAAGCTGGAGGCATCACACTTCCTGGTTTCAAATTATATTGCAAATCCATAGTAATCAAAATAGTATGGTACTGGAATAAAAATAGATACAATGACCAAAGGAAGAGAATAGACAGAGATCTCAGAAATAAAACCATGTTGAAGCAACCTTCAACAAAGTTGCCAAGAATACACAATAGGCAAAGGATAGTCTCTTCAATAAATGGTGTTGGAAAAACTGGATATACACATACAAAAGAATAAAATTGGACCCTTATCTTACATCATATATAAAAATCAACTCACAGTTCACAAGTGGTCAGTGAGGAAGTCCAAGGGTCAGCTATTAACACATACCCTGCCTGTTGGCAAATACCAAGTCCGAATAGACTTGTCATTATCCCAGACTGAATAAACAGGACAAAAAAAAAAAAAAAACCTTGAGCAAAACAAGGAAAATTTGATAACATTTTAAGAAAATGTAGAAAGCATATACATTTAAAAATTACTTACTACAAGAACCAAAAGAATATTTCAGAAAACCTGTTACCATCATACAAAAGGATACAAAAAGACCTCTATGAATCAGGAACAGAAATTTATAAAGAAAGAAAAATCTGAGATACAAAAGCAAACTAAATCATATAAAGTAGGATAATAACGAAATAGAAATACAACTATAGATTTATAATTTACATTGGAAGTATTTAACCTCCCTAAACCTCTTTTTTGTCACCTATAAAGTTGAAATAATTATATTTTACCTAATTGCCTTGAGGATTGTATGTAAGGTGCTACTTAGAGTGCAAACTCATAGTTGCTCAAGATATGTTAGCTGTTATTATTACACATCTTTAAAGAATTACAGACATTCTAAGAAACTTAGAGATTAATCTAAATTAAGAATCAAAGAACAGCAAATCATAGCTAATTGAATTGGAAAAAACATTGAAACTAGTTAACCATAAAATTATAAATAATGTGGCAGTAGGAATATAAATTTGTATAAGTTGCCTGAAAAGAAATTTGGCAGAAAATAGCAAGAACCTTAAAATAGAATATACCAGGAATTCCCAAACATTCCAGTTCTAGGAATGAATGTACATGTGTGCTTATTTATTTCCTATCTATATCCACTGAAGCCCTAGAAATGATGATCAACCCAATCGCAATAAGCTTACCCATATTATGGTCCTGAAATTTTATTCTCACTTAAGGAAATTATGGCTTTTAGAGAAACATCTGATTTCAGTCCCTCTGAATTTAAATAATAAGAATTTCAATGCATTGAAACCCAAATACCTTTAAATCCAGGAGTTCATAATATTTTAAATATTGGTCACTTCCAAAGATGTTAGAAAATCAATTCATTATCTTGGTAACTATTAAATAAAGGGAAATATTAAGCATTTATTCCCTTTTTCTTGTATGAAATGTACCACTAGGTAATCAAACAACAGGATGAGGGGGAAAAAAATCTCTTTAAAAATTAATCCAACAAATAAATAAAAATAAATGCTAGAATTGGAATATACCATTTGAAACCCTCAGTGGATGAAGAGATGTAAGCATTCAGGTCAAATGGCCCTCATTCTTTAATGAAAAATTGTAAGGGGAATAAAGGGATGGAGGAGAAATAATACAGATAAAAAGGAAACTAAACTAAAGACATTTTTAAAAGGGAAAGACTTAGACTATATCATCTATGCATGCACATTCTGCACAATCACATTTTTGTCATAAAACTAAAAACAGAAAAACCAAAGGTAGTAACAAAGAAATGACTATAAAGGGCAGAATGCTTTGTGATTAGAATGTGGCTCATGGAAGAGGCTTCTGAGTGGATGGCAAAGTTCTCTTTCTTCACTTGGGTGGTGTTCACCTTACAATGCATTAAAGCTATATATTTGGTTTCTGTGGTTTTCACAGTACCTGTTTTATTTTTACATTAAAAAGTAAAAAACAAATTAAAAAAATTAGTAAATAAGTAAATAAGCTCTTCTATCATAACACTCCAACATAGCACTTATCTTATTCCCTCTCTGTGTTCCCTATGGACTTGTTTCCTTAAAGCAAGAACTGTGCCTTGACATGTTCACTTGTTAGTATTCAGAAGATTTCCTGGACCTATCTTAATCTGGATCTATCCAAGAAGCTTTGATGGGCCTCAGCATTCCTAAAATATGTGTACTTCAAACTAGATTTTCAATTATGTGACAAACAACTTTTATTCCACTTCATCGACAGTGACAAGAGATTAATTTTCTTCTTTTCACTGGGTCAAAATTGGGCAGGAGAAGAAGAAAGCAGAGAAGACACATGATGGGACAGGCCGTAGTCCCTGGCCAGTAGATGTGAAGTCATCAGCAAAAAAGCTGCTGAAACCATACTGCCAGGTACAATGCACACTATCTGGGTGATGGGCTCACTTACAACTTTGACTCAAGCAGTACAAAAATCCATGTAACCAAACATTTGTACCCCCGTAATATTCTGAAATTAAAAAAAAAATCTGCTTGGCTTTACTTCTGGGATGTAGGATCAGATCACACAGAGTACTAGGATATCTGAGAGTTCCTAACAGACCAAAGCTAACCTGTTAATAGTATTCCCATAGCCTGAAGTTGCAGTCAACCACATATACTTGAATGGCTACTTACCTGTCCCTGGGGACTCCATCGCTTACAGAATCAATTATTCAAGCCCTATTGAATTGAAATTCTGAAAATAATTTCCTTTTACTTGTATAAATTGTCAAAACTCTGAATACCCCAATTTATCATGTATAATGGAATTTTCCTTAAGGATGCCATAGCAATCTTTACCAAGACTTGGCTGGTTTGGTTTGTCTCTAATGATTAGATAAACTTAAAATAATAAGTGGTGTGATTGCTTTAATTTTTTAAAAAATCAGGCTAAATATAGCACATAAGTTAGTAATTAACATTGATGGAATACTTTTTATTCCACAATGCCAGAAATTCAGTATTTAATCAATGAGAAATCAATATGCATGCCTTTATGGTCTATATAATTCATTGGCATTTAAGTATTTCTCTAGAGATACAAAGTATGAAATAGGCTAAATTTGGATTGTATCATATTTCTTCTTTTTTATAAAAATAAATTGTTCACTTTTATTCTAGTATAAACTATTTTCTCCCATGAAATGTTCATACGGAAAAAAGAGGGACTGTTCTACTGAAATATACATCAGGAAATTGGCAGAAAAAATAAAAATTATAAACTTGTAAAAAAACTTGAGTTTTGATTCCATTTAATTGCTAAGTTGTCCATTATATGCCATTGTCATTGTAAAAATGCTAAATGGAAAAAGAAGCTAAATAAAGTGAATGCTTAAATACTGTTTTTAAACAACAGAATTTTTCCCCCAAAGTCACTGAAGTTGTAAGTAAACATTTTTTATTTTTAGATCATTGTAGATTCACATGTAATTATAATAAGCAATACAAAGAAATCCCATGTGCCTTTTATTGAGTTTACCTCCTTAATGGTAACATCTTACAACACTATAGTAAAATATCATAACCAGGATAATGACATTGATACAATCCACCTATCTTATTCAGATTTCCAAAGTTTTACCTATACTGAGTTTTGTGTATGTATGTGTGTATTTAGCTCCATGCAGTTTTATCATATGTGTGTTCATGAACCCACACTATAGTCAAGACACAGAAGAGTTTTGTCCCCACACAGGGATCACTTGTCACCCTTTTATAACCACACCCACCTCCTGCCTGTCCCCTTTTCTCTAATCCCAGGCAACCACCCATCTGTTCTCATCTCCATAAATTTGTCATTTCAAGAATGTCATGTAAATGGAATTATACAGTATGGAATATTGTTTTTACAGTTTTGAGAATATATAGTTCCAGTAAATAAAGACTTTTAAAGTCATCAGCAACAATCTAGGAAAGGACAACACAAAGGTGACATAGCTTATAAGCAAGACAGCAGTCACTTTTAACTAAAGCCACCCAGAGCACATGGTGTTACATCAAGTGATCAACAGAATATCTTTACTACCTCGAAGGAGTTATTTTTCTATGTATAATGTGTCACTAATAATTAATCTTGTTAACCTTTCTGATCAATTCTCAAAGACTAGAGTGGTCAAGGGAACATGCTTTTTGCAGTTTTTTTTTTGTTTGTTTTCCTACACTTTGTAAAAGTTTATCTATTTTTTGTGCTGTATATTCTACTAAATAAAAATAATAATAATTTGAGGGACATAAATCTATTAGTATGTCAAAGGCACAGGTAAATATCACTCAGAAGCGCTGAGAACTATTTTTCAAGTTACATATAACTCATGCACAGAAAACAAAAAAATAACAAATTTTTCATTAAATTAGAATGGATTGTTTTGCTTTTGAAGTTTTTATTCCATTTTTGTAATAAAATACCATGGTCCCAAGGACAACTTTTTTTTTTTCTAGTGGGCCCATCAAAGTATTAAAAAAATGGCTCTAAAGTAGGAAAATTAGGAGACAGGGTTAGAATTCTGTTATTACACTGGAAATTTTTCAACAATAAATTGAAGGGATCTATTAACAAAAATTTCTGTTAGGTCAGAAGGATAAAGGCCCATAACAGTTTGTGTGCTTCAGTGTGAATCTCAATCTGGACTACTGGATGTTACATAATGAAGTGACCTATATTAAAAAGCAGGAAGCCACCAGAGTTCCCTGAATTGAGTGTCTACCCCTTTAGAATCAACACTATATAAACATCAGAGTCTAAGGCTTCCTAAAAATGCACTGATTTCTCTTGATGCCCTATTATTTTTCATATGGAATATTTTTTTTCCCTTCAAATCTCAATTTCAGCAATACTGCTGCCAAATTTTATTACCTGAACACTTGTTTTCTTTAAATAGTTTTTTCTCAAATAAAGTGTCGTCTTGAATGACTACTAGCCATTCTCCAATTTTCCCCTTAAAATTTCCAAATGTCCACAGTCTAATAGCTAGCCTTCTTTAGTATCAAATGGTATTTTAAAAACTCTATCCACATAGAGGGATAAATATGTAATAAAGCCAACATAGCAAAATGTTATTAACAGAATTTATATACAGGTTTTCAAATTCTTTTGACTCTTCTATATATTTGAAATTTTTCATAATAAAATATAAAACTTCAGCCTCAGAAAGGGAGCGAGATATAACTGGCTAATTATCATAAATTAAAAAATAAAAAAGGATATTAATGGAACTGTTCAAATGATCCTCTTAACCTCATTTACTTATCTCAAGGGCATTTTGCCAAAAGGTAGCTAATTGTTTCAGTGCCCTGAAGGTCAAAGGGAATCCTATCTCCTGGACCCCAGCCCTGACACAGGGTGACATCATGAGAAATAGTTTCAATTGATGTGGCTCCTTGAATACCAACCGACAATTACTTCACCAGGAAACTTGGCAACAGGGCTGTGTACTTTGAGTATGATGTCACTGTTCAACCCATGGAATAACTACATGCTGTGCAAAGTTGTCTTCAAAGGAAAAGAAATTGAACGTATTAAGGAAAATAGATGAAAACATACTTGAAATTTAAACATATACAACTATATCAGGAATCATAATTTTTAAAAACATCATATGGGGGAAATAGTGTAATTAGTCCGATGAGTCTCCACAAAGAGGATCACAAGCAGATCGGGAACTCGGAATTTCCGAACTTTCAGCAAGCTGGTGCCAGGATCTCATATCTTTCTGCCTTGTCACAATTGCAGCCATTAATGATTGAGATAACATTCTCTATAAAAGGTTTTCTTGACACATATAGAGCTGGTCCTAGACTTTTGCTCTAACTTTGGATGTATAAGGTAAAGCGCAATACTGAGAAATGAGAAATGTCAGCAAACGGACTCCAACGAGAGCTTATTTCCATAGACGAAGATCACAACACTTGATGTTGAGCACAAGACCAAAAAGATGAAAAACATAAAACTGGCAGGAAAGTGTTTGAAAGGCATCCTGTGATACTTGTAGTGAAATAAAGTCTATGGCAAATTTCTGGGTCAAGGCTTCCTTGCCCTCCTAGTACTAGAGTGTATCCTCATTATAGCCTCTCAGGTAGGTACCAGCTAAGGCTGCTAAAACCATGCCCTGGTCAGCTGGGAGAAGATCAAGACACAATCTACTAAAGTAGAACTGTGAATCAGGACATCTGCGTCCAATCCCCAGCTCCGCCCCTTAGTTGCGCTGTAACCTCTGAGTAGGTCATTTAACCTCTACAAAACTTTTTTATTTTTTTTTCATCTTTATAGTAGAGATAACCAAATCTCCCTGCTGCAAGGGAATGTGTCTTTCCATGATAAAGCTCTGCATAAAAGGGCATTACAGTACTGTGTTTCTGGAATCAGCATGGGAATTCTACTTTAGTCCTAAACTCATGTCCCCAGGGAGTCCTGGAAAGGAACCCAAATTATTGGGAGTCTCAGGTGGGGCTTGAGCAGAGGTAACTACACCCACGCTGCTCCAGCCTGCAACTCCCTTAAGTGGGGCAGAGATAGGAAAAGCCTCCACATTAAAGGGCCACAGGCAGATAGAGAGGGAATCACCAATGGGGAGGAGAAAGAGAGAAGAATGCTCCTGCTCACCTGACTCACACAGCTGCAAAGGGTGCTGCAGATCAAAACGAATCTGAAGCCTAAGCCAAATCAGCAAACTGACTATAATCAATTAAAAACTTTTGGAACATGAAGATAACAGGAAAATGGAAAGTGTACCTCACCACCATCTTTTATTATCTCTCTTATAAGTAATCACAATATCCATGAAAAGTTATTCCAACCATTAAAAAGATGAAAAAACAGAGGCTCAGAGAAATTGAAAACTTGTTCAAGTTCACCTAATAAGTACTTGGCAGAGCCCACGTATACACCTAGGACCAAATTATTCCAAAGTCCCTTTTGATGCATTATGCTAAATTGCCTCATAAATTCTAAATTTCAAAGGTAGATAAATTGCATACAGGAAAAGTAAATGGCTTAAGGTATACTTTCAAACCAATTTCTAGCCTAACTTTTTTTTCTTTTTTGAGACAGAGTCTTACTCTGTTGCCCTGGCTAGAGTGCAGTGGCATCATTACAGCTCACTGCAACCTCAAACTCCTGGGCTCAGGTGATCCTCCTGCCTCAGCCTCTCAAGTAACTGGGACTACAGGTATGTACCACCATGCCTGACTAATTTTTTCTACTTTTAGTAAAGACAGGGTTTTGCTCTTGCTCAGGCTGGTCTTGAATTTCTGAGCTCAAGTGATCTTCCACCTCTGCCTCCCAGAGTGCTAGGATTACAGGCATGAGCCACTGCATCTGGCCTTATTTTACAGAATGATATAAACTTAGCAAATGCTTCTACAACTGAACCAGAATCACATTAATTTAGGGTCAGGAAAGGAAAGGGGGTGAACAGTCCAGTTCATTGAGCATTTACTACCTTCTAGGCACCATTCAAGGTGCTGACGTGGAATGGAAATGAAAATGAAATCTATGAAAAATACATGTAAATGATAGCTATAAAGAATACATGGAAGTAGTGATGAGTTGAGATGTTAAAAAGACTGAAATGAATGCAGAGACAGTGAGAAAAGAATATATTTCTCACTCTTTAGGTTATTACTTCTTAAGAAAAAGGACAATGTTACATGCTTTCCTATCCATTCCATACTGAGCACAGTGCTATGCACAAAGCAGAGATCAACTGATGTTTATACAATGAGTGATGGTTAGAAACTGAGACCCAGGGCAGGTGTCTTACAGAAGGTTGATCACATAGTCAGTGGTGGAGTTTGAGACCTTCTCTAAGGCATCCTGACTTTTCTTTCAGTGACCAAGACTGCTAGTTATTTCCTTGTATTATTTCTTCCTTTCTTCACAGTAATAAAATCCCAAGTCCTTAACTGGGCAAATAGCTACATGGAATAAAGACTGTATTTCCCAGTGTCCCTCAAGGCTAGATGTATCCATGTGACTAAGTTTTGGCCAATAAGATATAAGCATCATATATATATATATATATGTGTGTGTGTGTGTGTGTGTGTGTATATAAACACACACATATATATACGTACTATATATATATGATATACATATACATACAGCCTTCAGCAAGCGTCCTTCATGGAAGGGGGATGCCCTTTCTTATGGCTTTGTCCCTTATTGGTGGATGGAATGTAGCCATGATAGTCAAGCTAGAGCAGCCATCTTGGACTAAACCCAAAAACTGTATGTTAAAGACAATACAATGGAAAAACCAGGGAAGAGGGGCCCAGGAATCATGAAGCCAGAAACCATCCCTGGACCATCAGTGTTGATGAGAAGGACAAATGCATTTTTATATCATGTTTAAGCCACTGTAAGTTTGGGTTCTCTGTCACATCTGAAACTAATCCTAACTAAAACACCACTGTTTCTCTCAGTGACTCCTGGGATAGACCTGAAAGGTAGGTAAGCAGTTTCCAAACCATTGTTAGCAGAAGGTCAGAAGACCCATTTTACGGGTAAGTCATATCAAACTTGGAAAATCACACTGAGATAGTCATACTCTAAGACAGGATGCAAAGATCAGAGCAGAAGGGAGAAGAAAATATGGGGACTGGGGGAAAGGTCAGGTTAAAAATTTAACCATAATCATGATATATTTCAAATATACAGTAAAGGGTATGGGAAGGGGGTTATTATTATCATCTATTTCTATAACATCAATTAAATTCTTAATCATACATAAAAGTCAAATGTAGCAGCCCTCTAAGGCAGAAGAAGTTGAAAAAAAAAATAAAAAGGATCACATTAAGTGATACTACATGACAAATGACATTATCAAATAACTAAAAATCTAAATGCTGTTCAGCAGAATGCTAGGTATAAATTTACCTTTTACTGTACTTTCTTGGAGAACTTAAGTCAAATATATTCAAATATTTACAAATCTTTTCAGGTTTCCTTTTCACATTTTAAACTATGTATAGAATTTATGTTGGCAATTAAAAATAATACTATAATGCATTATAGTAGTAATTATTTTAAGTTAATATTCCCACAGGCAGAAAATTTTAGACTATCATCAGAAAAGAGATTCAGAAAGTCTCTGAAATCTGGAAATACTTGTGAGATACTCAACTCAATAGTTTTAGGGTTCTGATTTGAAGTATCACAGTATTAATACCTAATGGATATGGATTTTCTCTTCTCAGCTACTGCTTGGAATTATAACAAGCCCAAATTTCTCATGGAAGTTAATAGGGTTATCTTTCTGTAATGGTATACATATTGTTTATAGCAGGCAAAACCTCACATGGTCTCAAATGTAATTTTTAAGGCTTGTTTTTCCTTTTCTTGGCATGGCAGAAATGTGGGTTTTTGGTTTGGTTTTTGGTTTTGATACACAAATCCAATTTTTAAATCACCTTACTTGAACTGCCCTGGAATGTGTTATACACAAAGCATAGAATGCCACAGAAATTGCAGTTAATTAATGTAATTAAGGACAAATAGAGGGAAAGAACATTTTGTCCAATGCCCAATTAATGAGCCATTCCTCATCTAGGGATAAGCAAGTTATTTTGGCTTGGGATCCAGCCTAAGACATTGTTAGCACTCCACGAATTTTTCTTGGAAGAAAAACGTCAACTAAAATAATCTTCCCGTAACAAAAACTAATGCAATAAACTTGCTCACAAAACTTGTTGCTTTGATAAACAAGACTGCTGAGTCTGTCCCAAGATGGGAGGAATGTTTCTACAAGTTGCTTCTTCTTCCCATTATCCCATGTGAGTGTCTGGTAAAAAGACAGATCATAACATCATTTATTAGGGCTCTGTTTTCTGTACTGTGAACTACTACACTGCTGTTAATAAATAGGTGCTTGGAAGGGGTTTTTGTATGAAAGAATGGCTTGCAGTCTATAGCCAGAACATACCCATCCCTTCATAAATAGTGAGGTTTTAATGGAAGGAGGTGAAATGACTGAAGACATAGAAAGGAATAATGAAAGAAGAGACATTTGCAAGGAGGACTATAAAGAAAACCATCTGGAGAAAAGACAGAATGAGACCAACATATTTTGGTAGGTAGGAGTATTAGCTTCCTAGGGCTGTCGAAATAACCACAAACTGGGTGGCTTAAAACAAAAATGTATGCTCTCATAGACCTGGAAGCTAGAAGTCTGAAATCAACATGTTGGCAGGGCCATGCTTGCTCTGAAGGATCTAGGGGAAGATTCTTCCTTGCCTCTTCTTAGCTTCTAGTGGCTCCCAGCAACCCTTGGCATACCTTGGCTTGTAGCTACATCACCCCAGTCTCTGCCTCCGTCTTCACATAGCCTTCCTCTCTGCATCTCTGGTGACCACTCCTCTTATATGGACACCAGTCATCAGATTTAGGGCCCACCCTAATTCAGTATGAGCTCATCTTAATTATATTCACCAAGACCCTTTTCCAAATAAGGTCACATTTCTCAGGTTCTAAGTGGACATGTATTTGGGAAGATGCTATTCGACCCACCACAGTGGGGAACAAAGGCCACATCTGATTTATCACTTCCCTTACCATTGGAGATTGACCTATGGAGAGGCAAAAATTAGGCTGCCAAGAGAACAGCAGCTGGAACAGTAGAGATGATTAGAAAATTTGAGAGTGGAAGTGTCAGAAACCCAGAAAGCTGTTAGGCCAATGACGGCAGCTGTGCCTTGGTAGTGACATTTATCAGAGTCCATTAGCTTTTGAGGCATGCTGACTAGCAATAATGGCAAGCATGCGGCTAAAGAGAAGCAACAGCAGTGTCTGGAGTCAGAAAGGGGGAGATTACAGTGGGCTCCTCCAGGCTCTGATTCCCCAGCAGGGTTTCTCAGACTGGGGCTGCGTGGATCTGTGAGTTCTTTTGTAACATTGCATTGATTCTTAGGCGTTTAAATCTATATCCATCTCTCTTTGAATTCCAATCAATATTTCTAATACTGTTAACAGTTTTCTTATTTAAAATTGAGAACACTGGATCATTTTTTAATTCTGTGTTTTCATTTTCATGAAAATCTAGGAAAATAAAATATACATTCTGGATCATCTGACAGCTAGGCAATTTCAGTATACTTGTTAGTGGTTAACAGTTAAGGGGCACCAAAGTAGGATGATTTTAATTGTTGGAAGCTAATGAGGAAAAACTAGCAGTGAATGGAATATTTAAATTTTACATCCAAGCCAAGGGATGGGCAATAGCCCCACCGCTGCATACAGAGAAGGCTTCCAGCAGTCCAAAGGGAGAAAGGGAGCAGGAAAAGTGAGTCATCCTACAGACATGCCTGTGTGCCAGCACCCACCCCGACTGAAACAGTCACAGTCACCCGGGCTTCCCAAGTATAGGTGGTTTACCCTGGAACTTTCTTTGCTATCTTCTCCAAGCCTTTTATTTGCTTACATCAAATGAAACCTCTTTAGAATTTCTCATTTTTACATGTCACACTGTCAACAATATTCCCAACTGTATCGTAGCAATACTCTCAATATTCTATTAATATTACTATCAATACTATTTGTACTAAGCAGTACAGCCAAACAAACAAAAAAGATCAAAATTCAGTGTTCAAACTATTCTTTATATGTAGGTAATTGATTATGAGATGTAGATCATCTCTCTATAAAACACTGATGGTATGTACCTCCAAAGAAGGTCTTACAGCCACTTCAAGAAGCATTACAGGGTAACATGTATTCATGAAAAATGCAAATTCCTCTTACATAAAATATTTGATTTGCATCGTACTAGTCCCATGGATAACTGTGCATATTTGTATTTAAGAAATGAACTATTAAGACTTTTCTGTGGTATTTGGTTGTCATTTATTAAGAACTTCAGGCTGGTCCAAAGGTAGTGAGTTATCTCACTTGATTGTTCACAGTCAGTTACAGATTGAACTCCTTGTTCTACTACTTTCCCCTCTCCTCACTACTGCACTTGACTAGTCTTAAAATAAATAAATAAATAAATAATAAAAAAGAACTTCAGCAAATAATTTTAAAGCTATTTTCTCCTTTGAAAGCTTTCAAATTAAAAAAAAAGGTTTTCTAAAAGGAAAATTGAATAAAGGAACATAAAATTAGAAGCCCAAACACATTACATAGTAGTCCTCTCTCATCCTTGGGAGGTGCATTCCAAGACCCCCAGTGGATGCCTGAAATAGTGGATATTACCAAACCCTGCATACACTATGTTTTTCCTATACATACATACCTATGATAGAGTTTAATTTATAAATTAGGCACCATAAGAGACTAACAACAATAACTAATAATAAAATACAACAATATCATGACAGTCGATCTGATAATCAAGACAGCTACTCGGTGACTATCAGGCAGGTAGTGTATTCCTCGTGGATATGTTGGTCAAAGGGAGGATTCACATCCTGCCGGGACAGAGCAGGATAATGTGCAATTTAAGACTTACAAATTGTTCATTTCTGGAATTTCCCATTTAATATTTTCATACTGCGGTTGACTGTGGGTAACTGAAACCGCAGAAAGCAAAACCGCTGATAAGCGGGGATCACTGTAACTACAATCCTAAATTTGTAATTTTTCAAGACTCAGGCCTCAGCAAACCAAGCAAATTAAGAAAACAAAGTCCCTTCTTTCCCTTTGCAGACAGCACAGCCAACAGATTTTCCTATTCCAGGTCCCAGTAAGGGATGAGCCTCTTCTGTGATACGACATCCTGAAAGGCTACCAACAACTGGAGGAACAGGCTTCGAGTCACATGAGAGGCAGGCCTTCTGTTTTATGAAAAGTCAGTCACAGCACGTACAGGCAAGGTGGCACGTTAAATCTTCCAGTAACTTTCTATGTACATGATACAGCATACACACACGGCATAAAATACACACACATATGCATATATTTACCTTATTCTTCATTATTTTTAACTGGGGCCACATCCATTTGCATCTAACCCTGCCTTGCAAGCTGAATGCTACTGTTACACTTCCTAAGGGGCCTCGGGAGTTCAAGAGCAGCCCATTACCTTTTCACCTTTGGCTTGACAGACTCCAGGTTCAGCATCATCAAACAGCTGAACTGGGAGGAGGAGGAACTCAGGAAACATGAACCTTTCCTGTACAGAGTGATTTCCATTTTAAGTGAAAACCCTAAACAGACACGTGTTTAATTTCTTTTCCTTTCTAGAACTTAAGATTGTTAATTTAGACTAAAACCTTGGTCCTCTACTTCCCCTACTTCTCAGGCTCAAACCCCCTTATTTGGGAAAGAGCAAATGTTTCATGAGCACACTAAAGAACGATGAAAATAAGCATGATTCTTTCCATGCCTCACTAAAGTCACACAGTTCCATGCCCCCTGAGCTTTGTATCAATAACTGGGTTTGGGAGCTGTTTTTCCTATTGAAAATGTTAAGGAGGTATAATGATGACTTTTTTTTTCATATTAAGCCATTCCAAAAAAATATACAATGAAATTTAAGTCTCCCTAATATCCCAGACCCTCTATACCCTACTCTAGAGACAATTATTATACTATTAACAAAATTCTTACATATCTGAGTCTTATTAAAGATGACTGCAAAGTCTTTGCCATTCTACCATTTGGAGATGGCTTCTAATTCCTCAAAGCTGGGCTGGCCTTGGTGACTTGCATGAACAACAGAATGTGGCAGAAGTAATGTTATAGAACCTCCAAGGCCAAGTTATAAGAAGCCTTATGGCTTCCACCTAGGCCTCTCAGAATGCTCATTCTGGGAGAAGCCAGTTTCCTTATAGGAAGTCTTACCCTGAGACTGCCACACTGTGAGGAAGCTCAAGCTAGCCACGTGAAGATGCCACATGAGGAGATAGATATATGAGAGAGAGATGAGAGAGAGAGAGAGAGAAACAGACACAGGCAGAGAGGTTTCCTGGCCAGCCCCACATCTTCCACTACCCCAGCCCAGGCTCCAGACTTGTGAATGAAGAAGCCATATTAAATATGAATGTGATGTGGAAAAGAACCAAGGGACCCCACAAATAGCCAGACACATAGCCCCTTCCAGAAAGCCAGCCATTTCCAGCTACTCAAGCTATCTCACCCTAGACCCCAGTTATTATGGAGCAGAGGCAAATCTTCTCAGTTGTGTCCTGCCCAAACTTCTCATACACAAGATCAACAGCATAAAAAATTGGTTGTTTAAACCACTATAGCTTTGGGGTGGTTTGTTTTGCAACAATAGATAACTAAAACAGTATCCTTCTGGACTTTTTCTATGCATATATAAGCACATCCTTTTTCTTTCTCCATGTATTATTCTGAGCCTTAAGGGTTTTTTTTTTTTTTCAAATTTAATGTTATATCTTTCTAAATCAGTATATACAAACTTACTTAATACTTGTTATAGTTTACAGAATATTAAACCAGTCTCATAATCATGGGCATTTAGATAGTTTATATTATTTTGCTTTTATGAACAATGCAGAATGAACATTCTTATATGTAAATCTGCGTGCACATGTATATCTATAGGACAAATGACCATGAAATTTCAAATGAAATTTCTGGGTCAAAAGTACTTTGCTTTTGTAAAGCTAATTTTTTATTCTCCCCTTGGAAATTTTTATCTTTTAATAAATAAGGCTAAGCTCAATTGTTTCCTTCTCTGTGAAATCTCCAAAGATTCTTACAATAGAGTGTGAACCCCCAAAAAGGTAGCGTTTCTACTTTAGTAGTTGTCGTATAGCCTACCTCACCAAGCACGGTGCCTAAAGTATGCTCTTGTTTAATCAAAGGTTGTAGCAGGAACAAATAAACGAATACACACATGTGTAAGAGCATCAACAGCAGCAGTAAGAACAACCTGAAAATTCTAGCAATGTAGTATGTCATGTGACAAAACTTTCTCCAAAGGGCCAATCTGGTTTGCAGTATTATAAAGATGTCATTTCTACCCAAATTAATGTAGCTAGTCAGTGTAACTCCAATCAAAAACTTTTTTGGAAATTGACAAGTTGATTATAAACTTCATGTGAAAGAGTCAAGGTACAAATAGAGCTGGGACATTCTGGAGGAGTAGAAGGTAGGGGGAGGATGAGAAGGAAGAGGAGCGAGAAACTGTTTTCCAGATAAGACTTATAGCATATAGATTTAAATTGTAATCATTAAAACATGGTGGTATCTATGCAGAAAGATTCAAAAAGATCAATACGGCAGAATAGAAAGCACAGACACAATTCTATAGTTGCATGAAAACTTGTATGAGCATGAAGGCAGCATAAATTAGGAGGCAAATGATAGGCTAGTTAGTAAACTGTGTTGGAATAAGTCAGTTTTCCATAGGAAAAAAAATCAATTAGATGTACAATAACAAAAATAATTTCAAAAGAATTAAAAGCCTACAAGTAAAAAATAAAATTTTAGAAAAATATAAGAATATTTTATGATTTCAGGATCAGTATTTGTTCAGGAACAGGACCTAAAATAATTCATAAAGGGAAAAAGAATAACTTTGACTACATAAAAATACAAACTATTAGAACAAAGATCATCATAAACAAAATTAAAAGATATGCCACATACTAGCAGGAGATATTTGTAACATATATAAGAAGTAAAGGATTAGAATCCAGATTACATAAAGAATTCCTCCAGATCAATAAGAGACAAACAACCGAATAGAAAAATGAGCAATAGCTATGAATAGTAGAACTGAGGAAAAGAAAATACAATATCCAGTAAACCTAGAGAAAGGTAAACCTAGAGAAAGGCATTCAACCTCACAGATAATCAAAGAAAGGCATGTTAAAACCATGTTGTGATACCATTTCAAATACCATTTTGGAAAAAATAACATGTCAAGTGCTGGCAAGGATGTGGGGGAAAGGAACTCCCATGCAGAGCTGGTAAGAATACAACCACTTTGGAGCATATGATGGCAATATTAAGTTAAAAAAAAAAAAATCTGCATGCCTAAGTCTAAGCAACTCCAATGCTACACATACTCTCTGGAGAAACTCCCGGCAGATGGATATGAATGCGAGACAAAGATGGCCCCTGGAGCATTGTCTGTAGTAGCACAACATATGAAACAACCATGTGCCACATGCCTCCTCCTTACCCTTCTAGTGCCACAGTCCACCTTCTCCATGATGTTCTGTGTCCTGGGAGGCTAACCTCTAAGGACTCCCTTGCCCTGTTCTCCAGTTGAGTTCATCCAATGTAGAGCCCCAACAGAAGTCGGAGGGAAAGGAGAGAACGCAGGCAAGGCATTTGCTTTCATCCCTTCTTTTAGAGGGATCCTGGGGAGGTGTGGCTGCATCTCCACGAAGGACACAGCTCATGTGAGGCCTCTCTAGAGAGCTCCCTCTGTGGGGAACAACAACCCTGGGTGAGGTCTCAGGGCAGGAACAGGTGCACTGTTGCTTCCATAGGATATCATACCCCCCTTTGCTGTATTCTGAAAACTGCCCACAGAGTAGTAAACAGTCTCTTCATTAAATTCTCCCCCGTTACTCAGCATGAGTGTGTCATCTGTTTTCCTTTGTGACTCTGATGGACATAAATCTATATGTTTATCAGTAGAGAAATGCACTAACTCTGATATATTCATATGATGGAAATATTTTACAGCCGCTAAAATTCATAAGCTACATCTCTCGAGTATCAATATGAATAGATCACAGAAGCACAGTGTAGCATAAAATATTTACAGATTGTTTCATGCAGTATAACATAGAAAATTTATATAAATATTTAAAATTTAAATATCCACCCATACATACATACATATAGGATAAAACTATGAAAAGAGAGGTGGAAGGAAACCCATGAAATTCATAGTAGCAATTGCTTTCAGTAAAGAGTGGGCATAGGATTAAGAAAAAAGTTCAAAGAGGACTTCTCTGCTATCTTTAATTCTTTAGTAAAATAAAATAAAAAGAAATGTAATAAAATGTAATTCACATTAACTCTAGGTGGTAGGTATGTAAGTATTTTTATAGCATTATCTGTACTATTGTTTTTCTTTTCTATTTTTATATATAATTTTTAAAGTCTCTCTAAAAAATCCAAGAACACAGAGCCCTATGGTAACGGCATGTAACAAGTTTTGAGGCAGAAGCCAGTTTTCTATTGTTTGCTATCAAATTGAGGAGGGGTTACATGTTCAGACGCATTTCAAGGAATCACATCAGAGACCTGCAGCTCCACGTGGCCATCGTTACAAAGAGGCTGATGCCACATGCTGGCTGGGAGTGAGACGGTAGGAAGCACACAAGACACATCTGGGGACTGATCATGTCAGCCCCAGAGAAAGGTCCTCAGGTTTCCACCACGCTGCCCATGGGGAATAAGATGGAAACATTTATTGAGAACTAGGCTGGTATGGCTTGGAGGGGCCAAGATTGCAAACAAAATGAAGGTCTTCCACAGTTACATTATGTTGACTTAAAAAAGGGGAAAAACAAAAACTCCAATCAGCCAGCCCTCTCCATAGGGCCCTGGAGTGTCTTCCCATTGAACTCCAAACACAAGACCTTCACTCTCTTTCCAAAGCTCTGCTTAATAGTAGAGATAACCTAATTTGTTTTTCCTCTGACCAACTGACCTGCCTTTCAGTACCTGCTGGGCCAACTGCGATAGGAAGCACTCTGTACGCACTCACTCAGCTCTTCACGCTCATGCTTGGCTACAACCTCCTGACTCTGTCCCTGGTAGACCACCCCCCGCCAAGCTCCATGGAGCCCCGTATGGAAAAGTCTTCAAAATTTAAGCTCTCATGTAACTTTCTTGCATACAATATAAAGGTTCCTTAAGTATATGTATTTTGAATGTATTTTTAAAACATAAAGTACATATTGAAGACCTATATATTCTTTAACATTGTACCTTAATTCTATACTTAAGGTTATCAGATACTGGAATGGCCACTATATGCCTTTTATAGTGGGATAAGAGTTTGAAATCATTCACTTTTTTTTTTTTTTTTACTAGCTATCCAATCTGATAAGGTACTTAAACTGCCCAAGCCTCCATTTCCTTCCGTGTAAATGGGGGAAAAAATATCAAGCTTGTAGAGAAGATTACCAACAATTAGCACAAACCTATGTTCCAGTTGGTATGAGCAGTCATGGTTTACACCTATTGTCCTGGCATCCTGTCCAGTAGAACATTTGTCCTATTGTTGTCACTGTTTTAATTTCCAAAGTCTTTTTTATTAACATTTGCATTAAACTAAATGGTTTAACTATTTCCCAGTTTCTTCTGACACTGTAATAAGACACTTTGAGTTTCTGCCATGGTCTCATCTAGTATTATGTGAGATACTCAAGCAGTCGACAGAGTTACCACTGTAACATGTGGTTAAATCTTGAGACAACCGGTATTCAACTGATGTTGTTATCCACATACTTCCCTGTCTTGACACAATAGACACTTAACTTGTGAGGACAGTGCACATAGTGCTCTCTAATAAAATACATTCCAATATCAGTGACTTCAGACAGCCACTCCTGGTCTCAAATAGTGGTGGGAGAAGTATTCTAAGCTACTCTCCCAACCACCCACTAGGCACACCAGTCAGTTGGGTTGTGGTCCACACCATAACTGGGAAGGGCATGAGGCTGCTAATTCACTAGTTGCTTAGGGCGTGGGGAGTACAAATTAGGTATTTGTGAAATGTGTGTAGGAAATAAAGGCCAAACAGTCCTGCTGAAGGGCATACAGAGTAGTATGAACACTCTTGCTGTAGCGGTTCTATCATATATTGCGGTGGAAAGCTCTAACTATTTATTTATATTTTGGGTAATGCTTTGTAATACTGCAATGAACCCTCTTGGAAACAACGAGCTCGAACAATGAAAATATGTATTTAGAGAAAAATTAAACACTGAGTTTCCATTTCAAAAGAAAATTGATGGTGAGCATGTAACTTGAACAAAATGTTTGTCAACATTTACCACCCACCACTGGAGCCACAGTGAATCACTGACCACAGGAAGATCAAACAAACCCAATCTGCCCAAGAAGCATCAACATTTACTCCAAAATTGGCAGTTCTTTTCAAGATGGTGCCTGTAGATGATAGTGATCGTGTTCAGCTGCAGAAGGTGTGTTAAGGATTACTCTTTGCTGCATCACTTTTCAAAAAGGTAAAATAGTTGTTCCTCTAAACTAATTTCACTTATTTCAATTCCAAGGTTTCTTTTGCAGATAAGAAAAATGAAGCAATGCCATTAACGGAATGCTTGACATTAGCATGTATTTGCAAACAGTTAAATGATCATTGTCACCTGATGTTTCAAAAAGTCAGTTAAGTAAATGCCAATAAGCATTTGCTTCCTCATGCACTTCCTAGAATGAAGCTTTGGGAAGTTTTGTGTGTCTCAAGTGAGAAGCTGACAATATTGTGATTGCTAGTGCAAGTTCAGTTAAAAACCTCATCATTGAAAATAAAAATATTTGGTTTTATAATGTAAATACAAGCAAATTTCGTAGAACATAAGAGTCCTGGTAAAAACAATGTTTTTACTGAATTAAGAAATGCACAGAGCAGAAATACACTTGAAATAATTTGAATTGTGCCCAAACTGTGATACTCTACCAATCAAAATAACTATAATTTACAAAATTATGAAGCATATAGAAGTATGTATATGTATTATAAGGTCAATGCCTTATAATTTTTAGTTACCTTAGTTATTTTAACTGCAGAGTTACATATATATACACATACATATCTAAAAATATGTGTATATATATACATGCCATACTGTAGTTTTATAGATTGTATTTAATTACTTTATATATGCAAATATGTATAACATAAATATACATGTACAGTTATACAGTTAAATAATTCTAAATATATACAGAAATACATTTATACACATACACAGTTAAATAGAAACATTTTAGTGGCAAAGTTGATGCCGCTTATACATGATTCTGCACGTCAGTGTTTTTTCTCTTTGCTCCTTTAGCTCAGTTGGATTTTAGAAAACTTATAGAACTATTTTGTGAATCAACTATAGTATTTTACAATGGTATTGAACTATTTTTGTAAACAAATGGGAATTTATTGCCTTCTGTTCAAAATCAAGTAGAAATCCTTAATAATCAAAATGCCAGAACACTTCAAACTTTTGAAGATTTTAGAAAATTATAATTATGGAATCAAAACTTGCAAACAGGAAGACACTGCAGTTAATCTTACAAATGCAAGGGAGCAACTAAAATAATTAGTGAGAGCTCCTCAAATAGTACACAAGATTTAATTTGAATATAATAGTGTGCAAGATTTAATTTGAAAGTCTCTAACTTCACTTTTGAATAGCTCCACTACTGGGAAGACCCTTTTGATGGAATTCCAGAATTCCTATCTTTAACTGGAAAATTTACATTCAATAACAGAATGAAAAAATTTCAGGCGGCCTAAAATTTCCAACATCTAAATTTACCCAAACATAAAAAAGAATCATAGAAGCAAGTTATTTGATGAAATTTGCCTCATAAAAATATTTGTCAAAGAAAGCTCTTCTAAATACATACCCAAAGATGGTAAGTTCATTGGGCTGAAATTATAACAGTATATATAATTATATAATTATGAAAATATATGCAACTGAGAATATTTTCCATTTATCAGAATGTTCTCTGACTTAGGTACCTGAGTATCAATTGACAAAGTATTTTTTCTGTCAAAAATATTAAGGTCTTCTAAGAGAAGGCATTTGATGGACTCCACAGTTTCAAATTTATTGACCATACAATAAAACTGAAAGATGTTTATAGGCAACTATATACTTAAAACCATAGTTTAAAAATACAATCTTTGGGAGAAGGGGATGGGTAAATTCACACCTAATGGATACAATGCACACTATATGGGTGATGGACACACTTATAGTTTTGACTCAAACTATACAAAAGCAATTCATGTAACCAAAATGTTTGTACCCCTGTAATATTCTGATTTTTTTTAAAAAAAAGGAAAGGAAAAAAATAAAATGCAAATTAAAAAATTAAAATAAAATAATAATACAATCTTCAAGGCCAGGTGTGCCTCATGCCTGTGATTCTAGCACTTTGGGAGGCTGAGGTGAAAGGATGACTTGAGGACAAGAGTTTGAGACCAGCCTGAGCAAGACCGAGACCCCCGTCTCTACAAAAAATAGAAAAATTGCCTGGGCATGGTGGTGCACCTGTAGTCCCAGCTACTCAGGAGGCTGAGGCAGGAGGATCGCTTGAACCCAGGAGTTTGAGGTTGCAGTGAGCTATGCTGATGCCACTGCACTTCTAGCAGGGGTGACAGTGAGATCTTGTCTCAAAAAATAAAAAATATATAAATGAATACAATCTTCAAAAGAATACTAGTGATATATTATTAGAGACAGAAATGGCAAGGTAACTTATTAAATATGTGCCTATGTTACAAAAAAATTATTTTGCTCCTATTGATTTTAATGTTCAGATAACCAATAAAAAGATATTTTAAAATTTTAATTCAGTATATAATGTTTTGTAGAATTTTTTTAGAAAATTGGTTTTAAATACAACTCTTTTATAGGTCAAACAACATAATAAAACCAATCTGTTGGTTAAGTTTTACAGAAAAGTCTATAATTTTAATTTTTTTTTTTACTATTTTTGCTCACAAAAGTTCATCTATTTAAACATTAAATTGTATAGTAGCCCTAGCAATAATTTATGTAAAAAGCCCAACATGGTACCTGGCTCAATAAATAGCAACACATTATTATTAATAACAATGATAGTATTAAACTGAACCATGTTGACTTGGTTGTCAGCACAGAACACCATCCAAGAAGCAGCACGTAATAGATGGGTGATGCTACTTTGTCCCATTCTCCTTGTACACACACACACACACACATATACACACTCCACATGAGCTTATCTTTTAGTACAAAGAGTTGAACACACACACAAGTCGTTTGTGGCAGATTTTCTAAAGGATGACAATAAGGTTTAATGTAAAACAGTACAAATAAGAATCCATCTTTGGGGTGTCACAAAGAAGGGCTTTAGGGAATGGCCTGAGGAGCTTTCACAGCATGTTCCTGTGTCTACAGTGGTTCAAACCCATAACTCATAAGCTATTCATACCCACGTAGGAAAGAGACAAAAGTGTGTCTATGCCCAGATGAAACAGCAAAATATTCTAAACAGAAATCCTGGCACTACCCTACTACCACCACCATGAGGTTCAGGAAAGATCATTTAGGACATTAAAAAAAAAATCATTCCTCTGCATTAACCTGTTATGAGGAGAGAATGGTCTTTGTCCCATTTCAAAATCAACAGCAATACTTCTAAAACTACCCAAAATACAAGAGTTTGACATGCAATCAAGGTCAAGCCTGGCCATAATATGTTAAGCTTTAAGGAATAAGCCACTATGTTCTACTTTTCATGAACATTGTTCCTATAAACTCTCTTATATAAAGTACATATAGTATGCAACCAGGGTTGACATTCAGATGGTCAGCACTAAGTTAAAATACTGACATGCTTCCATACCAGTCGGTAAAAAGAAATCCTATATTTACTGAGACTACAAGCTACCTAACTTTGTCACCAGTGGCATCCAGGGAAGCAAGGAATGGACCTTGGAGTGGTGCCAGCACAGATGTGCGTGGCTTCCAACGGCTGCTGCAACTACACAGGTGGCGAGAGTAGCAAGGTCACGCATGCTCCAGAATGTATGGGAGGGGTTGCCAGGGGCAGATGGGTAGGGATGTGTTTGGTGGAGGCCAAAGTACAGACTCTTCCCAGGCCACCTGGGAAGGACTGAGCATCACCCAGTTATCTTTCAGTGGTAACAAGGCACCAGTGCCAGGGACCTAAATGACCCTTAACTGAATAGGGACTCAGAAGAGTTGGATGCAGTTCCCTGTGTCTCATCAGAGCTCAGACAGGGATACTGCTTATCAATGAAAGAGCACACCAACAATTTCTAAGCATCAATAAATAACTTGGAAATAATCTGATGAATAATTTCAGCAGTAGGCAGTTTTATGATATATATTTATACTTTCTATAACACAGGGAAATTTTTTAAGTATACAATTCAGTGGCATTAAGAACATTCACAATGTCACACAATCATCACATCACTATCCATCTCCAGAACTTTTTTTATCATTCCAAACAGAAACTCAGTACCCATCAAACAATAACTCTCCATTCCCCCAGTCCCTGGTAACCTCTGTTCTACTTTCTGTCTCTATGAATTTCCTATTGTATACCTCATATCAGAATCATATAATATTTGTAAGATAATTGCTATATCCTGAATAATTGTGTCCACCCAAAGTTCCTATGTTGAGATCCTAACCTCCATTGTGATGGTATTAGGAGACAGAGCCTTTAGTAGGCAATTAGCGCCTTTATAAAAAAGATTCTGGGCACTCCCTCACCTTTTCTGCCATGTGAGGACACAGCAAGAAGACAGCCTTCTACGAACCAAGTGGGCCCTCAACAGTGAATCTTCCAGCACCTTGACCTTGAACTTTCCAGCCTCCAGAACTGTGAGAAATAAATTTCTGTTATTTATAAGCCAATCAGTCTATGGTATTTTGTTATAGTAGCCTGAATAAACTAAGACAGAAATATGTTTTTAAATAAACACACACATACCTAGGTATATTATTATACTGGTTATTGAGTATTTAATATTACCCTTGACTCTATACTCAAAGCTCTTTGGAAAATGAGGCCTGACAAATATTTGAAAGTAGCATACAGGACATTCTCCCCATGTACAGGATAAATTTTAAAGACTGTATCAACTAAGACAAATTATAGATTTTATACTGAAACTGTATAAAAAGTGGTCTCCTCAATTAAGAAATAAGCTACAAGTATTCAAAAACTAGATTAATGCTTGAAGCTTTTTTAAGTATCACTGACTAACCACAACACTGGCTGCTTTGGCTGGCAACTGAACCACAAATTTTTATAACTCCAAATTGAAAATCACAGACCTCAGAATTTTCCAGTTTGCCCAATGAGATAAGGAGAAGGATGGGATGATTTGTAGAAGACAACAGCTGTGAAATTCACCTGCCTGAAATGTCCAAACCAAAAGAAACATGCTTGGCATCTCCCTTTTATAAGACAGACAAAACCACGATTAGCCAAAGAACTACAATGTGAAAACTGCCTAAAGAAATGAAGTTATCTCACCAAAAGGACTAAAGTTGAGGGCTAAAATAAAAACTCCCATAAAAAAAAAAGAAGAAAAAGGATCAGCATTAAAACCTGTAGCTACAGAAGAGATGTTCATAGAACAGTTTGTCAAGGAAATTTGAAAATAGCTGAGAGTAATAAGAACAACATGGACATAAGCAGTACTGACCTTAAGAACTTTAAGTATATAAAAAATCAAAAGTACCATTGTTCAGTCATGGCAGTCTAAGGACGTGACAGGTTGCTATTTCTTTTTTTTTGTTTTTATTTCAGGAAATTATGGGGGTACAAACATTTTGGTTACGTGTTATGACTTTGCCACATCCCCACCATGATTTGAGACATGCCCTTCCCCACCACAATGCTGACTGCGTCCATTATTTGTGAGTTTACTCACCCCCAACCCCCCACCCCCAAAGAATATTACTACTGTGGGAGCACCTTAGTGTTGATCAGTCAGTGCCAGTTTGATGGCAAGTACATGTGGTGCCTATTCTTCCATTCTGCTATTTCTAATGCAAACTCCCTTTTTTACGCTCCCATCTTGCATTTCCAACTGCCTGGCAGGTAGCTTTGTTTGGATGTCTCCCAGCATATTCCATCTCAGCAGGTGAACAAGTAAACACTATCTACCCACCCCAAATTGTTTTTTCTTCCTGTGTTCCCATCTCAGTAAACTGCATTGCCATCTACGCAAGCTACATCTCTTAGACTAGTCACCAGCTGCTTCTTTCTACTTGGCCCTGAATTCAATCTGTCACCAACTCTGTAGGAAGAAGTCTGCCCTCTGCATCCCCTGCTGCCATAGCCTACTTTAAGCCCCCATGATCTCTCACCCTGATCTTTGGAATACCCTCCCAACTCATCTTCCCAACTGGAGTCTTTTCTCTTCTCAAATCCATCTTCCACAAGGATCCAAGAGTTACAATCTTAAAAACAAATATTAATATCATTTCATTTTGCTAAAACACAAATACACATGCAAACAAAAGCATGAAACAACTCTGAATAACTCTGAGTTAACATCCAAATTCCTTATGATTCACAGTCTTCACAAATCTGATCTAAGCTACCACTTGCCTATGTCCTGTTACTGCTGCCACCACACTCTCCATTCTAACCACACCTATTGTTTTATCTCCCCCCAACAGCACATCCTTCTTTTCCATGCTTCCATGCCCCTGCAATGCTGTTCTCTACCAATACCCAGGTTCTCCCCATCCCCCACTTAGCCAAGAAGACTTAAGTCCAATGTCACTCCGTCAATGACACCCTCCCTTTCTTGAGATGATTGAATCCACTCCCTCCCTCATGTGCCCATAGGACCCCATTAAAACATTCATCATAGTAGATGTACTTTATTATAATGCAATTTATACATCTCTGTCTTCCTCAGATTATCTACTTTCCAAGGGTGGAGGTCACATATTATTCATATTTTATCCCAAGTGCTTAATATAGCATGGGAGAATGGTGTGTGTTCAATATACGTGCTTTAAGTAAGTGAATGAATGAGCAATGCAGAACATTGAAAGCCAGATGAAAAGATTAAAATCCCTGCAAAGATTCATCATGATCATTATAGTCATGGTTTCATTAAATGGGAAGCTAAAACTTCCCTTGAGGTGGAATTTTACATATCAACAGTCATACATCGTTGTTACCAACCAAGTAGACATTTTTTTAAAAGAATCTTGAAGATTTTTTAATAAGATGAAAAGACACTGATGAGGTCAAAAAGTCAGTATTTTAGACATTGGAGACAGCATTGAACAAAATTCATGAGCAAGAAAAGGAAAGAAGGGGGCCTAAGAAGAGACTAGTTTGAGCAGAATAAGAAAAGCCAACTGTACACTAGATAATGGTTATAGGAGTTAAAAAAGAAGGCAACTAAGAAGGGAGGCTTTGCAAGGTTAAGTATTACCACATCTGTGCTAAAAGAAATAGTTCACCAGAGAAAGGGAAAGGACCAAGTAAGAAACAAGATAAAAATGGTTTAAGGGTTTGGAGATACAGAGAATTTTCCAGAGACTGAAAGAAAGTAAGGCAGTCACTGTGAAACCATGTCACTAACCTACGTATAGAAGGCACCAAACTATACATATGGTAAGTAAAATTGCAAACTGATGGATATTTGAGAGGATACAATGGAAGAATTTAATAGGAGTTCAGTATGGACAGACCATAAATGTAAGGACAGATATTTTTCCCTCCCAACAGGGACAGAGGCATTAGGCAGAAAAGCTGTTAAATGATTTGTCAAGGGAAAAAAAGGGGGTCTTCTCTATGTCCAGGTTAAGATGGTGACAAGATAATCAGGCAGAAGTATCAGGGGAAAGCAATGGGAAGTCAGGAGATGGAACATGGATTTGCTCAGTATTAATAGATTCACAATTAGGAAAAATGTGCTCTTGAACAGTCACCATTCCCAGAGTTCCTCAAAGATTCCACGACAAGGTAAGCCAAGCAACAATGAAGGATCTTGTCAGAGGAAGACAACTGGGAAATCTCTCCTAGTACCTAGCTTTTGTTTGGTCAGGAGACTTTCCTAATATCCAACTGACACCTTTCTGCCATTCTCTACAGTTAAGTCAAAGTTAAGTCCAAGTTCACAGGAACACCTGCAGCTAGTGGAACAAATTATGGGGAATATTGGCTTTAGTTGAACCTGAAGCAATGAAGGAGAATCATCAGTTAAGCCAAGAGCATGGAGATGACACCCCACCCTTGGCAGAAGGATGGAGAGCAAAGATGCCCAGCACAGCACCTGGAAGGTATCCTTTTGAAACTGTTTCCATTTTCATGCACAAAGATTGAGGTAAAACCTCATGAAATTTTCAAGAGTCAAATTACATGAAATTCATGTTACTCAATACCCAAGAACCCATGTGAAACGAGTTTGCACATAAGGCCCTTGTGCCTTATGTCATTTTACAGGACTCTTACGCCTCACTGACAGCAGCTCTACAGAATAGTTTAAATGCTCAGCTTATGCACACACTCCATCTAAATTAGAGATGAGTGCACACAACTACTTGCTGGAACCTATGAAAATCTTAAATTATAATTCAAACGTTTGGACTTTAACAAAGAACATTTTTTCCAAGCATATTTTCCCTTGGTTTTTAAACCCATGTGTATTTCAAGGGAAAAAAAAATCCATCTGTTTCTGATTCATTTATGCTTAACTCATGAGGACATCACTGGAGAAGAGTTATTGGGTGTCCACGTCACCTTCCCCTCCTCACACTTCTGTTACTTCTCAAGAGCAAGCAGGTGTACTGTGTCACGATTAGACAGACACGAGTGGAAAAACACTATCATTTTTATTCCAAACCTCAAGATCTATGTGTTTTGAAAGATAGCATTAGAGTCTTCCCCATTTCTTGATTTCTAGTCGTGTTTTTGTTGTTGTTGTCGTGGGTAGTGGTAGTGGTGGTAGTGTTTTGCTTTTTATACAAAGCGAGAGAGAGAGACGAGGAAATTTAATATGTCCAACAATACAGAGTAAGCCAGTCCTCAACTAACCTCAATTATCTTACTGTTTTACTGTAAGTGCCTGAGTGATTACCAAGAAATGGAAATTAAATTAACAAGTACACCAAGCCCCTCCACACCTATAAAGAGTTAATATTACCATTTATAAATTTGTTTAAAAGTAGAAATACATTTTTTTCAATACAATATTATAGAATTAGATCTAGGCTATTGATCAACCCATCAAAATCTAATTACCCTTAAGGGCTCTCAGTCTGGCACCGGCCATATCTAAGAGGCAGCATGGAGCGGCACAGAGAACAGGCTGTGAGCTCAGAAAGGTCTGAGGGCAAATGTAGCTCAGCTTTTTACCAGCTGCTGGTCACTATCCAGGCCTAACATGGAGATAAAGCCTCCCCTGAAAGGGCTATGGTGAAAAGGAAAGATACAGCCAACACAGAGCCTGGCCCAGAGCACTGCACTGCTGTGGTTAACCCTCATCACTATCTGCAACATCCTTTTAGGGGAAATGCTTTCAAAACCCAACTTAACATGTCTAAGCTGAGCGGTCTGAGGTTCTCCTCAGCAGCAGCTGTGGGTGAGGCACAGACAACGGCCAACAGACCGGCAACGGCCCCAGCTGCAGAGACAGCCATCAGCGCACACTGGGGCAAGCCGGGGCCAGGGGAGCAGGCAGCTCTTCCACCACACTCTGCGTGCCGCACGGCTGGCGGGTAGAAACCATGTCCATGGGAAACCCCTCCAACAACCCAACCCAAACATACTGCCCTCGGACCAAAAGTCACATGGAAAGCATCAAAAAATAATTATAAAACTCACTGCCAGTACCACTGGCAGCCTCTCACTCTTCAAGGGAGTACTTTAATGTTTATTTGTGGACAGGGAGTAAAGCAGGCCAATTTCTGGCAGAAGCCCATCCATGCAGGCAGTGGCTAGGTTGGAGAGATACTTGGCAGCAAGCAGGGGTGGTACCTGCTATAAGTCTCTTGCCTCTGGTGTTCCTCTTTGGTGGGAAAATTTAACATGAAAGCTGGCATACAGCAGGTAAGAAAAAGGAAAGACCAGGATATAATCTAGCAGGTTTTTATGGCCTAAGCGGTGGCCCTGCCCAGAGTCACAGATTGTTAAGGCAAGATAGGACCTTGGAGATCAACTGGTTCAACTCCCTTGAAGGGAAACAAAGGCTCACAGAGGCTACAAAAGACTTGCCTGAGGTCACCCAGCCTATGTTCCTTGCCTCACAGGCCCTGGCTGAGGGAAGACTTGGTCATAACCATGTCCCCTGTCACCTGTGAACTTCCACCAATGTTAGGGCTAACTGCAATCTTCTGCCTCAGTGGTGCCAATGAGCATTAGGTATATCCCAACAGGGAGATAAAAGACTCATAATTAAGACATGAGCCACAGTGATGGGAGAGAAAGCACAAGAAAACAAGAATTTCAACTATTTTGTGGAGTTATAAAGGGGAGACATAACAAGTCTGTAAAGTGACATAAGGCTCCACCGTTTCATGTGTAAACTCATTTCATAGAGAAATCATTTTCTTGTTTGTTTGTTTGTTTGTGTTTTTAGTCCCAGCTACTCAGGAGGCTGAGGTGGGAGGATCACTTAAGGCCATGAGTTCAAGACCACCCTGGGCAAGATAGTGAGACCCTCATCTCTTAAAAAAAAAAGAAAGAAAGAAACTATACTTAGAAAAAAATTGCATATTTGTCCCCAAATCCGAGTAGCAGAAATGAGAGTCAATGAAGACATCGTTTTTGTTTTGTTTAAAGAGCTAAATACCAAGCCTTGAGATAGGGGCACACCTGGCATGTTCGAGGAACAACACAAAGGCCAGTGTGGCTGGAGAACAGCAAGCAGCAGGGAGGCTGGCAGGAGAGACAGCAGAGAGGTGGCCACATCCACAGACATAATGAGCCATCTGGAGGATGCGAAAGCACTGGAGGGCGGTAAGCAGAGGGGTTACACGTCCTGACGTCCTGACTCAACATTTAACAGGATCACCTGGAAGTGTGAGACGAGACTGAGGGTAGAGAAGTTGAAAGCAGTGGAGAGCACTTTTCCAATAATCGAGGCAAGATGTAGATCTGAAGCAAGATGGTGACACTAAGCATATTATACAAGAAGTGACCTGCCTCTGCACCCACAGACAAGCAGCTAAGAGCTTGCTAGTGAATCAGGTGTGGGGCAAGGGAGAAATGGAGAAGACAAGAACCGCCACAATTGTTTTTGGCCTGAGCAAATGGAAGCACTGAGTTGCCTTTCAATGAGAGGGGGACAGCTTCAGGAGAAGCAGCATGCTGCTTTGTTTTGCGTTTTTGAGAATGAAGGACAGGGATCACGAACTCAGTTCTAGACACATCAAAATGCCTGTTAAATATCCATGTAGGAATGCTAAGTAGGTAGTGAATATATTAGGTTGAAGTTTAGGAGAGTTCTGAGCTGCGGATACAAATGTAGGTAACAGAGTCTAATCAGTATGTAAAGTCAAGATACTGACCGGGATGGATTACTAAGGAGTGAGGAGTATTTAAAGAATGTAAGTGTCCAGGAACTGATCCTGGGGCAGCAGGGGACACAGGAAGAAAGGAGAATGTGGTGTTCTGAAGGCCAAGTCAAAAAGACTTTTCAGAAAGAGGGAATGATCATTTGTGCTAAGGCATTAAGTAAAATGAGGACTGAGAATTGCCCATTGGATTTGGTAACATGAAGCTATCAATGGCCTTCATAAAACGGTCTCTGAGGAGTAATGGTATGAGGGTCTGACTAGAATGCATTGGAGAGGTAGTAAGAGGAGAGTAGCCAGAAGGCAATGCTAACAAAGGGTTTTAGTGCACAAGAGAACAAGACCGTGAGGTGGTTAATTGAAGGAGCAAATAGCATCAAGAGAGCTTTTAAGATAGAAGAAATAACAATATGTTTGTAGGCTGATGGGAAGTGTAGAAAAGAAAGTTTAAAAACAGAAGTTTAAAGGGAAAAGGGGAAATAGGATGCAGAAAAAAGGGGAAGAATTTTCAGAGCAATATCACTGGATAGGCAAATGGGGATGGAATCTAGGATTATAACCAAGCGGAAAAATGGGCCTCCGTTAGGAGAATAAATAGTTTATTCATCACAACTGGAGAGAAGTCAGAATACAGAACTAGATACAGGTAGGTGGGAAAATGTGGATGTGTTCTTCTGACAGCTGCTATTTCCTTAATGAATAAGAAGCTTTGAGCAGGGACAAGGAAGGAGCTGTGGGAGGTCTGATGAGAGAAAAGAAACAAGAATATTCATCCCAAAGAAGGGGAGAGTGGATGGACTTGGGGAACACGATTGCTGAGCAGCCTAAGGGCCCATCTGAGGACAGTAATCATGAATCTGAAGCAAGCACCAGCACATTCGGCTGCACAGGTGGGATTAATTTGGGTTAAGGCTTAGCCGAGTGCGTGCACTAGAGAGAGAAAGGAGGAAGTTGAAGGAGGGACTGTAATGATCGGCTAAGGTATTTGAGCCAGCCACGTCCTGAGGTAAGTGGACAGTGAGGAGGTGGTGGCAATAGGGCTTGTAGGTCCCAGAGAATTAAAGAATTATGGAGCTGGGGGTTCTAGAGGAAGTGAATCGAAAGGCAGGAGTGAAGCCTGGGGAGTAAAATGCCAGAAACTGAGATTATGGGGGAATTACACGTATTGTTAACGATAGGACTTGGATGCCATCTAACCACCATATGCACAATAAACCCACTCTGGTCACCACACACAGTTTCTTGATTAGTTTCAGTGGGGATAGTGCTAATGCCTTGTCCTCAGTCCCAGACAGCATGTGAAATTCACTATTAGTGACACAGCCTGCCAATATCAAAGCCATTCTCACTGCAGTGAAAGCTATTTTCACCACAGATCACTTACTATTGTAAAGACAAAAGAATAAAGAAAAAGAGGATATTAAAACAGAAGGGACTTGAAGCAAATGGCCCACCCAAAAATAAATCAGAAGCAGTTATCTTTGCAGTCAAGTGCTTCTGATGAAGATCCAATGACTGACCACAATATTATGCAGATACCATACATGGGTTTGGTAGAGTGGTAATGGCTCCCAAAGATATGTCCTGCCCTATTATCTCTGGAAAATGGATCTTTGCAGACATGATTAAGGATTTTGCTATGAGGAGATTATCTTGGATTATCCAGGTAAATCCTAAATGCCATCAAAACAGAGAAGCACTGAGAGATTTGACACACACAGAAGAGAAAGTCATATAAAGACAGAGACAGAGATTAGAGTCTTAAGCAACTTGGTCTGTGATAATTTATTACAGCATCCAAAGGAACACACAACTTAATCTAAGGAGTGTCCATCATGCATGACTCTAGGCTAGGCACTTTGTACCCAAAATGGGTAGGGCTTAGTCCTTTCCACAAAGGTTTTAACTATCTGTTTTAATTGACTGGAAAGAAGTGATTGATCAAATCCAGAAAATAAGAAGTCAAAGCACTTGAAATGTGTCCTAAAAATGTGGGTATATCTGGTCACAATGGAAGAGGAGTTATCCAGATGATGGATTCCTGAAGAATTCCAGAGTGCTTGCAATTTACTTGTATTTGTTTCAAAAAAGAACAACGTGGAGAATAATCTGTTGTAATAAGCCGATTACTTAGATCACTGTACTCAAAATGAAAACATTTTCCAGCATAGCGTGCACTAAAGGGAATATATTCATCCCCACCCAACACACAGAAAAGACTTAAAAATGAATGGAATAAAAATGGAAGTTTATTTGTGTCATCCATTCCAAAGTCCTGGCTTCAGAAATCACCTAAGAAACTAATGACTCTATAGGAGACGCCTTTAAAATTCAGAGATAGAATTCTACTGCGCCTTCAGCCAAAAATGAGTTTACCACTAAGAAGGCTTTCTAATTGAAACAAAAGCAATCAGGACAGAAAAATCATGAGAGGAATAAACTGTTATTGGCCAGTCACTCTATGGCAAATTCAATCATTT
Organism: Varecia variegata; assembly: GCA_028533085.1. Lineage (NCBI taxonomy): Eukaryota > Metazoa > Chordata > Mammalia > Primates > Lemuridae > Varecia > Varecia variegata. Next base: position 87,150,266 of record CM052443.1, on the reverse strand, counting down.
CTCATTTTTTCTCAAAAACAGCCTCAAAGAACCACATGTCCAACATCCAGCTGTATTTGCTCCACACCCTGGTGCCTCTTTGGAGCAACTGATGGGAAGGTGGCCGACCGCCCTGGAAGTGCCAGCCCAACCCTTGGCAGATGTGGCTTTTGACTCATTAACAGTGGCAGCTAAAAACATAATCAAGTACAGCTGCAAGAAAGAGGCACTGCTGGAGCTCACGGTTGGCTGACAGGTTCCCCAAATCCCACCCAATTAGCATTCCTCTGAACAGCGCTCTTCTACTTGGGGAAAGACCTACACCAAAAATCCCTCAGTAAATGGCATGATGCCAAACACAGGGACATCCAAACCTGTGCACAGGTGGATTTGAATTAAATGTAACTGAAATGCTCCAGACAGCAGGGGTCCCACTGAGCCATTTCCATATAGCCTCTGCATTGTGGTCTTATTCTAAATGAGGCAGTTTTTCACAATCCACAGGGGAAAACGACCATCTACCAACTTGTTGCAAATCAGCACCGCTGTAAAGCTCTTGCTAAGCTATAGGTCCTTGGATTTGGGAGCTCCCTCACTGTCGGGCTCTGACCTTTAATGGAACTTCAGCATAAACCTCTTTACTAATCCTACTAAGGCACCAAGAAAAATGTCAATGTGACCTCACCTATCTGCTTTTGGGTTGTGTTCACGGCTGCCACAACTTGCCAATAAATATCAACAAAACACTCTTAAGCTTCATCAGAAACAGAACAGGACAACAGGGATCTGAAACTGCACCTTATGCAAAGGTAAAAAACAAAAGACAGCTCAAAGAGGCAGGGTGTGGAAAACATTTACACTTCTTGGAAAACATTCAATTTGCAAATTCTTTGAAATTTAAGAATTTAAAATGTACAACATTTTTCTATTTGAAGGTTATTGTTTGTCTCCAAATGCTGCCCACCCGCCCCTACCTAAACTTTTCAAAAGAGATGGCTTGGTTATAGAGTCAGATGGATGACAGAAAGGCAGAGAAAAGGGCAAGTCTTAAAAGCTCCTCAATACAATTGAAACAGAAATAATACAGCAGCCCACCTAATCCAACAAGCTCTGAATTACTTCTTTCTTTCTGCTAAGGAAAAGAGTTAAGAGAGAGGCTCACAAATGGTGCAAAAAAACCCCAAACAACAATAACAAAAAAAACCAACCTCAGGCTCATATTTCTGCTCCCATCCATGGCACAGAGAAGAATGGCAAACCTGAAGGGTGTCCAGGTGAGCTTTGGCTCAGATAAAAGTACAGTATCATGATTTCCTAGGTCAGTTACAATTGCCTTGTTGTATTATGAACCAGACATGTAATATGTCTTTTTTTCCCCTTTAAACAAACAGACACTATTTTATTAACAGCCTCATGAGATGGAGAACAGTTTTTTATTTGTAGTTCATCAAAAGACTAGGACTTATCAGGTGATTTAGGAACTGCAAATAGACCATGGGTGAAAAGGCTCCATTTTATTAAGGACAAGGCTGCCAGCAACCCAACCAGACCCCACCTGGGCTCATATTCAGTTGACAAGATGCTCCTCTGTGCCTGTCAAGAATCACAGCTACACAAGAGGAACCTGGGAAGACTCACTGTTGTATAGCAACAAATTGTTTTGTTCAGTTAAATGCATACAGTGCGTTTCTAACCAGTTCCCCACTACCCTACTCCACCATATCTGACTTTACAATTTTGAAAATGATGCAGCAGGAAAAACCTCTCCTAAAACAAAACTCGCATGCTTTTATTTTTAGTGGTTCCCATCCTCTGGGTCTTGGACTCCTCAAGGGCTCCTAAATTCTTGAAAATAATTTGTAAATCCATATGCATGCAGACAACTGTACCCTTGCAAGTACATTTATGACTTCCCAACTGCACCCTGGCAGAGGCCAGTTTGCCTGACCGCCTGAGCTCACCGCTATCCCCCCAGCCTCCCTTACTGGGAGGTATGGCCATGGGACTGAGTTCTTGTGATGGGATAATAGGGACTGGGACCCTACCAGATCTGAGTCTGCTCAAGAACACAAAAAGTGGATGTGGGCAGAAATGATGCATTCCACTCCCAGAACCACCCCCGAGAAACCTCCCATGCAATTCTCAACATTCTTTCCCCCCATCTGACATCCAGATACAGGCATTACAGTGACCTTGGAAGCCACGTGTTAAAGACAGCACAGCCTCCATCAACCTTGTCCCTGAGTGACTGTTTGGAATAGATCCCCGACCCCCACTTCAGCCCTGCCAATTAGACTTTATGTGACCAAGAAATAAATGATTTAGTTATAACTGAGATTTTAAGATTTTTTCTGCTATGGCAGCTAATGTTTCCTTAACTAATATGTGTACATAGGGGCTGCTGTGATTAACAATGTTCATTTTAAAAGCAATGCCAAGTTCAGGGCAGTTTTTGTCACTGCCTATTTTGTCAAAAACACTTCATTAATTCTTTTTTCAACAGTTCCAGGCACATCCAGCTAAATGTGACACATGCAGAGGGTGGAGTAAATCCATCCCTGGCCTCAAGTGTACAATGTATTAGGGATGGCAGACACATAAAAATAAAAACAAGTGTATCATTACAAATTACAAGTGCTTGAAGGAAACTGGGCATTGTGAGAAATAATGACAGAAGCAATCTAATCTTGGAGGTGGTGGAGGGCCAGGACTTTCTGGGGAAGTGCTATTTAAGCTGTAGCCCAGACAGATGATCATAAACTAATTCATTAAAAATAAAGCAAAGAACCCTCTAGGCAAAGAAAAAAAATGTGCAAAGTCCATGAAGTAGGAACAAGGCAGATGCCCATGAGGAACTAAAAGGAAAGAAGGCCAGGATAGCTGGATACCAGCGAGGTTTTGGGGGATGGAGAAGAAGGGTCTTACAGTATGTTAAAGGTATGAAGATTTTGTGGGGGATAGGGATTAGGGGAAAATGTCTAAAAGGGCTTTTTAGGGAGGTGACAATGGAAACACTGAGAAATACTGATTTAGAGGCAGTAGGAAGCCACTGAAGTATTTAAGCAGGGGATGCCATGATCTGATGTTCATTTCCCAAAAATCTATCAAACAGGAGCTATTAATATTTTTCTGTGTTAAAAAAGTTTTCAGGGCTGGGCACAATGGTTCACACCTGTAACCCCAGTGCTGTGGCAGGGGCCAAGGCAGGAAGATCACTTGAGGCCAGGAGTTCAATCCCAGCCCGGGCGATGTAGCAAGATCCCCCATCTCTACCAAAAAAAAAAAAAAAAAAAATTCCTAGAAAAGTTTTTGTATTAAGAAAGGTTAGAAACCTTCATAATTTTAAAATGTTATCATTAATTGGTATTAACCCACCAGATCATGTAATACAAGCCTTTCATTCTACAGATTCAACAACAAAAAAAAAAAAAAAAAAAAACCTCAGACTATATAACTTGTCCAAAGTCATGTAATTAACAAGTAGCAAGTAGAGTTTGGATCCTGGTGGACTGCATTTTCTTTCAGCACCTTTCCCAAAATTCTACCCTGTCCCTCCACACATCATGCTACAGCATGGATAAACCTTGTGGATATTATGCTAAGTGAAATAAACCAGTCACAAAAAGACAAATGCTGTATGATTCCACTTATATGAATACCAAGAGTAGCCAAATTCATAGACACAGAAAGTAGAATGGTGTTTGCCATGGCTGGGCAAGTGTAGAATGGGAGTTGTTGTCTAGTGGGTACAGAGTTTCAGTTTTGCAAGATGAAAAGAGTTCTGGAGATGGATGTTGGTATGGTTGCACAACAATGTTAATGTACATAACACTACTAAAGTGTATATTTTAAAATGGTTAAAATGGTAAATTTCATTATATATTTTACCTTATTATAAATTTAAAAAAATTTAAAAGGATTTGTTCTGTAAAATTTGGATTCGGTCAAAAGGCCGTGCACTTAAGGATCTAAGAGGCCACATGGAGGCCTTAAGGCCGCAGGCTCACCACCCCTGGCTTACATCAATAAATAGGCACTCTTTAATAATAAACAACCTTTATTTCTCTGACACCGATTTCTCAAAGAAATTTCATCATACTCATTCTTCATGAAATGTACGAGAGGTATGACCATGACTATTAGCAGTACAGAAACTTTGCTGTCCATGTGTAGGGCAACATCACAGGCTGCATGACTCAGTGGGGGCAGAGGCAGAGGGAGAGGGGGGCATGGGGGTGGGGAGGAGAAGGGGGAGAGAGAGAGAGAGAATTTTCTTTGGCGGGTTTGTGGCAGAGATGGGAAGAACCTAAACAGTAGGCGCATGAAACATTTCCTTCCTTTCCTCCAAGAATGCAGCAACAGTTGCTACACCGCACTTGGGGAGAGAAGGTGTTCAGCAGCATGTACTCTCTGTTTCATCAGGTGTCAGGTTCCTGGATGCTTTGGACGGTTTTCTAAATAAGTATGTGTTACTCTTCCAGGGGCATGATGACTTGAGAGCGCACAGAAGCCACGTGCAGCAGGTTACTGAGGAGGGTAAGGGTAGAGGGCTTTCCTCTACTTTCTTCCCTGATCACTTCTCAGCTGCAGAGTGACTGAGAGTTGAAGCTGTTCCCAAACATCTGAAAACCATTTATAAAAAACTGAGGTTACTACAAATAAAGACACTTTAAGCTGGTGGTTCGTATCTTTAGTTCATGATGTAACTAGACACTAAAATAATAGTGTATGCTCTGGTGGGAAAAATCACTGAACAGACTTACGAGACGCGTGGTCCACTCCCACCTCTCCCACTAACAAACTAGGATAAGTCACCTCAACTTTCTAGGACCTTATTTCTCTAATCTGTAAATCAAACAGATCAGATCAGTGTTTTCCAAAACGTGGCCTTTGATCTAACTGGGTCTGAATCCTCTGTGGGTATGTGGGCAAGGGGGAAGGGGCCAGCAACCTGTAAACAAATGCATACTCCCAGGATCACCTTAGTTTTACTGAATTAGACTCTCTGAGAGTGAGGCCCAGTAATTTGAAATGAAAAGCTTCTTAGCTGTTAGTTGCACAGATCTCTCTTTTGGTGATCTTAGGAATTATGCAATATAGCAGAACTGACTTATGTACACTGAAGTTTGTGAACCACGAGACTAAAACAATCTCTAAGGCGCCTTTCCAGCTATACAATCCTATGGTCATGAACGGAGCTGAAAAGAAAAATTAGTGCCTATACCAGCCACTCCACTGCCCCCAAAATGCACAATTTTCTACATAGAGATCATCCCAGAGCAAAACAAATTATTAACACTGATATGGAATTAATAACTATTCAAAACTATTTCCCCATTCATTTCACCTCATCTCCATTCTCTACCACAAAAAAAGCCTGAACCTCAATCACACCTTAGAGAATAAATTTTAATACCACATGTGATATTTTAAGGCCAGATTTTTACATCATGTTAACTCTATGTTCTCTCATAAAACTGTTTCCAAATATGAACATCAAAATTTATAAAACAATAAAATACTTCTGTGCTGTATCTCTGAGCAAATAGGTTAGACTGTGTTTACTTAAGCAAAGAATAGAAAGTTACTGAAAAATTAAAAACTAAAACACAAAAATAGGGACGAGAGAGTACCTATTATTGTGTTTGGCAATCAGAAGGCAGTCCATAAGCATCCATTCCCTTCCCTAGAAAAAAAATTCTTACTTTCTGAGCTGCAGAGATGGTCAGTAAATCCAGAAATAGATCCCGGGTCTCTAGACCTCAAGTCTAACGTTTTTATAATACTGACCAATTTCTTATTTACTAGGAAATAAAAAGTTTCAGTCTGTGAAGAGTGTGCATCATAACCAGAATGAGTTTTAATGAGACTCGGAATTGGATCAGGATAGAAAAATAGAAATAATGAAAGAGAATAAATAGTGCTAACTTCCAGTTAAACATGGCAGATTGAACACCGTATTTTCTCCACTCTCTCCCAAATGTCTGCTAAAATAACAGTAAATAAATAAAGATGACAAGAGAACTGGAAAGGAGACAACAGCAGACAAAAGATGCCAATAAATTTTTGGAACATGGAAAACTGGTGGAGGAATTGTAACTGCCTTAACATAATTGTGCCTGCAGAGAGAGATAATGATGAGAAGCAAGACCATTTGGCCTGCAGGGCTTCAGACTTGGAGGCACCTGGTTCTGTAGAAAGCGGGGGCAGAAGGATGAAGTTTGTCTACAACTAGGAATATTGGTTGCAAAACTACGTAAAAATGACTCCGTTGGAAAATAAAATTGAGAAAATCTTTTAGAAAGTATAACAAAAAGAAATAAAAAGATTTTAAAAGACAAATGATCAATCCAGGAGGCCCAATAACTAATAGGAGTTTTACAGTAAAAAACAAACACATAAAATCTTGGGAAGGAAATTACTGAAGACATACGAAATAAACATTCCCAAAACTAAAGGACATAGATCTATTGAAGGCCCATGAAGAACCTAGAACAATGAATTTCAGTAACTCAAACCAAGGTGCAGCATCATGAAACTTTAGCATAGAGGTCAGCAAACTATGGCCCACAGGCCAAATCTGGCCCATCACCTGTTTTTGTAAATAGTTTATTGGAACACAGCCATGGTCGTTTGTTTACATATTGTCTATGGCTGCTTTTATGTTACAATGGTAGAGTAATCAGGACACACACAGTATAGCCCACAAAGCCTAAAACTTTCACTATATTGCCCTTTACAGAAAAAGTTTGCCAATCCCTGCTTTAGAGCACCAGATAGAAAATGAACATTCTAGAAGTTTCTAGAAACCAAAAGAAGCAGGCTGAAGACACAGGAACTAGATTTAAAATGGCACTAGATACCTCAATAGAAATATGAGATACCAAAACAGAATGCAGCACTGCCATCAAAATTTAGAGGGTAGCAGCAGCAGGAGCAGGGAGAAAATTATTTTCAACCTAAGACTCTATGCCATACAAAATAAACAAGTATGAGAATAGAATAACTTTCCAGACACAAAAGTAATTAAAAATCTAACTTCCATACACATTTTATTTGCTTAAGCTTGTGGAATCTATGAAATAGGGGATGCAACATAAAAAAAGCGAAGGGAAGTCTCAATATGACAGCTATGTGGGTGGCTATGTAGAGAGCAATCAGACCTAATGACAACAGAAGACTGAAAGAAGGAACTGATACTGATTGGTACTGTGCCTTACTTAGCATTTGGAAATATACTCATAGACATGTGATAGGTCTATAGGAGCACTAGAGGAAAAAAAGTGAAAGTTATATAAATTAAGGACTTTTTTTTCCAATCAAGGTCATTGTTAACTCTAATAAAAAGGAAATGTAAATGAAAAGATACTCAACTTCATTAGTCACTAGGGAAATGCAAATGAAAACCACAATGAAATATAACTTCATACCCACTACCATAGCTATAATCAAAAAGTCAGATAATAACAAGTATTGGTAACAATGTAGAAAAATCAGAACCTTTGTTCACTGCTAGTGGGAATGTATAATGGTATAGCCACTTTGGGAAACACTCTAGCAGTTTCTCAAACGATTAAACATACAGTTAAAATTTGACCCAGCAATTCCACTCCTAGGCATATCCCCAAGAGAAATGAAAACATTTGTACTTGTCCATATAAAAACTTGTACATGAATGCTTATGACAGCATTATTCATAATACCCAACAGGTAGGAAAATCCTAAATGTCCATAAACAGATGAACAAATAAACAAAATGCGGTATATTCATACAATGGAATATTATTCAGCTATAAAAAGGAACGAAGTACTGATACATGCTACAATTTGGATGAACCTTGAAAACATGATAAGTGAAAAATGCCAGTCACAAAAGTCCACATGTTATATGATTTCACTCACATGAAAATCCAGAATAGGGAAATCTATAGAGAAAGAAAGTAGATTAGCGGTTTCTTAGGGCTGGGGTGGGGGGAGAATAAATGGGTAACAGCTAAAGGGCACAGGGTTTCTTTCTGAGGTGACAAAAATCTTGTAAAATTGTGATGATGGTTGCACATATCTGAATATAATAAAAACCACTGAATTGTATATTTTAAATGGGTAAATTGTATAGTTTGTGAATTATATCTTAATAAAGCTTTTGAAAAAAGAAAATGTACTAGGGAAAAAATAGAATAATAATATACTACTTGGCTCACTGTAGCCATACAATATATTTATAGTAATCACTGATTTTTAATGTGATAAAAGATAACAAAAGAACAAAAGTGGGATGTGAAAGAGAATTAGGAAATAATACTATAATGGGAATTTAATAAAATATGATAAACCAAGAATCATGCTAAAGGAATATTTTAAGAATTATGGAGGTAACTATCACAAAAAATCTCAAAGAATTAAAAATGGTTATCTAATATTAATATAGCCAAAGGCAAAGTAGATTATAGAACAAAGACCATTACCAGAGATAGAGAAGATCATTTAATAATAATGAAGGGGTCAACTCACCAAGGCGACATAACAATCCTAAGCACTTATGCACTCAATCACAGAGCTTCAAAATAAACAAAGCAAAAACTATTAGAACTCCCAAGAGAAATAGACAAATATACAGTGGGATATGGAGATTTCAATACCCCTCTCTCAAGAATTGATACAATAAGTACACAGAAAATCAGTTAAGTATATGGAAGACTGGAAAAACAGTATCAACCAACTTGACCTAATTGACATAGAACATTCCACCAACCAATAGCCAGACTGATCAGGAAAAAAATAAAAGGCACAAATTTGTAGACAGTTTAATTGTTTTCAAATGCACATAGAAATGTACTAAGATACCATAGTGTACCATATTCTGGGCCATAAAACAAGTGTCAATAAATTCAAAAGGATTCAAGTTACATAAAGTGCGTTCTCTGAACACATTGGAATTAAACTAGAAATCAGTAACACAAAGATATCTGAAAAATCCCCAAATATTTAGAAACCAAACAACGCATTTCTAAACACCCACAGGTCAAAGAAGAAAAGGTTACAAGAAAGTATTTTGAACTTGAACAAAAAAAAAAAACACATATCAAAATTTATGATATGCCACTACAGCACATAGGAAAAATTTATGTCATTAAACACCTGTTTAAAAACACAAATGTTCTTATATCAATGACCTCAACATACACCTTAAGAAACTAGAAAAATAAGACCAAATTAAACACAAAATAGAAGAAAATAATAAAGATGAGAGAAGAAATGAGTGAAATAGAATACAAAAACAACAGAAAAAAATTCATGAAACCAAAAAGCTGGTTCTTCAACAAGACTGACAAAACTGATAAACTACCAAGCAGATTGATCAGGAAAAAAGAAGAAATAAAAAACCAACACCATAAATGGTACAGGTGACAGAACTATGTATTCTAACACTATTAAATAAGATAATAAGGAAACATTATGAACTGCTTTATGCCAAAGAATTTAACAACTTAGAAGAAACTGACAAATGTGTGAAAGACAAACTACCAAAGCTAACTCAAAATGAAACAGATAACCTGAATAGCCATATATCTACTCAAGAAATTAAATTTGTAATTAAAAACTTTCCCACAATGTGAGCTCTAGGTCCAGATGGCCTCACTGGTTAATTCTCAAACATTTAAGGAAGAAATCATATGCAAACTAGTACAGGAAGCTGAAAGTAAGGAAACATTTCCTAACTTATTCTATGAGGACAGCAGGATCCTGATACCAAAGCCAGGCAAAGACATTGCAAGAAAAGAAAATTACAGAACAATATTTCTCATGAACACAGAGAAACACATATTAAAATTTGAATCAAACAATCTATAAAAAGGATCATATGATCAATCTGGACTTATCCCACAAATGCAGGGTGGGTTTAATATTCAAAAATTAATTTTTAAAATATTGATGAAAATAATTCACTATATTAACTAAAAAGGAAAAATCATGACAATTGAACACAGAAAAAGCATTTGACAAAATCCAACATCCATTTCTGATAAAAATTCTCAGCAAATGAAGAATAAAAGGAATTTCCTCAACCTGATAAACGGTATCTATAAAAAAACCTACACCTAACCATCAAGCTTAATGGTAAAATACCAAATCATTTTTTCCTAAGATCAGTAACAAGGTAAGTATATATGTTCACACCACTGTTCAATCTTGTACTAGAGATTCTAGACAGTGTTATTATATAAGAAATAAACAAACAAATAAAAGATACCAAGGCTGGTAAAAAAGAAAAACTGTCTTTATTTGTGTATGACATGTCATTTGTGTGGAAAATCTGATAGAATATACCAAAAAGCTACTACAAATAAATGAGTTTAAGTGAGGTTAAAAACAGTGCCATTTAAAATAGCATCAAAAATATGAAATCTTTATTATTAAGTCTGACAAAAATGTGTAAGACTTGTACACTGAAAACTATTATACCAAATATTGTTTAGAAGACAACCTTAATAGAGAGGTATATCATGGTCATTGGTCATGAAACTCAATATTGTTAAGAAGCCAATTCTCTCAAAGTAAATCCATAGATTAAAGCACACCCAATCAAATCCCCACATTCATTTTTTTAATTGGCAAACTGATTCTAAAATTCATAAGGGATAGCCAAATCAACATCCTGAAAATGAAGGACAAAGTTGGAAGAACCACATTTCACAAATTCAAGACTTTCTATAAAGGTACAGTACTCAAGATACTGTGCTACTGACATAGCAATAGACATATACTTCACCGGAATAGAGAATCCAAAAACAGACCCACACATGTATGAGCAACTGATTTTTGACAAGGATGCAAAAGCAATTCAGCGGAGAAAGGATAGACTTTTGAAAATATCATGCTAGAACAACTGAAAAGCCATAGGCCAAAAGAAAACTTAAAAAAAAGGTCCATACCCTGCACCATACACAAAAATTAACTCAGAATGGCACAGAAGCTAAATGTAAAACCTAAAACTATAAAACTTCTAGAAGAAAAGTTCTGTGATTTTGAGTTAGGCAATTATTAGTCATTAAATATTAAATGTCCGATTTCTAATCAAAAGATTAGTTTATTATATCTTAAGCAGTACAATTAATCAAAATATGCACCCATACTATCAACACCATTTTGCCATCTTAACAGTAGCTGGTTTATGCCAGTAGTGAAAAAGCCTAGAGACCCAGTGACAATAAAATCGCAAAAGGTGTTTTCCACAACTTGTTGAGAATTGAGTATTTTTCTTTCTTAGAAGTGGTCCAAATCCAGGAATAAGTGGCGTTGTCTTGCAAGAGGATTGGCCTGTCTCTATTGAATAATCTGGGCTGCTTAATCGCAAGCGTCCCCATCACTTTGTCCATCTGGTTGCAGTAGACATCTGCTGTAATCAACTGACCCATTTTCATGAAGCTGTACTGGATAATACCAGCACTGGACCACCAGACACTATCAGCTTTTGCTGATGAATATTCAGTTTGGGACTGTGTTTTGGAACTTCGCCTTTATCGAATCAAGTGCCTAACGCTTTCGATTGTCAAAAAGAATCCATTTTTTATCACACATAACAATACGGTGTAGAAATGGTCCGCCTTTATGTTGTGACGGCACAGAAAGGCAAGCTTTGAGAAGATTTCTCTTCTGATGCTCGTTTAATTCATGTAGTATCCATGTACCCAGCTTCTTTACCTTGCCCATTTGTTTCAAATAGTCCAATATTGTTGGAATAGGGACGTCAAACCTTGCTGCTAATTCATGTGTAGGTTGAGACAAATTCTCTTCCACTACAGCTTTCAGCTCATCATTATCCACGTTGGTCTCAGGTCACCCACGTGGCTCATTTTCAAGATTAAAATCCCCAGAACAACATACCATGCATTCATTAGCCACATCCTTCCCAAACAATTCACTGTTATTTTGAACTGTCTGCACTGCATTGGTTTCACGATGGAACTCACATTTGAAAATAATAAGAATTTTGACTTATCCATGGTTTCACAAAAATTGCCCTACAAAATTTTTTTGAAAGATAATCACAAGGCAAACCATGTGTTTGAAAGAATGAGGATGGGTCCGGCCTGGTGGCTCACGCCCATAATCCTATCACTCTGGGAGACTGAGGTGGGAGGATCGCATCAGGTCAAGAGACCAGCCTGGGCAAGAGCAAGACCCAGTCTCCACAAAAAATAGAAAAATTAGCCAGGTGTGGTGGCACACACTGCAGTCTCAGCCGCTCAGGAGGCTAAGGCAGGAGGATCACTTGAGCCCAGGAGTCTGAGGTTGAGTGAGGCCACTGCACTCTAGCCTGGGCAACAGAGTGAGCCCCTGTATGGGGTGTGGGGGGAAAAAAGAAAGGAAAAGCAAAGAGAAAGAAAGAGGATGTACCTTCACAATAAAAATAAAGCAAGAAATGTTGAAGTGACATAAATGTCAGAGATATCAACTGTCAAACTTAGTACTTGAGGAAATCAGCCATTTCATACTAATAACCTAATATTTCTTAGAAATGGAAGGAAAATCACAATCCACCAGAAAACAATTTGATGAGTTCGGTTTTATCAAAATTAAAAACTTCTGTCCATCAAAAGACACTGTTAAGAAAATGAAAAGACAGAAAGGAGAAAATATTACAAATCCCACACCTGATGTAAGATTCTTATCCAGAATATATAACAAGTTCTCCCAACTCAATGATAAGAAAACTAGCAACCCAATTATGGGCAAAATATTTGAATAGGAATTTTACTAAAGAAGATATCTGGATTCTAAATAAACCTATGAAAATGTGCTTAACATCATTAATCATCAAGGAATTGCAAATTAAAACCCAGAACAAGCTACCACTGTACCTATTTCCATGGCTAAAATAAAAGACCACACCAGGTGTTGGCAAGGCTACAGAGGACCTGGAACACTTGTAGGCTGGTAGTAAGAAAAGGGTACAATCTTTTGAAAAACTGAGTTTCTTAAAATGTTAAGCTTAACCCCTACCATATAATTCAGCCATTCCACTCCTAGGTATTTACCTAACACAAATAAAACCACCTATCTACACAAAAACTTATACACAAATGTTTACAGCAACTTTATTTGCAATAGTCAACAACTGGAAACAAACACCCTGTCTATCAATAGCTGACTATTGATGGAAAACAAACTGTAGTGTATCCATATGATTCTTGGGAATAAAAAGCAAAGAATTACTGATGTACTGATGCTACAACATGGATAAGCTCAAAATAATTGTGCTAAGTGAAAAAAACAAACAAAAGGAAGGGGGTGGTGGTTCCATTTATGTAAAATTCTAGAATATATAAACTAATATATAGTAACAGAAAGTAGATCATTATTTGCCTATTGATGTTGGATTTAGGAAAAGGTAGGAGGAAGACCTACATTACCCCAAGGTAGGAGGAAGACCCCATTACAATGGGGACATGAGGAAACTCTGAGGTGATAATGTCGTGAGTATATACATACTGGAAAGCACCCAGCCATGTAATATGAAAAATAGAGACATTTATTGAAGAAGATACAAGATACAAGAAACATTGTACGTAGGACTCTGATGCCTCAGTCCCCTTCAAAATAGGCACCTTGGGACCTCACACAGTTCTCCCAGAGTCTCTTAACCTAACCCATACGTGTTCAGCATTCTCAGGTGTTCTGCTTGTTGCAGGCCTTCCAGAACATGAATCACCTTCAACAGATTCTCGACCATATTTGAAGCCTTTGTGCCACACTTTTATTTGTACTGCACTTATTGCATTATCCCTGAAAGCCTCCTGAATCATCTGAACAGTTTCTGCAGAGGAATGTTCAAGCTTAATGCAAAATTTCATGCAGATTCGTTGCCCTACTTGCTCAGTCATTTTGAATGTGATGACCACACAGTACACATGCTCACTCAATGGCATCTAGCAGCCCACCGACTAGTACAGTGAAGCCATCATTGTTCATACAAGTACATTACAGTCCACCCTCCTTGGCTATGAAGTCACATGGCTGTCACACAAACCAAACCATTCTCGTTATACTAACAATGGCCAGATACTTTCTGGACAGACCTCGTATGTCAAAACTTAAACTGTACACCTTAAATATATGCAGTTTGCTGTGTGACAATTACACTTCAAAATAACACAAAGCAAGTAAAAATCCTCAGCAGTCTTTTTAAACCATGCAGAGTTATTATCATGGTAAAAATGAAAATAAAACAACAGCAAGAACATACAGGAGGACAATCAGAGAAACAAGCGAGTTTTCAAGATTCTTATTTACAAATCAGGTGCTCTTAAAGGCACAAATTCTCTCGGCTGCCCTGGAACGATTCACTTCATTACTAAATTCCTAACAAGGATAGCATTTAGAATGCCACTGTACATGAAATAAACAGTTATGTTTGAATGAGCTATCCCTCATATACCACCAAAAGAACATGAATTGCCACTAAATGCTATTTTTAAGCAATAGTAATGAATTTTTGATCTGGCAACATACCCTCTTGACCAATCTTGTTGATTTTACCATGGATTGCTATAGTCAGGTTATTGAAATCATTTAGTTGCTAATACCTACTGATTAAAACCATTAGTTGATTATGCACTTCCTTACCTGGGAGTAATTAGAGTTATGGAATGAATTTGGGTTCAGTTTTTTTTTTATTTATTTTTTTGTTTTGTTTATTTATTTCAGCTTATCATGGGGGTACAAAAGTTCAGGTTATATATACGGCCCATGTCCCACCCATCCCCCGAGTCAGAGCTTCAAGCGTGTCCATTCCCCAGACAGTGTGCATCGCACTCATCATGTAGGTATACCCCCATCCCCTCCCCCGACCCCCCATCCCCCCGAGTCAGAACATTCAAGCGTGTCCATTCTCCAGACAGTGCGCAATGCACTCATCATGTAGGTATACACCCATCCCCTCCCCCCACCCCCACCTCAGTCCGAAACCCAGTTGGTGGTGTTCCCAAATGTGCACTTAGGTGATGATCAGGGAAACCAATTTGCTGGTGAGTACATGTGGTGCTTATTTTTCCATTCTTGAGATA
>CM052443.1:87088607-87134719 GCA_028533085.1 Varecia variegata | reverse complement strand
TACATATACCACATTTTATTAATCCACTCATGAATTGATGGGCATTTGGATTGTTTCCACATCTTTGCAATTGTGAATTGTGCTGCTATAAACATTCAGGTACAGGTGTCTTTTTATAGAATGATTTTTGTTCTCTTGGGTAGATGCCCAATAATGGGATTGCTGGATCAAATGGTAGGTCTACTTGAATCTGTTTAAGGTATCTCCATAATGCTTTCCACAGGGGTTGCACTAGTTTGCAGTCCCACCAGCAGTGTATGAGTGCTCCTGTCTCTTCACATCCACGCCAACATGTATTGTTTGGGGACTTTTTGATAAAGGCCATTCTCACTGGAGTTAAGTGATATCTCATTGTGGTTTTGATTTGCATTTCCCTGATGATTAGAGATGTTGAGCAATTTTATAAAAACCTAAGGAGTGATCTGTCTTCAAGTTACAGGGAAAGAAAAGAATCTTGCAAGTTAGGAGGGTAATTTAGTCAGAAGAAGAGAGGGAAATAAGCCTTAAAAGCAGAAATTCAGTGAGAAGAAAGACATTCTGGAATTTCCAAATAATTTTCATTTGCATTAAAATTGTTCTTTCGACTATCTGGAGGGTACACATCAGGTATAATTCAGTTTAGGCAACAGAAGCTTCTGATTGCAGAGCCTCTTTTTACCATTATGTACACAAGAAAGGTCTGATAACTCTGATAGTCATGGCTTTATGTATTGAGTGCTTTGCTTTAAAAAAAAAAAAAAGCTTAAAGAATATATAAATTCCAAATAATGTTTAAATCATCTAACACTGGCTATCAGTCATAAAATGATTTCTTCTTAAGTATCCTCAAATTTCCAATCCATTTAATTTGACAATTAACTGCAATGCCCACGTGATTTTTAAAAAGCAAAGACATTGAAACAGTGCTGCAAGATCAGCTGCTTGACAAACTCCTGACCAACTTTCAAAGGCATTTTGCATTTTACCAGTATACGGAACCAATCTACCACTTTAAACTCTTTTCTGTCCTTTCCCTGACAAGTTTAGTCAGGTTCCTCACATGTGGAGAACAGCCCTGAAGAGTGGAACAAGAAAGATCCATTTGGAAGGAAACGATGAACCACTTCCAACACACACCCACACAAGAACCAAATCTGCTTTCATCATCCTCATCCAGAAGAAATGGTTGAGAAGGGCCACAAGGAAGAACAGGTGTGTAATATCAGGAAAATCAGTGTGTCATGAATGCCGAGAAGGCACCTGATGATGACTTGAAGTGGGTTTGAACAGGCAGTGGGAAAGCATTTTTTAAAAACACTGCATGCAAGTCTAAGAAACGACACTAAGCCCCTCCCTCTTTAGCTTCTTTGCTGGATCTAAATATCAGAAGATATTTTAGCAAAATCTCCAGGATAAGGCAGAATTTCTAGTCCTGTGGGTATATATAAATAAGACAAGTTGTTGTCTTAATTTGGTTTAGATGTCAGCATGCCCGATGATGTTGGAGCTGGCAGTGCCTTGGAGAACATAGGCCAACACCCTCATTTAACAGATGAGGAAATGGAAGGTAAGGGCCTTGACTGAAATGACACAGCTAGTTAGGGACAGCGCCAGGACTGGAAGCTACATGTCAAGACTCCTGATCCTCTTAGGCCTATTTTTATGGTTGTCCTTTGAGTTTACTTTTGGGGCCATGATCCTATAAAAATAAGTCACATTAAGGCAGGCCAGTTTTGCACAATAGTTTTCAACCCAGCTGCACAATGGAATCACCTGGGAGCTTTAGAAATTCTGATGCCCCAGCCTTCCCTCTCCCCCAGGATTATGATGTAATCCAGCTGGGGTGTGGCCCTGGCAGAGAAAATTTTAAGAACTCCCCTAGGTAATCCTACTGTGCAGCCATTGCTGAGAAGCCCTGCCATGGCGCAGGGCATGATGGGAATAAACGTGTTGATAATTAAGACAAGCTTTTCCGATTGTTTGTCAGAGTCCACTCTAAGCAGGTGTTACCTGCTAAAAATTTCTATTACTAATTAGGGGAATCCCTGCTCCTTTGGCCCTAGCGGCCTCTGGGCCCTTCTGAACCTACGTTCTTGGTCGCCTCTCAGCCTCTGGAAGTGCAGCCCCACAATCAAGATGACCATTAAAATAGAAATCTGAAAACAAGTTTAAAAACGTTAAGTAAAAGCGAGGGAAGGAAATCCCCCGATTTGGACACTTCTCCATAAGCAAAACAGGGGAAAGGGAGGCTATCGGGCGATAATTCCGGCCAAGAGTATTTGGGCATTTTCCCAGAATTACCCAAGTAATCCTGTGAAAAGCAATCTATGTAGGCTAAATTACGTACAAACTGCCTAAATCGTGGGTTTTAATAAGAAGTTACCTGACTCTGGAGAGCGTGAAAGCCAAGGACGCCACAGGCTTCGTGGGTTTGACTTGACCCTGGACCCCCGCCCCACTCCCTAAGCAGCTCCCGCCGGGGTCTTGCAATAATAAACCAGGACCAGGCAAACTGTAAAGCAGACGCTCTCTCCCAGGGCCCTTGTTTGTGCACAGCCTCGGGGCCTGAACCAATCACTCAGGAGAACTCCCCAGTTCGTACACCCCACACCCGGTCTGGCTCCAGCAAACCCAGGGAGGATTTGGAGGGGGTGTGGTCAGGCCAAGGCTCCTCCATCCCCCTCCACCCCCGGAGCCGCCCCGACGCGGCGGGGGCACCAGGGAGCCCACCTGGCCCGGCGTCCACACACCTTACAACGCTCCGCCCCCGACACTCGGACGCGGGTGGCCCTAGGGTGACGATGTCAGAAGTTCACTGGGTCCCCGGAAGGGCAGAAGTGAGGAGGAGTGTCCCAGAGCCCGAGCCTCCGCCAGCAGCGTGAGAGGGGGCTCCGCGGAGGACCGTCCGGAAAGGGTGGGGGTCGCGGGCTGCCGGGTGGTGACCGCTCCCCCGCTCAGGCGCCGCCTTCTCAACCCCGACTCTGCCTGGCTGAAAACAGGACCCAGGCGCAGGCGAGAAGCCGGGACAGCGTCCCAGGAGGCTGGGCCGAGGCTAAGCGAAGAGACTGACCCCGCCAGCCCGGAGCTCGCCGCAGCCCCAACCCCGCACCACCTGTCCCGGCTTGGGCGCCAGCGCAGCCCTAGGAGAGAGACCTTCGCGGAAGAGAACGCGCCCCAGGTTGCAGCCTAGAAGAAAAGTCCGAGAGAGACGCGAGACGCGCAGACTGCCCTACCTGTCCGGCGACATACAGCAGGCACCAGGTGCCACCGAGGAGTCGGGCCAGGAACCCCGGGTACTGGGACGCCTCTAGCCTTGCCATGGTCCCCGGCGGGGACCAACGGGAGTCTCGGGAGTAGACCCCCTCCCTGGAAGAAGTAGACGGGTCCTGCGCCGACTGCGGGGCTCCGCGGCGGCCGGCAGGCGGGCTCGAGGGTGCGCCCCGCGAGGCAGGGCTGCGCTGGGGCGGGCGGCGCGTCTTCGGAGCGGCAGTGCGGCCGCGGAGCGGGGTTGCTTTGAATGGGAGCGCGTGCGCTGGGGGTGGGGGCGTTATTTGTGAATGTGCTGCTTGTCTTGGCTCGGTATGGTTCGCGCTCGGCACCCCCCCCCAGCACCCCCTCCGGCTCCTGCTCCTCCCCTCCTGTGTCAGCCCAGCGAAGGCGGGGAGCGCAGACACCCAGCCGCCCGGGCAGCGACCGCAGTGCGCACTTCGGGAAACCCGAGCGGGGCTGCGCGCTGCCTTCTATTTATTTATTCTTTTTAAAAGGGAGAGTCGCACACGGCCCACCTTGCTCACATTTGGAATGCCACCCTGCCGGCCCTCAGAGAAGGAAAAGCTCTCCCCGGACGTTGGCGCTTTCCCGGGAACGAGTCCCAGGGGCCATTGCCTGCGCGCTTTCCCTGGAGCTCTGAGCTCCGCTTGCGGTTGCTGCCCTGGGATCCACGCAAGACCCTCCAGGGGCTGGGGACGGTTTTGCGCGTGTAGGGGAGGGGGCAATGATTAAGAAACTCGAGAGCCCACATAATGGGACAGAATTGAACTCTATAATGTGTTTGTCCGTGGGGACCTGTCCCCTGGGGGCTCTTGGAGATTTTCCTATGGAGTTGATTTGTTTTGCAACCTGAGTCAGGAAAAAGAGAGCTGAGCTCGCAAGCGACGAGGACCCACGACAATTGACTAGGGAGGCTGTGACCCAGGAGCCGTCGTTGTGCCCAGGGAGCCCAAGAAATATGTTCGGTGAAACTGACTTCCCTGATTGTCTTCCTGCACTAGTGGGTTGCTGAGGGCAAGCTAGGGCGCCCCCTTCTCTGGTTTGGGCCGGGCTCTCGTTACACGGGAGGCTATGAGGCTTTCTCTGTAACAGCAGGTAAAACACAGCGCTCCGTCGCAGTTCTTTGCCATCGCGACCCGGTCCTCTTGGAAACCTGGCGCTCTTGAGCCATTCTCCCAAAGCATCTTTATAAGAAAGCAAATCCCCCACCCTGCTTGCAGCCGTCTTCCAGGCCACTCCACCCCTCTCCAGCCTTGGCAGTAAAGCTAGAAGAGGCGGGGAGCTGGCCCCACTTCAGTAAACTCAGTACGATAAGGGGATGCAGCGCCGCGCTCGTGAAATAACTTTTGTGAAGTTCCCACGTGCGCGCGTTGGGATGAGCCCAGAATAAAATTAAGACGCCAAGACGCCGCCATACTCCCTAGCAACCATTCATTCAATCCACATATTCCTAAATGCCTACTCCTCGCCAAGCGCTGTGCTTAAACATTGTGGCCCATCAAGCGACTGAGACAGACGCGGATCCTGCTCCTTTTAATTGGGTAAACAGACCAGACACAAACTGTCTGCTGACAGAGTGAGAGGCAAAGTCAGGGCAGAAGTGCCTATAGGAAATGAATGTCATGTGAGCCAATATCAGTGTTTGTCTCCAGAATAAGGGTTTTGTACTTGCATATGGTAAAGGACGCTGCCTCCCAGAATTCATCTATTTACTCATCATGTGTGTATTTATTGAGTTCCCAGGGTAGGGGGTGGGGAGATCTATCTTTGAGCTTAGAATCCCAGAAAGTTAAAGCTCAAAGGTCAAAAATCTTTAGAGATCCTTTTTTGAAGGGGTTTTCAACTTGAATTGGTAAAAAGGAAAGGGTAATCATTTTAAACATGAACAAAAACCAATACAAAAATAAAAACAAAGACCACAGAGGCTAGAAACAGGACGGTGTTCCTATGAAGGGTTGCAAATGGCTTGTCTTTCTAGGAGGATTGAGCCACAACGTTGAGCAGAAAAAGGCACAGCAGGGCTCGGTGGGGAGGTGGTCCTAACATAATTGGGGTAGAGGGGCCCTACAGCACCAGGCTGGAAGAAAGAAGAGAAATGGTGTGCAAGGAAGCAGTGCTAGGCAACACTGAATTAAATCTTCCAACAGGCTTCAAGATAGGTGCAGATTACACCAATTTAACTTGCAAGAATCCTGAAGCTCAATGGGTATCCTACTAGGATAGGAACCAGGCCCTGGATGGGATACAGCAACAGAATTTCAGGATTGGAAGGGAGCTCTAGCCCAAGCACATACTATTCCACACCACGAAGAATTTGGCCAGCTAGTCCAATAGCCACACTTTTATTTTTAAATGTGTGAAGGAACTAAGGCCCGAGAAAATTAAGTGATATGCCCAATGTCTCACGCTTAAGCAGCAGATGAATTTATCCCTACCTTGATGCGGTTAGAAAAGCACGAGCTGCTTCTATTCCTTGAAAAATGAGGTAACAGAAGAAAACAGGAATTTAAAGTTAATTAATAAGGCGGTTGAGTGTATGGTTAAAAAAGTGACAAAAGCCTAAAAGGGGGGAGACCAGCTAGGAAGATGCTGCCATAAACTGCTCATAAGATGATGAAGGCTTCATTACCGGAGATGCACTCTGGCTAGTGGAGAACAAAGTAGTGTTGGCAAAGCTGGGCAAGAGAAGAAGAGCACTATTTGTTCTCATGTGAGGAGATGGCACCTCCTTAGAGCATCTCCATACCAGGGTCCCAACTCCAGACCCTTGTGTCTGACACCAGACTCAACTGTTAAAGTCTGATTTTGTTGATTGTTCATTGTTTGCTTAAAAATCCGTAGATTCTTAAACTACTTTCAATCAGTATACATCACAGATAAAGAATGACTGAATGAGAAGGACGAAAGTATTCTCATTACCCACTGAAGATCAAGTTTCCTTGATACTGCATAAATTGTACAGAGGGTGCTTTAAAACAGATGTCTGTATCTACTTAACAGTTTAATAAGCTCACTGTGACACAGGGATTAAGAAATGTCACATTGCTCAGGTCCTGGAATCCACATGGGGTATCAGAAGCCCACAGCCACCACTGCTGGCTCCTCATCTTGCCACAGTCTCAATCTCCCCAGAGCCTGTGCCCTGGCCCGCAGCCCCTCCCTCTGGCCCTGGCAGCAGGACAGTGTTTGGGCCATCACAAGGCAGACCCCCGAAAGGACAGTTCCCACAGAACAGGAGAATGCATCAGGCTGAGGCTGCCTCCGACTCTCCCTCTTGGTCGCAGCAGTGCTTTCACTCCATGCACTGTTTACTAGGTCCCAATCCTCTCCTCAGCCCGCACTTTTCTTTCTCTCCCTTTTTATCCAGTATCTTTTTATTTCCAGGACCCATCATTTCAAAAATACTCATTTCAATACCCTACACTCTCTTTGGTGTTTTTTCACTCCAAGTCAAAATGAACTCAGCTACCTGCTTTCTCAGTGCCTGCCCTACAGGAGCAAGCACTGCAGAGGAAAGCCACAGAACAGGACAGAGAATGTCACCATAATACCATCTTTGCCAGCCTCACACTTTCAACACCGCCTGTCAATCCTCCTATTTTGCCCCGTCCATTCACTCTGGCACTATCCCACCCCCTGCAATGCCTATTTCAAACCTTCTCCACTTTCTCCAAACCTCCACGTCCTCCTCCACCCTGCTTCCCTTCAAAGGACATGCAGAGCTCCGAATTTTCAGAGACAAGCAAATCAGTTAAATGGGAGCAATTTCTACTCCTACCTTTTTGCACCAAATCTACTTATATCCACAACCATCCTCCCCTTCTGTTTTCTAAGGCTAGTCCCTTTACAATGTTCTGGGTCTATTCATCTCTTGCCTTCAACTAGTAAAGAAACTTACTACAAGCTTTTCCTTCTCTGTACTGTATATTCAACAGCTGCCTAAACGGTATCCTACCTTTCAACATTCAAACATGCTCAATCCTCCTCCATGTGTAAATAAAGAGATTAGCCCTCCTTCAACGACCTCATATCTTCTTCCTTCGCAGCCACATCTCCTGAAGGTTTTGTTTATACTTCCAATGCCCTACTCCCTTTCTATTTCATCCTCAGGCTATTCCAGTCATGTTTCAGCCACCTTCATACTACAAAAATATAATAGAACCTGCTCTAGTCACCAGTGACCCCCATGCTGTTGCATCCAATGAACATTAGTCCTCTTCCTCCTTGTCCTCACAAAACCACGTGACACAGTTGATTACTCTTTCCTTCTTGAAACATTCTCCTCTCTTGGCTGGTATCAGAAGTTGGCATGTCACTTCTAGGAACACGACTTGTGAAGGTGGTGTCCCTTCCCTCCTGATCCCCTTCTCCAGTTAACTCGTGAGTGAGCCCCTCCCAAATCTGGGTTGGATTTCTTATTTATATGTACTGATACATCTGTGTCCTTTTCCTAGGGGAATTTATCTTAATTTGTGATTATAATTTTATTAATATGATTAATTAACCAAAATATGTCCTCCCCTATCCCACTATGTTATAAATCCCACAAGAGCAGTTCACCATTGTGGTCCCATGGCCTACCCAGTCCAAATGCCTAGCATATGTTTGACACAAATGAAATTTGTTGAATTAATAAATGGATGATTTAATACTTCACATCTTTCAGCGGGTTAACCTAGGAAATTAAGCAAACACAAACAGGAAGCTCCTTGAAGACAGGCATTACAGGCTATTGACCTTTATCCCAGTACCTGGGGCAGTCCTAGGAACACAGTGCATACTCCAAAAAATGACTGACTAAATGAATGAAAAGCACCCACTAATAGAACGGGAGACAGCCTAATCATGTAAATTCCTAGGCAACTCCCAATAAAAATCCATAGGCTGGTATATAGTTCGTGACTAGATAATAAAACATACCAACACTTCCTTCTTCTAAAAAATATAATGAAGTTTGGTATACAGCCAATTATGTTTTCTATCATCACCTCAAACAGTCTCCAATAAAAAGAAAACAAGAAATGATATAAATAATAAAATCCACCGTAATACAAATTATTCTTTTTACTAAATGCTTAGAAGCAAGCAGGGGCCTACAGTCTGTTCCCAAGAGTTAAGATTTATCTAAATTATTTCTAATGAGTATATCTTGTACATTATAAAATCTTCAGCAAGAAAGGAATTTTCTGATAACTGGCTCAAATCCTGCTTCATTCCCTTCTTGGTCTTTAACTAGTTGGAAATGCCCTCTTGTCAGCCTTCATTTGCCTCAGTAGACAAGCAAAACACAAAGCAAAGCTGTTCAGTCAAGCAAAATGTTCATTTTTGACAAGTCGAATGTCACACACTTTGCTAAAAGAAAATATACATACCTGAATTATACAGTTAAAAGTCTCCTCCTTGCATGAAGTCATTTCAACAATATACCAGTCCACAGAGATACCTGGCTTCAACTATTACAAACTGTTAAATTATGTGCATAACAAAAAAAGATAGGAAACATAAAGTAGTATGTTTATATCTCACATAAATAACTGAAAACCATATTTCAAGAAGGTAAACACTGGAAACCAGCAGTTTTACTTACTCTGTGCCCCAACTGAATCTCTGTTCTAATTCTTTTATATGAACATACAGATTTTTCTTTAGTTTTAGCTACTGTATTTCTGGATTTTTAAATTACAAGTATAAAGATTAGCTGATACTAAATAAACAAAATTATATGAATTAACATTCAGATGAAGATATTTAAAATTACCTCTGCTTCCTTCTAAGGGGAAAACAGTGTCTCGGGAGGGTTATAACTTATCAGCAAGCTTATCTTTCCGTTCTGTAGCACTGGGTTACTGAGGAGTGTTTGTACTCACAGTGATTCCCTGGCATCTGTCTAACTGCATTCACGATAGTGTGTTAGTAATGCGCATACTTAATCTCTTGATGTTGGCTTGCGGGAGTCTCAAATATAAAATGTGACAGCATTTGTTTTTCTTACCACATAAAAAATGACATCACAAACTGTTAAGAGGTTAAACCATATATTATGGCTTCGTTTCAGGTCACTGTTTGCGTCATATGACTGCCCAACAGGGACCAAATCTAACACACTTAACATTCCTGAGTCTAATAACATATATAAACTCGTTTGGGTGAGGCCCATTGGGTGTGGTTTTATCACACAGAAAATCTTATATAATAACCTTTTCAAAAAATTGTCATTCTTTCTCCATGTGTTGAAGGATTTGTCCAAATAATACAGCAAAGGACAACAGAGATTATAAAGGACTCAAAAAATTACATTTAGAAACAGACGTATCAATTCTGTTCATCTTCTCTGAAGACCTCAGAAACTGTTTACCTGAGCTTGGCAACAAGTTTTCTATAATTCAGTTAGTCTGTCAACAAAAATATTCAGTTTCCATTTTCTGTTAGCCATTATGAAAATATGTAAAAGAAGTAAAGGATGTGATCCCTGTTCTTTCAAAACACACAATTAAGTTTCACAAATAATGATAGAAATTTATGTCTCCAAAATATTTGCTCTCTATTATCTTAAAAGCCCTTTGAGAGTACAGTATTCTGCTGCCGTCATTTTTGTGTCCTCAGTACCAACCACCCAGTGGGCACTCAATAAATGTTTGGTGAACTGCCCTGAACATTTATTCTAACACAAACCATATTGATGAGCACTGTGAGGAGTGAACAGTGATTCCATATTTATGCCCAGCTTTCTGAAGCCAAGGTTGGAACATTTCAATGATCAGAATCCTTACTTTGCTAAAGTGCTGATATGGCAAGCTCTAAGACATAATCTAAAATATTATAGAAAGTACTAGTGATTTAGGAGGTGGGTCTTAGCTAATTCAACGTTACTTTTTCTTTTTTCTTTGAGATAGTCTCACTGTCACCCTGGGTACAGTGCAGTGGTGTCATCATAGCTCACTGCAACCTCCAACTCCTGGGCTCAAGTGATCCTCCTGCCTCAGCCTCCCTAGTAGCTTGTACTACAGGTGTGCACCACCACACCTGGCTAATATTTCTATTTTTTGTAGACGTGGGGTCTCGCTTTTAGGCTGGTCATGAACTTAATTCAACATTTTTTATACAGTTTTTTTTTGTATTAAATAAAATGCTGCTTTGAAATCCAAATATTTTGTGTGTTTTGATATGTTTTACTTTGTTACAATATCAGCTGTTACAATAGTAGTTCATGTTCTCTCTGTTCCCAGGCATATCTAGAAAGCAAGTAGATAAAGGACAGTAGCATACTTATTCTAAACACAACATCTAAACTTCCTTGGGAGCTAGATTTCCATGTCTTATAATATCACTTTTAGCAAACACAATAGAGCAAATTACTGCCATCTATTTTCTAAGCAACATTCCACTTTTCAGTTGTTGTCTTTGACTGGATATCAAGAGTTTCTGCTTATTATAATCACCTTTTATTTATTTGAAATCAGTATCCAAACAAAGGACAACAGTCCTCTTTTGAACTATTATCCTCAGTTTCCCTAGAGGCAGCTATAGAAGGTAGTGGCATATATTATACCTCTGGCTCATTCTGAAAAAAATATCAATTTGTATACAAGCACACAATCCCCTTCAGTTTTGCTAGAAAAATTGGAACACTGAGTTTCTAGATAGCACTGGAAACTTACACAATGAGAATCATACATAGACAACAGGATTTTGTTTACTTCTCATGAACAACTTAGTAAAACAATTTCTTATAGCACCTTAGAAAGCCGAGGAAGGAGGATCACTTGAGGATAGGAGTTTGAGACCAGCCTAGGCAACATAGCAAGACCCCCATCTCTACAAAAAAAAAAAAAAAAAAACAATTCCTTATAGAATCAAAACAAATTGTGATATAAAACATAATTTGAAAGCAATTGCTACTTCTGACCCCTAGTTAATGACCCCAATTGATGCAACTACTGATGAAGTTGCATCAGTAGTTGATGCACAGTCCACTGGGAAGAACGTGAACGTAACTTTGACTTAAGTTTTTTTTTCCTAATTTAATGCACCATAGCACCGACAATAACAACAAAAAAGCACTGGCAAGAAAGGGAAATTCAGCCAAAGATTTTTAGCAACAATAACATGATGATGTTTTAGAAGATACTGTTGATCTTTGCTTATAAGATTAAATGAACTAAAATGTGAAGTGCTTTGTAAACTGTCATGTACCATGGAAAACCCTTGTGTTCATTAGTCAGTGGTAGACTGCTATGTTCCAGAAGAATTTAAGGCAGCTTATAAAGATATGTTTAAAAATCTACATCAAACTATCTAATTAAAAGTAGGTAAGAACATTAACATTTTCTGGGAGGAGCGGTCAGTATGAGATTATTGAGATATTTCAGGTTCTTCTTTGCTTTTTAATATTGTTTGAATGTTGTTACTTGGAACATGAATTGACTTCGTAATTGAACAATAAAGATATTTCTATGTGGAAAAAATTGGATGAGAAAGAAAAACAAGGACATGCCCTTAAAATGGAGCCAGCGATAAAATTAATAAAAATGCACATTCCATAAGGAACTACAGCCACAGATTTGGCTCTCAACTTTCAAAGAGTCATGAAAACTGATAAATTACAAGCCCATACTAGGGGGGAAAAAATCAGACTAGTTGCATGTACCAAGCACTATGAGCCTTGAAAAAAATCAGAAAAGTTTTGTGATTCGTTATCTTGCCTCATAAAGCTTTTATCACACATGCCCTTAGGTGTATGAGCATATAGTGCTTTGCAGAAAATGATACAGTAAAATAATTGATAAATGAAATGACAATTGTCATTCATTTCTACCTCCTGTAGCAAAATTTCCTGAACATATATTTTCCTCTTTAAATTGCACATTTAAACTTTTCAAAAGGAAGACAGGATTAAAAGGAAACACAGGAGGAAATTCAGAATTGAAGTTGGGAGAAGGTATGTGTAAATAGGAAATGCAAATTGTTACCTTGATCTTAGCAGAGGCCATCTTCTCAGGTTGCTTCTGGGATTTCCACTGGATTCAGCCTTGGAGTTGTGGGATTGGGATCCCACAGCTGGCCTGAATCAAGATCAAAGGGCCTATTACTTAGGGATGAGTAATAGTAACTGCTGTTGACAGACAAATCCCAAAATCTCAATAGCATAACACAGTAGCTGTTTAAGGTAAATAGGTAAATTTTGGCCAAAAGCATGGCAGCCCATAAATATGTGAAAAATCCTTTCAGAAAGCCAAGGCAACATCAGAAAACTGAGTATTTCTACAAAGAGTAATTTGGAGTTAAAAAAATGGAAATTGTCATAAATTAGCAACAGCCTAAGGGAGATTCTTGTGGAAGCCTTATTTGGCCTCCCCTCCCCTGCAAGAGTATGTTAAGCATCTTCCCAGGTGCCCCCATTCAACCTGTACTTCCCCCTTAGACCGCCCTGGGGTAGTGCTGGTCACACACTATAATGTAATTGCTTACTTCCTTGTACCCTCAACTAGGCTGTAAGCCCCGACAAGAGCAAGAATGTATTAATACCGTCTCACCCGCATCCCCAATCTCACCCCAGCATCCCCAGCACTCAGCACATGCCTGGCACATCATAGGTACTTATTCATATTCAAGGAAGGAAGAGAGGAAGGGAGGAAGGAAAGGAGAAATGGAGAGAAAGGAGAAGCACAAGAACTCAAAAAGAAGTTAAACCTTAAAAGATAAAGACTAGCTATAATCTTTTAGTTGTATAAGAAAGGAAAGTAATTAGAAAGTAAGTCACAGAAACATGGCAAATGCAAATTTTTAAATGCCTTTTTGCTGGAGGGGGGGAAAGGAAAAAAAAGACACCCCATATTTTTTGTTTTGAAGCTTTTATTAATATATTATGTGCCACCATATGAAAATTACTTTAAAATATAGGAAAGGAACATATTAGAATTAACCTGCCAATCTTAATGTATTTAACTATAATATGTAAAAACTTTACTTTGGGAATAAATGTTATTTGTGCCTGTTTCCATCCTTTCAAAGAGTAAAAAAAGAAATTTGTGAGCAAACACGCAGAGCAAACAGAGCCTCCTAAAACCCTTGTGCCTCAGATATTGCTACTTAAAGTACATAAATGTATTTATCAAGCTACATGTGCAAATTATGGTGTTGGCTGTGCAAACAAGGCCATATTACTTCAGTCATTGATGGAACCACATTTGGAATCTTTTCAAAGTCTAAAACAGTCTTATCAGAGATTATAAATCTCCTTACTAGCATTCATCTTAAGTGAATTCTAGACTTACTTAAGAAAATAAGGTATGAGGCTTATAGGGATACTTTATAAAAGGGTAAAAGTTGTGAATTATTTCAGGAATTTGCTCATTTATGCAACATTTGCACTTCCCTAAATATTTCCACATACATTTTAACAGGAGTCAATTTTCCTTCTGAACTCAGTCCTTAAGATTTCAAACAAAATCAGTACACAAATTGAGCAAAATCTCCAAAGAAATGCTTATTAATTATAACCCATGCCATATTAACATCACATATATTCAAAACTTCAGCCCTTATTGACCTTGATAAGGGCAATATTTATTTTTTTAGTATACACACATTGAGGAGGCAGTTTTACTGAACATAGAATAACGTAAGTTTCACAGAAATATAAATACACGGTCTTGAATTACTCTGGCCAATTTGGCAACTATATATTTACATTTCTGTAATGATTTTACATAATCCACTATATCCCTCATTACAGGTAGCATTTCTTGCTGTTCTTCTAATTTTATAACAAATAAACTCACATTCTTAATTATTTTCTTGTGTTCTTTTTCCACTGAGGAAATACTGAATTAAGTCACATTCCAATAAACTTATTTTTCCCTTGTGAGTTTCTGTGCCTTAAAAAATTTAACACCCAAAGATGAATTCTAATTTGATCTCAACAGTGAACTTGAATTGATTATCAAGTTGATGATATCAAGCAAATATCAATGATATTTGCATCTCTTTCTTGTGAGAAGAAAGAGTGGTGCAGAATCCTTTCTGTCAAAGGTGTTGAGATTGTGCAAAATGTTAGAATCAATGGCTAACATGAAAGTTTTCAATTATTAGAAGATTTATGTTACCCAATTCCCTCGTAATCAAGAATAATTGAAAGTTCACAGTG
This sequence comes from Varecia variegata, assembly GCA_028533085.1. Lineage (NCBI taxonomy): Eukaryota > Metazoa > Chordata > Mammalia > Primates > Lemuridae > Varecia > Varecia variegata. Next base: position 87,120,324 of record CM052443.1, on the reverse strand, counting down.
GAAAGTCAGCAGATGCATTTCAGGTGTAATTAAATTAAAGTCTTAGTGTTTTTCAAGGTGTGGGCCTTAGGTCATCTGCATCAGAGTCACCTGACATGCTTGTTAAAAGTGCCTATTCCTGGCTCCTATCTAACACCTACATAAATCCCAATCTTTGTGTGTGTGTTTTAACAACATCTAAAAATCTTTCTTCTCTGTTTTAATATTTTTAAAACAGAAGGTATAAAAAAATTGGATGAAAATGAATTATGTGATCAATATAGATCATAGACTGATTCTTCTATACCCCTAAAATATTTCAAGCTAATATGAATTTACCCAGAAGAGAACAGAAGGGTTCACTGTTTTGGATTCCACTGAATGACAGGAAGGTTTAGGTCTTCTCCCATGTCATTTGCATTCCCCTGGGCTATCAGAAAAGAATCTCAAATGGATTTTCCAGGAAGAGGGTGTGTAATCTGCAATCTCATTCCTTTCCAAGATCAGGGTGACTGCCCAGAGGAAATCCCTCACTTTTTGGGATTACATTCCAGTTTCTAAATGTTTGGAAAACATCAGAGTTGACTAGCAAGATGGAGAGTTAGAGAGAAAATGAAGAGGATCTGAACCATGAAGGATTCAGCTAGTTGATTTGGGCCCAGTGCCTGGCTTGAAAGGCAAATGTTTTATTACTTGGCAAGATTCCCATTACGTGTCATTCCTTATAGCTTGCATTTTCTTGTCCTTTCATATATGGATGTAAGGCCTCACATTCCTTTCTCCTACTCAAGGAATAAAGGCAGATTTTACAGGTAGTGGGGAAGTTCCTTCTCTGTATCTAGGAATGCATGGAAAATGCTAGAATCATTAAGAGTTCTCTGTATGAATTGATTGTTGGTTCCTACTAATTCTAGGTTGGAAATGTTAAAAATCCTTGATAGCAGCATAATACCTGTCCAGGTGATGTTTTGGCCATTTCTGTTATGTCTATAAGATAGGGATGGTAAACACTAATAGCTTTAATGGCCAGGCAGATAGGTAAGTCGTGGATAAGATAGTCGGAAAGTGGTGGAGGCAAAGTGGAGAGTCAATGTGCAGCCTGAAGTAATTTTTAAAAATTGTATGGGCCAAACAAAATAGTGGGCTTTTAATACTGCTGGCATAGGTCCCTGAAAAAGCTTTCCCAAACTTCCTTCCAAAATACCTACAATGATTCAGAAGGAAAAACAAAAAGATAAAAAACAACAACTGTGGTAAAATCAGTACTATCAGTCAAGCTATAGCCAGAATTTGAAAAGAATTTCTACTAACTAGAAGGTTGATGGGGCTAGATGGAAGGACCGTCATGCTATGCCCACCTAGAAGTCGGTAAAAGAACCATTTTTCTGTTTTACATGATCAGTCCCTGGGGTAACCTTGATAGCCTATGCCAATCACAAACTGAGGAACTATTCTTGTTCCAGGTGATTGTTATTTTCTGTGCCAGGGAGAATAATGCTATGTCTGATTTCCCTTAACTACCTTTCTACCAACCAAAGACTACAACTCCCAGGGAGCAACTGAGCAGGAAGTGGGAAGGGGCATCATGAATGGCTCTACCATGCCAGAAAGAGCTGCCATAGAAACCCATTTTCAGACACTTCCTGTGTTTTGCCTGGTGGAAAACCAGGCAGTAATGGTGGAAGAAGGTTCCATCTCAGTCCTAGAGAGGCTGTAAAGTGGCTAGGGGCAGTACACTTCAAACTGCCTAATATTTTAGTCTATGAATGTACCATAATTATTTAACCTATTTCCTCATCTAGGAGAGTTGTTTCCAGTACCTTCTGATTCTTTTCTGTGATAAGCCTGTGGTGAATAGCCCTACAGCTAAATCTTTTTCCAAATCCTTTTCCCCTTCAATATTATGCATTTCTTTCAAAATAATTCTCTACTTTTTGTGTTTTTTTTTCTTACTATATAGACACACTCCTTTTATTACACCCCCCAATGGATTATTTCACTTGTTTACATGTGTGTCTTCCTTTACTAAACAGTGAATTTCTCAAGGGATGAAAGATGACTTTGGGTAACCTTGGACCAACATAGTACACAATATACACAGGTAATCAATGAATATTTAATGAAAGAATGAATGAGAGTGGAGGATATTGAAGAAGTTAGTGGAGAGCCCTGATAGCCAAGTTTACTAGTGAAGACTTGCTATTTTGCAATAGAGCATCAGCAAAAGGTCTTGAGCTCCAAAATGATTTAAAAGGAATTATTGGAGGAACTGCTAGTGCTCTAGGTGCTGAGGCCAGTGGAATTGGTCACCAGGTGTGAGATGAGGGCCTGGATAACCACAAGTGTATACAGTGACAGTTTAACAATTGAACTTGCCTACTAAATTCCCTGAGTGTGCAAATTTTAATTCTAAAACTGAACATTTTATGCAATTAAAAAGTAAATTCCATGAGGAAGCCTTCCAGGTGCCCTGTAAAAAATAAAAAGAAAAAACAGGCCAACAAAAGCCCAAGGTGATTTTTCTGTTCCACTTGGATAAAGACATTTTCTTTTAAATGTGAAGTTCAATGGACTGTGCCATCGTGGACCTAGCGATATTCAGGGAGTCCATAAACCTGGATTCTGTTGCCATTTTCCTATGTGAATTTTTGTGTGTGTGACATTTTTTAAATCTTCAGCTCTTTTCTTGTTACAGTGTCTTTGTGGGTCAAATGGAGATCACAGATTCTAGCTCTCACAGGAGCATGAAGATTTATGAGGAAAAAATAGTGAAGCACGGAGGTTCTAAGGCATTTGAATTCAATGATTCCATTTGAACACTGTGGGTCACTATTGTATCTCACATACCTGAATATATTTAAAGTGATTATTAACCTGTGACCTAAATAAGAGGTACCAGGCATATTTTGTCATAAATACCAGGGTATAATGATGACTAGCTCGTTATCCACCCATGAAGTGTGTGGGCGTGGGAAGGTGATGGGGAACAATTGCTGGTAATAGCCTTTTGATTCATTTATGAACATTTCCTCGCAGCCTGTTAGTTCCTGGAAGTCAGTATCACTTTCACCTCACTAAGCACAACTTCTATTGTGTGGTGTGAGTGCAATGTAGACACTCTTAGACACTCCTAGTCCTTTAACCACTTTGTTAACTAAAGCTTGGATTATTTAAACTGAGTCTGTTTTAGGTTAACATGAATTTTTTGATCTTAAAAATATTCCCCTGTTTTTGTGTCTAAATAAAATCTAGGAATTTTTAAGGCATGGTCATAACACTGACATTCACGAAAAATAAATAATTTTTTATAATGTTTATTCAGCTAGAACTAAACCCACCTTCATGAGAAACAGACCATGATTTTTATCCATCTGTACAATGGAAGAAGCCAGAATTTAGTCACAGTGGAGACATGCAATGAAACAGTCATACTGCCATGACATTCTAAGAGGACTAAAAAATCATAGTTATTAAGTAATTCCATCAGGATTAGCATTAACAGTAATCTGGGCAGAAGTTTTTAATACCCAAATAGTTGGCTCTTTGAAGTTGTCAAACTAGAGAGAGCTTTGTATTACAGGCAGATTTACAGCCATCTCCTGGGCATTGGGACCAAAATTCTTGCTAAAATATTTATGTGTCATTTTATCAGATCAGATTTTTAATTCACAGCAAACTTCCATATTTGACTAGAGTTCAAAAAGGCCATTTTTAGTAAACAGCAAATATGTGCATATCTAAAAGTTTAAATAAGTTATTACATTGTGTTTCTTTTCTTTTTAGGATAATTTAGAAGGAAATTGAACTTCATTTGCTGAATTAAACCATTCTAAATTAGAATAAACATTTATTTGATAAATTAAGGGATATTTATATTATTTAAAAAGTCTCAAATTGTCAAGAAGATGACCTGTTTAAAAAAATCAAATAAATGCATTATGTGAGCTGATGTGATGGTTTTGAAAGAGTAGACACCTAAGATATCAGATGGAAAAGAGCACACCATATTGCACTGGCTTTCTTCATAATCAATATGCCATATTCTACAGTGCAGAGAAGCTGACTCCTTATTGGCCTAGTAGAGTCTATTTACTCAATGTTTTTAAGGACAATCTCCATTATGAGAAGGAGGAAAGGGGATGAATATGTATGTCTCTTACTTATGAACTGATCATTGTAAACCTGGAAATTTGGACTTAAAAATAGATACATCATGGATCACTTAAGTTCCTTTTATGCCAGGAAACATTTTTCAATATATCAAACTTCATTGTAATGGCAACTATTTGTTGTGCTGTAATTTTGAACTTGTGATCCAGCTAAGATATCTAAAATATGAGAGGAGCTCTAAACAACTCCATTTTCTATGTCACATATATTTTGGATGTTTTCTAGCTCTATTTGCTAATGATTAGTAAGACTGTATTTGACCGAATACATGGTCTCATCACAGCCCTATTTTCAAGTCTGTCTTGATCAGGACTAGAAATTACATTTCAGCATTTGGGTTACTGAAATCACCTATTCCTTGCCAAAAACTAAAAAAAAGAGAGAGAGAGAGAGACAGAACAGCAGGAAAACAACATTATGTCTTGGAGTTCAACCCACATAACTGCACATCAGCAAAAATTGCATCAGCAATACCATTAGTACTGTTTCAATAGCATTAAACTTCTCTAAAACCATATAATTTTATAGCACAAACATTTCTCAATTCAATGAAGTATGATTTCTTAATTTCTGCTTTTAACAGGTGTCACAATCAGGACTTTCTGTGAAAAGACAGAGGTTATAATTCTGTTTTTAATGTAAACTTATCAAATATTACTCTAAGCTATTAATTACACAAAAATTATTTAAGTGCCTACTTATATATGCCAGATACTGTTCTAAGGACTGAGGATTGAATAATGATCAAATCAGAATCTCTTCCCTGATGGAACTTATATCCTAACAGTGGAGACAGGCAATAAACAAACAAAGAGAGAACCCGACACATATAACAATGCCAGGAGTACCAAGTGCAATGGAGAAAAATAGGCAGTGACGGGGGAGGGAGGGGCTGGTTATTTTATACAGGGCAATCAAAGAAGGCTGCTAGAGGAGGTAACATTTGGGAAGAAATCTTAATCAAGGAAGGAATCATGGAAGATATGAGGTGGAAGGTTCCAGACAAAGGGAAAAATAAGTACAAAGGTCCTGAAATGCAACCTTACTTGGCATCATAATGGAAAAGCAGAAAGGTCCATGTAGCTAGAACACAAAGAGGGAAGAGGACAGTGGTAGGAAATGAGGCCAGAGAATTAGACAGATGCTATGGTTGGAATGTCCCCTCCAAAATTCATGTTGAATTTTAGTTGCCACTGTAACAGTATACAAAGTGGGACCATTAGGAGGTGATTGGGCCATGAGGGTTCTGCCTCATGAATGGATTAATGTTGTTATCCAGGGAATGGATTCTTATAAAAGGGCAAGTTCAACACTTTCTCTCCCTTGTGTGCTGTATCTGTCTCTGTTTCTCTCTCTCTCTCAACTCTTCCAGTCTTCTGTCATGTGAGTGTTCCTCCCTTCCTCAGGATGCAACATTCAAGGCACCATCTTGCAAGTGGAGACCAGGCTCTCATCAGACATCAAACCTGATGGTGCCTTGATCTTGGACTTCCCAGCCTCCAGAACTGTGAGAAATAAATTTCTATTGTTTGTAAATTATCCATTCTGTAGTATTGTGTTATAGCAGCACAAAATGGACTAAAATACCAGGGACCAAATCATATGGGGCCTTGAGAGCACAGTAAGGGGTCTGGATTTTATTCTGAGTGCCATGAGAAGTCTTTGGTGGACCCAACACAGAGTGGCATAGCCTGATTTACATTAAAACATTCACTGTGACTACAGGAAGGAGGGTTAACTGTAAGGAATGGGCAAAGTAGTTAGAAGGCTATTCCGGGTGTCCAAACAAGAGATGGAGGTGGCTTGGACCAGGAGGCAGCAGGGAAGGTAGTGAGAAGTGGTCAGATGCAGGATATATTTTGATGACAGAGCCTGTAGAATTGGCTGATGAATTATATATGAGGTCTGAGGAAAGGAGAAGCATCCAGGATGATTCTAGTGCTTAGATCTGAGTGACTTTTTGAGAAGAGAAAAGGAAAATACAGGATGATGGAGGGAAGTATGATTTTAGGATGTGTAAAGTGTGAGACTTATATTTCGGACTTTGACATAGAGAAAGAAGTAAACTTGGCAGTTGGTGTATGTGTTTATGATTGCTGTGTAACAAATGACCACACACTTAAGAGGTTAAAACTATACCAGTTTATCTCACAGTTTCTGTAAGTTAGAATTCCAGGGATGAGCTACCAGGGTCATTTGCTAAGGGTCTCACCAGGCTAAAATTTAGGGGTCAGCCAGGGCTGTGATTCTCATCTGAGGCTTGAAATCCTCTTCCAAACTCACTGGTTGTTGGCAGAATTCATTTCCTTGCAGCTGTATGACTGAGGTCCCTGCTTTCCTGCTGGCTGTCATACAGGGATAGCTCTCAGCCTAGAGACTGCTGGAAGTTCCTTGCCATGTTGCTCCCATGGGCAGTTCACACTAGAGCTGTTTGCTTTCTTCCAGGCCAGCAGAAGCGTATCTCCCTGATGCTTCACCTTCCTTTAAAGGCTCACCTGATTAAGCCAGGCCCACCCAAAATAGTCTCCTTTTCATTATCTCAAAGTTAACTGATCAGTAACCTAATAACAGGAGTGGTATCACATCATATTCACAGGGTCCACCCATAATTAAGGGTAAGGTATTACACAGGGTGTGTACACCAGGGGACAGGAATTGTGGAGGCCACATTATTATAGAATCCTGCCTACCACAGTTGGTTACATGACGGTTATATGAGGATGGACCTCAGTGGCAGTTCAGGACTGTTAAAGCCATGTGATTGGATAAAATCACTGAGAGAGAGAGAGAGAGAGAGAGAGAGGGAGAATAGATGACAAAAAATGATATTAATATAAAAAATAATTATATCTAATACTTGCTAAGTACTTAGGAAGTACATTCTATGTGCCAAGTACTCTTCGAAGTGCTTTACACATGTTACTCATTTAACTCTTGCAAGCAATGCTTTGAGGAACCTACGACCCTCATTTCACAAATAAGGATACTGAGGCACAGAGAAGTTAATTCACTTGCCTAACCTCACACAACTATTTAAGTAGTGGAGCCAGGATTTGAACTCAAGTAATCTGGTTCAAGAATCTATACTCTTAAAAACTATTCAGTATAGCATCCTCGAAGAAGAGATGTGGTCACAGAACCAATACCTGGAGTTCCAACCTTTCATGTCGGAGAGAAGAGGAGCTAGCAAAGGAGAGAGTGAAGAAGCAGCCCACAAGGTAAAAGATTAAATCAGGAGAAAGTGTTTGGTCTCCCAAGAGCCAAATTTAGAAAATATCCTGAGAAGACGCAATGGGTCAAATACTAATATTTGCAGAAAAATCTCCCATGTTCTCATTCATAAAGGTGTACCGAAATGCTCCATCACTAATACATTCACATAGTATTTGTCTAGTATGTGCCGGGGTACAGCAGGGAGCAAAACAGGCAAGTCCTCTCCTCAAGTTTACATAGTAAAAGGGGAAAGGGGACTGCTGATAAATACAAAATAAATGTTTAAATAATCTCATTTCATATAGTGCTAGGGAGAAAATTGAGCTGGGTTCAGAGTTAGAGATAATTAGGACTGATTTTATCAACATTCGCTTCACTTTTTGTATTAGTCTGCGAGGATTAGCATAACAAAATGCCACAGACTAGGTAATTTATAGGCAACAGAACTGTATTGCCCACCATCCTGGAGGCTAGGAAGTCCAAGACCAAGGCACTAGCAGATTCAGTGTCTGCTGAGAGCCCATTCCCCATAGACGGTGCCTTCTAGGTGTCCTCCTGTGGTACAAGGGGCAACCAGCTCCCTCAAGCCTCTTTTATAAGAGCACTCCTCTCATTCATGGGGGTGGAGCTCTCATGACCTGATCACCTCCTAAAGGCCCCACCTCTTAATACTACTGCAGAGTGATTAGGTTTTAACGTATGAATTTGAGGGGAACACAAACTTTCAGACCATACCAGGCCCCTTTTCCTGGCTTATAGAAGGCTTCCTTCTGCCATGGCTTCTTCTCTGTTCACACATGAAGAAAGAGAGAGAGAGACAGAGCACACATGACAGAGAGCTGGTGTTTCTTCCTTTTCTCACGGGGACACCAGTCCTATGGAACTCGGGCCCCATCCTTATGACTTCATTTAACCTTAATTATCTCGCTATAGTCACATAGACGGTTAGAGCTTCAACATATAAATTTTGGGGAGACATAATTCAACCTATGACACTCTTTTGCCCCTAAAAGAACTTTCTTACGTAGGGAGGAAAAGAAGAAAAAGTAAAAAAATGAGCCCTTATATAGGAACAGTAGAGAAAAATAGCAAAGACACAGAGTCACAAGTCTCCTATAATACTAAAGAATGAGTGGTTAAAATAATTAAGCTCTTAAAGATATAAAAATCTTACTATCTGGTACTCATTGAAGAATTTGTGAAATGTTTGAATTAGTGAATTTGAATAATCAAATTACCGATTTTTTTTATTTTAAAAGAAACAAATGTTTCTACAGCTGTTTACACATAATTACCCAGGAGTTAAATATATTTATTTTTCATTCCATAGTAGCCAATTTCTAGATTTGGAAATCAGAGGGCTTCCACGTTCATGGGCACTTCTAGGTGGCCACCCCTCCCCTTTGGCCTTCAGATGGGCAGTTGTAAGTCACCTGAGCCTAATACCTACCATAGCTGGCTAAACTAGAGAGCCAGGGACCGGCAATCTAAGACTGGCCAGGCACACATGAAGAGGTCTGGTGCAAAAGGATGAGCTGGACCAACCCAACACCCTCTTGCAGGAACTTGAAAGGAGCCATGGGAACTAAAGTTGAAAGAAAGCATAGGGGATGTGAAGTGGAGTCAAGAGTAACAAACTATTATGAGTGCTTAATGACCATAAGTATGCAAAATCTATGAGTTTGAGAAATTGCATAGAAGTTGAGTAGGCAAAGTCAGACACACACACACACACACACACACACACACAAATGAAGGAGTTTAGTGAGAAACAGACACACAAGTCACAAAAAAAGAGTAGTCAATTCCCCAGATGTCTCGGTATACCACAAGCATAGTACCCTTAACTCAGAGACAAGTATGGATAGCAGGAAGGATAGCCAGTGGGGAAAATCACTAATAACTCTCTACTGATAGAAGTTAGGCATCTGTCTTAGTCTGTTTGCCTTGCTATAAAGGAATAACTGAGGCTGGATAATTTATAAAGAAAAGAGGTTTATTTGGCTCACGGTTCTGCAGCCTGTACAAGAAGCATGGCACCAGCATCTGCTTCTGGCGAGGGCGTCAGGGAGCTTCCACTCATGGCAGAAGGGGAAGGGAAGCTGGCATGTCACATAGCAAGAGAGGGAGCAAGAGAGAGAGGAGGGAGTGCCATGCTCTTTTTAACAATCCATTCTCACGTGAACTAAAAGAGTGAGAACTCACTCAATACTGCGGAAAAGGCACCAAGCCATTCATGAGGGATCTGCCCCCTTGACCTAAACATCTCCCACAAGGCTCCACCTCCAACAGTAGGAATCAAATTTCAACATGAGATTTGGAGGGACCAAACATCCAAACTGTATCAGCTCCAACCTGATCAGAGAGGGAAGATACATCACCTCCTACCATGCTTGCCCCACCATGTTTCTGCATACATAAAATAAAAAGGTTAAGTAGATACATAGAAAACCCCCACATCTGTATCACTAATTTCTTGCTATAGCATCAAAAAATAAAATTCAATCTACACAAAGTTGGAAAGAGGAAGAAGTCAGTCCTGGTACTCCTGGTCTTTCTACAACATGAGACCCTGGATCCAGCCTTTGAGGGTGTCCCACATGTCTACTCCCTAAGCAAGGTAGAGAGCTACTCCCTTGACCCTCTCCACAGCCCTCACTTTCTAACCACTCACCTGCCCCAGGAAGCATACACCTTCTGAGCTACAAGCTCTGTTCGCCTGCTGTGCTCCATGGAGGGAAGAGGAAGGCCATTAAGGCACTGTAGTCTCAGGATGAGTTATCTAAAGAAAAATAGAAAAATAGGACATTCTGCCATGGGGAGATAATCTCCTTCCTGTATAGCCTTTACATCTTATTGTACCAAAAAAGCCTCCCTTCTTTCTCAAACTTGAATTAAGTAACAAAAAGCCTTCTTAAAGGTGTGAGTGCAAGACTTGGATTCTGATAGCTTTCCAATTAATTCTAGTAAACTCCATTTTTAATTAAGGTTAACGATGAACATCTTTGTTCTTTACAACTTAGGCCAACTAAACCAAAGTGCTCAACAATTTTGTTAAATAAATAAATACAAAAATTATAAATAACATTTGAGACTGAATGGACACAGTCAATGGAGTTACAGAAGAATTTCCTATGTATATAAACATTCCTCTGTGAAGTTCTGTTTATTAATAATTTCCTTGGTAAAGTCTTTATAACTAACACAACTCAGTATCAAATTATCATTAGTTTTGAGTGCAGTGGAATCTGAATTATTGAGGTTGTATTATGTTCTCAAATATCGCTCAACTTCTGCTGATACATTCATTATATATTAAAAGCATACTTGGAGAACTAGATAGTCACATGAAAAAGCATGAATTGGACCACTAAAAAAATGGTTCTTACACCACATACAAAAATTAATGCAAAATGGATTAAAGGCATAAATGTAAGAGCTAAAACTATATAACTCTTAGAAGAAAACATAGGTATAAATATTTGTGATCCTGGATTAGATAGTTGTTTCTTAGATATGACAACTAAAGCACAAACCACCAAAGGAAAAACTAGATAAATTGGACTTCATCAAAATTTAAAACATCTGTGTGTCAAAGGACACCACCAAGAAAGTGAAAATGAAGCCCACAAATCAGGAAAAAATATTTTAAAATCATATATCTGATAAGGAATATATATATATATCCAGAACTTATAAAGAACTCTCACAACTAAACAATAAAAAGGCAAATAAATCAATTTAAAAATGGGCAAAGAATTCGAATAGACTTTCTCCCAAGAAGATATGCAAATGACCACTGAGTACATGAAAAGATGCTCATTATTAGTCATCAAGGAAATGCAAATCAAAACCATAATGAGATAACACTTCATACACAGTAGGATGGCTAAAATCAAAAAGACAGATAATAACAAGCATTGGTGGAGATGTGGAAAAATTTGAACCCTCATACATTGCTTGTAGGATTATAAAATGGTGCAGTTACTTTGGAAAGCAGTTTGGCAATTCCTCAAAAAGGTAAAGATAAGAGTTACCATTTGACCTAGTGATTCCACTTTTAGGTATATACCCAGGGGAATTGAAAACATATGTCTATAAAAAATGATACATGAATGTTTATAGAGTCATTATTTATAAATAGCCCCAGAGTGGAAACATCCAAAATGTCCATGAACTGATGAATGGATACACAACATGGTATATCCATACAATGGATATCAAAAAGTCTAAAAAGGAATGAAGTACTGATTTATGGTACAACATGGATGAACCTTGAAAACATGCTAAGTGAAGGGAACCAGACACAAAAGACCAAATATTGTCTGATTCTAATAGTACGAAATGTCCAGAACAGGTAAATCCATAGAGACAAAGTAGATTAGTGGTTGCTAGGGCCTGGGAAGAGGAGGGTACGGAGATGGAATGCAAATGGTCACAGATTTTTGTTTTTGTTTTATGTTTTTTGAGATGATGAAAATGTCCTAAAATTAGAGAGTGGTGATGGTTGCATAACATTGTTAATATACCAAAAACTATTGTACACTTTGAAAAAGTGAATTTTATAATATGTGAATTATATTTCAATAAAGCTATCCTTTTTTATTTATTTTATTTTTGTTTTTTTAGCTATTCTTTTTTAAAGAACATACTTTGACATAGTAATGGGTTGGCATAATTACCCAGTCATTTTTAATCTTATACTTATCTTTTTATTACTTATTTAGTTGTCCAACAAACATTAATTAAGATTCTGTTATTTCTAGGCAATCTGCTACATAGTGGGAACAGAGAGGTGAACATGACCCAGTGCCCCTAAGACTAGTGGGACTACTAGAAACGATAACACACAGTTATAATAATATATGACATGTGCCACAAGCCAGAAAAATGACATGTACAGAGGACTGGCTAAGAATCTGAACTACAACAAAACGGGATCTTGAAAATTATTTCCTTTACCTTCCCTGTCATACTCTTTGGAGATCTAGCAGTCAAATGTCAGGATGTTGCCAAAAAGGAAGAGAAACAAGGAGCCTGGTTTGCCTGGATCTATACCATCAAGAGTTGGTGGTCACAAGGATGGCATAAAATCTGCTGTCTTTAGGCCAGATAAGCATGTTGGTTACTTCTGCCTCAGAGAACAGTATAGCTTTTCAAGTATCTTTAGCCAATGAGCTTCTCTTTCTATCTTGATTCAAATTCAGATTTTGTCATCAAAACCAACATCCCATGACTTCCTTGCAATCCATCATATCTTAATAGTTGGCAAAATAGGCATAAGATTTCCACTGAAGTAGCTTAGACATGTGTCTGTTGGGTTTACTGAAGGCAACAATAGCTATTTTCCACAACCCCTAAAATCTCACCTGTTTATCATCATCAAGCTAGAAATCCCAGTCACACCTTCAGATCAGCCATATGTACCTACAGTGATGGGTACTCCCAGAAGGCTGCCGAAGTCTGAGTTGAGTTGAAGAATGGACAAACACGTCTTTACAAAGCTATGTTGTACCCAGGGAGCAGACTATACCAGCATACCTTGGTTGTGTGTATGTTTTCAGAAGAACACTGGCAATTAACAACAACAACAACAAAAATCTGCCAGTAAAAATTGCTCTCAAGTGGTTGGTAACTTTAATGATAGTCATTTCCCCATTTATTTAACCTTAAAAACATTTCCAAAGATTTAAACTATTTCCTGTGCTTCATGGTATGGCTTCGCACACCCGAATGGCTTTACATCATTGAATGAGAATGCACAATGGGGAATGGTCAGAATCTAACGAAGAACAGTTTTATTTCAACACAGTTGTATGGGTGGCTGTTTTTTTCTCCTTCCTCTCCTTATTTCACATGCTAAAAGATAAGCCCTTTGAAGGCCATGTTCTAGGCAGATGCATTTCCAACAGAGCCACAAGGCATCTGGGTAAAGCTAATGCCTTCTGCAACATCCCCTGTAGTTTATGTTTGGCTATACCATTACAGGACCATCTTCTTCCTTGCAGGCTGATTGCATTCCATCAGCAAAAATGACGTACATTTGATTCAAAAATGAACACTGGGATACTTCTGAATAAAGCCTGCTGAGAATGTGTATAATTGCCTTGTCGTTTATAATGGTCTTTGCTAATCTTTACGACCCACTTGCCTTGGCCTGAAATATTTTACTAGAACTGCATTGCTGAATCTATCTTTTCTAAGGTAACGTCTTGATGCATTTTGTCTTTAAGTTTCCCTTCCTTAATTTGGATGAAAAGGAAAAGAGAACTGCTCCAGCTAGCAACCCCTGGCGTGACCCAGAACAAAAGCTCCTCTTAAGAAAGAAAATGGGATTGTCACCTGTTTCCAGAAACCACATTCAAAGACAAACTGCTCAGCCCAAATGGAATGCCTGCAGTATATACTACAGCACAAAAAACACATTAAAACCATTTCATGCACATGATATTAGAAATACAAAAGGGAAGAAGCCTTCCCAGCACCATTTGCCAGAGCACCTGTAAGCCAGCTGCCTTGTGCCAAGTTACTGCAGCACATGTGGTCTTATAATAACATTACATACATTCCCATATTCCTTCTGTCCTCATGGGAAAACAAAAAAAGAATACTTCCACCAAGACTTTATCCTACAACATTACCCTTCATTACAGAGTTATGTGGCACCATCTGTGTTTTGGGGACACTCTGGAAACTTTTTTTTGGTTGTTGTAACATGTTTTGTGTATATAAACAGTTCGTGATCAGAATGGAAAATGATGTGAGTAAAAGTTTGAAAATTATACGCAAATGCTATCTTTGCCACTTTGGTTAAACTGCAGATACCACAGACTATTAGTTAATAATTTTTTTTTAAGTTCAGGGTTTTGTCTTATAAACCACTTTCTTAGTAAATATATGATATCATATTCGGTTATCTATAGGTAATTAATAAAATAATTCCATCCAAGTGTATATTGTAGCCAGATTGATACACTCTCCCTAGTTTTCATTTGTAGTTAGAAACAAAGTCCTCTGAACTGGTATATTGTGTCTTTATTAGATGTCCATCCCATTGCCACCCTTAATTTATTAGCTCTATAAACTTGAAGCTTAAGTTTTTAATCTACCCATATGTCACAGGAGGTAAAGCCTCCTCTGTTGGGTTAGTTCTCTCTTTTTTCTCAGTTAATGCCTAGAATAAACCACAGATTTCCTGGAGCCATCACTGAACTTTTGTTAATTTGGTCCTAAGACAGTAAGAGAATTAATGACTCTTCAAGCTATTAACCCAAACAAAATGATAGCTTTAGAATCCAATTTCTCGTACTTCCCAAGACAGGCTAAGCTAAAGCAAGTTCATTTCAAGGAAGGCATGAAAGTATTTTGGAAGAAAAAGTCAACACCTATGAAAAAGCAATTGATTTCTTAATATTTTCATTACAAACCTGAAAAGTTTGTAAAACCAGTCCTAAAACATAGGGACACCGGCCTAAGTTTTTAAGGGCTGCCTTCCAGGGTGCTCTTTTAGTTTATAATTTCCTTTAAACTGAAAATAACAGCCAGAGCCTTGTGACCAGTTGTAGAAATTGCATCTATAACCTCCCCTTACTTCTGTTTGCTGTTGAAGTATACAAAGATTGACTATATATGTAACATTTTCACATTTTAAAAGTCTTTTCCTCCTTTGTGTCATATATAGGGGCCAAATTTATCATTTAGTTAATCAGATGAATAGTTGATTTGAGCTCAGAGCAAACATCGCTGGGGGAGATAGTGCATTCTGAGAGCCTTGGCCCAGGCCATGACCTCTCCAGGCATTAGCTGCCTGGGACTGTGGGTTGCTGCCTCCAGGAAAGGAGGAAGTATATGTGTAGTTGTTTATAAAAAAGTTCGCCCACAGAAGGCAGGGGCATCAATGGCATTGTCTGTGTGGGCAGAAGGATAATCAAAGGATAGGATGACAATGACATCTTGGAGTGTCCACATGAGTACCACCAGATGCTACCTCTGCTGCCATTTCCTTGCCCTCTGGCCCCCGCTTACTGGACAAGCAATGAACGTCTGACCTAAGCTAGGCCACATAAATTCTGTCTCACATAAGAACTTGAAATGGAAAACACAAAAACTGTTGTGTGGGAGGTGTGTCTCATTAACGGCAGAGCTCTAAAGGAGAAGTGAAAACTGGGTCCAAACAGAGAAAGGATGAAAGCAGATAAGCTGAGGCAAACAGCAGAGAGGCCACATGGCCCGAAGAGGGACGGCTGCTGGGGTCTCTGGCAACTTTTCCAATGCTGTTCCAGCCCTCACGGGGCCTGGCCATTCTTCTGCTTCAGGTTCCCACCCACACCTAGTTTTGCTTAAGCTCGTTTGCATAGATTTCTGTTGCTTACATCAGAAATATCCCCGCATGAGAAACCATGTTTTTCACTTCAGAATATGTATGGTTATGAGTGATATTAAATATCTTCACCCATAGATACAGACAGGCCTCGACCAGTCCTAACACGTAGGGACACCGGCCTAGGCATAGGGAGAGGGCGCAGGAGACCCCTGCTTTGCCAGGCATTGACCCCGTACCTGCTGGTATGGGGAGGACCCAGGCGGGGCCCTGTCCTAGGTACTTTTGCCTCTGTGGGCCCCATCCTGCATAAATCACATAAAAAATTATATTTTATGACTATGTTGATATAAAGAAAAATATAATCTTGGCTAGAGTCATTATTTTATATTCACTGTGATTATAATCATTTTTTCTTCCTATTCTCAAAAAATTTAAAATTGAAACATTTTTGTAGGCCCCTGAATGTATCCCGGGCCCCAGGCACTGTGCCTAGTGGGCCTAATGGATAAGTTGGCCCTGGTCCCCAGAGAGCAGCGGGGACTATTTACCAAATGATACAGGAGTGTTCCAGAACTTCAGCTATGGCCGCACTGTTGGGTGCCAGCTGAATAGCAACCCTGCGTCTAGAAAAGACCACCTATTGTGTGTTGCCAGAGGAGGGGCTTAATATATACAATCACAATTATTTGTACATGTTACTATCTATATACAATTGATAAAGAAACCACAGAAGTATTTTGTATTATTTCTTGACACATAGGTGCATATGAATGCATAGGAAATCGTTAGGAAGGAAATACACAAAATTGGGTACAATGGCTATTCCTGAAGAAAGGAGGAGCAGTTGAGGGTTACAAAAGATGGTCAAACGGGACTTTTGCTTTATTTGAATGAATTAATTGCTTTACAAAAGAACTTGTTTCATGCATTCCTTATGTAAATAAAACATTAAACATTTAATTAAAGGCTAAATATACCATCTGGCCTAGAGAAGGCTGTTGATAAGCACAGAAGGTCTGTCTTGAAGGATTGCAATGTTTATAGCTGAGCGACTAAGCACAGAGTCCCTGGAGCCAGACTGCCTGGGCTTGTGTCCCAGCTCTATCACTGAGAAATTACCCAGCCCTTCCATGTCTCAGTTTCCTCAGCTATAAAATGGAAGGAGTCATTGTAACCTACCTTATGGTGTTATCGTAAGGTTTAAATAAGTTAATATATGCAAAACTCTTGGAATAGTGCCCGGTACATGTTACACTGACCCCCACAACAGCGTTGTGCTCCTCACCAAAGCACCAATAGGTCTTTTGCCAGAATGAATGCCTCCTGCATTGAGCTTTATTCTTTACTCATAAAGAGGAAATGGCCCCTGCCCTCATAGAGCTCACGTTTCACTAACAACAGCAATAAGGGAAGATCAAAATGACATGCAGATTAATTACAGTTTATGGTCATCCATATGAAGGAAATATAGAGGGTGCTGTGATAAAGAATTATGAAACAAGAGGGTCCTTTTAGATAAAGTAATTGAGGAAAGGGCCCTAAGAAGGGGAGGTTTAAGCTCCGTTTTGTGAAGGAGCAAGGAGCCAGCTATGCAGGAGGAAGAGTTTTAGCCAAAGCAAGTATAAAGTGCAAAGGCTATGAAATGGAAATGACCTTGGCAGTTAAGGTACATATCAGCCAGTGTGGCTAGAAAGGTACAAGCCAAAGGGAAATAGAGAGGTAAGCAGTGGCCAGATGGTGTTGATTCAAAGTGAAAAGACGATTTAAGGGTCTTAAGACAGGAATAACTGGATCTGATGGTATTTCTCCACTCCTCCACACATTTGTGAAAGTAAAGGAATCACTAAGTAGGGTATGTGTCTAAAGAGATGCAAGACGACAATGTGTTTCAAGGCAATAATGGAACAAAGAAAGGCACTTTACGGTTTATAAATAGCTTTCACATGAGGATTTTCCTTCAGTATAGTATAATTTTATTTGAACTAACATTTTAAGGTATTATTATTGCCAGTTTATAGACACGGAAAGAGAGGTTCACAAAAGTTTGGGACCTTGCTTAAGGTCAGTCACATAGTGAGTATGTGGCCACAGCAGGTGTGCAATCCAGGTTTTATGGCTCTTGTCTTCTTTCTGCTAAACTAGACCAAGAGGGACAGGATGGGACTCATCCTGTCTTCCTCACTGTGGTTGCTATGGAGCCCATCAGGGAGGAGGGAGGAGAGAGGTCTGTGTTCCTGACGTGGAAAAATAAATGTGGCATATACAGTGCAGAGATTGTCCGAGAATGTCTTACCCTGTACGGGGGGTGAGGGAGGGGAGGATAAGAAAACCGCAGCCCTCAAAGCCATGCCAAATGCAGTTAAGCCTGGTCTGATCAGCTGTGTAATTGCTGAAGCTGCAATGCATAGCCTCCTGTACGCAGTTCCAGCTCATCCCCGCAGAGAATTTGGAGAGGATTTGCCTCATGTGTTCAGTTGGGCTGTGTCTTCCCCCGTCTCTCTAGCTCATTGTTTTATTTAGGACATGCCAGAATTTGGCAAGTTTACCTAAATCAACACCAAATTCCAGGAGTTCGAACGCTGACATGAGATCTCTTAAAGAAAAAAGTGTTTTGTTTTGTTTTCACTGTTTTTCATTCAAGAAAAGTAATAGCATGGAGTGACTGAGAGAGGCTGCCTGTGTGCCTGTGGGAGGGAGTGTTTCAGACATCTCAAGGCACTGTGCTTCTTTTCTAAATTACACCTATCTACAAGCTCTTGGGAGAGGTGATTAAAGACTAGTGCCTAATAGCATCATAGATCAGCAAGAAACCAAGTTCCTGGCATCTTCCCACCATTGCTGCTATGCTGGTTGGTAGCCATGCTACTTAACCCATGTTTCATCAAAGCATAAAGCTCCAAGATATGAAATTCCTGCTAAATGTTGGGCGGAGTATGACTGGATGTCCCAAAATACTGATGTGCATCATTAATGGTTTATAAAGTAATTTAGGAGGGTATGTGGAAGAATAATTTTGGTGAATATGGTTATCTTTTAATGTACTAATTAAGAATATAATTAGTATTCCAAACTTGTGATTTTTACAAACATATTTGTTTATGGAGAGGTTGTAGCACCATGGTGATTCATCTTATACTATTTCCAAAAGTTACAGGTGTGGTATCAGGTGATATGAAGTTATAGTAAAAAAGTCATGATGAGGGCACACAAATGCCTAGCAATTGGGAAATATTAATGTAACACAAAAGGCACTGAATTGAGACTGGTTAACACAGGCCAATTGAGAATGTTTACATGTTAATAATAATGACCTTGAAGACAAGGACTATGTCTTCTTTAAAATTATTTTAGTTTTCTATTGCTGCTATAACAAATAACCACAAACTTAGTGACTTAAAGCAACGTAAATCTATTTTCTTATAGCTCTGAAGGGCAGAAGTCTGAAATGTGTCCTACAGGAACAAAATCATGGTGTTGGCAAGGCTGCATTCCTTCTGGAGGTTCTAGGAGATAATCTGTTCCTTGCCTTTTCCAGCGTCTAGAGGCTGCCAGAATTCCCTTTCTCATGACCACACCACTCCAATCTCTGCTTCTGTCATCACATCTCCTTCTCTGACTCTGGCTCTCCTGCCTCCTTCTTTTACGTGTAAAGGACCTCTGTGACTACTCTGAGCCCACCTGGATAATTCAGGATAATCTTTCTATCTCAAGATTCTGAACTTAATCACAGCTGTACAATCTACATCCAGCCATGAAGTAGCAAGAATTTGATTTACTTTCCCCAAATAGATAACTGGAAAACCAGGGGGAAAAAATGAAACAGCTGTTTTCAGCCATTGGCCAACATGCACAGCAGGATTCTTATCTCTGAGAGAAGGGAAACAAGAGAGATGATTACTATAATTATGCTTGCTTTGTGCCTGAAGGCATATTGCAGATCATGGAGGAGGGTGGGTTGTCCCAAGCAGAGTATGGCAGGCTTACCAAGTTAAGGAGACTGAGATCAGACTTCAGGAAGACTATGGTGGCAGAAAGCAGGAACCTATGCAGAAAAGTAGCTTAAGAAATTTGCATAGGTCCTGAGATATGTTCCTCCTGGAAAAAAAAAAAAAAGAAAGAAAAGTAATCTACATAGGGGTCCCCTTGAGTCTTAGCTGAATACTAAGGTCTGCATGCATAGGATGAAAATTCAGAAGACTAAGCAAGCAGCAGCTTAGGAGTTACAAACTGAATGGTTCACAGAGTTCACCCAGGGCTGGGAGGTATTTTGTTCCTAACCAGAGAAGACAGACAGTTTTGATCACTCAAGGCATTCAGTAGAAACCCCAGAAAGGCTACACTTTACAGGGGGTTAAAATATCCCTACAGTATAGGATATTCTAGAATCACCCTAATAAAAGTTTTTAAAATCTCAAGATGATCAAAATGGATAGCAAACTGAACTGAACACCAGCAGAAAAGCCAACATTCTTTAAAGGATAACAATAAAATACAGACAGTTAATGATATTGTATTCACAAAGTCCAGCGCACAACAGAAAATTATTAGACATTTCAAGAAGCAGGAAATGTGACCCATAACCAAGACAAAAATTTTTCAGTAGAAACAGAACAACAAATGATAGAGAGGATGAAAATGCAAAGGCATTAAAATAACTATCTTTACTATATTCAATTATTTATTGAAACACATGAATATAGTATATAAATAGAAAACATAAAAATTAACCAAGTGGAACAACTAGGAAAAAAACCCCACAATATCTAAAATGAAGGAATTAGACACTCCAAAGGAAAAGATTAATGATTGAAGACACAGTAATAAAATTATACAATTAAAGCAGAAATGGGAAAAAAGATAGAAAAATGAATATATCTATCTAATCTTTGAGATAATAGAAAATGGTCCAATATATTTACATTTGGAGTCCCAAAAGGGGAGGAGAGAATAAAGGAAAGAATAAAAATGTTAGAAGAAATTAACGGTTGAAATTTTTGCTGAATTTAATGATACATGAACCCAAAGGAAAATCAATGCAAAAAAAAAAAAAAACCCAAAAACAGTTCAAGGCACATACTAATCAAATTTCTAAAAAAAAAGTCATAAAAGGAAAATCTTAAAAGCAAACAGAGGAAAAAAATGTATTACTTAAGCAGAAGTAGGGTAAGAAATATAATGGATTTATTTGCAGTAACCGTGAGCCAGAAGACAGTGGAATAACATCTTTAAAGTGCTGAAAGTTGAAAAGAAGAAAAAAAAACCTATACCAATTTATAATCCTAAATTCACCAAAACTATCTTTCAAAAATAAAGACTTTTTCAGACAAACAAAAAATCAGAATGAATTCATTTTTAGTCAAGGAATAAGCACCTCAACAATGGTATGTATGTGAATAAATATTTAAAACTTTTCCATATTTATTTTATTTAAGAGATAAAGCAAAACTAGTAGCAATGTATTGTGTAATTTATGATATATATATGTTTTAAGTAAAAATAAGAACCGTGTATTGTTGGATTTTTAACATGTATTAGCACAATAGCCAAAGTACTGACAATAGAAATGAAAATATATTGTTGTAAATTTCTTTCATTATACATGAAATGGTATAGTATCATTTTAAAATAGAAATTGAAAAGTTTAAGAGGAAGATTGTAAATCTAGAGCAACCACTAAAAACTAAATCAAAAGGTCTGGCTAATAAGCTTTTAAGTCAATAGTGGTCATAAAATGAAATCATGAAAACCTATCAGTTAATCCAAAAGAAGGCAGAAAATGAGGGAAAAGAAGGAAGAAGGAACAGATGTCATAAATAAAAAACAAATTGCAAGATGGTTGACTTAAACCCAACCAAATCAATAACCACCTTATGTGTGAATGATGTGAATAAGGCAGAAATGTTCATAATGAATAAAAACGCAAGATCAACTATGTGTTATCTATAACTGTAGTCCCCAAGCCCTGGGCTATGGACCAGTACCAGTTCAGCAGCCCAGCAAGAGGTGAGCAATGGGTGAGCAAGCGAAACTTCATCTGTATTTACAGCTGCTCCCCAGAGCTCACATCACCACATAAGCTCCGCCTCCTGTCAGATCAGCAGCAGCATTAGATCTCATAGGAGCACAAACCCTACTGTAAACTGCGCATGCAAGGGGGATCGGGGTTGCACACTCCTTATGACAATCTAATGCCTGATGATCTGAGGTGGAGCTGAGGCGTGATTATCATTAGTAGAGAGGTTTGACTGCACAATAAATGTAATGTGCTTGAATCATCCCAAAACCATCCCACCCCCCACGATCCATGGAAAAATTGTCTTCCATGAAACTGGTCTCTGGTGCTAAAAAGGTTGGGGACTGCTGATCTATAATACAGAGATAAATCTAATGTAAAGACACAAACAGGTTAAAAGTAAAAAGATGGAAAAAATACGCCATAGAAACAGTAAGTATGATCATGACAGAAAACAACTATCTTACTGTTATTCCTTTCTTATTTTTGTGCATGAGGTGATGCTGTGAAATAATTCCTAGAACCAAATGGGTCTGAGAAATGTACATATGACACCTTT
The DNA here is from genome assembly GCA_028533085.1 of Varecia variegata. NCBI lineage: Eukaryota > Metazoa > Chordata > Mammalia > Primates > Lemuridae > Varecia > Varecia variegata. The sequence goes on along the minus strand of CM052443.1, from coordinate 87,098,067 downwards.
AAAACTGAAGAATGAAGAATGTTAGTAGTTACCGGGCTGAGGGTACACAGGAGAGACAGGCAGAGGCTTGCATTGTACGTGGTATGGAATTAAAGCTGAGTGAGGTATTCTGATGAAGTTCAAAGCAGGGCTCATTGCCTGTTAGGCTGGGTCCCCTCTGAAGCAGTTTGACTTCTCTCTTGTCTGTTTATGAAGCATGTACAGTTTCAGGCCTCCTCCTCAGCAACAGAAAGCCTGTCCAAAAAGCATCAACCAAGAATTAGAAGGAGCAGGCTGGGGACATTCTAAACAATGATTTCATACTCTGGGTTTATCCTGGGTTTCCCTGAGTTTCCAAGGCAACCACTTATTGTAAAGTTTTGGCATCTTTTGGGTTAAGTTATAGGGCAAAATCCTATAAAATTGGTGGGGCAGAGCTCTTTTGAGGTCCGTGAGTGCATTGAACAGGCCAAGACAAGGTTTGGTCTGGGGCTACATCTAGCTCCTCCATGCCTACTCTGTCTGTGATGCCACTGGGATGGAGAGCCAGTGGAATAACAAAGGTTTCACTGCATCTTCAGGTTACATTTTGTCACTGGGGACTGCCTAGTCTACAGAGAAATAGAGGAAAAGCTTTGTAAGTCCTGATATTAATTCATATCATTCTAGCAAGTATTGTGATAAGGAACTTAATCCAGAAATCTTTCTTGGGAACTCTGGAATAAGGAGTATGGCCACTTAGGGCATCTAGGCTGTCTGGGATAAAGGTAAAGGGAACTTCAGCAGAAATATTAATAATGCCCACTCTATCTCCTCTCCTCACTCCCACTGAGTCCCAGAGATGAAGACTCTTGAACAAAGAAAGGCAGAGGAAATCTTTGCCAGCCCCTGAGAGCGGGGTGCCTGGACAATAAACTAGCTGTACTTAGGCATAGGATTAATGAATACATCACAGAATAGAGATTCAATTAGGAATGCTAATTATGGATCATGGGCTGACAGTGCACAATGACCTAGCCCCTAAGGTACCTCACAAGAACTCCTCAATAGCAAGAGAGATCTATAGACATCATCTACTTACAAACTTTCAACATATAGATGTTCAAAATTATAAACAAAGTGATACCCCAAAGCAAAATACTACAAACTCTGATTGCTACCACAGGTGCTGTCATTGGTCATATTTTAGGTTCAACCATCCTCTGGTTAGCCCACACTGTGATGCTTCCATTTCTCTTATTTCTGACAAGTGCTTAATATTTGATGATTACAAAGGCATTGAGAACTTCAAAAGTGCTATTTAAAACAGTTCTGATGGCAATGGAAGGAAAATTTAAAAGTCAAAAAAAAAATTGGCAAGAGGATGACAGATGTCCACAGACTCATGGGGTGATAGGAGAAATTTTGATGGATAGAGCAAATTGCGCGATGTGAAAAAATCTCTGGGCCTAAGCAAAGGACAGTAATCAGCAAGAGACAAAGAAAAGAGGCTGATAAAATAGAAATACTGAGCCTTAATATCGAAAGTCTGTTAGCCTAATGTTAACTCAGGAGAAGGCCAGAATTTAACTATGAAAGTCTGTTGCAGAAACTTTCTTGTTTTGGTGTTTTGATGGCTCCATTGTTTTCAGGCCCATTCAATACTGTACAACACCAAAGTGAGTGTTGATAAGAGTGGATACTGTAGCTGCTGAATTATTCCTGACATCATTTGCAGAGATCATGGGGTGAGGTGGGGTGGGGTATACATGGAGGGTGGCCCTATTACAATAGAATTTCAGTATGGGCAAAACTGGTTTACTTTTTCAAAACAGATGCCCAATAGAACAAATATCAGCACAAAAGAAAATTACATGGCTAGTTTTAAAGTTCAAACCCTTAATCATGAAGGACTTGGGCACAAATGAGCCTATAAACAGCCTTTGAAAACCTACTCTTTGTTTAAATAGAGGTGTTTGGGATGGATTAAAGCTACCTTGGGATACTCTGATAGAGCTGTCACCATTGGGGCTGTACCACTGCAGAGAGACATCAGTTCTCAACTGGGAAGAGAACAGCAGCAATTCTCAGCAGAGCATTTGGTCCCCAGCTTTGGAAGTGGCAAGGTAGAGGGAACAGGGAGCAGAAGTCTCCTGGAACCACAACGAGAATTTAGAAAAGAACTTGGTCCTTATCATCGCTGGGTACATAAAAAAATAAATAAAGAAAAAGAACTAAAGATTGAAAATTAAAAAAAAGAAAGAAAAATGAACTTGGAAAGGAGGGCCTACATATTCTTCCCAATCCTACCCTTTAGCACAAAAGGGGATGGAACTGGCAGAGGAAAATTCCCAGGACCTCTGGTAATTCCACCTCCAAGGCCAGTGTAGCTCAGTGAAATAGGGCCACTGCTTTTACATGTCCACAGAAGGAGTGGATTTAAAAGACCCTGAAATCTTGGCTTGTATAGATGCTCCAAAAGCACCTTTACTGATTGAGTGACAGGTATGCACTGAGCTAGAAAGTAAGAATTCATTGAATTAACTCTTGCTAAGTAGTAGAATTCCTTTAAGGAAAGAACTGTCTTTGTTTAGGATTAGTGCGCTTATTTGGGAATGAAGTTAAGAACAAACTAAGATGGGTTGGAATTGAGACACAGATTTAGCTAAACTGATCTCTATATGAAATAAATAGGAATTTGGGGGGAGCAGAGTGAGGGGTAAGTGCGCTGGAGAGGAGAGGAAAGAATGATGAATGAGTTGGAGATAGCACAGAAACCATCCACCACCATCGCCATTTATCAAGAACCTCTAGATATGTTAGAAAAGACACTGGATGTACCACTGACTACATTTTTCATGGGGTTCATACCAATTGTACCTAAATTGGTACTCAAACAATGTGCCCAAGAGATTGGAGATCTTGGACACATCCAGGAGCTGAAATCTGGGTCTGCACTCCAAACAGGGCATCCTGAACAATCACTGTCTCTCTAACTACAGCACAGTTCCAAATCCTAGGGCTTTTTCCATTCCTCTTAATGACTTCCAGAGCATTTCTCAGAGATGGGAAGAAAAGCCTCAGAAGAAAAAAAAATCAGGTAGATTGCAGGACTTGAGGCAGCCAACCTTCCTCTAGTAGAGAGATCCCTGGGCAATTTCCCAGTGCCTTGGGGAGAAAGATTCATTGCTTCCAGTTCTTCTGTCAGAACTGCTGTATATGTAAATATATTTACTTCTCATTTTCAATTGGCATGGGACTACGATGTAGAAATCTTCAGCTACAAGTGTTGATATTTAGAGCTTCTGACAAGTCAGATAACGAGATATCTAGAAGTTAAGGTAATGGTGTGTTGGGTGTTCTAGAGATGTCAAACTACAAAGAACTCTCCATTGTTAGAGACAAATTATTTATCTAAAGGATATTTCTAATTCTCATTCATAGACTTGTAATTGAATTTGTTTTTTGTTTTTTGCTTAAGTTCTGATGAAATATAGAATCTGATATGGAATATACCAAAGACGGTTAAACCCTGCAGTTTTGGGGTTGTCTGGATTTTCTGTTTAGGGTATGCAGCTAGATCATTTCCATGATCAAAGGACCTCATTACGTGTACACACCAGACATCAGATTGACACTCAGTTACATGGGACTGTTTCTTCAACTTTTCTCAAGACAGCCTATAATTTTTATCTCCCTCATAAACAGTGGACAAGAACCTTGTGTTTATATCTTAAAGTCTTTTCCAACATGGCATCTTTTTGCTCTAATAATTTTGCAAAGTAGCTTTCTTTTCTCAATAAGTTGGTTCCTGAAAAGTGGTATACCCATTGGATATTTGCAAATCAAATATGTATCAGATATAACCATGAAAATTATCCTTTAGGAAGCTCTGGGCAAAACAAAGAATTTGTGTAATGTAAACAATAGTCCCTAAGTCATTTATTCTATAAGTTTTTATGTGAACAGGCTTTCTTAAAATTGGTGATATGTAGATACTTTAAAATTTGATAAGTAATTTATTTTTGTCACCAAATAGCTATTTAACTACCCATGATCTTCTCTTATTTCTCCAACCCTAATTAGACTAGAAGTCTATAATCCTAGAGCAAATTTCAGCCACATTAGTGTCCCATTGGCACTTCCTTTCTTTATGGAATGACTTTCTAATTGGTTGAAATATAGAATAATTGTGTCACAAAAGAAAAATGCTCATTACCATTAAACCCAGTACTCTGGACTATTAACATTAACAAAGAGGAAGGAGGGGCTGAGGAAGGCTGACTCCTCTAAAGCCCCAGCCTAGGATTAAATGTGTGCTAATCTATCATTGTATCAGTCTATAAAAGCATTCTGCTGCTGCCTCAGCCTTCACACTGTACAGAATCAGTTCATATATATTTCCCATTTGGGGTTTTGGGCAAAGTTCCATTGAGGTCTGGTCCAGGAAACTCCCTCAGGGTTTTCAGGGTCATAAGTCCTGCAGGTTTATGATGGTTTGATTTTAACTTCTGACTACACTGGGCAAGATTTTACATACCTGATGATAGCAAGCCTCGCTCTGGGCCAAAAAGCTCTGCAATCCAATTGGTGGTAAGTCCTGCTAATTCCCTAAAGCCTAGCAAGGAAGCTGAGAAGAAGGATAAAACACACAAAAAATAGAATTGTTGCTAGGCATACGGAATCTGACCCTCTGAAAGTGTTAGAGGATTGACTTGAGAATATGTATGTTTGTGAATTTTTATGTAGAGAGTGTGTCTTATGAATTCTATGGCCATGCTGCACTTGATGATGATGTCCCCTAAATCTTTTTGAAAATCTTGAGGAATCCAAGACTGAATCTTGAAAGTCATAACCAATAAGAAGGAACCAGAGGACCAATAAAAGCTCCTGACTTTTGACAACATGCTTATATCTTTCATGGAGAGTTTCCTGACCATTCTTTCTTCTTCAAACCTACCCAGTACTTACAATGGGATTAATGGTTCTTAAATGTTTAGAAATTCATTTTGTAAAAAGTATCTTTGGGTGGGGTTTATAATTCTGGTTCATGATCTCAATCCCATATTTATTTTGCTTCCCAGACAAGGAAGAAAAAGCCTAAACAAGTTCATTTATCACTATTTCTTCTTTTCTTCCTTTTTGTTTAGATTATATCCACATCAGCCTATGCAGCAGGAGAGGGTTCTCTTGCAAAGAGAGCTAAGAGTTCTCTAACAAGACTGTGCCACATTCCAACATTCTGTCAAAATGTCTTCTCCAACAGCCTTTCTCTCCAATCTCCAACCTGTAGCCATATCCATGGTTGCTAAAATATTCCACATTTCTTTTAGGAAATGAAGATATGGATTTTAATCGCTAAGGAGATGTTTTTTAATCACATCTGGTGTAGTCTTACACATGATGTACCATAGGACATTGAGCAAGGGACTGCCAGCACCATTCAGCTGCCAGGAAAAGAGTGAGCCCACAGACTGACTGCGTTACCACTAGAGATTTTTGATTGTTTTTGTTTTTAATGATTTGTTCTTTCTAAATGCCTTCTGCATTGACGTTGAATGTTTGATTGTTTCAATTCACCCTGGCAGTTGCTGTGGTGGTATTTTTAAAAGCTTTATCTTAGTAATTAACAAATATTTCTTGAATTTTCACCACTGTTCAGCCTATGTATGCTACAAGTTGCAGAAGATACATAAGCCATGGAAGATATGTTTGTTCCCCTCAAGAAAGTCATAATTAAGCCGGGAAAGGGGACTCATAGCATGAAACAATATCCAGCACACAAGATGGTGTATGACAAAGACCAAGTTATCCAGCTCATCTCTGATCAATGGTTCAGAAGCTATTCTGTTGTCCAGCAGCACTTTGAAGTTAAGATAAAGGCTATGTAGTATCTCACCAGAAAGATGCATATAGCTCATACAAAAAACATTTCATATTGATTACAGAAGGGAGAAAGTTAGTCCATGAACTTTGTTCTGAAATCCATTCATGAACCCAGGAGCAGACTATGGATCCCTTCCCTAGGGAACTGTAGCAGTTCAGAAGACAAAGTGCTCAGTGAATTCAGGAGGAAGTTAAAAGTAGTTAGGGAAGGCATTGGGATATAAAGTTTACCTTGGATGGTGGATGAGATTTAGGAGAAGGGAAATGAAATTAATTTTCATGAGAGTCATAGTAGATAATTTATATAGATCACCTCATTTAATCCACACAACAATTCAGTGAACAAAGTCCTATGTCTCCCATGTTATATATAAAGAAATGGAGATGGGGGAGGTTCAATAAATTGCCCAAGATTACTCTTAGCTATTTAGTTCCTGAGCTGGATTGAAACTTATGTCCATATGAAAACAGATCCCGAGCTGTCTCCACTATACACCCCCTTGATGAAGAGAAACAATGACTCTTCTATAATCAAATGAATATGTCCCCTAGTGTGTATACATGATCTAATTGAGATGTTGGGTGTGAGAAACAATGGAATAACTCTTTTCCAGTTCTCTGGGAAAATTAAATTAAATGAGGTCATGATTGAGATAGGCACTCTTCTGTGATTATATTACTTACTGTACTACCTTCAATCTAAGACCGTCTAGCAAACATAGGTGTAAATTATGTTCAATCTGTTTTTCAGGCCACTATATGGTTGGTGTGAAAGGACAAGATTATTGTTTTCAAATCTTTGCTCTGTCCCTATAATAGGATAATACATCTCTGCCCATTTTCATAGGATATGTCCATATCTCCTAGTAGGGAGTATAGTATATACAGCTCCACCCCATCGACATTGGGCTTAGTCTTGTGAATTAATTACTTTGACCAATGGACTGTGAATGGAAGCATCAGGGTTCCAGCTCTGAGCAGAAGCTCTCAAGAGGGGTGTTTTCTCTCACTCCTCCTGACCTTCTGCCCTCCTCCACAAGGACAACATGCTCCACCAGGAGCAGATTGTGGCTGCCCCCTCAGCCAGGATGGTAGGATAAGAAGATATATGAAGCAGATGTAAACCCAACCTATATCCCAGAGGCAATTCCTGCTGAGCCCAGTCAAGCCAGCAGAGCTGCAGCTGACTTGCCAAATTGTGAATAAAAACTAGATCTTTATTATGATAAGTGGTTGAGATTTTGAGCTTGTTCATTACCACAGAAAACTCTGACCTTGTAGTGGTTCATCAAGCATGGGCTCGAGATTTTGAGACCAACCAAGAGTCTAAGTCTCACCAGAGAAATTCAAATGAAATCAGAAAATTCCAGAATCAGCCTGAAGTAACCTGGATGTCTCAAATCAGGGACGATGTGGACAAGACACGATTTTTTACTTGTTTTTCCATCGTGTCAGCATAAGGCTCATCTTCTAGGCAGATGTTGGGAGGCTAAATGCCATTTGCAGACTTAGTTCCTGGTGAGATGGTAGTTGCCAGCCATAAACTCAAGGCTCTGATTTGGTTATAGATTTTTTTCCTTTGCTTTCTCATTCTCAATGTGGAGGAGGGAAGTAAGATGGATCTAAAACAGAAATACACAAGAAAATGAAAAGTGCTTAGGCAACTCACAAAGTTGACAACCACACTGAATAGCTGAGAGTGTGCTGTTCTTTTAGAATCTACGCACGCATATGGAAACATACATGTTTTCTAGCTCCTGCAAATGGTCTCTGTGAGATCATTATTTCAATTATTAGCCACACAATCTCAATGCCAACCCTGACAAGGGCTAATTAGCATTCTCACATATGTAATTCTCTACTGAGAGTTGCGTAGATGATGGAGTATCAGTGAGCAGATAGATAGACTACCACCAACTTCTCATTAGTACAACCCCAACACCTAATTACTTTAATACATTTAAAAATCAGTATGTGGTCCCAGCAAAAAAGACTTTGAAAGATATCTCAAACTTTTTATTTGATCCTGCCTCTTAGCCATCCCTAATGCTCTACAAAAACCATGGTAAGCCAGACTCAGAGTCTTCGAGCTCTGGTGAAAGAGAATTGGAACAGGAGCAAACATACTCACAAATATCTTTTTATTCCACCCAACCAAACTCATCCCGAGGCCCTCACATGAAATCACAGTGTGCAGGACAGCCCATCAAACTCAGTCTAGACTAACACTTTGTTAAATTCAGGTTTTGTAAAGCAAGCTGCTAGGACTCTGCTGTTTTGGCTGCAGCACTTTGCCGGGCTTCAGCAGCTCAAATGTTGGAGGCCAAGCCCTGTTCCAGTGCCAAACATTTGTCCACACGCTGTTCCCATGCAGCAAAGACTCAGCTCTGTCAACATCCCTGTGACTAGAGGAAGGCACTCCTCTTCCCATCCCACATGTGGGAAGTGTCCCCTGGTAATGAAGTCATAGTGGGCTGACTGCACATGCCTGAAATGAACTGCAGCACCAATCCTCAGGAGAGACAGGGAAATTGGTCAACGTCCCACAGTAACTGACCCCTGAGCAGGGAAAACACAGTCTGCTCTCAGGGTTACATGGTTTTTCATTCAGGTGTTTCCAAGCTCTGCTATTAGATCATTATAATTTATGGAATCGCTCCACACAAGGTGAATGGGTTAAAAGATCAGATGGTTTCATCAATGTAGTCTTTCTGTCAATGCAGTCTCTCCAGACAATGAGGAACCTTGTTCCATGAAATCTATTCCTCATTAGACGTCTCTCTGCCTTAGAGAAATAGTCCCAGCTGAATAGACCTTTCTTTCCTGTCATGTACATGATGCGTTATCGACAAGGATATCAACATAACCATATTTTGAACTAAAGGGTTCAAAATACTTTTAAGAAATGAAGACTGGGAGAAAGTTGGGTTTAAAATGGCATCTGGCTTAGAGGCTCTTATTCATTCAAACTCCCCTCAAAATGGAACAAAATACCTACAAAGACACACAAAATATGAAAACTTATACCACCACCAAAACTGGAACTAAATAACCTATTTTCAGAATCTATTAATATCAATTTCCACTAACTAAAAGACTAGAAAAAATGGGATTAAGAACACAATCCATGATCCTTTGTACTATAACCACTCAAAGTAGAGCTAGCTTCTCCCCCTCACCCCAAAATAGACAGGAGGAAGGTAAGAAGTCCCTACCCCTCACAGAATCCAATCACAGTCTCAGAAACACAAGATAGTTGCTAACTGGATAACAGATGCCATCTCTCCATGGGGGGATGCACTCCAAGGCCTGGTACCATCCTTTATGCTCCCTTCATTCCTGACCACATCTTTCTTTGCTATATCCAGTCAGAGATGGGAATTCCCAGAAAGAAAATGGAAAGTGCAATAGCCCAAATTAAATCACAATAAGCAGGGTTGCTTCTCAGAAGCAGTCCTGGGAGCAGTGCATATTAGAGATCACAGCCTTCCAGGGTTTTCATCAGGGTCAAAGTGTCAGCAGGTGGGAGTGAGGTGTGTCAACCTAACAGGAGCCCTCGAGATTCCCCAGGCTGGAGCTTGAGAATGGGTCTAGTAGTTGTGCATGTTACTAGACT
>CM052443.1:87060189-87088107 GCA_028533085.1 Varecia variegata | reverse complement strand
CACTTCATACCTCTTAGGATAGCTATTATTTAAAGCTAACAAAACAAAACAAAAAACAAGTGTTGGTAAGGGTATGGAGAAATTGAAACCCTCATGTACTGCTGGTGGGAATGTAAAATGGTGCAGTCGCTATGGAAAATGGTGTGGCAGTTCCTCAAAAAATTAAAAATAGAATTACTGTATGATCCAGCAATTCTGCTTCTGAGTCTATGCCAAACAGAATTGAAAGCAGACACTCGAACAGATATTTGTGTACCCATGTCCATGGCAGCATTGTTCACAATAGGCAAAAGGTGGAAGCAACCCAAGTGCCCATCCACGGATGAATAGATAAACAAAGTGTGGCAAACACATACAATGCAATGTTAGCCTTTAAAAGGAAAGACATTCTGGCCTGGTGCTGTGGTTCATTCCTGTAATCCCAGCACTTTGGAGGCCATGGTGGGAGGATCCCTTTAGGCCAGGAGTTCAAGACCAGCCTGAGCAACATAGTTAAAGCCCATCTCTACAAAAAATAGAAAAATTAGCCAGGCATGGTGGCATGAGCCATCAGTCACAGCTACTCGAAAGCCTGAGGCAGGAGGATTATTTGATCCCCGGCGCTCAAGGCTACATTGATCTATGATGACATGACTGTACTCTAGCCCAGGCAACAGCAGAGACACTCTCTCACAAAAAACAAAAAGGAAGGAAATTTTCTGGCACATACTACAATATGGATGAACCTTGAAAACATTATGCTAAGTGACATAAGCTAAGCCAGTCACAAAAGGCTTATTTCTAGGTAATATCAGATACCTAAAGTAGTCAAATTCATAGACAGAAAGTAGAATGGTGGTTGCCAGGGTGAGTAAAGGGAGGAATGGAGAGTAGTTTAACAGGTAGAGAATTTTAGTTTTGAAAGATGAAGAAAGTTCTGGATATGAATGGTGGCTATGGTTGCACGACAATGCGGCCTAATGCCACTCAACTGTACACTTAAAAATGGATAAAATGGTCAATTTTAGCAAAAAAAAATTTAAAAGAAATGATCCAATAATGTCAAGAATTTTGTGTCCCCCATACCCCCCCCCTTTTTTTTTAAGCTACAAGGCCCTGCTGTGTTGCTCGGGCTGGAGTGCGGTGGCTGTCATAGCACAGCGCAGCCTGGAACTCCTGGGCTCAAGTGATTCCTCAGCCTCAGCTTCCTGAGTAGCTGGGACTACAGGTGCAGGCCACTGTGCCCGGCTTTGGTGTCCTTGAAGTAAAACATCCAGGAAATAAAACAGAAAAAACCATTCAGAGCTATAATAAAGAAAAATTTCCATGAAAAGAAAAACCTAGAGATAGAAAAGAACCTGAAAAAAAACTGCTATATAATGATCCATGTAGAGACATATCCTGGTTCCTTTATTGAAATTCAAAGAAATGAACAAATAAAGAATGAATGAGGTATTCAGGCACAAGAAAAAGCTACTTATAAGGGAAAAAAATGCCAGCCTGGCCTCTAAATTTTTCTATAAGCATCACTTAACTATTTTTTGACATTCTTGTCAAAACTCTAAGGTAAAGAAATTATAGCATAGCACAAGAATACTATGCCCAGCTAAGTTGGTATTCAGGTAGAGAAAGGCATCAAGAAGGTATTCACAACTTTGAAAAACTCACAAAACATAACAACTGTGAGCCTTTCTGGAAAAACCTATTTGATGATGAAATCTAATTAAGAGATGAATAAAAATAAATCATTTAGAAATGGAGATACCGTAGTGAAAAATTGGTGCTAAACACTAAATCCATTTATATATAAAACACAATTGAAGATATTGTGTTTGTAGGACAGAATATAAACCTACAAAGTTTATTTTAAAAGTTACTACTTTTGATGCTGTAACAAACATAACTAATATCCTCCTGGCTTATAATAATAAACATTTGTTTCTTGCTCACGTTAGATATGAGCAGTAAATCAGCGGTGGCTATGTTGGGTTCATCTCCACATTTTCTCCTTGCTGAATCCAGACTGAAGGAAAAGCTCCTCCAAGCTCCTCTTAGAACATGCTGTTTCCACTGTGGAGATAAACCAAGAAATCGCAAGCCACCGCACACATTCCCATTAAACCCTTCTGCTTAGAGGAGGCAAACCTCAGGTCCAATCACAATTCCCTGGCCAAAATAGGTGACATGGCCAAGCCCAAAGTTATTGAGATGGGACTTTAACTAAATACAGGACTTGGGGGAGAGAAGAGGGAGGAAGTGCAGAAATACTAATCTCAACTTTTCTATCGGGGAATCAATTGATACTTTACATAGTCCAAAGGTATTGTTATAAACAAATGTAATGATTTCAGCCTAATATTTTCCCCCTTAACTTTCAAGGAATCTTATACAAACTAGTATCTATTATGAATAGGAAACAATTATGTGAAGTACAACAATTCCTTTAGTTTTATTTCAGTATTGTTTTTTCTATATTAAATATGAAATTCAATTAAAATTAAGTATATTCCTCTTTACTTAAATATAGCATATATAGTGTGACCCTATCTTAATAAAACTCTCTCTCTCTCTTCCCCTCCCCTCACCGTCCTTTTATCTGTGGTTACCCATAGAGATACATCTAGAATGAGGTTCACCAACTATTAACAGAGTAATGTTTTCTCTCAGTGACAGTATTTGGTATATGTTGCTTTCTTTGTTCTTTTATAAGCATTTATGACTTTTATAAATGATATAAAGTCACTGTTGTAAAATTGCAACAAAATGCCAAACATATGAATACAGTGAGTATATATTAATATTTCATTTACTACTCAAAAAGTCAAACAGATTTTTAAAATTTTTTTAAATTAATAAAACTAAACATTTCTCCTAGGTCCCTATAACTTTCAGGAATGTGTGCCATCATAGGAGGGTGGGGGAGTGGAACACTCGACCCTCAACTCACCTCTACACTGGTTGTCCTGCCACAGCTACTGTTGTCTGAATGTCCCCCAGAGTTGATGTGTTGAAACATAATCACCAATGTGACAGTCCTAAGAGATGGGGCCTTTAGAAGGTGATTAAGTCATGAGGCAGAGCCCTTGTGAACGGGATTAAGGTCTTTATCAAAGAGGCTTTATCCAGCATTCAGTCCTTTTTTGCTCTTCCGCTCTTCTGCCAGCTGAGGACACAGTCACAAGGTGCCATCTCGGAAGCAGAGAGCAGCCCTCCCCAGGTGTCAGCACCTTTTCCTTGGACTTCCAGGCCTCCTGGACTTTCAGAAATAAATTTCTGTTCTTTACAAAGTACCCAGTCTGTGGTATTTTGTTACAGAAGCACAAACAGACTAGGACGACAGCCTTCCTTCATGTCCACATGGCCCTGTAGTTCCTCACTGGAGACACACAGATCTCACTGAGGCTGGCTGTGGCATTATCTGCCTAAACACAGCAGGGAGCAGTTCCTTCCCTGGCATCTTGACAGCTCTCTGGGACTCTACTCCAGAGGCCTGAAAACCAGGCCAAGTCAGCCTGTAGAGAATCCTCCCACACACTCTGACAGAGACATGCAGTTAAATACAGGCAAATGACAATGTGAGGTCTGAGTCCCCTCCTGCTTCCCGCCCTGAGCACAGACCAGGAAACTCCAAAGCTCCTATTGCATCCCTCTGCCTTTAGCGCCACTCCAATTCTTGGGGATATTTTCTAGCCTAGAGACACTGGGAAGAAGGAAGCTATTCTCTGTTTCTTGAAGCAGATAGTCAAGGTACCAACTGAGGCTCCTGATTGATGATCCTTCTTTCTTGAAGTTTGCCTCAGAGTCACCCAGCATAATCTTATTTATGTACTTAGGTTTTTCCAACACATAGGTAGGAAAGTTTTAAGTTCTGTTGCATCTCTTCCCTGAGGCTAGCTGCTTGCTGCACAGAAGCAAGGGAAAGGGGAAACATACCTACAGGGAGGTAGGAGGAAACTCATTTGTTAATGACTCAAAAGTATTGTTTTGCCATATTAGCATCGAATGACAACACTCTGTGAGCTCAACCTAGAAGACAGTGTACCTGCCAGGTTACAGACTATTGTTTTTTGTTTTTGGAAAGGAGATGCTCACAGTTGATGATGGAGAGGTTGAGAGAAAGAGAATGATTTTCTGGAAGACTGTTCTCAGTTTACCTCCAAAATAAAAAAAAAAGCACACTTTGTCTCCCTCTCCAACATGCCAAGTACTCTCCCGACCAAGAGGATGCTGAGGAAGGGTCTGGAATATTGGCAAGAGGAGTAAGCAGGATATTCAAGCAGTCCAACAAGAGCATTTATGGCTGGTGGGATACTCAGCCAGCCAGATTCTCATTCAGAGAAAAGGCTAAAGGAAGGAAAGAAAAGCAACACCACCGCAGCAAAAGGAAAAAAAGGAAATGTGTTAATAAAGAGGTAGGAATATAAAAAGGCAATTACAGATCTGAATTTAACTTGAGGAAGTCTTTCCACACCAACAAGTGTACACTAACGCAGGATAAATCAAATAATTTTCAGAGGTATACATGCATGATGCATGCAGCATGACTCATATGATGAGTATGAAATTTTGAAAACACCTTTGCATTCTACTGGTACATTAATCATAGAGCCACTTAAAAACATCTGCTCAAAAAATGAGGGTTCAAATTGTCTACAGAGAGCTTATATGCCCCAGATGACACATCTTCTAGCTTAATACTAGGGATATTTTCTGTATTCCTACCAGGACTCTCTCTAGCATTTCACATTTCCCAAACAAGTAGTGTTGTTGTTTTTAATTCAGCTAAAATAGGAAAGACTGTTAAAAAAAAATCTTATAAGTAAACAAAGCTTAAAATAAGTAGAAATCTAGAAATATTTCCAGAGAGGAGTATTTTCCTAAAGTCAATCTTATGTGTTTGAAACAAAAGTTTTCACTCAACTATGCCTGAGGATCTGATTAAAATGTATTTACGTCCCACTTCAGCCCAAAAGAATCTGATGCATGTGATGTGCACAGTGTATGTCGTTGTGGCATAAACATTGGCAAACTCCCATAATATAGGTCTCACTGTTTTCCTTGATGTTCGTAACCAGAAGGTCAAGTTTCCAAAATCACTAATTCTCATTAATTAAAATGAAAGACTTCCTTGTTGTCAGAGGAAGGAAGAAGACTTCCTTGTTGTCAGATACTGTTGAAATGTATCTTACCATTGATTTTAAGTCTTTGCTGAACATCAGTATCAAATGGTTACTGGCTCAACTATGTATCCAGAGTTAAATCAGTTTTAAAGTCTCCAATGCCTTTGAAAGAACTAATGCATGGCAACTGCCTCCCCATCATTTCTGATCCTTTTCTTTCCAGCATCTCCCATAGGTTCAGAGCTATACTGATGATCTAAATGATACTTTAGTCTGCCATCTGTCCTTAACCTCTCAGTAACTTCTGGACAAAAGAATCTTAATCTATCACTTAGGACTAGTGTTCATCTAAAGAAATTTACAAAGCACCAAATATTAACTTTTCTAAATCAATTTAATCTTAAAGCAGGGGTACATATATTTTATTTAGTAACTTATTACCAGCATTATTTATTATCTTTAATTTTCTTTTTAGCACAGCTACAGTCTATTCAGACCCTAGCTGTCTGTGTCCCTCAAAAATTCAGGTTGCAACTAAATTTGCAATGCAATAGTATTAAGAGGCAGGGCCTTTAGCAGGTAATTAGGTCATGAGGGCTCCACTCTCATGAATGGGATTAGTGTCTTTATAAAGGACGTGAGGGAGCCTGTTTTCCCCTTCTGTCCCTTCCCTCATGTGAGAACACAGTGGTCATCTTCTCCAGAGGATGTGGCAACAAGTGCCATCTTGGAAGCAGAGAAGGAGCCTTTACCAGACACTGAATTTGCTGGCACCTTAATCTTGGGTGTCCCAGCCTCCAGAACTACGAGACGTAAATGTCTATTATATATTAATTACCCAGTCTGTGGCATTTTGTTATAGCAGCAGAAATGGGCTAAAAATAGCATTCTCTCAAAAGGGGGCTCTTTTCTCCCACAAACATTGACATACTCTTTTATGCTTTATGTTACCTTACATTCAAAAGATTAGGAGTTATTTTATAAGAATCATGCCTCATACAATGACCTTAAAGGGAATATTAGAAAATTTGATGCCCTAAGTAAATGCATTGGACAGAATGTAAGCATGTGGTTTAATAATTAAATTGTTCCTTTTTGGTGCTATGAAAATATTTCAGTTTTACTAGAGCTCCAATAAGGATATGGTCCTCAACATTTATAAAAGATTGCTGCCTGGTTAAGAATTGTGATCTTTATGGAGCAGAAAATACACACCTACCTTAAACTGTGCTCTTAAATTTGTTTGATTTTTAAATTAGACTCTCATGCTACAAATAAGGAACTTCCTCTGTTTCCATTTTGAAAAGAGTTCACATCCTATGCTGTAGAATTCCAATATTTCTCAATCGACCCTAAATTGTTCACTGGTTTTATACACTACATAAGAACGAGGGAACATTTCTTGGTACGTAGCCGTCCAACCTCCTGAATGCAATTTCTAATCAAATCCTCATGTTCTGCTCATAGATGTTCCTTATATCTGGGTGGGAACAACCTCTCCAAAGTTCAAGGCTGAGGTCACAGGCCTCTGTTTAAGCCACAGGGACTGAGACCTGGCAGGAGCTGGGGATGAACGGAGTGAGCCACAGGCATTTAGGGAGTTGGGGCTGCCTGCCTGTCCCTGTGAATTTCATGTGACATCTGATACTATAGGGAGCTTTTTAAAGAATGAACAACGTTAGTTCCCCATATATACATCCGTTGCTGAGAATTTGCCATGATTCTTGGTTGAGAATGAAAACATGGATCCACAAGTGTGTACAACTAATAGTAAAATTGGTTTTCCCTGGGGCTGGAAAAAGGAACGTTGTAATTGGGAACATTGCAGGGGTGTATAAGATGAGCATTCTACGCTGGAAAGCATTAGGCAGGGAGTTTTACAGGACGGGAAATTCGGCACAGTTTTTCTTTATGCTCCTTCATGAAGAAAGAAACTGTTACATCATCCTCCCTGGGGACAGATCACCCATTGGGCAAAAACAGCCACACCATGAATGAGGGGCAAGACTGGCTTCATCAACACAGATGTCCTTTTAAACTGGTGAAGAGGGGGAAATGGCTTCTTTTTTTTTTTTTTTTCAATAAAAGTACGCTTTGAGATCTTTCAGAGTGTCATTTCTTACTTGTAACTTCTATGACATAAATAGTATTGAATTCTCACATTGTGGAAGGAACATTACCAAATGCACGCTTGATTCTCAAGGAGATATGGGACACTGACTTTGAAATAAAACAAATAAAACAGAGTTCCCTTCCCAGCCCATAGGCGAGAGAGAGGCTTGGTAACGATGTTGGAGCCATTTGCAGGCAGGTGTGAGCCAACTTCCCAATAGGGAAGTTCCACTTCAGAGACCCCAGCATCACACCTGGAACTAATTGGCCTCCTTTTTGGCAAATTCAGTAACTAGGCCAAAGATTAAATAGACCTTGGAGACCGTACAACCACTTCCGTCTCTAAGTGCCGTCAACCCCAGGGCAGGAAGGGGGGATGCTGGGGAGGTGGCCCGGAGAAAGGGCTGCCCCACGGGCCCCGCACCTGCACCAGAACACACGAAACACACGTCAGCACTCAAAGCACCAAAATTAAGTGCCTGAGCATCATGTTGATGATTTCTTTCAAGTTGTATCTTTCTGCATTCTGTATTAAGAACATTCACTTTTAAAGGCACATAGGTACACAAATACAAAATAAGGACACTGCATACCCTGGAGAAGGTTGTACGTAAAACAAAACAATTGTTTTATTAGAAAGATGAGTTATTTTTAAATAACTTGGGGTATTTTCTATTTTTAAAAGATTATTATATTTTTCTTTCAATGCATGTGAATCAAATTAACATGTTTGGTAAAATTATATTCACTCATCTTTCAACCAGTGTTTCCTCTGTGCCTACCACGTGCTCGTCTCTCTCTGAGACTCTGAGCATATAATTCATGAGAAGACCTTGTCCACAAGGAGCTCACAGTCTACTGGGTAAGAGAGATTAATGTGCAAGTGTTGCAGTGACATCATTGGCAAAGGGAAACACAGGGCGCTGTGTGAACCCAGAAGAGGGCTGGGGCGTGAAGAAACAGGAGCTGTGTGTTTCGTTTGTTTGGAGTCTGTGAAGACTCTCAGCTCAGAGAGCCCCCCACCCCTCCATGCCTCTCTGTCTGACTAAAATGTCCTGGCTCTGGAACCAGGTGAATGGGGCTTGGGTGTGGAGAAGTGAGGAGAGGATGGGCGGGACTTTAAGTCCAAGGGAAAAGCCATCACAGATAAGGCTAAGACTGAAGTGGAAGCCAGAGTGTCAAGATCTGTGTATGTCATGCAGCAGAGTTTGGGTTGACCCTGAGGGAAATGGGAAGACTTTGAAGTCTTTTGGGCCAGGGAATGCCACTAGCAGCTTTGTGCACCGGAAATACCCTCTGGCTACAGTGAGAAGGATGATTTGGAGGGTGATGAACTCAAGTCAGGGGAAATCAGCATCAGGCCAAGGCTACAACTTGGTTAGAGATGACGCAGGTCTGAACTGGGAATGAGGGTGGACAGATGCGGACTAAGTTTAGAGACATCAAATGGGTGGAACTAGTTGAAGGATATTGAATGTTGGGGAGAGGAAAGAGTCTAGGGTGAATTCCAAGTTTCTGGCTTGGCTTATCCAGGGCAGTTTAAAATCTACTGCCCTGAATTACCTATTCTCATGGGAAGAGGTATCATTCATTCATTTGTCTATGGAACAGACATGCACGAGTATGCCAGGCGCTGTCTGGGGTACAGGGGATGTGTCACTGAACAAAGCAGCAAAAATCCCTGCCCTCCCAGAGCTTACATTTCAGTAGAGAGAAGGACAATGGACAAACAGACTAACACGTGTCACATGGTGATAACTGCTAAGGAGAAGGCAGGGAAAGCCAGATAAGCGGATGGAGAGTGACGGAGGGGTGCTAGGGGACATAGGGTGGCCAGAGGATCAGAGAAGGTAATACTGGAGTAGAGAGACCTGCAGAGAGTGGGGAGGAAAGAGAAAGAATGTTCTAGAGAGAGGGAGCTGCTAACGCAAAGGTTTTGAGGGTAGAACAAGGTGCTGTTAGAAAGAACCCTTACCCACACAGAGGAAGCCACCACCAAGGGCATAGCCTGTCTTCCTCCGAAGGCAGTGTTGTGTTCCTGTGACAAGAACTAATTGAGGTGGTGTCCCTCCCCCTTCCCAGGGGAAAAAAAATGCCGGAGACCAGTTAAAATAATTAATTGAGAGGTCATTAGACTGAGGCAGCTCCAGTGCCCTGGGTTCCTACATAAGAAAACCAAAATCCAACTGAATGTAATTGGTCATATTCTAGGAAAATGAAATTTAAGTTTAACCAATGAGAGATTGCCAACCAACTTCCAGCTAGGGGCTCTGGACTGGAATGATCCAGCTAAGGCTACTGCTCCACTTTAACCAACCAAATATTTTCTTTGTCTTGCTTCTGTATTCACCCTACAAAAGCCTTCTTCTCCGGCCCGTTTAGAGGAGCCCGAACAACTTCCTGCAGTTTTCTTTCTCATGTTTCTGTGACCGATGGGCTCAGATGGCCAGTTCTCGCTTGGGGTCCCTCACGTGGTTGTGGTCAGGTTCAGGCCGGGGCTGGGGTCACCTGCAGGCTGGGCAGGTGTCTGGGCAGGAACGGCTGGACCAGCTGGCGACTGGGCCAGCTTCTCTCCCCTGATAGAGCCCCCCCTTTCTCAGGGAACATGGTAGGATTGTTTTTAAAGCCTGAGAAGGAGAGGAGCACGAGGTGGTTTGGGATAATCCTAACACTCAGTTTGAAAGGAACGGGGTGGGGCAGGGCTGGGGCACAGTGCTGAGAGGGTCCAGCGGAGGCAGTGGGGGGGGCAGCCGAAAACGTGGGCTTTAGAGGTGGGACCCTCGGCTCCGTGGGCTGCTTTGCCACGCTCACCAGCTGTGTGGCCTTGGGCAGATCCTTACCCCACAGAGCTTCATCTGCCCATCTCTAAAGGGGCTGATTGATAACGCCTACCTTGTGGGGTGTTTGTAAAGAATGAATAAGGTAACGAAGTGCTATGTTTTGTGTTTAGATGGTGCTTGCTAAGTGTCCCATGTTGGCAGGAGGCAGCATTTTAGGAGCTGAGTCTAGGTGCAACCCAACATATGAGAAATCCCAGTGCTAAGAAACATGGTTGGTTCCACAATCTCTGGTGATGGCTAGAATCAAACATTCCTTGCACTATTTTAAGCCAAGACAGAAAAACATACTCTTGGTGAACAAACTTGCTTTTGGATATTTGTTTCTACCTGCATCAATGGCCTTGTAGGGTGTCCCCAAAAGAAAGCTATGACTGTGGCTTATGCTAGTGTCTTGTAAATGGGGTTGTTTTTTTACTACAGTGGTTGAAGCTTCTCTTCATTCCGTGTGTTTGGCTCTGGGGAAAGGGGAAGCACAGATCACAGCATGCTCTAAGTGGGTGTGTGCTGGGCATGCCCACCGCTGGTCCTTTGTACACAGCACCTCTCCCATAAACTGTCAGATCGCTCAGTGACAGCTAAATACATGCTTTAGGCATGTGTTAAAACTCAGGCCTGCCAGGCAGGCTCAGATCTTATCCTATTGGATCACCTGCTGCCTGGGTCTTTAGGAAGAAGGCGGCAGCCTCGAAAGATTAAGTTGCTTCCAGGTAGAATTACAGGACAAGGGTCTGGCTGGGTGAATGTTCTTATGATTTAAGGGCATCAGAGAGAACCTACTGCTTTAAGAAATACAGAAATTGGCAAGTTTTTGTTTTTGTTTTTTTTTAATCTTTGTGAGGGTTTAAAACTCAACTTTAAGTGCTAGTTAAAAACTAGAAAGGCAGCAACAATTTATATCTCCATCAATATTAATGCTGGAGACAAGCCCTCCACCCAAGTGACAGGAAAGCATCCAGAACTAATTTGAGTCCCCAGGCAGATTTATAAAATTATTATGCCTCAACAGGGGGTAGAGCTGAATCTATCTGCTTTTGGCCCACTTTGGAAGATGATCTCTTCCCACTACAAACAAACAAATGATGGGAAATGCAGGCCAGGGATGGAGAGGGCCTGACTAGGTAATTTTAGCCATTGACACAGAGAATTTTTGCTGTCCACCAAGGTCAAGGCTAAACTTGGAGTGGGAAGATTTCCTCAGCATTGTCTGTGACCACACATGCCACTTGGCAATCAGTCAGTAGAGGCACGAGCACAGGACACTTCCCCTTCAGCTGGGACACACAGCCCAGCCACGCTCATCACAAGAAGGGTCTGTTTGTTTCTTTTTCCTCTATAGAAAGGGCATTTTTAAAAATGACTAGCAAAAATCCTTGTCCAAATTTGGAGTATGAGGTCAAGGAATAAAATCATCAGTGAGTTTCAGTGGAAATAGACACAGAGACATCAATTACTCAGAAACGAGATGAAGTGAATATTTAACAAGTATTTTTTGAAGCTCTAACTATGTACTCAGCTGAGATTTCTAAACCTATTTTATTTAACAATACAGAGATGAAAATGGATTTCTCAAGGTAATTACCCAAATAATGTGACCACCAAAATCTAAACAAAATTTAGGCAGCATTAAAAGTATAGAAACTAGAAAGAGGAAGGTGAATCTGTTGTTCCACTTGTGCTGTGGGTTCCAATACTATATTTTAAGAGGACGGACTGACAACCTGGGGCATGTTCAAAGGAGAGGAACCAGGGTGGTAGGGACATGCAAAACCCTGTCACATATTGATGTTCAAGAACTGGGCTGCTTTCGGGGGGCAGGGAGGATTAAAGGATGAAGGGACATGATGCCTGTTTAAAAATAATAAAGGCAATCGTGATTTTTAAATTGTTTGTATAAAAGTTCCAGGACAAGTACTAGGTACAAGCTGCAGAAAGTCACGCAAGTGTGGAATGGGGGGCCTCAGCAGTAGTCTGTTCCTTGCCATGGGAAGGGTGGATGGTCCCTTGACAGTGGTGTGGTAGGTATGTTTGAGCATTGGATGAAATGCGTTAGGATGACACAGAATGAGATAAACTGCGAGGCAGAGTGGTGCAATGGTTACATTAAGAGCTCAGCTCTAGAAAGAGACACATTTGGGGGCCTCGACCACTCATTTTATATGATTCTGAACACTCTACTTATGTTTTCTGAGCTTCAGTTGCTTCATCAGGAAATGGAGATAACAATACCTTTCTCATAAGCTTGTTTTAAGAAATAGATGCCTTTTTGTTTTGTTTTTGTTTTTGAGACAGGGTCTCCCTCTGTTGCTCAGGCTAGAGTGCAGTGGTGTCATCACAGCTCAGTGCAACCTCAAACTCCTGGGCTCAAATGATCTTCCTGCCTCAGCCTCCCAAGACCTGGGACTACAGGTGTGCACTACCATGCTTGGATAATTTTTTATATTTTTTTTTTGTAGAGACAGGGTTTTGCTATGTTGCTCATGCTGGTCTCAAACTTCTGGCCTCAAACAATCCTCTTGCCTTGGCCTCCCAAAGTGCTAGGATTACAGGTGTGAGGCACTGCACATGGCCAGAAATAGATGTCTTAGTGCATACAGAGAGCTTCATATTCTGCTTGGCATGTAATGCTTAATAAATTACACCTATTCTTAGCATCAGTTATGGGTATCATGGTTTTTATTAGCCTGATAGTCAAATGTAAACTTTCCAAATTCTCTAGATTCAAGGAACTTCACCTACAATACTTACATTTCTAACCACAAGGTGGCAGGCAGATTATCCCCCTAACTCATACTCTGGGACTGAGTTTAGAGATAAGAAAGAAGCAGTAAGAAAGCATGTACATACGCATCCCCTTCTCCTCCCTCTCATCTGCCCGACACCCAATGAATGTTATTACTGTATGTGCACTTAGGTGTTGATCAGTTAACACCGATTTGATGGTGAGTACATGTGGTGCTTATTTTTCCATTCTTGGGATACTTCACTTAGTAGAATGGAAGAAGCAAAGGATGAAAGGGGAAAGAGAAATGAACCTGGACCTGGTGGGACCTGTGACACCAGGGCATGGATTCACAGGGAGTCTTTGTGCATTGACTTTTATATAATTAGTTATTTCGTTTGGCTTTTATAGGAATAACATATCTGTTGAATAAATTGGAGTTTCCCTGAAATCTGATACTTGTGGCAACTTTCTCCATGATGGGGAGACAAGTGAAAAAGATGGTTAAAAAGGGAAGTGTGTGTTTACAGTCATGCAAGGAAGATACCAGACGTATAGATGGCAAAACCCTTCCCACCTGTCTGCAGCTGCCTCAGACTCAGGCTCACTTCCACCTGCATGAAGACATAACCCACACATCCAGGCACCCGAGTCCTTTCTTACCTACTTTTCCAGGAAGCTTACCCTCCCCAAACTCCTAGTAAAAGAAATATAAAAGGACAACTTTCCCTGGGAAAGGATATTGACATGGGACCAGATGAGTGGATTCTAGTCCCAGCTGAGCTACCTAAGGAGCTCTTTTGGCTTGGACAAGTCACTCAGTTAATCAGTGCTGTCACCCATATGGTGAAGGGGGGAACCTGCCCTAACTGACCTCCAAAAGGTTCTCCCATCCTAATAGTCACTTACTCTCTAAAGCAGAGAACAGTTTCTCTGAAGCCTAGCATCTAATCCTTCATTACCTGGCCCATGAGTCACAGTTCACACAGAAGCACCCAGGTGCAGAGAATGTTAGAAGAACTGGAAAAAACCTTAGAAATCAACTAGTTCTGCCCCTTCAGTTTATAGATAAAGAAACTGAGATTCAGGCCGGGCGCGGTGGCTCACGCCTGTAATCCTAGCACTCTGGGAGGCCGAGGCGGGTGGATCGCTCAAGGTCAGGAGTTCGAGACCAGCCTGAGCAAGAGCGAGACCCCCGTCTCTACTAAAAAAAAAAAAAAAAAATAGAAACAAATGATCTGGTCAACTAAAAATATATATAGAAAAAATTAGCCGGGCATGGTGGCGCATGCCTGTAGTCCCAGCTACTCAGGAGGCTGAGGCAGTAGGATCGCTTGAGCTCAGGAGTTTGAGGTTGCTGTGAGCTAGGCTGACGCCATGGCACTCACTCTAGCCCGGGCAACAAAAGCGAGACTCTGTCTCAAAAAAATAAAAGAAACTGAGATTCAGAACAACAACGTAATTTTTACCAAGGACAGACAGCTAATTGGAGATGAGGCTAGGATCAAGGCCCAAGTCCTCAGAAATTCTGATGATCATTCCCACACGTGCACGTGCAAATACACACACTCTGCACCCCACACAGAGTGATATTTTAAGAGCTTTGTTGAATATAATTGAGACACCATAAAATTCAACCATTTTAATTATATAATGTAATAATTTTTAGTAAATTTACAGAGTTGTAAAACCATCAGCACAAGCTAATGCTGGAACATTTTCATCACCCCATAAAGATTCCTTGTGCTCATTTGCAATAACTCTCCGTTCCGCCACAGGCGAACATTAATCCATGTTCTATCTTTGGCTTTATAGATTTACTTTTTCAGGGCATTTTATATAAATGGAATCATACAATATATAGTCTTTTCCCAATTTGAGAGGGAAAAGCAGTCAGTCCTTCACCAAGAAGTATGATGCTACATGCAGACTTTTCATAGAATCCCCTTTATCGAGTTGAGAAAATTCTTTTCCATTTCTAGTTGACTGAAAATTTCCATCATAGATGAGTGTTAGATTTTTGTCAAATGCGTTTTGTGCATCTATTGAGATGATCCTATGGTTTTTGTTCTTTATTCATATTATAGTAATATGATAGTACAATGACTGATTTTTAGATATTAAACCAACCTGGCATTATTTGGAGAAATCCTACTTTGGCATGGTGTATAATCCCTTTTGTATGTTGCTGGATGCATTTTGTTAATATTTTGTTAAGGATCTTCGCACCTAGACTCAGGAATAATACTGGTCTGTAGTTTTCTTGTGATGTCTTTGTCTGGCTTTGGTAGGAGGGTAGTACTGGCCTCATGGAATTAGTTGGAAAGTGTTCTCGCTCATATTGTGTGGAAGAGTTTTTGAAGAATTGATGTTTTACAGAATTTACCAGTGAAGATATCTGTGCCTAGGCTTTTCTTTGAGAGAAGACTTTCCATTGTTAATGAATTTTTTTACTTATTTGGTTTTATTTAGATTTTCTATATCTTCTTCAGTCAGTTTCACTAATTTGTATCATTCTATGAATCTTCCTATTTCATCAAACTTGTTAGCTTAATGTTATTCATAGTATGTCCTTATAATCCTTTTAACTGATGTAAGGTTGGTAGTGATGTCTTATCTTTCATTCCTGATTTTGCTAATTTGTGTCTGTTCTCTCTCTCTGTCTCTCTCTTTTTTTTGGTTGTTGTTGGTGGTCAGTCTAGATCAGGTTTCTCAAACTCAGTACTATTGATGTTTTGGCCCAATCATTTTTGTTATGGAGGGGCTGTCTTGCATTGTAGCATATGCAGCAGCAACCCTGACCTCTACCCACTAGATGTCAGTTACACACACACACAAACACACACACATACAACCAAGGTATGACAATTAAAAATTCCTCCAGACATTGACAAATCTAGACATTGACAAATGTCTCCTGGAGGGCAAAATTACCCCTTGCTCGAACCACTGGTCTAGACAAAGTTTTAATTTTGTTGATCTTCTTAAAGAATCAACTTTTGTTTTCATTGATTTTATCTAATTTTCTGTTTTTCATTTCATTGATGTCTGCTCTTATCTTTATTATATCCTACCTTCTGCTTGCTTTGATTTTACTTCACTCTTTTTTCATTTTCTTATGTTGGAAGATTAGGTTATTAATTTCAGGCATAAAAGATGATTTTAAGACAAACTGTATTTTAGAAAACCTAGCCTCTTAGCTAGAAGAACTGTCTATATATTAACAACCAGCCAATGATAAAGAAAAGCTTCTCCCCAGTATTCAACTTGCCTTCCCCTAAGCAACATACTATAGAAGAAATTTAGCTGTGGAGTCCTTCTAGTCTTCTCTCTTATCTATCAATCTTGTCCTCCTTAAATTATGTGAATCCTCTGCTTTTACTTGAAACTTCTTTTCCACCTCTCATCCACATCCTGACTTATGGCTCCTCTTTGCATTCATTCACAGTGATAGATCAGCTAATATGATCGAACAATTGTTGCTGGTAATATAAGAGAATATTATCTTTTCTAAGTGCTATAAATAATGAATGGTGCATGTTAGCAATCAATAAACAATAGCTGCTGATTTAATCACTATCAGTGTGGTAGTGATGCAGGTGATAAAGGAAGTATCTTTTTAAAAAATTAGACTTTAAACCAAAGATATTTTCAAGTCATGGAAAGACACAGGAATTACGGTTGGGCACTCCAGAAAGGAAAGCTTAGTTTAGTCAGGCTGATGGTCAACCCCCAGGCCATGAGCAGGTGCTAAAGCAAGGATAGGGCTACCCTCGGAAGCTAGACAGAGAGAGGACATGAAGCCACCTTAATAAGCAGAAGAACCAGTCCATGGAAACCAAATTCAGTTAGTGGGCACCAAGGTCAGGAACAGAGCTGACAACAGAAGACTGGACAAAGATGAGGAGTAGGGCAGAAAAGGAGTATTTGGGGCACAGAAAAGAGGGTCTTGGGTGGAGAATACATCAGTCTGAGTGTTTGAGCTGGGTCTTCAGGGAGAACAAGTGGTCTGTGCTAACCTAGGGTGGTGAGAGGCTGTAGGGACAGTCTTTCCCTCTTTAGGGTGCTCTCCCCTAGAAGAACTTCATCAATGGTCTGGAGCAGGAGAAACATGGCCTCCTCAGCATCGCCATGGATGCTCTGGAAAAGGACATTTTGTTGGCAGGTCGGCTGTTTGCAGCTGGAGCAAAACAGGCTGTGTAGTCAAGGTGTGGGATTCCTGGGACAGTCTAGCCAGGCGGCAACCAGCGTCAGGCCCAGATATCAGCACCAGCTTGGGCTGCAGACACAGAGGACCTGCTTCAGGGCAGTTTCAGGGCTCAGGCTAAAAAGAGAGTTAGCCTTGGCCCGAGTGCAGTTCCTGCCTGAAACAGAGTTAATTGACTCTGGTGAACATGGACATGGACATGACCAGGGGTCCAGGGGAAGCAATAGTCATGGCAAGAGCCACAGGACTACCATGACTCAGGTGCAGAGACTCTGGGCCCAGGCCTTGCAGCAGCAGTTATAGTCACCAGAAGATGGGGGGAGAACACAGGGCAAAGAGAGAGGATGTTCCAGCCGTGACAGCCAGAGGACATAGCTCCCCCAAACACACACAGAGGGCACAGCCTTGGCACAGCTCTTACAAGGATATCCTGAGAGCTTCTGGTTATGTTTATTGGCTATGAGTGTTTTTATGACCATAGACTTTGATTTTTACCCTTTCATGTTGGTAGGGCTAGCAAGTAAATCTGTTAATATTCTCAAACTATTCAGAAAAACTACCATATTTCATAGACCCTAAGAGACTACATATTGTAAGAAGCACTATTATTTTATATACTACTAATATGGCATAATACTGCTGATTAATTTTAAGATGCAACCAATTGTAAGACATTTAGTTGTTATCTGTCTCATTGCCAGATCTCTCCCTGTCTCCCTCCATACTGGGTACATGGTGGGACTGCACCTCCTGACCACTCTGGTTGGGTAAAGTCATATGACTAATTCCTGCTAATGAGCTATGAGTGGAAGTGACTCACTACTTGTGAGTTTGAGACCTTCTAGTCTCCTTCATCTCATTCACACAAAGTTACCATGTGGGCTAGTGGCAGCCATGGAAATGGTGCCCAAGGTGCATGACTCGTGGAGGTCACACAGTGCGATCCAGCCCAAGCTGGGAGTCGGCTCTGACAAGACTTCTTTGTGCTTCTGCCTTCTCATACATTGGAAAAGACCACGGTTTCTGAGGTTAACGAAAAGTACTATGATTCAGAAAGACGTTTCAGGATATACAACTGGCATCAACTAACACAAGTTTTTGAACAGAGAAGAGCTATGTGTTTTCAAATGAAATGATAACAAAGCACAACTGTGAGATATAAACATGCCAGAGTTGTCCAGGGAAAACTTTCAGGACTATGAAAACGAAACTTACACATTATGTTAGTTACTTTTCCTGTCTACCTTCGCTCTCTGTGTTAGGTTTTCTTTTGGAGGGTTGATATTTAGAGCATTTGGGAATTCACACGGAGAGCAAATGCTTTGACAGGGGACTAATGCAGTCCTGAGATACTCAGAATAAGAGAAAGCAAGAGAATGTGTAAGTGCATGGAAGCAGAATTTGTGAACTTTATTATTGAGAATTAAAGAAGCATAAAAAGTTTAGAAATGTGAACCCTACCCATATTTGCCATTTCGTTTCCTCTTGTCTGTGCCCCATTTAAAGAGTGAGGTCTTTGTACTTGTTGATGGATATATTAATAATTTCTAGAAATGCCCTCATTTCAAATATCTAGTTTCATTCTACCCATAAATATGTTTATGTTTGGGTGGTCATGCATTGCCATTGCCTAGTTTTGGGTTCAGAACACCTGGTTGCTCTATGCATTGTTGGAAAGAAGGGCTCTGGGGAGCTTGCAACCAACTTTGTAGCCACAGGGGGAACAGATATTACTACAAAGATGAGAGCAAACAGGTAGAAGCTTCTTCCTGGAAGATAGGAGGCAGCACATGGGTCCGCCCTGGGGTTGGAAAAGTGGACCTTGGGTCTCATGTAGCAGAAAGGCCCAGAAAATTTTCAAATAGTGAAGTGATGAAACCAGGGCTTGTAAAAGTATCATTTGGAACATCCCAGCAAAAATAAGCAACATTAACACCCAGATCTTGGTTTCTAAATACTGCTGTCCACTAAAAGGAATCAAGCTTCCTTGAAGAATTGGCCGATTCCAGTAGATCTGGGAAAGTACAAGATGAGCCTGGAATACCTCGCTAGGCCAGAGGACAGAGATGTGCTCAAAGAATGTGGGGGTATGTCGAAAGAAAAAGGAGTTAGTTGAAGGGGCTCAAACAGGGGCAATCTGAGCTTCAGAATAGATATTGATAGTATAGATTATAGCTCACAGACTACAATAAGAACCCAGGGGTCCATATTTATGTAACTATATAAATAAATAAAGCAGAAAGAAGAGAAATCACTTCCTTGCAGTAGAATGGCAACTGATAGACATAGAAGAAATGATGCAAATGGAATTAGGGAAAAAAATTGCCATTTGGCAACTGCCATAGTAGTAACTATTTTAGGCAGGAATCACTAACTGATGCTAAAACTAAAGTAAAAGAAAGGATTTTTAGATAGTCTGGAAGTATCTCCCCACAAGACTTTTATTAATTACAAATGAAAAATAAAATAATAACTTTACAGTGCAGAAACCTCACTGACTCCACTTGACCCAAGGGTTCAAAGCTGACATAACTTATAAGGCACAATCAATATCCTTTGCCTTCTGAGACGATACGCCAAGAAAAACACATCATGATTTCTGTGCATTGCTTCCAAAGGGCATGACATCAATCTAATTCTGGGTAAGCATCAGACAAACCAAAAATGCAAGACATGCTACAAATTAACTAGCCAGTGCTCTTCAAAGATGTCTAGGTCATGAAGAAGACTGAGGAACTGAAAGGAGACCGAAGAGACATGACAACTAAATGCATCATGTGATTCTAGATTGGCTCCTACCCAGAAAAATATATTATTCTTTTGCTATAAAGCATATTAGAGTGACAACTGGTGAAATTTGAATAGGTCTGTAGATTGGATAATAGCTGTGTGAATGTTAATTTCCTGGTTTTGATAATTGTGCTATGGTTATGCAAGAGAGCGCCCTTGTTTCAAGAAATGCACACTGATGAATTTAGGCATAAAGAGGTATTATATCTTCAATATATTTTCAAATGATTCAGAGAGAAAATGATAAATCATCTCTGTGAAATGTTAACATGTTGGGCATCTGGGTTAAAAGTATATAGGAATCCATCACAATATTTTTCTAACTTTGCTGTAAGTCTGAAATTATTCCAAAATAAATGACTTTTTTATTTTTTAAAGATTTAAAAATAAATCACAAATAATGAAATAAAGAAAAAGTGTCCAGGGGGTTTCTACTGAATAACAACAAAAGTTTCATGGAATCCCATACAGGAGGGATTGGAGTAAGGCTGGAGGTAGGAAAAGATTTCTTCTCCTTGTACCCCTTGTGGGTCCAGAGTGGTGATTTTGCCCAGCCACATTTCCTATTTCCTCATGTTTCCTGGTCTAACTCCATAATGTATACAACAGCCCAGAAACACTGGTTCTCCACCTCCATCCACATAGGCACCCGTGTATGCAGTGCCCAGATGGCACACCTGGAACCACCTCCGAGCATCCCTGAGATCCCATTAGCTAAAGGGCAGAAAAAACAACACCTGCCTCTAACTAAAGGCTCTGATTATTTTGCTGAGAACATTGCCTCTCCAACTTCAGTCTTCTCCCCACCCCAAGAACCTAACCAGAGTTCTACAAGGTTTCAATTAGGCCAATGCACAACCTCTTCTGAGTTTTAATCATATTCTACTTGGTTCATATTTAATCATAATCTAATGGGGAAAAAATACTAAATTGGGAGAAACCACATGCTATAGTGGGGAGAGCATTGAACTGGGAGTCTGACCTCTACCACTAAGTAGCTGTGTGAGCTTGGGTGACATCTATAAAATCAGAAATATGAACCAAATCTTCTTAAAAATGATCTCTTCTACCTCTACAACCCACTGATGATTATTTAAGAAAAGATCCCTCTGACTTTAGATAGGTTACACCACCATGAGAACAAAACTTTTCTTTCTGTACTAAAGAGATGCTCAAGGTTGACCTTGGTTTCAGTTCACAGCATTGACACTGCTTTAGCCAAGGGAAGGATTACAGTTGAGAGGCAGCATTCCCACACCCAAGTTCTATTTTATAACAAATGCTGCCAGCTTTGCTATGTTTAGCATAAACTATTTCTGGGTGCACAACAGTTAATCACCTCCTCCAGTGAAAAATTAAAGGAAGGAAAAAAAGCAAAAATAAAAAAGTCCTATAATCACTCCTAAATGCCCCTAACTCTTTTCCTGGATCCCTGTCTCCCATACCCTTCATCTCTAAGATTTCTCTGCTGTCACTGCAGCAGTGTGCACACGAGCTGTCCCCTGTGTCTGGAGTGCTCAGTTATCTATTTCTTTAGTCCTGGCTCAGATTCAGCAACTCCACATTGTCAGGGAGTTGGGAGAGAGAGCCGGGCTGTGCCTAGTTTTGCATGAAAACAGGACTTGGACATCCACATTTTAGAATCATTCTCCAGGCTTTGCCTCTCCATCTGAGCTGTTCATCTATGCTAAAGTCTTTGGCTCTTTTTTCCAAACTCCCAGAACATCGTCTCTTCTCTCAGTGACTATTAAACACAACTCCATTTATTTTTTCAGATTTCACTTTGATCTGATTGTTCCTTCACTCAAAGAAAAAAAATCCAAGTTAGCGAGAGAAAGTTATGCTCAATTTCCCTTATGAGGCCAGACAAGGGAATACAATGAGAGTCTTATATCCTGGAGGAATGCAAAGAATCCCGAAGATGGGCACAGTCTGCCTGAGCTGAGTGCTTTTTATAACAGAAAACACAAGAGCAATGAGAGAGTGGACTATATCCAGTTGGCGCAAGCAAGATAGATAGACCCTGAGACTTAGGGGGCCCGCTGAAGTCATGAAATTTCTGTATAAACGAGCAGGTGAAAATATTTTAAGTCCTCTAACATGTCAATTTTGTAAAGTCACAAAAATAACAAAATATGAAAAATGCCAAAACACACAAAAAAGTAAAAAGGTTAATATGATGAACACCCACAGCATTTTGCCATATTTGCTTTCTTATTTATTTTATAAATATAATATATATTTTCATATATATTTCCATATTTGCTCTAATATATTCTTGTACATCTATCTATATATGTATGTATATTTTTATATTGCTGAAGCATTTTAAAGGAAATTATAGACTTCAGGATACATGATTTCTACATACTTAAGCTTTTATTTCCCCCAAAAAGAACATTTTATGACTTAACATCAATATTATTACTCTTAAAACTAACAATAATTTCATAATATCATGTAACACCCTGGTGTGTAGTCAATTGCCCAGTAATACTAAAAATGTGTTTTTTAGTTGGCTGCTTCAAAATAGGACTCAATCAGAACAAGCCAGTTGTCTGCATTTATTTAATTGTTTCCTCTTGGTGTCATTTAACTTATCTGTCTCCCGTTTTTCTTTACCATGGCTGTAAAGGCTTGGCTAGATTCAGGTTCAAGATAGTTGGTAAGAACTCTTCCTAGGTGATGCTGTATAGTTCCTATTACAACATATTGGGAGGCACATAGCGTCTGATTGGGACGCTAAATTTGACCACGTGGTAAAGTGCAGTCAGTTCTGGTCTAATGCCACATATACATTCTTAAAAATCACTGTGCTATGCACAATTGCACAGCATAAACCACAGGCTTATGAGGACAATGGGATTAGGGGTACAAGATTCAAAAACTTTGTCAGTGATGCATAAAAACAAAAAGAGATAGGGACCTATTAAAAATAGCACTACAGTTTTACATATGTAAAGTGGTTAAGAAATACACAAATACAACAACAAATATGACCCCTTGCCTTGAAAAAGATCTGAAGTTTGTTTGTGGAAGTGGGCATCAGAATTGTTGCAGCCTGTGAGTTATCGTGAGGTGGTGGAAGGAGAGTCGTCTGAAATTGGATGGAAAGTTCCAATGCCACATGTGGATGGGTGTGGCTCACCACACATGCAGTGAATGAGGGTTGCTGGTACATGTCTGAGGTGTGCACATGTGTGCATTTTGTGTATTTCTACATGGCTTGGTTCAGCTGGGTATAGTTTTCTGCACTTTGTGTTTCTTGTGTACAAAATTACATATAACCATACACAAAGGTATATTATGCTGAAAAGTGTTCCCTAGTCTACCCATTGTGCTGGAAAGAATTTACATTTCAAAACAAATATTATATGAGAACTGACTGATTTGGTAATTTACATCTTCTGTCTTTTTTTCTTGATCAGTCTAGCTTGAAGTTTATCACTTTTGTTGATCTTGTCAAAGAATGAACTACTTGTTTCACTAAATTTTTCTATTCTTTTGTTCCCTGGTTCATTTATTGTGCTCTTATCTTTATTATGTCCTTCTTTCTAGTTACTCTGGGTTTAATTTGCTTTTATTCCCTGGTTTTCTAGGGTGGGGATTTAGATTACCAATTATAGATTTTTTTTTCTAAGTTTTTAGGCGATATATTTCTCATGAAGTGCTGCTTTATCTGCATCTCACAAATCCTGATAGGTTATGTTTTCAGCAGCATTCAGTTCAAATATTTTCTAAGATTTTCACATCTGAAAAGTTGGAGTGGACATAGTTTTTTCTATTCTTTCTGTCAAGTACAGCTAAAATTCTTGGACATTATATATAAAAGAAACAGAAGAAGACTCTGAAGGGTAGAGAGAAAAACGCAGACAGGCTAGGGACCTTGATACTTGAGGAAGGACATGGCATCACAGCGATACCCATGATATCAGCAGAGGCTTGGTGGGGATCCTGAATTCCCACCTCTGCCCAGAAGTAATGAGGAGGCACCTTCCCCCTGCTACCCAGCAATGAAGGCCAACTGGGAAACCTGGACTTTCATCCCCACATGTCAGCAACAAGCCAGGTTCTCTTCCCCACTGGAGCAGTGTCAAAGGAAACCTGCTACATAAAATAGATTATTTAAGTAAGATCCAGAATCTCATAATATAATACCCAAATGTTCAGGTTTCAGTTGAAAAGCACTTGCCATACCAAGAACCAGGAAAATGATGACTTGAATGAGAAAAGACAATGAATAGATGTCAACAACAAGATGACACAGACGTTAGAATTATCTGACCAGGATTTTAAAGCACCAATCATAAAAATGCTTTAACAAGAAATTATGAACACTGTGGGAAAAAAAAAAGTCTATGCAAAGAAAGAGAAAGCCTCAGCAAAACATGTATAGAACTAAAAATACAATGAGTGAAATAAAAAAAACTCAATAAGTGAGCTCAAGAAAAGAACAGAGAAGACGGAGAATATCAGAAGTGAATTTCAAGATAGAAAAATAAAATTATCCCATATAAACAACAGAGAAAAATAGACTGGAAAAAAAAAAAGGAAACAGACCCTGGGGACTTATAGCACTATAACAAAAGATCTAATATTCATGTCACTGGAGTTCCAGAAGGAGAGGAGAAAGATGATAGGGCTGAAAAGTATTCAAAGAAACAATGGCTGAAGGCATAAACCTACAGATTCAAGAAGCGGAATGAGTCCCAAACAGGGTAAACCCAAAGAATTTTATGCCAACACACTTCACAGTCAAACTTCTGCAAACTAAAGACAAAGAAAAGTTCTTGAAAGCAACTTTCAAGAAAGCAACTTTCCTCCAAGAGAAGGAAATGACATCTTACCAATTGGAGGATAACAATCCAAATGACAGTAGATTTCTCTTCAGAACCATGGAAGTCAGAAGGAAGTTAGACACAATTTTCAAGTGCTGAAAGGAAGTGGCTGTCAGCCAAGAATTCTGTACCCAGTAAAAAATACCTTCCAGGAATGAAGGGGAAATCAAGACACACTCAGCTGAAGGAAGACCGAGAGGATTTGTTACCAGCAGACCTACTCTAAAATAACAGCTAAAGAAATTTCACTAAACAGAAAAAAAATGATAAAAGAGGAATCTTGAAACATCAGGCAAAAAGAAAGGACAATGGAAAGAGCAAAAATATGGGTAAACAGAACTTTACTTCTCTCGAGTTTTCTAAATTATGTTTGACAGTTGAAGCAAAAATTGAAACACTCTGTGATTTTGTTCTCAATGTGTGCAGAGGAATTTTTTTAATTTAATATTTATTTTAGATGATTATATTATAAATGGAAGAGGGTAAACAGATGTAAAGTGAGGTAAGGTTTCTACACGTCATTGTAACTGGTAAAATACTGACAACAGTAGAATGTGATAAGGGTGTGTGTGTGTGTGTGTGTGTGTGTGTATTCTCTTTAGCAATAGACATATTCTAGGTAGGCTCAAAGTTGAAGCATTTAACATTGACCAATTTAGGTTTAGAGTTCTGTTTAAAAAAAAAAAAGCAAATGTACATTGAATAGCTATTTGTGTGGCCATTAATCTCTTGAAGATCTAAAGAGTTATACACTTGATTGCCTCCAGGTCTGGGAAAACCAGATTTATACACCGCAAAAGAGGACTAAGAATGTAAGTGATAAATAGATTATGTAAGTGTTCAGAAATTAGAGAGTACTTTGCTTGAGCAGGTGTTCAGAGAAGGCTTCATCAAAGACAAGAGACATAAAATGGGCCTAAAGAATAGTTGGGATAGAGAACGGAACATGGAGAAAGGCCTGGCAGAGCACAGCGCAGCTCTCAAGCCTGGCTAACATCGGAAAGACCTGACAACTGTGACAACCACAGATTTCCAAGCGTCAACCAGAAAGCTCCCCAGGTGTCTGCAGTGATTAGCCAGGTTGGGGCAGCCACAGCAGTGACACGTGTTCACTGCTTCAATAACTGTGGAACATTTGGCTGTTACCATACAATTATTTGATTCCTATAAAGCATATTTCATCAAAAAACTACAAAGTCCATTACGAATACAATACCAACTATAGAAATAATTGATGTGATAATATGAATTATTTTTCCTATTTACAAGTAAGCCCAGGAACAGCACCATTTTCTAGGAAAAAGCTTTCTATGAAGAAACAATTATTATTATTATTATTGTTGGCTTGCTTTCCAGTGACATTTTTTTTGCTTTCTTTTTTGTTTCCATCAGCTCCCACCACCCTGGCAGCCCTGTGGACTTCCTGACTCAACAGCCTCCTTCAGATGAATGAGGATCTCTTGCTTATAAAGCTTCCCACAGCATTCAGCTCCTTCTCTTTCTTGGGATACTTTTCCTGGGGCTTGCCCCCTCTTCCCCGTGAAAGGTAAGCTTCAGAGACCCAGGATTTCTCTGTGGACTTGGGAAAACGGAGTCCAGGAAGTCTCCTCTTCTGCTGTGGAACTAGATGTTAGGCTACCGCACTCCAGGTGAGAGACATTCTCCGAGTCCTTGGGAGCTGGCTGAGCCAGATGCCAGGTTAGACCCCAGCAGACCCTTTGCTGTCCTCATCCTCTCTTCCTTCAGGTTCAGAGGGATCAGTGGCTGTGGCAAGATGGGATCTGAAGTTTCTGGGTCACGTAACCACCTATAAATCTCTCTCTACAAGATGCAAGCTCCACAAGATGCAAGATATTTTGTATAAGCTTAGATGTTAGAGACTTGTAAACCTCATAGAAACCTTAATCACCATAATTAAATCATTGAAATCTAATTACTTTTAAAGTAATTTAGCATAGTAGGGTAATTGTGGAGTGCTGAAAAACAGCTGTGGACTAAGACAATTCCACCCTAGCACATGCTAAAATAACTACAGCATGATAAAATGTTCTCATCATTCTGGAATCAGAAGAACTTGTCAACTAATTTATAATTATCCTAGAAATAAGAGTTAGGGCTGCGTGTGTGTGGGGGTGGGTGGGGGGGGTGGGTGTGTTCAACAGAGGTCCCATTCAGGGATTTTCTAAAGTGCATCTGTAGGAGTAAGTTATCTCCAAGTTACTCGGGAAAACATAAGGATGCTTAGCACACAAATACACTTCTCCCAAGCTCTCTTCCCTTGGTTTCCAACCACATGGATACTGGGTCTGAATGTGTAAACTATCTCCACAAGTTTCTGTTCCTGTACACTATTATGTGCTTGCCTGTATTTGGGGTTTGCTTATATGAAACCTAAATTGTGCTCACAAATGTTTTGATGATGGCGATGATGAAGAACACAAGCTTATGATGAAAAAAAGCAAACAAAACGAAACAAAAAATACAACAGTCACCTGCATAATCTGTACTGAATTTCAGATGATGCCCATGGGTCCCCCAACAAGCATTCCCTCATGCTCCCTTTGGCCCCTCTATTCCCAGAGCCTGAAAATCATATAACTATTGGATGAAAGAGTTGGATCAGAGGTGGTGGTGCCTTGATCCAATATCAGAGCTGTGGGAGGCTGGGCTGAATGCGCAGGGGGCATCTGATGGCACGAGTCAAAAAACAGTCTGTCTCGTGCCCACTGAAATGGCCTGTCAACCATGAATTAGGACCTTTCTAGTCCCACCTGAAAAGATACGCAATTATTCTTAATCCTGAACCTTTAAAATGCAGAGGATTATGCTAGTGGTAAACTTTCTCAGAGATCACAGAAATAACCTTTTAGAAAGCAGCATATGGCGTCAGACTTCAATGGCAGAGAGAGGGCCAAACCACGTCTTGATTCATCTGTTGATCAATTCATAAATTCATTCACTCACCAGGATTTGTTAATAAACCAGCAAGCCAGGTTCTGAGTTAGGTTCTACAGGTATAAAAATGCATAATTCATGTTTCTTTCTCCCGAGTAGTTCACAGTCTAGCAAGAGATATAGACACACAAACAACAAATCATAATACAACACACAACGCAGCCATAAAGGAAATGCTTCCGCTACACCTTCTCTGAATGCTGCACACACCAGATCGGTCAACATGACCCAAGTCTAGGCAAGATGGACAGCACACCTTATGGACAGGTTTTTCAGTGTGTTATGTTTTTATGCATTTCCTATGCTTCCTTAATCCTTAAATAAGAAACCTATTTCTAGCTTCCCTTGGAAACCAGTA
>CM052443.1:86948786-87059689 GCA_028533085.1 Varecia variegata | reverse complement strand
GCCTCTGTTTCAATTGCACCCTCAGAAAGGAAAGAAAAACAATGAGATTCTGGATTTGGCACCTCCCTTTCTCTCAAGCCCTTTGTATAATCCATTGAAAATCCTGGCAATTCAATCTTTACAATCTCAAATGAAGCCTAATGTGAGCACTACATGCCACTTCCCTACTTCCTACAAACATGAAGCGGCATTATATTCAAATCCTCTTATGGCCCGAGCACCAGTGCCCGTGGCCTGGACCCTGCACCAGCCTCCTGGCCACGCAGCCTGCTTCCACGGCTGATCACCCTCTCCCACAGTCAACGGGATTTCCTTTCTGAAGAAATTAGATCAAGTCAGTCCCCTGCTCACCGTCCTCCCACAGCTTCCCAGTACCCTGAGAAGAAAACCCCATTCCTCACCAGGACCATCCAGGCCCCCCTCATCCACTGCGCTACTTCTCCCGCCTCACCTGCCACCCGCCTGCCCCATGCCCCTGCTCCGGCTCCTGGAGCCCTTTGTCATCCCTTGAACATGCCAGGCACTCTCTTGGTCTGGGTCTTTGCACTTGCTGAACCCTCTGTCTAGAACATTCTTCCCTCTGAAACAGCACCCTCCCCATAGCCCCAACCCCTTATTATGCCTTAGTTTTTTTCCGAGGAGCCTTCCTGTTATTATATATTTGTTTGTCTCCCTTCCTGGATTGTAAGCTCCATGAAGCCATAGACTTAATGTTTCATTTCACTGCTGTGACGCAATGCCTAGACTAGTACCAGCACATGATAGGTTCTCAGATATTTATCAAACGCATGAAAGACTAAGCGAGTGAGTGAATGATGCACTATCCTCACTTCCTAACCCAGATTCATTCCCTCTCCATTTCTGAAATAACACTCCTCTTTGCCCTCCAACTTCCGAGGCCAAACTGTCCTGATCTCCCACAGAGTGAGGAAATAACAGGCTTTGAAGCAGGTGAAAAGTTAGTATTTTCAAGACACCAGATTATGCTCTTAGACCAACCACTTTAGCGCCTCTCAAGAACTCAGCAGCTGCAGCCCCTCCGCCTACGGAGGGGAATTCACAGTGTGCATCATTTTAGCAACAAACTTCAGAAGACCAAGTGGAGGTTCGCCACAACTCTGAATGAGCTCAATATATTCCTTGGATGCATTATACAAACAAAATATAACTTTAAATAACTAATGCATGAGTTCAGTCCTTTGATTACAAAACTCAAAATCAGTACTTCTTTCGAAGCAAGTAAAAATAAATGCAGACAATGCTACAGGAATCAAACTGCCTCCAAAGGGCACTGTAGCCAAAGCCCAGGGTGCCCTCTACTGGCCATTGGTAGCTAACAAAACCACGGGGAAAAACATCACAGAGAGGAAGCAGCTTTATATTCTATTAATGCACTTATTTAAAAAAAAAAAAAATTAGTCCCTTCAAAGAAAATGGGCTGTGGCTATCATAGGGGGAAAGACTCAGTTTCTATTTTCAAGGGGGTTGAAGATTAGTATGAGAAACAGCTATTTGGTATTACAATAGAGTAAGATAAACAGTGCAATCTAGAACACAAGATGGACACGTAGCCCAGCACGTCGGGGTAAAGCCTGTGCTGAGGCTTGACAAAGCGGAAGGAGTCAGCCAGGTGAAAGGAGGGGTGTGTACATGGGGAGTTACATTCCAGGTGATGGATCCACAGACAGAGAGGCATGGAGGTGAGACAGACTGTGTTTAGGGACTCCAGGAGTTGAAAGTTGGGACAATTACTTTTGGCTGCCTACACAGCAACCATTCCCTGACTTGTTTTTCCTTCTGGTCTGCTTTCTTGCTAGTGGCTGAAATACCAGGTACATATTTTCTTGGCTGCTTTTATGGCGAGAGACAGCCATGTGACCCAATCCTGGTCAAAGAGAGAGAAGGGGACATTTGCTAGGAAGGTGGCCAAAATAGAGTTTTCTTTGATGATACAAGAGGAGACACCCATGAAGAGCACCCACCACTTTCAATGTGCTTGTCAAAGCTGTCACATGAAAATGTGGCCCTTGTTGCTGTTGCAGCTATCTGGTGACCATGAAAGGGAGCATTGCACACCCTGTGAAGATGGCAGTCCTTGATGACATCACACAGCTACTGAACCACACCTGGAACCACCTGTCTCTGGACTTCTTGTTATGAGAGGAAAAAAATAACCCTTATGGCTTAAGTCACTCTTGGTTATGCATTCTGGTATTTGTAGCCAAAGCACACTCATTGATATGCTCACATTTTATGACATGAGGAACCAGTGGGTGACTTTGAGAAAGGTTGTAATGCAATGGAATTTGCATTTCAGAAAGATCAGGCTGAAAACAATCAGAGAATGAATCAAAAGAGAGCAAGCCAAGAAGCAAGAAGACCAAATAGGTACTTATAATGGCATAAGGAGGCATGGAGGGAGACAGGGAGAGATTAGGGCCTGACCTAGGAATGAAACAGAAGGGAGAAACAAATATTTAGAGAGTAAGATGGACAAGATTTGGTCATTCTGGGGGGAGCTGGAAGATGAGATGAAGGGAGGAGACAAGAATGAATCCCGTTTGGAGCGTGAATAACGAGGTAGGCGGATGGGCCATTTCTTGACATTCAGAATTTAGGAGAAAGAACAGATTTAGGATGGGATGGAAATGATGAATTCTGTTTACACACTGGGTTTGAGGAGCCATGTGGAGATGTCCAGTGCGCACTTGAATTTTTTACATGGAAACCAGAAAATCTGGATTTAAGGCAAAGATTTTTGATATATCAACATGTACAAGGTACCTAAAGATATGAAAGTAGATCTGGTCAGCCTTTTTGGAATACACATATATAAATGAGAGAGAGAGAGAGAAGAAAAGAGGGTTAGGGAACAGCCCTCACATCACAATGACCAAGACTTATAGACAGACAGGAAGAAAAGCCACATAGAGATGAGGAAACAGCAAAGGGAGAAAGCAAAGGATGAAGTATCTCCAATGGCAAAAAAACAAACAAACAAACAAACAAAAAAAAAACCCCACAAAGTTTCCAGAGGGAAACTTCCTACTTCAGAGGAGATAAGCGAAATAGGGTCAGAAAAGGACACCCTGGTGACCTTAACCAGGTGATTCTGCAGAGCGCTGAGTACAGAAGTCAGAGCCTGTTAAGTTGAAGAGATGAAGTGGATATGACAAAAGTAGATTCTTCTTGCAAGAAGATGCCTAAGAAAGGAAGGAGGAAGATTGAAGGATAGTTAGCGAGTGCATGGGGAAGTGTATCTTTGCAAGATACGAGACATTTGAATATATTTACACGTTGCAGGGAAAGAACCAGCAGAGGCAGCGGGTCAGAGGGATGAGAGGGGAGACAGGTGACAACTGGTGGATGAGATCCTTGAGGTTTCAGGGGGAGTTGTAGGCATGGTCCTTGCAAACACATTCAGGTCACAGTTCCTTCAAAAGCAACTTAAATCCAGCTTTTTGGTGGACAACTCAATCCCAGTCAATATTGGGGTTCTCCTACCTCCCAAGGATCATGCAAGGGTCCTAGTACAGAACTAAAACATCTGGTTGGACACTCCAGTGTTACCACAGAGTGCTTTGTCTTCAAGCCTGCAGAGACTGATGGGGGAGAGTGGGAGCCCATGGCCTGGGGAGTCAGCATTATGAGACTCACATGTCACCCCAGCACCCCCCAGGTACTACCACTGAGTCCCTGTTACTGGTCAGAATTCCCCTTTCCTTTCCTCCTCCAACCCCCTCCTACAGAAACTCATTCCACTCCTACAAATGGTGGCCTAATTGTATCATTTTTTAACCCAAATAAACTCCCTCTCCACCATAGAGGAGGAGAAGTGAAAGTAAGTTCTGTGTTCCTCCAGAGACAAAAGCATGTAGCCAAACTCCTCAGTAAAAATATCACACGGATATGCCTTCTCATGCTTGTACTTGCTAGAGAGACTTTAAAACATGATGTTGGCACCACTTAAGATTTGCATTGATTTAGTATTAGCCAGAAAATGATACAATGTCACACTATCTCAGGGTCAGACCACCAATTGGATTTAGTCACTCCATATCCTTAGTCTTCTCTGGTGATCAGATATGCAAACATGCAACTGTAATTTGTGTAATTTGTTGTTCTCACCCAGCAATCAGCTCTGTGAATCAGGTGTTCCTTCTGAATACTCCACTGCCCATCTTTAGGTTGGAATGAAGTGCATCAACTTTGGAAACCAAAGTCAACAAACCTCTTCAGATGTGTGGACAGGGCCAAAGTCTTCACACATT
The DNA here is from genome assembly GCA_028533085.1 of Varecia variegata. Lineage (NCBI taxonomy): Eukaryota > Metazoa > Chordata > Mammalia > Primates > Lemuridae > Varecia > Varecia variegata. The sequence goes on along the minus strand of CM052443.1, from coordinate 87,055,418 downwards.
TAAACAAATGCCGAGTGCAAAGCAAGCAAGAATTTCTTCAGCTAAAGATTCTAGGACCCTATAGTTGACCTGCATCATAAAATGCATAAAACACCATATTTCTAAGACAGCAGGGGAGGTGGTGGTGTTAACTCATTTACAAAGAGGAGCCTTGCTCTTTACAACCTGAACGGTCTCCAGCAATGTCCAGGGAAGGGGGAGCTTGACTAGTGCAAAAGTGCATTCCAGACCTCCCGGTAGGAATGCCTCCATGGTGGAAATAATCATATCTGGCTCTCCCAGCATGACGAAGCTGAACGTTACGATTAACAACTAGCTGAACTCAAAGCACACTGAGCTTTAAATTGAACTTTCTGCACAGCTCACCTGCACAAAGAACATGCAGATTGGATGATAGGGCCTTTTCAGCCTATGTGATAGTTTTCCCACCAGCTGGCATCCCACGTTGCTTGGGTGAATGTTTAACCTTCATTAAATAAATAAATCCTCGCTGCTAGTCCTCCGGAGGCCTATTATAACACATAGGGCTGCCCATGTGAGAAACAGCTTGCTCACACAAATCAATGCCCGACATTTGAAGCATCTGGCCCAGCGACTTCAATTTTAGGCTTATATTTGAAAGCACAGTTTGATTTCTCTGTTCATTTAGCGTATCTCATGTGATAGCAGTTCCCCAGGCCTTTTGTTGGATCTCAGCCTCAGCTCCTCTGGAGGAGATAATGGAGGGGGGGCGGGGGGGGGGCCGGGAATTCCATGAAACTATTTAAACATACCCATGTTGCCAAACATACCCTGCAAATTTTCTGAAAATTCATACAGCCTTCTCATGGAATTAGTAAATCAGAGATTATATATTACTTTTATAGATTATAATTGAATATATTAGCATTCCTGTAAATTCAGAAAATAAAATAACCCCCTAGCACCTAGGCTATGGTCTTGAAATTCTATCTCCTGTTCAGCAGAACCAGGACTCCATGAAGAAATGTCCAATTCCAGTTCTGGGACAAGAAACCTACGAGAGGAGGCTGGTACCTCTCATCTCACCAGAAAGCAAGGAAGTTAGAAGAGACACCTAGGGTTGTATCCAAAGGGCTTGTAATTCAACTTGAATGGATTCACACTGGCCAAACAGGGACAATTTGAATATCAATAAGGAGGACTCCAATGGAGAAAAACATATTAGATATGTTTAGATCCATGAGTTCATAATGATACTTTAAGAAAATTATTGGTCACCATTGGAGATGCTAGTGAATTAATTCTCTATTTTGAAAATAGGAAAATTGAAGAAAAATATCATGATTTTATCCTGCCTTTCTTATATAGATTGTACCACTGAAAAACAAGTAGCAGACAAAAGGAAGTTTCTCTGTATACAAGTATTTTAGCCAATAAATGAAGGAATGATAAAATTAAAATATAATTACTTTGTGACTCCTAATGAATTAATGCATCTAAGGAATGACCATCAATGGCTGCCAAAATCACAAAAAGATACATTATCAAAGATTAAATGCCTCCTGATGGAAGAACACACTATGAAAGAGGTAAAAACTTGCTAAAAACTCAAGGCACTTCCCTAGATCTAACTATCAAACTATTGGAAACAGAGAGAACGTTAGGAACATGTAAAACAATACCATGGGGATACAATAAGTGGCACAATAAGTGTGCCAGACTGTGACACATTCTACAGAATAAATGATCTTGTATCTTCAACAAATTGCAAGAAAAAAAGAAAGATATGGAGAAGCAACCAATAGATTCTTAAGAGACATATCAACCCTTCCCCACATAAAAGGAAATTAAAGATGCCCCATGTTTCTGATTGACCCTGGAGTGATCCTGCTTCCTTTAACCTCAAAGCCCCACAGTTTCCCAGGACTTGAGCTATAGCAATGCTCTTACTCTGATACACTGTTTGTCCTCAGGTCCTACCTCCTACTCCAATGCTTCTCCTCCTTCTACTCTAATATTCTTGAGATCCCACCCCTCAGTTCCTTCAGTGCATTTATATAAACTGAAGCCTTACTACTTACTACCAGCCACATAAACTCTAAATACAACCCTGATGTCACACATCATCTCTAGTTCTGTGAAGCTCAAGGAGACTGGAAAGGTGAAACTGATGCTAGGAGCTGGGTCTTTAGGGCTGGCTTGTTGTCCAAAGCAGAAAGAGTGGTAGGGCATATCTGAACCACAATCCTTGAGGTGCAGCAAAGAGTCAAGAGTCAGGGGGTCATATATATAAACATTAAGTCTAAGGACAGATGATATTGTACAAGATAAACCAAAAGCCAGAAGTCAGTTGGTACCTAGACTGGAGGGGAAAGAGGAGGAGAACAACTGAGAGAGCCTGAGATTGGATACAAGGGGCAGGATGGACATCAATTGATTATTGTTTGTCCAGCAATCCTCTTTCAATGTGGGAGCTGCTGTGTCTCCAGCCTAAAGCCTTGCCTCTCTTACTGACCAAGTCTGGGACTGTCATGGGGCCCTGTCCACCTAACCATAGTGACTGGCCCGAGGACACAGATCCAAGCAGGGCTAACTGGGCTTCTTCCATGAGATTTTCCTATTGGGATGTTGGAGAGAAAGGGCCCCTCTTCCTCTAAGGATAAAGACTTGCATCTGTTAGCAATCATCTTTCCCATGATGTGCAAAGAGTTGTCTGTGGCAGGAAGAATTAAGCCAAAACATTAACTCAAGTGGAAACAAGCACAGCTGAGATTTTTTTTTAAAAAAAAAAAGAGCAATAAGCTCCAATGACATTTGCTTGAGCCCCTAGATCTAGTCTTGCCTGAAGTGAGCTCCATCCTTGAGCTTGCCCATTACATGTACCAAGTCACTCCTTTTTTTGTTTTTGTTTAAGTGTGTTAGGTCACTGTCACTTACAACCAGGACATTCACTACTATACTATGCAGGACAGTTATGAGCTAGACCCATTACTAAGCCTGCAGGCTTGACTTGTCTTGCTCAGCCTCCATTTATTTGGTCTCCCCAGTTCACCTCTTCCATTTTTTAAAGTCCCTTTGGCTCCAGCCTTATGAGCTCCTGCTCTTTCCCTGGTCTGAATTTGAATTATTCTATAATAAATGAATTTGCATTATTGTATACTGGTTGCAGTTTCCAAATTTTAGAAATCCGCAAATTGTCACTATTCAATGCTATCATTGCTGAAAAGAGCATTTTGGAAAATGCAACCCATTTTCCCACTGACTTAAATGACCATTTCAGAAATGTCCCAGACTTTGGAGCAGGAGTCCGTGAACCAGCTGTGTCTTATGCTATTGTAAACATTTCTCATATATTAACTTATTTAATTCCTAATAACCTGCCATAACAATTAGGTAGGTACTATTATATCCCCATTTTACAATTAAAGAAACGGAGGCACAGAGAGTTAAATAATTTACCCAACACAACAGAAATAGTTAACGGTGGGGAGAGGGGAGGGTCATGTGTTTTAAATTTGGGGACTTGTGTTCCTCATCCACCAATATTAGTTATTTGAAATGCTATCTACTAAGTGCAAAGAGAGCATGAGTTTTGGAGTCAATAAAACGTGGGCTAGAATTCTGAGCCTCAGTTCCTTTGCATGTAAAATCGACATCTTTCTCTTGGGTTTGTTGTGTGGATTCAATAAGATAATATAGGTCAAGCAGCTATGAAAACCCTTCGGAATATCCCTTTCTCCTGTGAAGCAAATGGGATTAACAGACTGTTGCCTATAGATAGATTTTTAAGCAAGATACTTGAAGCATTCGAGTCCTTTCCTCGGACAGGAAGCTGTGTGCCACAAGTGAGGTTAGAGAGTGACAATTAGATAGCACCACAAGCCTTTAATTTCTACCCTGAGGAAAAATAGTAGAATCTGTCAGAACATGTACGCCCTCTCCCACAAAACACTCACCTGGTGGCCACCACAGAGGCTCAGCTGTGTGTGCAGACAAAACAGCTCTATGTCCACAGTCATCAACAAGGGAGCCTCACCAGCTCTGGGGTTTGGATTGTGAAGATGATGGACACACCCTGGCTTCAGCAGGAGGCTACAATCAACAGAGTTGATATCTGAATAGTGTTTGGTCTTGAGTGGACAGGAACAGAGAGGAGAGTAAAACCTTCTGACTTGTCTCTCCCAACACTTCCATCTCCTTGTGATTAAAAGAATTGGAGTAGGAATTCTAGTAAGAACATGGCAGCATGATAGAAATTTCCCAGTTCTCTTCTAGGATGTCATACAAAACAAGATTGATAGAAACAAAATCAGAAGGGACAATGCCATTTTGAGCAAAGCTAGGAGGGCGAGAGAAAATCCTCGGGCTCAAAAAACATCTAAGGGCTACCCACAGTAGCCAAATGAGGTGCAGCAGCTACACAGGAAGAAGCTGTGCAAGGGGGAAGCTCAGTGAGCTGGCTCAGGAGCTCACAAGATGCCTGCAAGAATACATTTCCCCAGATACAGGGTTCCCCCTGATGTGATAAACACTCTTGACTATAACAAGAGCTGCAAAATCTGGGGAGAGAAGGGCAGAAAGGGACTGTGCAGAAGCTGCATGGTGAAGGGGAGTGCACAGTGTGCATCACTTCAATGTCCCTTGGCCCTACTTCTTGCTCCAGCCAAAACTTCAGCACCCACATCCACACTTTGACTTGCTTGTGCAGATGCAGTTAGATAGTGCTTTGCTCTGGGTTAAGGCTGCCTACCCTCACTTCCTGGGAATCTACTCATGTGAAACTCAGAAGTGTGTGGGACAGGAGCCAGTAGATGAATGCTTCCCCCTTCCATTCCCCAAGTGCATACGTATTTCTCCTCAGTAGATTCCAGTAGGGTGAAGCACTATTTGCAAAGCAGGAGGACACCTCAAAAATGTTCCTTTGGTGGCTATTCGGCTTCCCTGTGCCAATTATCTCCTTCTTGGGATCAGTTAAAAAAAAAAATCTACCCACATGCAAGCCTTTGTCTCAGCTCTGCCTGTTGGGGTCCCAAGCTAAGAAAGTACTGAAAACGGCCCTAAAAAGCAAGTACTCAGAACGGGTTTTGGGGCTGGTTACCCACCAGTAAGATGGCAATAAGAACACCTTTACGGTGGCCATTGAGGGACACAGCATCACAATGATTAACTTTTTCCTGTGGGGGTTAGGATTAGGTGCAGGTGGGAGGTGAAGAGTGAGACATGGAACTCGAACAGTATAGGAAAGTAGTAATTATAAGGTTTGTGGCATTGACCAATTTGATAATTGCTTTATCTTGAAAAAAGAAAGTGATAGCTACAGGTCAGCCCACCATAAACTGTGAAAACCAAAGGGCCTCTAGGGACGTGTTAGGAGACCTTATCTCCTGCAGCTGCAGGGAAGACTGTGCTAGAAATCAAGCTCAGAACCTGTCAAGGAGGCACTAAAATGTATAAAATGGAATATACAGTCTTGACAGTTCTCTGTCAGAGTCAGGAAGAATGGGACACAGAAAACAGTGATGGAGCTGTCTAGGGGACAAGGCTAAGAATCTTGAAGTCTTGGATTCCCCTGAAACACCGCATCTGACAGAGGCAAAGCCTTCCTCCACTTGGCTGGAGGAGAACAGCTTCCCCTTGCTTGGACACTCTGCAGAGACATCACCTGCCTCTTGGCTGGTAAAGTGTCACAGCTCTGGACACCCAGGGCAGAGGCCACACTGCCTGCTCTGGAGAAATGGTCTATGCATTGAAGGAAGAGTAGGCGGACACGTACCAGCGGGAACTGAGGGATTCTTGTGCTGAAATGGAGATGGATGTGAGGAATGTAAGGCCGAATCGGGGAAGAATTATTGACACGGGAGGGCTCTCCTGTGACTCAGCACTCAACACCTGGAGCCAGGCCTGACATGTTGCTGGGATAGCTCCTTGAAGCTTGGATGTGGTGATAGCCTGAAGTAAACAAGCCAGAGATGCTGGCACTACCTTGCACAGAGCTAAGGAAGTGTTGAGAAGATTCATGGAAGTGAGCATGTTACATATTTTTCCAGTTGGATATCCAATTATGCCAGTACCATTTATCAACTAAACCATGAGATTTTCCACTTAACTAAAATGTCTCCATTTTTGTACTTTAAAACATTACTTACAAATTAGTGGTTGCCTGGAGATGCAGGTAGAGGCAGGGACTGACTGCAAATGGGCACACTGTGTGTGGGGGGGGGAGGGGGCGGGGTGATGAAAATGTTCTAACACTGGATTTCAGTGATGATTGCACAATTCTATATATTTACTGAAAACCATTAAACTGTACATTTCAAATGGGCAAATTTTATCATATGTAAATTGTACCTCAAAAAAGCTGCTTTAAAAAATTACTGGTAAGAATACTGTTAATACTTTGTAACTTTTATCATTGTCTCTGAAGATGGCTGCTGTCCAAGGTGAAATCCTGTGACCGAGAATGTCCTTTTCAGCTTAGCTTCTGAAAGCTGAGAGAGACTGCAGAGCTACACTGCATCAGGCAACTCAGTCCGGGTAACTCTTACACTACATACACGAAGCCATTCCAACTTGCCGGTCACTTGTTTCTCAACTGGGTAACTGTACCAGGTGATCCCCAATCGTGCTTTCTTATTAGAAGAGCAAAAACTTGGTTCTCTTCCTTAAGACCACATATGGTTTCACTAGATTATCAACTTGACACCCATACTTGCTAAAAATGACTGATTAAAAGAGCAATGGCCTAAGCAGCATACCACGGGACAAAGGGGGATCTTATGCTCTGCTTAGGTACATGATTATAAAATAACCACGGAAATCTGTCAGATTTTTAACTGATTAAAATATATATATTTTTTGGCCAGCAGAGGGCAATCCAAGTCCCATGAAACTAGGAAAAAGAAAAAGAAAAAAAGAACATAAAAGGCAATACACAATAGATGGCACCAACATTTTGACGATTGGGCATGGTGAAGCAGTCAGTCTAGGTTTCCCCAGACTCATGAACAGCCTTGCTCCTCCCATCCCTACTTCATATGAGATCTTCTGATATTCCGGAAAAGAAGAATCAAGAGAAAAGGCTGTGTTACCGCTGACGTCAGGTGTTAACCTGCACATTCTGCAATACTTTTAACTGTCTCTTTCTTCATGGGAAGCATTACAAGGCGAGAGGAAGCTGGTTCCTCCTTTCCCATTGCTGGTTGCCAACCCATATATATTAACTGATCCTCTTCTGTGGTAGTCACAAATCAAAAAACTCCCAAGTCTGAACTCAGAGTGTGGCCTTGAAGATGAGAAGAACTAAGGGGTGGGCAGGATGCCTGTTAAACACACAGATTCTGGCCCTAGACAACAGTATCAGAATCTCTGATGTCAGGACCCAGGAATCTGCACTTCAGTACGTGCCCCTCGGGATTCTGATAGGAACTCAAGCGTGAGATCCGTTGATCTAACTAAGAAAAGCAAGAGCTCTTAGAGCAGCCTCATCTGAGGAGTTTGGGTCTAACCGTAGACACTCCTCTCTCCGATCTCCTCACCAGACGTAAGTGAGCAGCAAAACATAAATGACCAGGATGAAGGTGGGAATTCCAAGTCAGCACATTTAATGTGTCTTTTATGTCATCAGCAAAGTTCGAAAAAACACCAGGATGTCCTGGATTTTCAAGATTACACTGAGAGTGGAAACACATGTGTCAAATGTTATTGAATCAGTAAATGTCTTAAAGCAAAAATAGTAAATAAGAAAAAGTTGGTGAGCAGGTGGCTGCTTATTTAAGACAAATAAACATATATAGACAAGTGCTTCCCCAACTTGTCTGAATCTGGGAGTCGCTTGGGAAGTTTGCTAAAAATAGTGATACAGACTCTCCAGGGCATGTTTAAGCAGCCACCAGAGCACAACTCAAGTGGGACTTCTCTAGTCTGCAAAAATGTCTGGCTTTCCCCAAGCCAATCATTCCTCACAAGCTCTATTCAGTGAGTGCAAAGAAAAATTTAGTTGGGGAAAATAACCGAATGACGTGCCTATGCTTTCTCATCATTCTCAAGACCAAAGGCAGGGTCTAAACATCGGAAACAGCTGGCTCTTCCTAAGAAATTTATTTGCTGGAGCAGCAATACCCCAAGTGTGGTCCAGGGACCAGCAACATCATTACGGAACTTGTCAGAAATGCACATTCTTGGGCCCCACTCCAGACCTACTGAATGAGAATACCTGGACTGGTGCCCAGGCGTCTGTTTTAACAAGACCCAGGCGATTCTGATGCATTTCAGAGTTTTAGATGCACTGTAGATTTTTTCTTAAACTTTTCTGATGGTAAATAACAACTTTTAGGCCTGTGGGCAATTCTGATTGAGCCGCTGGAATGAGAACCTGAAAATTCAATTTGTACACTTATCCCAGGCGACTGTTATCAGGAAAGTTTAGGAGACTCTAAGTCCCTTCCTGATTTCTTATCTCCATGAATCCTGATAGACACAGATGTTTTGATAAGAGATGCACATAAAAATCACTGGCGGAGCTTTTTAAAAATGGATTCTCTGGCCTTTTCCCAAACTCTAGTGAATCACTGTCTTCACTTTCCTTTTTGAGAAAATGATATTGAGATGCTCTTCTCCACCCTTTTGCTTCAAAGGTGACAACCTGCTCCACTCCTGTCAGGAATTACAGTTGTCCCCTGCCCCAAGTGCAAGGCTGCCATCACTTAGACGTATGTGATAGCTGAGTGACATTCGACTGCCTGATCTTTAAGTGGTTAACATTCAACGGGGCCTTAAAAAATAGCTTTGTTCTTTTCCTCGACAGCTCCTCTAACCTGGGTGCTTATAACAGGTTCCCAATAGGTGGGCCTAGAAATTGCTGGTACGGCCTGGCAGCACCCCAAGTCTTCACCAGCCAGCACCCAGTCCTAACGGGGCTTTGGCTGCCTCCTTGTTCAGCATGAAGTCCTTCCTGCATCCCCTCATCATCTCCGTGGGAGGAAAGGCAGCCTGCGAGTGAAGCAGTAACTCTTAATCGGGCTAATGAAACTCGGGCTCGAACAGGGCCCACGCAGCGTTTCCTGCTATCTCAGTGGGAAAAGAAAGTGCTCCATGGTTCCATCCAGAACACTAGAAGCTGTCTTGAAAACAAAGCCTTAGGATGATCCTGATTCCTAAACAACGTATGCAGAATAGGACTTAGCACAGTCCAGAATATATGCTGTATACTATACACAGTCCCAGGGAAATTTCCATTCTTGGTCGTATCACTCTTAAGTGTCTACTTACTTATAGCCAAACGAAACTAAGTGAAAACAACTATTTTCCTAGAATTTTCTCTTTAAGACCTATTGAACTTATTAGAAAAATAAAAAGAAACACTTGTCCCACTGAACTTATTTACCATTTTAGTTCCGTTTAATTTAGTTCTGCTTCTGTTTCCACTTCAGACAGTTTGTTCCTGTGATTAGACTTAGAAGAACAAGTTGGGTAAGGTCAACTTTCAGTGATGGTCCACGGAGTTGCATGTTCTTTTCTATATTTAAGGCTTTGTAATAAGGTGTTTACTGTATGTCAACAGAAATAAAAGAATTCAAATGGTACTGAATCTGGTAAGTGCATTAGTAATGGTTTCCAAAACACTCCTTTAAATAAAGTTCTTCCTGGAATCTGTGGTCATGACACTTCTGTTTCATTTGATATGGACTCATAATGAGATTACTGTACTGGTGCAGGGTGCAGGAAACTGTTAGTTTCCCTTTGGGGTTATGGAACTAATATTAAACAGGTATGGTTGATAGGAATGATAATGGAATTAAAGATAGTGGAATACTTTTGGTTCAAATAGGCTGAATGCCTATATCCGGACTTGCTATTCTATACAGGATCATCTATTCTATCAGAGCATCAATAGTATACTTAAAATTTTTTTTTCTTCTTTTTTTGGGACAGGGTCTTGCTCTGTCACCCAGCCTGGAGCATAGTAGCCCAACCACTGCTCACTGTAACCTCAAACTCCTGGGCTCAAGAGATCCTCCCATCTCAGTCTCCCACGTACCTGGGATTAAAGGTGTGTGCCACCATGCCTGGCTAATTTTTGTAAAGTTTTTTGTAGAGACGGTGTCTCACTCTTGCTTAGGCTGGTCTTAAACTCCTGGCCTCAAGCGATCCTCCGACCTTGGCCTCCCAAAGAGCTGGAATCATAGGTGTGAGCCACAGCGCCGGGCCAATAGCATACTATCTTAATTACTATAACTTTATAATGTTTTATCTCTAGAAAGAGTCTTCATTCTTCAAGAAAAAATAACGCTTTGCTTTTCCACGTAAATTTTACAATAGGCTTGAAAACTGAACTTCTGAATTTCTAAACCCATACAGAAACAAACTTCCTGAGATTTTGGTTCAAACTGCACTGACTTGACAGCTAATTTGGGGAAAAAAATGATACCTTTACAAGACTGAGTTTTCTAATCCATAAACAAAGAACATCTATTCACTTACTAAGATCTTTTTTTCTCAAACATGTTTTATAATTTACTATGGAGAGATATTGTACAATCTTACTAAATTTATATCTATGGGTTTGATTTTTTGATGCCTTTGTAAATTGTTTTTTTAAAAATTGCATTTTCTAGTTATTGGTATACAGAAATAAAAGATTTTTATGTATTCATCTTATATCTAGTAATCCCATTAAATTCACTTGTTTATTCTAATAGTTTACCTTGGATTCTTCTTGATTTTCTACATTCACAATGTCATTGGTAATTTATTTTTAAAATTGGTTTGAAGAATTGATCTGTAATACTCTAGGACCTCATGCAGCTAGCAAAATTATTCTCATGTTAGACTAGTTCACATACAAAACTTAGTATATTAACGCTATTCATGTTAGATTAGAAAATCTGAACTATTGTCATTAGCATAAAAGAATGGAAAGGGTACCTCATACAGAAACAGCATGTCTGCTCTCTTACTTAGGAGCTCAGGAAATACACCGAGTGTGCACTGCTCCTCTGCTCCCACCTGCCACCCGCACCCCACACACACACATCGCGAGAAAGGAATGCTGGCTTTTGACCGAACTGTATTTCCACGTCTATTTCTTCCTCTTCAAGTATGAAAGAGAACAAAAGACTGGTTGAAATGATATGTTTTATTCACTCCTCCTAATGTTATATTCTCTGATGCTATCACTGTTGCGATCTCATTTAACTTTTAGAAGACCTCCTTCTCCCCACTTTCTTATCTTCTCTCCCAAATTCTCCTCCTTCCTGGGGTTACGAAGAAGTTGCCATTGTCCAGGCTAGCTCGCTCCTTGCTGTTTGGACTTTTCCTACGTACAGACAGAGAGAGATGAGGTTGGAGCCAGGTCTGGTTTGGTTGCATCAGAAGGCAATGGAGACGGAAATGAATCCTAATCCACCCATCGTCAGACCCAAAGAACTGACACAAAATGAAAGAGCAGAGCCTTTGGTTCTGTCTTTAGCAATGTTTATTGGAAACAGCGATGCTTCCCATGGTAAGAGTTTATACAATAAGCAGTAAGATTTGCCTTTCACTCCACAGGATCCACTACTGCAGGTGGCACATCAGAAGCAGCACATTACACCTCGGAAAGAACCTGTACAGCTAGATAAATAGAACTCTGAATACCTAACAGGACTTTCATGGCTCATACAAAAAAAAAAAAAACACTGATAAGTATACACACAGCACTGTACACACAAAATGAGGATGGAAGAGAAGGGAGTGAAGAAAAAGTAACGACCGAATTGGGAAAGAGTTTTGCATATGCAGCCACATATCTTAAGCTGCTAAGCACAAAAATCATCTTTATTTGGTCCTCATTGAGGGCAGAATATGCACAAACGATGTTCAAAGAACACAAGGTAAAAGTGGAAAGAAAAGATACTGTTTCTTGGTCTGTGAACTAGTGGGAAAATGGTTACTAGTGTTTTTCCCCTTGCGTCTCTGCCAAATGGGTTCATGAACATGTAATTCATAAATAATACTAAAGTGAAGATATTTGTTCCCCTTCCCTGAACCCTTCAGAAATAGCCTAAACACATAGTTTCTGTACAGCAAGAAATTTAAGCTTAGATACCAGATTTCTTCCCGATTCCACATAATGGAGAATTTCCTCTTTTCAGCCCCTCCCACAACGTGCTCATTGCTGTCTTACTTAAAAATCAGTTGGAATCGCCCCTCTGGCTTTAATAGCAAGGAGGGAAGAAAACTGGCTGGACCTCAGAAATAGGTATGAGGGTGGGGAACAAATATGACTGTTTTCAGAGAATGCTTTCAACCCACAATCAACATTTTTCTATTGATAGCATCAAGAGACAAATTCATTCAGACCAGAAGACAATTTGCTGGTGAGGGAGGCTTTCTTTGACAATTCTGTGACTCACGTATTTGGGAAGGGGCAGTGGGAAAGCAAGCACTTTCTCCTCTTTGCATGGAGACCCTGGGACAGCCCCTGGGTGATAGACACTATCTTCGGTAGGATGGTTTTTCTGTGATGTGGCTCAAGGTCATATTCTAAGAAGCCACAGCCTCCTGAGAACTGTGCAAACAGCAGTTCGGGGACTACTGGCTGGTCTCAGAGGGTGTTTAAAAAGCATATGTCATGCCCACCAGGCTACGAAGATACCATCCATCACCATGACCCTTGCAGGTACACACAAGTCAACCAAAGACACTTGGTGGGGCTTGATGACGTGGACCACTGCAGCCTGCACTTGGGATGTGTTGTAAGCAGCGTTACCAAAGCAGTGGTTTAACCATAACTATCTGGGCCAAGAGGAGATGAGCCAGCCAGCGTAACACCCTAATGGGGCAGGGCAACCAGAATCTCCACATAATTGATGGGGAAGAAGCCTGACTGGCCACGAAGCATCCCCTCATACCAGTTCTCATCAATTTGGTTAGTGAGCGTGATGATATCACCCTCTTTAAAACCCAACTCCCCTTCATTTTCAGGTTCAAAGTCGTACAGGGCTCGGCAGCAGGGCTGATCCATGGGGGCACCTGGGAGCAAGAGTAGGAAAGACACAAAAGGACAAGGAGCATTTAACTCACAGCATCACTGCCTGTGGCACCCCCTCCTTTCCTCCCTCATTCCTCTTCCTGCTGCAGCTTCCTCTTATGGCGAGGCCCCAGTGTGCGTGGCATGGGCACCTTGCCCAATACCAGTCTTCGGGAGCTGTCTCAGGTTTTTGGAAGTTGTTGGATATTCCTGTTTCTGTGTCCAGTGTGAAAAATGGTCACATCTATTGTTGTGATACATACAACAGAGTTCATTAAGGTTTGCCTTCCTGAGAATGCCCAGATATGGGAGATCCAATGCTTAGAAGTTTATGATGATTTAGGTTATTAACACAGCATGGCCAGAGTTCTTTCATGTTAGCACTTTAACATCTCTGCACATTTGAAATAACACAGTTAATTACAGGGACAATGCTTTGCAACCTCAGAATAGCAGCTCAGTTTTCACTCTTTGAAACAATAAATGTGGCCTCTGGAAAATTTCTGTAATGTAGCAAAAACAAAATACTGTAAAACACTGGGTTCAAGTTCTAAACTCTATATAACCTTGCACAAGGCACTTACTCTTCAGTTTCTTTATTTGACACTGGAAGTAACCATAGAAGAACTTTGCATTCCTATTTTGTGGTTATTAAATGAGATTATGTAAAAAATTATGTAATTTATACTTGCATATATGAGTAGTGCATTGGAGCTGTGTCATATAAAAAATAATATACTCTACCTTGAGGAAAATAACAAAGGATGGAATAATATCTTAAAAGGGATATACTTTAAATGACCAAATATATTAATATAACATGCATACACATTTATATAGACTCAGACAAGTGTACACAGCTCCTATGCCATTTTTAGGTGGCTTGGAAGGGAAACTATGATTTATTTTTTGATTTAGAGACAGCAGCAAATTAATGAGTCTCCAAATGAAAAGTGAAATACATGGCTGGTTTCTGGGCCGGGAGAAGCACAGTTATACATAATTTATATGACTAGTCCTGGTCGCCAGCTAACTTCAGAGAGCCACTGTTGTTTATGCCACACACTGGGCTCTGAGCACAAAAGACAGAGAGCTCCACCTGCCAGCTCAGACCTCACTTTTTTTCTTCCTATTTTCCTGAGAGCATCTGGTAAAAAATTTTCTACTGTAGAGCATCAAGCACTGAAGATACAAAAGGTAAAGAAGACTGCGTATCTTTAAAATCCATATCCAGGATAAGACAGTTCCCACCTTTTTGACCAAACAAATGTTAAAGTTGGAAATGTCTCAAGCATAGGCTGTAGTCTAATCTGCATGTAGGGGTGGAGAGTGACCATGACACCAGAAAGAATGCATTATTGGGTATGCAGCAATATTGCTGAGAGAAAATAAAATTTAGCTTTTATTATACCAACCTCAGTACCACAGCATGATGAACTGGTCAGGGACTGAGGGGTGATTGGGGAAGGAAACCTAGCAGGTGATGTAATTCAAAATATATTCTTCTGCAACGATATACTTCTGTGACTCAAAAAATCCAACTCCACACGTTCCTGGAGCTGCTTGCTGTCTGTGGGTTGTATGTGAATTGCACACGGGCACACGTCGCCCAGGGGCATTCATTCTCGTGCACGCTGGATTCACGGAAGGGAACAGCCAGGAAAAAGGATGCCACTTCCAGCACCAAACTGACAAGTAAAAGGGATTTACGACCACAAAGGAGAATCAAAACCAAATCTGTGTGTTAGGAAGTTAGTGTGTGCTGATGACTGAGCATGAGAAAAAGGGACATACAAAGAAAGTTTTATGGAAAAGGAGGGAAAAATAAGGTGGATGAGAAAAGCAAAAAGGGTTCCTTTAACAGAGTTTCAACCTGACAAACTATCCCATAAGACATGTATTACTGTATGTTTCCTATGCAGCCAGACTAGATTGCTCCTAGAATTTCTGGAGAAGTGTCCACAGACGTGTCCAACGCCCTTGTAATGGGATCTGCAGGTCTGAGCTCCTTACCTGAAGGTTTGGGCGTGCCTGTGTGGGAGAGACCCCCATTGGGCTGAGTACTGTCTCCAGTTGGGAACTCCAGGCTCATTCGTGGTTTAGGCTGATACTCCCTCCTAGGCTGAGATGAAGCTTGTCTTATTCTGTATTGAAAAGAAAAGGAGGAAAAAAGATTATGTATCCAATTAAGAAGTGAAAAGAAAAGCAGTAAGATTCAGAAAATGCTTGGATCACCCACCAATCTACCATGATGAAGAGTGGAAAATCAGAATAGGACCCTTAGTTTTCTTATATGTGTAAGTCCCTGCTGTTGGAGATGACCCTCTACAGCCATGTCCTCACTATGTTCATTCTTTCTCTCAACCCCTTCTCTCCCTCCCTCATTTTTTCAGAGCGCTTTATGCAAACATGCATAGTGCTAAGTTCCAGGAACACAAAGATGAATTAAGACACAGTCCTTGCCCTCAAGCAGCTTATGTTCTGTAGGGGAGACAGAACACAAACAACAGATTACCACAAATTCTAGGAAGTGCTCTTATAGAGAAACCTACAAAGTGTCACCGGAATACGGGCTGGGACTGAGTGGAGGAGTCTACCTCTCCTTGGGGAAACTGAGGAAGGTTTAAGGAAAGCGGTAAAAGATATGTAGGAGTTGTTTCCAGATGAACATGTGCAAGAAGGCAATTTCATGTGAACATGAGGAGATCTGGAAGGAGGGAAGGAGGAAATATCATGTGCTCTGAGAAAAGTGAGCAGTTTGAGATTGGAAGGGGGGAGCAAGGGGCAAGGAACAAGGGAAGATAGGAGGAAAAGCAGAAAAGTATGGTCAATAAATGCATTCTACACACCCCCGACTATGTCCCACAGTTTCAGGTATTCAATAAGCAAAATGTACAATAGATTTGCAAGAGTTGGGAGGGTTTAGGATATGGTGATTGTAGAATGATACTGACTTTTAAAAAAAAATTTATTGCCTTTTTTCTTTTGGTGAATTGACATGTTTGACAAGGAAACACCTTTACATTTATGACCTGAACCACTTGCTGTAAAAACATGTTTCTTTGCCTACTGGTAACTATAAGGTGAAGTTGAATATCTGGCTCTAATCACAAATGAAAGCATACTTGTCAAAAGATGACTCATGATCTGATTTCTGATACTGACTTTGAACGTATTTCAGAGGAAAAAAAAGGAAAGTGGCCCCTTCATGCTCAACAGATGCATAAAGACATACTATTTCTTGAGTATTTTGAAGTGTATGGTTTTAAAACCTTTCTGGAGGCTCCAGTGTTACACACATTTCCACAAGGGTGTGCCGAAGGAAGATCTCAATCCAAGCACTAATCAAAGACGACACTGAGGAGACCAGCTGATGGAAACAATGGAAACAGGTGGCATTTCCAGGAGTGTGGCATCGTAGGATTGGAGTCCGCATTATAAATGCGGCCACCCGATCAGCTGTGAGCGTCTGACCTGGCCATGATCTGAGAGTAAAGGCTGCTGAGGTGGGTGGATCCTTTGAGGTATATATGTTTATCAAAACCACCCTGCTTAATCTGGCTAAATAAAATAACACGTATTATAACGCAGGGCCACTGCACAGAGCTGTGCAGGCTGTGCCCACAACTCAGGGGCACCATTCACACAGGAAACCCCTGCAGCCCCACTGGGAGGTGCATCTCAGGAGGCCGAACAGGCACATGAAAGCAGCTCCCTCTCAGGGTGGAGGACTTTACCACCATTCAGAGAAACACAATGTATGAAAAGAAACAGGCTTTCAAATAGGTTATGCTTGGTTGTGAATCCCAGTCACACCACTGAGTGACCCTGGGCTAGTCACTTCACCCCCCCTGAGCCTCAGTTTGCTCATCTGTGAGCTGGGGCTAAGAATACGTGGTTTACAGGGATGTTAAAAGATTGAGGATGATATGCATTTAGCACCCACACCCCATATCTGGTCAGTAAATCACATCCATTATCATCAGAAGTATCCTGGTGTCCCATCTGCAGCAGCCAAAATATAATCCGAGTATCAACCTCTCATAAACATTAGATGAGATTCAACAAAACATTGTAAAACAAAGCACAAGACAAAATAAAATTAAAACAAATAATCCACAAGGTGCCTGTGTAGGATAAGCAGGAATTCTGGCAGATATTTGTCTCCAAATGTATTCTATACTTTCCACTTCTTTACGTATCATTTTATAGCAAGAAAATGCACATATGAAATGCAGGGAACTGTAAAATACCTTTCTTCCAGTCTGACAGTGACTTGCTGCAGGATCTGGACTGCCTGCTTGTGGTACTCCAGCTGGGCTTGCACCAGCGCAGAGAGCTGGCTCACTTGTTCAATCTGCAGAGGGATGGGGAAATCGTGCCTTAGTTACCAAGCTACTGGCCTTAAGCAGCTACCACCACCCTGTACACAGAGCAGAGCTGCCCTCCACACACAGCCCGGGGCTTGGGGAAGCTGTGCATGGGGTAAGCCAGGCCAAGACAGACAGTCCTTCAGGTTTCACATCGGTTAAGGATAAGAAAGCATCCTTAGGTGTGGAAGCGCGCCTGTCAGTGTCGTAAGGACAGGGACATCAGTAAGGCTCCTCATGGAGATCACACAGCTCTAATTAAACAACTCATGTTTAGCTACAAAGTGGTATTTACGATTTGGCTTCTTTTATTGATTTGCTGTAGAAAAAAGGTACACTGACCAAAGGACTCATTGTTCCTTTTACTTTCCATGCTAAGTTGATAAAAATGTGAATATTGATTTCTCACATAAGGCAGCAGGAGAGGCAGCATGCTATGATGGAAATTCTTTTGTCTTCTTTGAGCCTCATCTGTAACATACAGGGGTTGAATCAGGGGACATCTGGAGTTCATTTCAGCTCTATTATTCTAGGCATCCTTGACTGCTCTTCATTTTGTGTCTCCTGTTGTGACCTAGCTGAGTAGCAGCCTCCAAGTCAACAGAGGCTATGGTCCTCTGAGTCTAGGGGTGGAGCGTGCCCTGGGCGCAGGGAAGCAGCACAGTGATTCAGATCACCCCTCATGTCCATAGCGCTCCTCTCGAGCAGTTAGGTGGATACAAATGTCTTACATAAACACAAACCTACGCTATTTCTGGGTGGTGGGAAAGTCCGGATATGTTCAACATGCCTCCCTTGCCATAGTCAGGAGTAAGGCAGTTAAGCAAAGTACTGGTTAATCTTAGCTGTCAACTTGACTAGATTAAGAGATACTCAGGCAGCTGGTAAAGCATTATTTCTGGGTAGGTCCGTGAGGGTGTTTCTGGAAGAGACTGGCATTTGAATCAGTGGGCTGAGTAAGGCAGCTATGCCCTTACCCAGTGTGGACAGACACCATCCAACAGGCTGAGGGCAGAGATAGAACAAAAAGGCAGAGGAAAGGCAAATTCTCCCTCTCTCCCCACCATTTTCTCTGTCTCTCTCCTGGGGCTGGGGCACCCATCTGCTCCTGCCCCTGGACATCAGAGCTCCAGGTTCTCCAGCATTCAGACTTCAGGACTTGCGTAAGTGGTCCCCTTGCCCACACCAGGTTCTCAGGCTCCCACCCTCAGGCTGAGAGCTACACCTGCAGCTCCCCTGGTTCTCAGGCCTTCAGACTGGGACTCAGCCATGCTCCTGACTCCCCTGGTTCTCCAGCTTGGAGACTGGAGATGGCATATTGTGGGGCTTCCTCCATAATCACATGAGCCAATCCCCCTAATAAATTGCCTCTCATATGTCTACATCCATACCCTACTGGCTTTGTTTCTCTGGAGAACTCCAATACAAGCAGTAAGTACATAAAAGCTCTATAAACATCTTGGCAGAAGTTGATCATCCACCAATGGGGTGAGAGGTGGAGACGCACAAGGACAGGAAAGATGGTTTGACAGGTCTCACTACACGAGTGGCCAGAAGGAGGGACTGTCCTCATGGCTTCGAAGGTAAAAAGACACAGCAAAATGTAATCTCTAAAGCCATAAATAACAATTTAGTGCTCTGTAAATATGAACGCAACTTTTAACATCTATACTCAAAATGTAGACCTATGCTACAATCATCAATCTCAATAAAAATTACTTTTTCAATGAAAATGTCAACTTGACTTCAAAATACAGAACATCTGAATCTATGTTGGACACTCAGTTTTGAGTGTATTTTAGTTTATATTCATTTATAATCTGAAGTCAATCTGCCCTATATTTCAACAGAGTATTTTTTAAAGCTATTGCATTTACACATGGATCATCAGAAACATTCTTTATCTTCCTCCTATTGGTAAGGCAGACTGTCCCCAACTTAAGCTGGTTCAATTTAGGATTTTTTGACTTTATGATGGGGCGAAAGTGATATGCATTCAGTAGAAACTGTACTTTGAGTACTCATATAACCATTCTGCTTTTTACTTTCAGTGAAGTATTCAATAAATGAGATATTCAACACTTTATTATAAAATTAGCTTTGTGTTAGATGACTTTGCCCAAGTGTAGGCTAATATAAGTGTTCTGAGCATGTTTAAGGTAGGCAAGGCTAAGCCATGATGTTCAGTAGGTTAGGTATATTCAATATATTTTTGACTTAACAATATTTTGAACTTACAATGGATTTATTGGGCCATAACCCACCCCATAGTCAGTCAAGAAGCATGTGTACTTTAAGATTCATTAGACAAAAACCCAGTTAAATCAAACTATGGGAATACAGAAAAAAAGTTACCATTTCTCAACCTACTTTATCACTTAAAATTACTTAAAAGAAACAACTATCTACTGAAGTTCTGACCACAGAGTTTAGTCAGATATTAATGCTTTTAATGACATACCCTTTAACACATTAATTTTGTACCTCAATGATAAAATTAAATTAAAAAGCACAGGGGAATCACTTACATCCATCTCTAAGAGATTGAACATGCTTGACTCAGCAATTTCCTTAGATTCATCAAATTTCTCCAGAGCTTGACGAAGCTCTTCATCTGGAATCTTGCCTTGTCGTTTCTTCTTATAATCAAAATCCAGGCGTCGACCTTCCAACTTCTTTAGATGATGCTGAAAAAGTCAAGGGCAGGAATATGCTTTGAAAGGACGTATGGAACAGGCCTATTTGCAGCTTACTTCTCTATCACATCTACTAGCTTCCAGAACAGAGATGGGCTAAGTTTTAAAATATGTCACCAGAGAAATAAGAAACATGCCTAAGTGGGGCAAGCACTTCTAATGGCTAACTGTGGGGAAGTACCTTTAACAATAATTAAGAGCAAGAAAGAAACCGTGGGAAACACCAGTGCCCTTAATTTCGGCCTTGCCAGGCCAAAGCCCAGTGGGACTGTGCCTTTCCAACCCATGGAGGCAGCAGGGAAGGCATGTGCACACCCTACACACACTGAAAGGACACACTCACAGGGCCCACCAGTCCTCACATTCAAGAGAAATCATGAGAAGGCAAATGAAAAGCACTTTCCTTGAGCTAAAGTGAGACAGAATGGCATTCCTGCTTTCTGAATCATTCAGTCTGTTAGAATCACCTAAGCTGCTTATTAAAAATGTGCATTTCTGACTACCGGAATCAGAATGTGCAGGGCTGGGGCCTAAGAATCTATACCTTAACACTCGTCCTGGTTGACTGACGCAGCTTTTGGGGAGTCACTGATTTAGGTTAAGCCTCCTACTTAATGATGAGACCCAAGCACAGAGACCCCCCCGGGAAGCGAGCCCAGAAGGGATTTCACCTAATGCTCCACACAGAGCTTCAGTCCCTCCGTGCACCACCCCCAGCAGGTGGCTGCCCGGCCTCTGCCCAACATCTCCAGTGACCAGGTAGGAAAGTAGCTTTCCAAAGCTAAAAAGTATTTTTTTCCTGATAGCCAAAGTCTTCCACTACTATTCAGCAGGAGAAAATGCTGAATTCTCCCTTGTTCCTGGTGAGTATGGTAGGGAAGGGAAAGACATGAAAACAGAGTTAAGAGTGGTAAAGAAATGAGAAGGAAAGGAGGGAGAATAATATCCTAGATCTTCCCACACGCACAGCTTCATCAAGCACTGGGCATCTCTGCCCCCAACCCATGCCCGGATCCAAACCAAATGTTTGCTCCTTTGGAAGGATTGTTCTTTTAAGATATTTGAACTTACAGTCAGCTGTAGGGCAGAGCACTGGAGTCAGAGTTATGTTTTGGATTTAAGGAGAGTCTGCCACTTACTGACTGTGTGACCTTGAGTGAGTGGTCAGGCTGAAGGGGATTTAAGCTGGGGTAAGCACAACTAGGAGGCCTCAGTTCAAGCCATGGCAGTCCATTTTACAGTTAACAAAATCAAATTTCAAACAGGTTCAACAAATATTTGCTGAATGAATGAATGACCAAACATTACACACACAGAGACAAAGCCTGTTGAACTTTTTCTTTTTAATTAGAAATAGCTCAACTGTCCTACATGTTTTAGAAAGAGGATAGCTGAGTATTCTTCCTCAATCCTAATGGCCATTATGAAAATATAAAAATGTATGTTTACAGAGTGATAGAATATTTCTTTAAGCTAACAACTAATACAACTAGTATTTTAGGGGGTGAAATCAGCCCAGCAAACCATGGAATAATTAATAAAATTGTGTGTTCTCAGGGAAAGAATGTTACCCTTCTTTTTATGGGAGAGAAAAATTTTGAGAAAACTATTCGATGTGGAAATTGAATGCAGAGAAATCAAATATCATACTCATGAGTGGCACAGTCCTAATAGCAGGCCAAAAGGCATCACATTCCTCGTTTCTCTCAATTTGTCTGTCTTGCTGGGTGGTTTTGCAATTCATGTGCCCAGCACTGACAACATGCACAGTAAGCTACAAAGGGATTTCTAAAGGAAATGGGCATCTGCACCTGTACGATTTCAACTGCTCACTTTCCAGAGAACGAGTTGCACATACTTGAATTTCCCTTAGATCTTTGTCATGAAGATTCTGAAGAGGGTCAATGAAGTTTTGCTTCACTTCCATGTCCAAAGAGTCTTTCACCTCCGAGAGTTCCCGCATGGCCTCCCCCACCTCACCAAGAGCTGGGCCTGGAAGGGGAGAATGAAGCTCTTTTATACTGAGGAATAAAGATGACTTCATCATTTGCAGTAATAGGGCGCTTCACAGATGAAAACCCAAGGATTACTCTGTCTTCTGAAGGCAACACCGGTAAGAGAGAATACATGATGTTGTCCAGGGAACAGTGACTTTTCCACTTAATAACAGTTAATTCTGCGCAACTGACGCAGTGCCCCCCCCACCCTGCCAAGGGCATTCTTTTATCAAGAATGTGAGATTGTGCTTTCCCTTTAAAAAGCCATTTGGGAGGGTCCCTTGGGAGGGTCCCTCCCCTCCCTTCTAAGTACTATCATTCCCTAATATGGCACCAGCTTAAGAGCACTGCATTTAGCAGAAGCAAATACCAGGAATAGAGAACACGGTTCAACAAGGAAGGACAGTCATTTGCTGAGACCTCACATGACAAAGGGGTGAAAACAGAAGGTGTTTAGTGTGGTATCCAAGTGTTGCAGGAGAGGGGATGAAGGAATATACCGTGCCTCACCTGGGGAAGGAGAATTCGGTACCACAAACAAATGAGCAAAAGATCTAAGAGAAAGCCCATGTGGCCGGGAGTTGAATCATGCCCATTGTGACTGTTAACTCCGTGTCAATATTCAGCTACTGCCAGACACACCTGACAGAAAGCGTAGAGGCATTTGGATAGGTCACCAAAACTGTTGTAAAGACTAGGCTCTCACGGGGGTGGGGATAAAACTCCTAAGACAAACCTCCTTAAAAATGATGAAACAATTCTGAAAATGAATTTTTGGACAATACAGACAAGATCTAAAACTGAGAATCAAAATATAAAACGGTTTGACTGACTTCCTACAGAGTTTCTTACTGGCACTGAAATCTCCCCGACAGATGCAAGAATTACAGGGTGAGAAAGCACTAGTTACCGAAGTTGCAGTCGTCACCCAGCTCTCTTCCAAACTTGAGCATGGCCTCTGCCAGCAGCGCCTCCGCCTGCGGGTAGCCTGGCCCCTTCTCCTGGCCGCGGATTTTTGACATGGTGTTGATCATGCTGAGCTTAGCTCTGGAAGCTGAAGGCAAGAGAGAAGAGGCTTTCAGAGCAAGCAATGTGACACAGTGGAGACAGGACTGGATGCAAGACCTGGCCTCGAACCAGCCTGCAAACCAGCCCGCAAACCAGCCCAACCGCTGGAAACTGGACCTTCACTTCCCAGGCTTCAGTGTCCTCACCTTAAATACATATATAAACTCTCCCCGTCCCTCAAGCTGCTATGAGGAATTATGTAGAAAAGGCACAGCTGTCCTGGGGGAAGCACGTATAGGGAATCAGAGCCCATCCCTGCGTGCTCTTCTGCATCCCCCTTCATTTTGGTGGCCCTAGCAGTGTCTCTGTGGAGCTGGGTGGTTCCACGGAGAGCAGTTTAGAAACTCCTGGATTCCATGGTTATCTCTAAGTTTTATTCTAGTTGTATATTTCAATTCTAAGAGTCTGTGGATTAAAGGAATCAATGGTAAATTCTTACAGTACGGGCCTTACGCCATCTTTCACTTATACTATGGATGAAACAGAACTATTTTCAAAATCATGTCTCCACTGAGATTCTGATAGTAAAGACCCATGAAGAACAAAAACTGTGTGTTCATTAAAAAGACTTAATCACTTCTCTAGCACCTAACTGCACCTGAAAATCAGTTTTGGGCCTCAAAGATAGCATCTCAATTTCTTTTTTGTTTTTATAAAAGAAGATGCCTAGAAAGGAATTCCAGTTTTAGTGGAAGAAACAATTTTATTAACACATTGGTAAAGCCTATGAATTAATGGCTGCTACGATACCTGGGTTCCTCTGGTTCAAAATTAGAGTTGAGATTTCACATGAACCTGGGACTATGCCCAAGATCCCACCTGCATGGACACCCCTGACAGAATCAAGGCTTAATGTATGTCTAGCACCTAATGACTGACATTTCATCTGAACATCTATTTCAAATTAGCTTTTATTGAAACTTTGAGCCTCAAAGGGATAGACTAGAGATGAAGAGAGTTATCAGGAGAGGACCCCCACCCACCACCGCCAACCCTGTCCTGGGGATATTATAATGAGCAAGACAAGTACAGTCCCTGCTTTCACAAAGTTTATAATGAACTGACAGTAGAGTCTATTTTAAAAGCAATTAGAGCAAAGCATATATACCAAGTGCCATGATGGGGGATTGCAGCAAGTCACAGAAATATGGCACTGTGCTGTCTGTGATGGTAGGGTATTATAAAAAAAAAAACACTCCTGAAGGGAAATATCTTTACGCTTACAACTATATAGTATGTAGAACTTAGGCTAACAGCAGATGCAAAAGCTGGTGGTGACTGGAGCAAATGTCTATTTATTTTTATTTTAATTTTTAATTATTATGGATACATAATAGCGGTATACATTTATTTTCACAGAAAAGTGTATCATATATGTTAAATTTCAAAAATTGAAAATGCCACATAATCATTTAGGGGACAATATTATTTTCTGCAGTAGTCATATCTGAGATCCAGGAAAGGCACAATCTCTGCTTTCTGGGTGCTCACAGTATATTGAAAAGTCAGATAAACAGACAACGGCCACAAATATGGTAAATATTATAATGGCTAATATGCACAAGGTACTAGGGGAACACAGAGAAGTAACACAAGCACAAATCAATGAGCAAAAACCAGACAAAAAGTACAGAATAAATATAAGGAAAGGAGATAAACAGAGATCAAAGAAATAATGAAACCATACATGGTAGGTAATCCCTTCAAATCTTATTCTGACCATTTTACTTTTAAAAATATGTTCCTTTTATAAAAGCTGGTATTGGTGTGTGCTTATATCTCTGTTAAGAGCTGTCTACTGTGTGTGTAATTTTAAACAGTCTAATATATTATGGCTGATTTTCAAATTCATCATTTTGAATGTTGTTCAATTATGAAGAGCTTTATTCTCTTACTAATTACTGAAGAACATCTTTTCATGAGATGGAAGAAGAAAGCCATATTATATTAGCTTATCTATTTCTTCCAATGATTCAGAAAAACCTATTAGTCCTCATATTTGAAGAGACTGGTTTTTAAATTCATTCACAAACTCATTAAGTTTTTATTGAGACTCTTGGGTTAATAAAACTTGTGTGTTCCTGAAAAATATCATCAGACCTCTGAATTAACCATCTATAAATGTTAACACAATTCGTTTAAAACTACCGTTTAAAGCACTACTTTAAGAAACTGAAGGTGAACCTGGAAAACACAAATTTAAGACACTCAAATTCCTATAATAATACGGGGCCTCAGCCTGGATTGTCTCACCAAGTTGTATGTGCCCTTAGAGCCCTAAATTCCTGCTCTTCTAAAAAGACCTAACTCCTCTCCTTCAAACTCTTTTTTCTCCATAGTTTTGCTCCTTATTACAAATCGTCATCTCTCTGACTATGCCCCTGTCTTTACTCTCCCACCATCACTATCCCAGCTCAAGCTGCCCCCACGTGGGTTACTGCAGATACAGCCTCCAAAGAGCAATCTGCTCCCCAGAGGGATCAAGCCACAGGTGCCCACCATTGGACCTTGCTTTACACAATGCACCTTTTACTGGCTTCCTCTCCTTCTCTACTACCCTAACAGGCTTTCTGGAATCACCTCCCAAATCAACCACTTATGCTCAAATCCTTGCTTCACTGTTGGTTTCTAGGGGAACCCAAACTAAGACAGCAACCAATCCAGAATGCATTATCAGATGTCCCAAAGAGGATGAACACCTGACATGTTTCAATGCACTGAGAGGAAATTCTTATGTGTGGCAGAGGGTTTGGGAAAGAATTAGTGGAGGTTATACAAAAATTTAAAAAATAAAAAAACAAGACAAAGATTAACTCCAGGAAAAACAAGAAGGTTATACAAGAAAGGAAACATAATCACACTATCCTACATGTGTCATCTTGGCACAAAGTTTACCAGAACATAAAATATAAACACCGAATACTGATTTAACAAAAACTATGCTGCAAACATACTGGGAAAATGAGAGAAGGGACGTACGTAGAAGAATCAGAAGATAGGAACACAGCAAACAATTTCCATCTTCCAAATCGGGGATCAAACAGAGAACACCTAAAACTGGAAAACCAAGCAGGAGCAAATAAGCATGTTGTTTCAAGACTGGAAGCAAAAACCAAGGAAACAGCCCAAAGGGTCTTGGAAGTGGAAATGAGGCAGGGGAAGCAACCTGAGGGGTCCGCTATTTCTTGTAAAATGCTTTACAAAACTATTTGTTTTTTAATAATGTGTTCATGTATTATGTCCATTATAAAAAACTAAATTTAAAATATTTCCCACTTCTTCTTTCCTCAGGAGAAAAGATGTTTAAAATAAGACTTAACCTTATGGCAGACGCAATAAAAAACACTTGTAGTGTCTTGATAATCTGGCCACTGCCCTAACCTTTAGGGTCTTTCAACCTAAAAGTTTTACTAAGAAACGTGTTCACTGGTATGAAGAGAATTGGCCAGGAAAAGTTAACAAGGATTAACAGGTGAAATGCTATCAGAAAACGCCACCAAAGAAAAGGGTTTGATCAATCTACATTTAGGTGATTTCTGGAAGGAAATTTATCAGGTGAATGGAAACAGCAGGAAGTGACACCAGGATGACCATAAAAGGCTGATCTATTCCCCAAAGGGCTCCCACTGTTTTGTCCTCTAATAAAAAGAAGTTTCTTTTTTTTTTATGAGACAGAGTCTTGTTCTGTTGTCCCGGCTAGAGTGTAGTGGCATCATCATAGCTCACTGCAACCTCTAAGTGCTGGACTCAAGCGATCCTCCTACCCCAGCCTCCTGAGTAGCTGGGACTACAGGTGTGCACCACCATGCCTGGCTATTTTTTTCTATTTTTAGTAGAGACAGGGTCTCGCTCTTGCTCAGGCTGGTCTCAAACTCCTGAGATCTCAAGCAATCCTTCTAAGCCTTTGCCTCCCAAAGTGCCAGGATTACAGGTGTGAGCCACCACGCGTGGCCTTATGCTACCCTTTAAGGGAGAAAAAGGCAGCCAAGGCTCAATCTTAATCAACTCCCAAATCTAAAGCATAATCTGTAGCATCCCTGACAAAGTTTCCAATTCTAGGAACAGCCAAAGGGAAGTCCAAGCTCTGCTGAGGATAAAACAGCAGCTCTAAAGTCACACCTAATGGGTACAATGCACACTATCTGGGTGACGGACACACTTATAACTTTGACTCAAACTGTACAAAAGTAATTCATGTAACCAAAATGTTTATACCCTCATAATATTCTGAAATTAAAAAAAACCAAAAAAAGCCTAAAATGGTAAATTTTATGGTATGTCTAGTTTACTACTATGAAAAGATACGATTTAAAATGGAAACAAAAATTTTAAAATACCTAAGAGTAAATTTAAGATGAAAAAATTATAAAATCAATTGAAAATCATTAAAGAAGAGAAAATAAATAGAAAGATACATCATATTCATGATAAGGGAGAGATTCAATTGTATAAAGATATCAGTTATTCCCAAATTAATCTGAAGATTTAATGAAAATGCAATTAAAACTCAAAGAGGCAAAAAAAAAAAAAAAAAAAAAAACAACCCCAAAACAAAACAGACAAACAAACCAGAAGCGCTGCTAGCTATGCCTGAGTTATTTTCCTCTGACCTAAAAGCAGTGTCCATGTGAGTCACTGCTTATCTAGTGCAGCAACTAGCTGGAAATGCTGAAAACTCAGTACTTCTGGTTAGTCTTAGTTTTTTACATTTTTTGTTTCTTAATCCAAACCAACAGGAAAATAAACCATCAGGTCTTGCCTTTCACAGAAAGCAACAGAGTGCATTAAAGTAAATATCAGCTTTGAGTTCATATGGACATAGGGAAAAATCCAGGCTGTAAGTCTTGCCAGCCAGCTGTGCACCCCTGAGAACTAAATCATTTGTAAGACTGTCAATCAGCATCAATGATAACCTGCACAAAGAGTAACCAGCACAGATGACAAGCCAGGCACTGGATACAGGCTGGAGCCTCCTTCTTTCCCTCTTCCAGGCTCTGTTTTCCATGAGTGTGTGTTCTGGGATGCTCTACTGACAACTTGGTTGTGCGGGTAACTCCATTTCCCAGAGTCCCTTCCATGCCTGTTCCCATGGACCAAGTTAGAAGTGGTCCCAAGGGAGGCTGGGCAAGATCTGGATAGGAAATGGGACGCAGCCACCTCCACACTCTAAAAGCTGCCCTGTTAGAGGGGTGAGAGGCAGATGCAGAGGTGCTGGTGGCCTCCCACCTGCCTGGCTCCTGCCCACGGTGGCTGGATTATTTGATTAAAAGTTTTAATTTTTTTATAAAATGCTTACATATATATCATTTTTTCTAATCCTTACATAAAACTTCTCTGTTTGAAAGCACGACGACCTCCCTCTGTGATCCAGAATGATGCTAGAGGCTGCTGATAAAATCTGCTCACACCACTCACTGTGGGGTCTGACGGGAGAGAGCGGGTGATGCTGCTGGTGGCCGCCTGCTTTTCCCCTACACTTTTCCCCTACACAAATGTTAAGGAGTCCTAGGCTGCTGGGCATTTTCACTCCTCCTGACTCCATTTCGCAAGAGCAGAAGGGTACAGTCCCACTTCTCAGGTGGTCCAAGGGGCTGTGATCTGCCCCCCATTCACTCCAATCTCCCCTCAGTAACCTGGCTCCCTGGAAGCACTGTGAAACCTGCCTTATGTGAGACCTGCCTTATGTGAAAACCTGCCTTATGTGAGAATGACAGAAAC
This sequence comes from Varecia variegata, assembly GCA_028533085.1. Classification (NCBI taxonomy): domain Eukaryota; kingdom Metazoa; phylum Chordata; class Mammalia; order Primates; family Lemuridae; genus Varecia; species Varecia variegata. The sequence continues at coordinate 87,026,599 of CM052443.1, read as the reverse complement.
TGATGGCCTCTCCCAGCATCAGGAAATCGGTTCTCATTTTCCTCAACAAAAGAGGGTTCCTAAGCTAAATTATGAGCCCCAGCTAAGGAGTTAAAAAAAAAGATCAAATTAATGAAAATCAGTAAGTAGGTTACACTGCAAACAATTATGTATCCCCCGTACCAAAAAATTTTAAAGTTGCACTGCCTGATTGAATTGTTATTTACCAAAATTCTATTTAATCTGGTTTTAAAAGATTTCCTCTGCAGTAAAATGAATAAAACAAATATGTATTAAGCACTTATGTGAAAGGGACTGCTAGGGAGACTCTGGAAGAAGTAAGGCCCAACCTCTGTATGTTACAGATCAATAAAAACATTCAGAAAAAAGTATTAATAACTGTGTCCCACTCCTAGGGATTGTGATATAATTGGTTTGGCATGTGGCCTGGACACGGATGGTTTTTAAAGTCCCCTAGGTGATTCTAAGGTACAGCCAAGGTTGAGGACCACTGTGTTAAAGTCTCTAGACTGACTACCTAGGAGGTGATGATGTAAGTCTGAGATGAAGAACCCAGGACGAAGAGAAGATTTTGGAAAAGAAGTGAGGACTTCAATTTCAGCAAACACAGTCTAACAGCATATCTGTGCAGCTGTACAGCAGATAACTAAGCAGATGGGTCTTCAGCTCAAAAAGGGTGGGCTAGATAAAGGGAGGTGGCTTATCTGACAACATCAGGACTCTTGAAAGCTAGGCCATTGGATAACAGAAAGGGAAAGAAAATCCCCTGAAATCGAGGTGAAACAAAATTCTACAACAGTTTTGTCTTCAAGTGGTTTTATATTTGGCAGGTAAGATTAGGCTTTAACTAGTGTTTACCACAAACCAGGAACTTTACATAAACAATTTAACTTAATCTTCACAACAACTCTATCGCATTGTTCGTATTTGTAGAAAGAGGGATGGGGCTGTATCCATAAAGGGAGGACATGGAGGCTCAGAGAGGCTGGGAGACCTGCCCACGTTCTCATAAGTTACTAACAGGCAAACACAGATTCAGACTCTGTTCTGAGTCACTCCAAAGCCCATTCTCTTCCCCACGCCATCAAATTTTCCGTGTGACTAAAAGTTGCAGGTGGAAAGTCTTCACAAGGCTCAAAGAAAAAATAAAACATCCTTGTATAAAGGCTTATACCAGTGTCTGGCAACCTCACGCATGTAAGAACTACTCAGAAAACTTTCTAAAACCATTGATTTAAGGACTCCATCTCTGTCTTGCTGATTTAGAATATCCAGCAGATTAGGCCAAAGAACATGTCTCTGAGGGTACTCGGACATATGAGCAAGTCTGGGTATTGGGGTCCCTCCTCTTATTGGCTAACCGATCCCAGAACCTCCTTGAGGTGGTAAGTGGATGATTCTCAAATGCACCTCTCCAGACCAGCCATTTCCACTATACTACAGACTCATGTAGTGCAATACCTACTCGCCTGCACTAGGATATGTAGGTATGTCAAACTTAACATTTGCAAACTAAACTTCAGATTTCCACCATCATCCCATACCTGTTCCTCCTACAGTACTCTCAATATTAATGAACACAATTTCATTCATTCTTCTACTTGCTCAGGCCCTAAACTTTATAGTCATCTTTAATACCTCTCTGTCTCACAACCCATATCCAATTAGTGAATTCAGCACTACATTCAAAACATATCCAAGAGCAGACCATTTCTCACTCTGGTCCCAGCCACCATCATCTCTAGCCTGGATTACCAAAATAGGCTCCTACTTGGCCTGCCTGCTTCCACTCTTACCCTCTAAAATCTATTCCCCATGTCAGCATCAGGGAGGTCCTATTCAGTGTAAGTCAGATCATGTCACTCTGCTCCTCCAAAGCCCCTGACGTGTTCCCATGTCATCCAGAGTAGGAGCCAAAGTCCCAACAATGGTGACAAGGTTCTGTGTGCTCTGGCCCCTCTGACCTCCCCTTGTCGTCATGGCTCTTTGCTGTTCCCTGAACACACCAAGAATACCATCTTCCTAGACCCAGTCACTCTCTCCTCCCAACCCCCCGCTTACTCTTCATTTCCCTTCACTGCACTGATTGATCACTGCCTGACATTAGGCGATTATTCTCTATCAATCTCTTCCCAGTAGACCATCAGCTCCAGGAGGGCAGGGGCTTTGTCCACTCCATTCACTGACATAGTAATAATAATATATCCAGGGCTTAGAACACTGCTTTAGAAGAAATGTGGCAAATAATTGGGGGAAAAAAAAAAAAAAGAATGGGCTTCCTACCTACAGAATGGAGAAAATCAAAGTTACCTTGCTGGATTATCTGAGGATTAGAAATGTTGTTTGTAGAATACCTGGCACTGTGCTTGGCACTTACAGAAATACTCAATAAAATGGAGGCTATGAACAATATGATAAATTATTTGTATTATGGAAGTAGGTTAACCACGAAGTATATTGAATGAATACATATGGCATTCCCGGATTATCATGGCCAAGAGCAAAGTTCCTCAGAGTTTGTGAACACAGATATAAATATCTAATGTCGCCCCTAGTATAACACTAAGGATGAGACAAGAGAGCCCAATTTAGGCCAAAGGAATAGAAGTAGTAAGTGATGAAGGTAAAAAAGGTAAGAAGACTGCTATGGATTGAATTATGCTCCCCCACCCCAATTCATATGTTGAAGCCCTAATCCCCAATGTGACTGTACTTGGAAATAATGCTGTTAGGAGGTAATCAAGGTTAAATAAGGCCATAAGGTTGGGGTCCTAATCCAATAGGACTAGTGGCCTTATAAGAAGAGGGAGGTAAGATCTCTCTCTACACACCTGCATCAAGAAAAGGCTATGTGAGGACACAGGGAGAAGGTGGCCACCCACAAGCCAGGAAAAAAGCCCTCATCAGAAATTAAATTGGCCAGCACCTTGATCCGGGACTGCCTAGCCTTCCAATCTACAAGAAAATTAATTTCTATTGTTTAAGCCACCCAATCTACGGTATTTTGTTATGGCATCCCAAGATGACAGAGGTCACATTCTGAGGTTCTGAGGGGACATGAGTTTTGACATTATTCAACCCCTTATATTGTCTTTTTATATCTGACTATTTTAACAAACTTCATATCAAAGTAATTTTTATAAATTAGCTGAATTCCTACATTTATGAGCAAATCATGTATTACTTTTCATTTCACATGGATTTCTGAAGGTTTTGTCTTTATAAAGATTCCATCTGGGTTTATTCTTCCTGAATAAGGTTACCTAGAAAAATAATTTTGAAAGAAGCCTCATAGAAATATATGATTTCTTGGCTGCATGATTTACTGAATGCTTGAGTGATGGTATTTTATTGACAAAGTGCTTTATATTGATAAGACATAGCATGAGATCAACCTATCAATGTATAATCTAAGATTTTCAGAAATAAAGAAGAGGCAGGTCCCTAACATCCTCCATTCTACAAAGGTCTCACTGCCTCCATCTACCGGTATTTACTGAGCACTTACTGCCTATCTACCTGTTGGAGCTACTCTTTCTTGGCAGTTTCACCCAGTGATGTGCCAGATTCAGCCAGCACTGCTTATGAGAGCAAAACATGAGCTGCTTTCTGCAAGTCTAAGTTCGGTGACGTCACATTGGTAGCTTGAAAATGGCCATGAGGGATTTTGCAACACAGAAATTGGCAAACGTTACAAGTTAAGGTTTTTCTTCCAGAGCGATGGCAGCTAAACCTTCAGCAGTGCACTGCTGGTTAACCTCCCAGCTCATGGACAACTTTATTGCACTCCAATTCTCATCTGTGGTGGCTAAGTAAAGTACTATTCTACTTCTTGGCTTAAAAAAGATGAAATAACTTGAACATTTGAAGAAGTATACAGAATAACGTAGCACACTGATATATATACCATTCAGATTTCTTGTTGTTGAATACAACGTTCCTGATAATCTCTGGGCAGGTACTTCTGTGCTACCGTTTCTGTCCAGTGTGTCTATAAACCAGGGATGCAGCACACCATCAAAGTGGATGTTGATGTTTTGACAAGAATTTGTAGGAAAACCCTTGAGATTCTTGTTCTAGAAAGGTTCTGTGAAATGTCAGGACCTATATAGCTCACAGATCTCTGAAGACCAGACAAAAGTGGTGTTTTTTTGAGGGGGTTTGGTCCTAAGGATAATGATTCCAGAACATGGAGTGCTCCTTTTCCTAAGGAAAAAAATAGGGGGTTTCAATGTCATTTTTTTTTTTTTAGTTTCATATACAATAATTCAAAATCAAGGTTTGTAACAAATGGGATTTCTGTAGCTCTGGAAACCAGCAGTAGCTGTGGAGGAGGAAGCTGGAGTGGAGAGGCCTGAGCACGGCTGGGGGTGGAGGGGCCTGGGGGAGGTGAGAATGAGTGCTCACTGCTAGAGGGGCAGCGATGAGGAGTAGGTCTGCCCTTCTGCACCCCGTTTTCCTCCCCACCCTAAATGATTATGACAGGAGTGTTTGGGATAAATAAAAGAAAAAAATGCAATCTGATTGAAACTGCTCTATTATGTTCTCAAGAGTGGCTTCCTTCCCTCTTCAAATAAGGAAACATATTGACAGGGCATCTGTCTGTCACAACAGGGAAGAGGAAAATCCAGCCCCCACCCTTGGTTGGTGTTGATGAACACAGGTGACACACTCAGGCAGAGCAGGTGGCCACAGTATTCCAACTCACGCTCATGTCCTGTTAGGGGAAACCTAATGTATTTAGCATCCGTAAGGGAAAACCACAGACATGAAACAGGTGTTTTGGAAGCTTTTCACTGCTTTTAGCAACTTAATTCCTTTGTTATCTCTATCCACCTCATAGAGACCAAACCTCGTGCCCAAGAGAACAGAGATCTTTAGCAGGACAAATGCTGAATGATTTGTACTAGTATTCACAAATGCTACTATCTGGTCTGAAAACACAGAAAGAGCCCTTACATGTTTCTGAAAAACTGAAGATCAGAAGCACATTTCATCCTACAGCTATCATTTCAGAAGTATCTATTATATACAATTCACATACATTCTCTCTTTAATCCTTGCACTAACAAAAGGACAGATTTTGTTCCTCCATCTTACAGATAAGGAAAATGAACCAAAGAAAAATGAGGTAACTTGTCCAAGGACACATAGCAAAAAAAAGCTGAGCCAGAATTTGAATCACAGTTGTGTCTCAAAAGCCTGTTCTCTTCCCAGAATGCTACACTGGCTCTCACTGCTTTATCACATCCTTCATTAAAATAGGTCAAATTAGGACTTCTCAGCAGCAAAATGTAAAGCTTTAGCTATATTTACACCGGTTAGATGTTTAAAAATACAGAGGTGAGGCAGTGTGGATGACTCAGGAAGCAGGATGGGCACTACACGGTGAGTTAGGAGTTTGGATGAGCTGCCTAACACCTCTTGAACCTCTGCTTCCTCACTCAACATAAGAAGAGTGGCTTACCCAATTTCTGCAATGCCTTTCAAATCTAAAAATCTCGGATACATGCATTAGAATCCACTAGGACAAGTGAACTAGATCTTTTGCAAATGAGTAAATGGTATCTATCGCAGAGTACACAGAATTTTAATGTACATTTTCAAAACCAAAGAAACTCACTCCTTTACAAAACCATTACTGAAGTCAAAACCAATAGGTCTTACTTTAAAATACCAATGAAAAGATTTTATTTTTTTAATCCTTCCTCTTTTTTTATTTCTACAAAAATGTATACTACAGCCAGATCATGTCCTAATGATCTGGTTTCTGTTTATGGGTCTGTGCAAAAATAAGAATTTTTTTAAAAGATCAAATGAATATTTCAAGGAAAACAAAAACGTAAGTTATTCTCCCTTCTTGAAGAAAATTGTCAAATTTCATTAAGTATTATTAATTCTTAAACACAACTAACATTGTGAACAAGCATTGTTAAAATTTAGAGGATCAATGACACTTAAATTTGAAACCAGAACCTCTTTTTGAAGATTAAAAAAATTAGAACTGTATTCTGCTGTGACAGAATCCATTATAATTTCCTACTAATTAATGCAAGGATACATGGTAACAAAGGAATAACACAGGGCAGGGTTCAAAATGTTGTGATGGTGAAAGGAGATGATGTGTATAATCAAAGTAGGCACTAAACGAATGTCAGCTTTTTTCTCTTCTTTCCTATTTTGGCTGGAGAAAATTGTAGTTGATATCCATTTCATTGAAATGGCCACCAACAGCTTAAAAATACTCACCTCTTTATCACCTACCAAGGCTCAATCATGTCTTCAGTTGAGGGGAAAAACTAAAAGTTGGTTCTTGGAAAAGATTAGCAACATTAACAAACATTTAGCTAGATGGACTAAGGAAAACAGAGAAGACTCAAATTGCTAAAGTCAAAAATGAAAACAGGGACATGACTACTGATTCCACAGAAATAAAAAAGATTATTAAGAGAGTGCTACGAACAACTATATACCAACAAATTGTATAACCTAGACAAAATGGACAAACTCTTAGAAACACGAAACATACCAAGACTCACTCAAGAAGAAACAGAAAATCTGAACAGACCTATAACTAGTACGGAGACTGAATCAATAATGAAAAGATCTCCCAACAAAGACAAGCCCTGGATCAGATGGCTTCACCAGTGAAATCCACCAGACTTTTACAGAACACACACCAGTCCTTCCTCAAACTTTCCCAAAAAACTGAAGAAAAAGAAACAGTTCCTAAATCATTTTACAAGGATAGCATTACCCTGATACCAAAGCCAGACAAAGAGACTATGAGAAAACTACAGACCGATAACCCTTATGAATACTGTTGTAAAAATTCTCAGCAAAATACTAGCAAGCAGAATTCAACAGCATATTTAAAAAAAATTATACCCCATGACCAAGTAGGATTTATTCCCAGAATGCAAGGATATTGTTCAACATGTAAAAATTGATCAATATAACATACCACATTAACAAAATGAAGTTTAAAAAACTGCATCATCTCAATTGATACAGAAAAAGCATTTGATAAAATTCAACACCTTTTCATGAAAAAAAAAAAAAAAGCACTCAACAAACTAGGAATAGGAAGAAACTACCTCAACAAAATAAAAGCCATATATGAAAACCCTACAATGGATATCATACTCAATGGTGAAAGACTGAAAGCTTTTCCTTTAAGATCAGAAACAGGCAACAATGCCCACTTTCACCATTTCTATTCAACACAGTACTGAAAGTTCTAACCTGGGCAAATGAGGCAAGATAAAGGAAACTAAATTGGATATGAAGAAGTAAAATTATCTCTGTTCATAGATTATATGATTTTAAAGCCCTGTTAGAACTAATAAATGAATTTAGCAAAGTAGTAGGCTACAAAGTCAAGACAGAAAAATCAGCTGCACTTCTATACACTGACAATGAACAATCCAAAAAGGAAATCAAAAAATGAATTCCATTTACAATAGCATCAAAAAGAATAAATGTTTAGGAATTAACTTAACCAAGGAGGTGAAAGATGTGTACAATGAAAACCATAAAACAGTACTGAAAGAAATTAAAGATGACAAATAAATGGAAAAACATCCCATGTTCATGAATTGGAAGACAATACTGTTAAGAGTCAATATTACTGAAAGCAATCTAAAGATTCAATTTAATCCCTATCAAAATTTCAATGACATTTTTTGCAGGAATAGAAAAACCCATCCTAAAATTCATATGGAATCTCAAGGGACCCCAAATAGCAAAACAATCTCGAGAAAGAACAAAGCTAGAGGACTCATACCTCCTGATTTTAAAACTTACTACAAAGCTGTGGTAATCAAAATAGGGTGAGACTGGCATCAAGTTAAACATGAAGAACAATGGAATAGAATAAAGAACCCTTGCATACGTGTTCAAAGGATTTTGACAAAGGCACCAAGACCATTCAAGGAAAAGGATAGTCTTTTCAGCCAATGGTCATGGGAAAACTGGATATCTATCTACATGCCAAAGAATGAACTTGGACCCTTTTCTAATACCATGTACAAAAATTAACTCCAAATGGATCAAAGGTCTATTTGTAAGACCTAAAACTATAAAACCCTTAGAAGAAAATATAGGCAAAAGCTTCAAGACATTGGATGTGGCAATGATTTCTTGAATATAACACCAAGGCATATGCAAAGAAAGAAAAAATAGATACTTGGACTTCATGAAAATTAAACAATTTTGTGTATCAAAAGACACTATAAACAGAGTAAAAGGTCAACCCAAAGAATGGGAGAAAATATTTGCATATCTGATGAGGCATTAATATCCAGAATATATAGAGAACTCCTAAAACTCACCAAAAAACCAAACAACCTGATTCAAAAATGGGCAAAGGGCTTGAATAGACATTTCTCCAAAGATATGCAAATGGACAACAAGCATATAAAAATACTCAATATCACTAATCATTAGGTTAAGGAAAATCAAAACCACAATGACACACCACCTCATACCCACCAGGATGGCGACCATCAAAAACCAGAAAATTACAGAAAATTGTCGAAGATGTAATTAGAACCCTTGTGCATTGTTGGCAAGAATGTAAAATGGTATTGCCATTGTGGAAAACGGTATGGTAATTCCTCAAAAAGTTAAAAATAGAATTACCATAAGATCCAGCAATTCCATTTCTGGGTATATACTCAAAAGAACTAAAAGGAGGGTCTAAAAGGGATATTTGTAAACCCATACTCATAGCAGAATTATTCACAGTAGCTAATATGTGGAAGCAACCCAAGTGTTCATTGACAGATGAAATACATATACAAAATGTAGTATTTACATACAATGGAATATTATTCAGCCTTTAAAAGGAAGGAAATCCTGACATATGCTGTCACATAAATAAACTTTGTGGGCATCATGCTAAGCGAAACAAGCCAGTCACAATTACTGTACGATTCCATTTATATGAGGCACTTAGTGTAGTCAAAATCATAGAGATAAGAAGTAGAAAGGTGGTTGCCAGGGTCTGGGAGCAGAAGGGAACGGGGAGTTATTGTTTAATGGGAATAGAATTTTACTTTTACAAGATGAAAAAGTTATGAAGATGGATGATGGCAATGATTTCACATTAGGAATGTATTATGAGTGTACCACTGAAACATACACTTAAAAATGATTAAGATAGTTAATTTCATGTTATATGCATTTTACAACAATAAAAAATTAGAAAAAATTCTGAATTATTGTAACTAAATTTATAAAGCCTAGTTCAGAAATAATTGAAATATAAGTATAAATCCTCAAATCACACTAAATTAGATTCAGGCCTTAATACTTGCAACAAAATGTATGTAATAAATAGCACTTGAGTATGTATGTCATGTTGCCAACACTCGATGACGGCACATAATGGCCTAATTTTCCTGGGTGAAATCTCAGAACGTCTACAAGTCTGAAATGTGGCCCTCTGATGCTCTGTGCACAGTAAGCAATGTGTTTCCCTGTCTTGCACACTAACAATTAATAAAGGACACAAAATATTTATATGTTAATAAGGACTTAGGTAAACGTCCTCAAACCTGTGCAGTTTCTTTTCAAGTTAAGTATTAGAAGAGATTGAGGAAAGGGAAGAGGAAGATTTGCCTGCTGACTTACACAAATTGGCAACTCTGGCACTGGATCATGCTACTCTCAGCCCAAATAATGGTATTTATGTAACAACTCTCTCCAAGGCGACAGAACTCTCTCATGCCCCTGAGTGGGAAGCAGCAGGGAGGTATTTTAAGACACTGTGCTGGGTAGTCAGCAGCCCTAAGAACTCGTGACATGGGACAGCAAACATCTCCCACCTCAAGTTGTGGTTCTGCAAGGCACCAACATAGGTCTTGCAGCATTCCCCGGGAAAACAGGCAACTGGACCCCAGATGCATAAAACTGCACAGTTTGAAAAACACACACTCTCACTGTAGTAACATCACTATGATGAGCCTTTGCCTCTTTGGGTTTTCGGAGCACATGGAGGACACCGCTCAGCACTGAAGTTGCTGTGGGGAGGGTCCTGCAGTGGCCTGAGAAGCCTTGCCTGGGGAGGATTTGCTGGGTAAGCATCTGAGATGCCCTTAGGCAGAGCTGCAGGCCCCTGAGAAGGGACAGTGAGTGACATTTCTTGAGCCCCTATTAAGTGTTAGGCACTGTGCCAAGTACTTTGTGCTATCATGCTTCAAACAAAACACAGAGATATCTTTAGTCTTAGCTGGAGTGGACGATCCTGGCAGGGGTGGGGAACCTGCAGCCTTGGGGCCACACGTGGCCTTCTAAATCCTTGAGTGCAGCCCCTCGACCAAATCCAAACTTCACAAAACAAAGCCTTTTAATAAATTGTAAAATTTGGATTTGGTCAAAAGGCCACACTGAGGGATCCAAAGAATCTTAAATGGTGAAAAGATAGTGACAGGTGTCCCCAAGCCAGGGAACCTAAAGCAAAGGGTAATGGCCGCATGGCCCCAGCAGACTGTGGTATGCTTGAAATGAGGGCACTGGTGGGGCACAAACAACCACACTGCATTAGCTTCTATGCTGCATAACAAAGCACCACAAATTTGGTGGTTTCAAACAACATCACACGTTTATTATCTCACAGTCTTTGCAGGTTAGAAGTCTGGGCACGACTTCACTAAGTCCTCTGCTCAGGGTCTCACAAGGCTGCAAACAAGGTGTGAGTCAGGCTGTCCTGTCATTTTGGAGCAAGGGTGGGGAAGAATCTGCAATCCAGGCTCACCCAGGTGGTTGTTCTCCTGAGCCAAGGCTGCTCACCTACCGAGGCTGCATGACGCAGAGCCCTGGCTTATCACTGGCTGTTGGCTAGTGGCCCCGGTTAGGTTCTGGAGACCACTCCCAGTTCCCTCTGACACACAGCCCTCTCCTTAGGTAGCCACAATATGGCATTTTGCTGCTTCTAGACCAGCAGAAGTATATCTCTCACATTAGTCTGCTTTGACAGTCTTCCATAATGTGACATGATCAGGGGAGTGACACCCCCTCAATTTTGTCATATAATGTAACCTAACCAAGGGAGTGGTGAGTGGTCCTATTACCTTTGGGCTCCATCCACACTCAAAGGGAAGGGATTATGCAAAGATGTGAATCATCGGGGGTCACCCAGGACTGTGTTTGCCACATACACCAAGACTGAAAATATCTTCATATTTTGCAGCATAACAAATTTTGAAAACAAAATGTATTTTGGAGATAGTCATATCTGAATACACATTCTGACTCTTCTCTTCAAAGATAATGACTTTGGGCAAATTACTTAATCTATTTTATCACTTCAGTTTCCTCACCAAAAAATAGGAACGACTATTATCTAGATCTGTAAATATGAACGGTCTGTAAATAGCTTTAGCCCAATGATCTTATACATGAGAGTATGCACATCCACACTTTTTCCAAGGCAACTGTGAAATGTATGAATGGTGCCTGACACCAACTAGATACTACACAGAGTAACAGCTCTGATCCTGGCCTGTGCACGTCTGCAGACCAGAACTCTACCTGAAAGGTGAGCTCCTTCTGTAAGACAGAGCTTAAATATGCTTAATGTAAGAATCGATTCGTACATTCAGCAAATTAAGCAACTGCTAGAACCAAACACCATGCTAGGCACTGGGCATATATAAATGAGGAAAACAGACACAGTCTTTGTCTTCAACGGGTTTACAGTACATCGGAGAGATAAACAGCAATCATTCAACACATATTTACTGAGGACACTGTTTCTACATTAGGAATTGTAAACAAGATAGACAAGTTCCTAGTCATGTGGAACTACATGTTAAATGTGAAATATGGGTGATAGGAAGACAATAAATAAAAAGATAAAAAAGAATATAATTTCAAATGGTGATAGGAAGTAGCAGAAGGGGGTATGAGAGGGGCAGGGAGAGGCTAATTCAAACAGGGTGGCCAGGGAAGGACTGCGCAGGGAGACGGCATCTGACTGGAGGCAGCGTGGTGGGAAGCAGAAGCCATGACAGGAGCTGGGAGGAGACTGTTCCAGGCAGAGGAACTGCCTATGCCAAGACCCTGAGGCAGGAACAAGGCTGAGGATCTACTCTCAGTCTCTTCTCAGTTCAATGGAAGTCAGTATAGAATCAAAAGAGGAGTGACAAGATTTACACCTTTAATGGACAGAACTGGCTGCTATGTGGAGAACGTAAAGTAGGAGAGTAAGAATGGAAAAAGGCAGTATACTGAACAAATAAAAAACATATAAAGTCAATAGTATGAAAAGTACACTAAAATAATAGAATTGGGTGGGCTCTCTGCAGTATACAAACACCACTACTACACCCAGGCCACCCCACTGTGGTGGCAAGGACAAGCAGCACTTTAACAAGCAAACATACAGTAAAGGTTTAAGTGCTATGAAGAAAAATAAAACAGGAAAAGGGTGTAGGGAGTCATAAGGGTTGGTTGGTGTCTTAAACAAGGAGGTCAGGAAAGCCGCACAAACAAAGTGACATTTGAGCAGAAACCTGAGCGAAGCTTCGAGAAGCTCTGGAGAGGACGTGGTTCAGTCCGAGGGGCTGGCAAGGCCTGGTGAAGGAGGTGACTGTGGGTTTGAGGACAGCTGGCGAGGCTGGCACAGAGGACACAAGACGGAGATTGTTGGGAACGCAGGACGTGAAGTCGGATCCTCAGGACCTCATAACCCACAGTAAGTACTTTTAATTTTCTTCTAACTGAGGAACCACTCGAGATATTTCTGGAGGGGAACTCATGTGACACGAAGGTGTCATGAGAATGCAAACCTGGAGTGCACCTGATAGGGTGCCCAGGAGATGCCTCTCAGAGGAGGAGATATTTAAGGTAAGACAGAAAAGATGGTAAGAAAACAGGTGTCAAATCAGGGGCAGGTGGGGCATTCCAGGAAGAGGGAACAGCCACTGCAAAATCCTCATGCAGGAAAGAGCTTGGAGCACTAGAGAAATTAAATGCCAGTGAGCCTGCAGTGTGGTGAACAAGAGGGGACTGACTGTGAGTACAGGGGCCCCACAGGCTGACCCTGAAGGTCAGGCTGAGGATTTATACTCTGCAGTGTATCAGTACCTCAGGACTATCCAAGTGAGACTTCAGTAGCTCAATTTTCCACATATGTCCACACACATATTTTAAATGTGTAATATTTGTTATGATTCATAATATTTTAAATAGGCCTGCCTTTAGCATTCTTTAGAGACACAGGAATGAATATCATTAATCCATCAGTTCCAGCTGACTTAAAACTCTGGATTACTTGAACTGTCTCAAATATACTAGGGGCCAGTTAATTTTCCCCAAAGATGTAATAAAAATAGGAAAATCCCTCCAGCCTTTTCGATACATACTGTACATGAATTATACCACTTACTGCCTGACTTACACTTTCCTCTTTAATATGTTTATCCTTAGAAGATCCTATTCCTGTGAAGTGTAATGACATTTTCCTCACAACTGCATGTGTAATCTGTCCTTTATGCATTTTGATTATTTTTCAGTGTCAGGGTTTGGAAAAGTAAAAGCTCTGGCTGCTAGAGTCAGCACACATCCCTATTCTTTAAGGGAAGGATGGATATATTCATTCATGCACCTGCTCAGAAGACGTACTGAGGGCAACGTGCCAGGCACAATGCTCAGGGCCCTGAAAGACACAGAGATGAATACAACTCGCCCAGCCCTCCAAGAAAGGTAGCGCATTCAGTCTGTCGTGAAAGGATTTGGGTACATGAATGCCAAGTATTAATACATGCATTAATTTTCAGTTCCACCGCCACAAAACACCTTATAATCACTGTATTTATTCATCTTTGGAAGGAGATGATTAAGAGGGCAGTCTGTGAGAAGGAAGTATACTAATTTTGATGCAGTATCTTTGCAGAGACTAATGAGACGTTTCAAAACTAATCCAGCTAACTTGTATTTCCACAGGCAATCTTCCACAAATGAGATTTGAAGTAATTATTAAAAAATTCTAAATAGACATCTAATGACCCCAATTGAACACCCCGATCTCAGGCATGCTGGGAAAAGCTAGACCGTGCAGGCATTCAAGGGAAACGCATTTCCGCAGAGAACCAAACCTGTACTGTGCACAGTGTTTTTCACGTTCAAACTGCTTTTTATCTAAGCAGCTAGGACATTTGTATTGGATTATGACATCCGGGTCAGATTAACTTCTCAGTGCAAACTGCAAATGTCTCTGTCTTAATAAGTCTGCACGGCTGGAAAGGACACACTGTAATTTGGCCACGTCTCTTACTCCATTTGAGGGAAAAATCTCCACAATAGTGTCATGAAACAGATTCTTAGAAGATTTAAAAAAAAAAAAAAAAAAAAAAAAACACCAAACTTAGAGATAGTCTGATCCTAAATCAAGAGTCCATTTCTCTATTGAAAAAAAAAAAAAAAACCAATAATATAGATGAAAACCAAAGAGCTAAACATTAAACATATATCAAACATTATAGTTTCATCTTAGAATAGTTTAAAGGGCAAACTATCCGGTGCTGTCTATTATGGGAACCACTGGCCGCAGGGAGCTACTGGGCACTTGAAATGCGGCGAGTCCAAATTAAGGTGTGCTGTAAGGATAAAATACACACCAAATTTCAAAAACGTAGAGAAAAATGTATAATATTTCTGTAACTTTCAATACTGATTAATATTGTGGATATACTAGGTTAAATAAAATACATTTTTAAAATCAGTTTCACCTTTCTTTTTACTTTTTAATGTGGCTCCTAGACAATTCAAAATGACATGTGGTTTGCATATTTCTAATGGACAACACTGATTTCATGCCTTTTTCTTCCCCATAATGCATCAGAATACTTAAATAAGAAACTTGATTTATATCTCCTCTGATGATTTTTGCTCTTAAATACCCTGAGAACAGGGGCTTATAACCAGTAGAAAGAAACTCCTGCACAGTACTTTTCATATTCAAGCAGCTTGAATTCCTATTTAAGCAGCTTAGAAATCTGTACTGGTTAAGGCTGCTCCTGTCAGAACAATTTCACAGTCCAAGCTGGAAAACTTCATACCTGTTCCATGTTCTTGATGTTAGGCTTGCAACTCCAATCAGCCTTTCCTGCCTCCTCAATCAGAGGGCATTTCCAGAAGGAATTTGCTGTGAAGTCTTCTGGGCTACTCTCCTTAGAGTATGTGTAATTTATGCAGTTAGACCGTGAGGTTCCAGAGGGCAGGGGCCCCAACTTGGTCTTATATCTACCCCAAAGCACCTTAGAATTGGTCTTTGCATAACCATAAACACATGTGATAAATGCTGGTTACCTGGGAGGATCCGATGGTTTACAGCAACATTTTTCCTTCTATCCTTTGTATTAGAGCAGTTTTGTTCCATTAGCTACAGACTGTCAACTGTGCTTCATAACTGACTTATTCAAATATTCAAGTGCCTACTGGCTGTCTGGACTGAGCTGGGGACTGGAGGTGCAGCAATGAATGAGACGGGCACAGCCCTGTCCTCACAGGGCAGGGAAGACAAAGCCACAAACATCACACAATTTCAACAGGCGTGGGACTACGAGAGGGACACTGACAGGGGAACCTAATGTGTTCAGGAGCCAAGGAAGGCTTCCAAGTGACCTTCACGCTGGCCTAGCAAGGTGCAGGGGAAGGCACGGACAGGCCATGCACAGAGAGCCTGTAAACCACATTGAACATTTGAAATGTAATCCTAAAAGCATAAAGAGCCATTGAAGGGTTTTATGCAAGATAGCAACATGATGAGATTTGCCTTTTTAAAATAACACTCTGAAGGTGGGCAAGAGTGGATGTGAGGCCTTCACAGAGCATATCCACAGATGTTTGAAGATTAATTAAACTTTCTGTGGTCATCATTTCAATAGGAACTGAGTTTTAAGAACATAAAAGATGTGTAAGCTCCACAACCACAAGATATGAAAGCCAACAAGCACGCTCGAGTATTAATACAGGGCACTTTCAAAGTACTCACAAAACATCAGCTTCCATTGATCCTACTTGCCGGTCCACCTAAATTTGTAACTTGGCATCAGTCAGTCCTGTCCTGACCCAAGCCAGATCTTGCTCATTCAGAACCAGCATTGACTTGACCTATTACAGTTGTTTAAATACTAAGAAATAAATGTACATTCAAGAGATCTTTGCATCTCTGTGGAATATAAAGTTTACCAAGAAAGTTCTGGGTAAAAATTAGAAACTTGATTTTTGCTGTTTCAACTAATTTGTTAACCATTTGAAAACTTACCCTAGTCCACTGTCAGTTAAATTCCTGGTTCCCATACCTTACCTTATTTTCTCTGATATTTTCCTCCCTCATATAGTCTGATCTTTAATGTGTTTTAAGAAGGAAAAAAATTCAGAATGTTATTCCCATACAGTTTATTCATCTTCAGAGCAGCAGCTGTGTTGGTCATAGGTAAATAAAGATGGAAGGAAAGCTGCAGCAGAGGCACTAGCCGGCTGGCCAGCATGCACCGCTGCACCCACCTGCTCCCTCTTACCCCACGTCCTCCTCATCTCTTGCCCATTAATGCCCAGTATCCAGACCCACTGAGACTAAAGCACTTGCCTGTACCATCTTCCCTATGACCATAAAAGACAAATAACTCCAATCTGAAACTCCCAAAGAAACTAGTCTCAAGACTAAAAGTTTTCCAAATATTCATATATCTCACTCAAATACGGTCAGCCTTGCTTCGAGTTTCTACACCCTGCAGTTAGGAACTGACACACAGGAAGTACAATGAGGAGGTCTATGAGGTAGGCTGCTTTGCTCTGCTATACCTGGTACCTACAGAGATTGCTCCAATTCTGTCTGGTTCTCTTATCAAGGCATAGGTCCATTATCTCTATTACAACTCCTTTTTCCTACAGTGTAACAGGTTAGCAGGAACAAATGCTGATCTGATCTATGATGGGCTCGGAGAAGAACCAGAATCAAGAATAACCCCCCAAGACTTCAGTGATGTCGTATGAACAGAAACCCTCTGTATTTTACAGAACTATTAATGTTTCTACTTTTTTACATCTTATGGGAATTATTGTATATCTTGTCTTAAAACTATCCCAATTTTCTTTCTTACTATCTCTTGAAAATTAAAGGTCAAGCAATAACACCTTATAGGTGCAGCTCCTCTGATATTATGTGACACCCAAGCTGTCCACACACACTTTTTGTTAAATACACCACAGTTGAATAAAATACCATAGATCCTCCAGTTACTTCAATGTGAACTTTACAAAGCCCCTCTCTCCAAAGTGCCGTATCTGAAGTCAAGGAAATTCCAGGAAAGTAGACAGAACTTAAAACATCTAGAAAACAGAACTTAAAACATCTACCAAAGAGAAACCAAAAGTAACATGGAGGGATACTTTGAACAGATAATAAGATCTCTTACCTGGATTGGGTTGAAGGTATTCAATTGTTTTAGTCATTATTTCCATCACAGCTCTGCTGGTGACATCCACTTTCTGAAATGAGAAAATAAATAACAAAAATTATTAGAACTTTAGTTTTTGCTTGAGTCTGTATCACAGGCACCAGTGGTGCAACAGAGCAATGACAAGTCTCGTAGGATGTGAGGAACGCCGGGGAATGTAGAAGTAACTGTACGGTCCGAATTGACACTGTATTCGGCAGAGTTCTATCAATATTTGCAAAGCCCATTTATCCAAAAAGGCAGCTGGTAATTTCATAAAATTTGTTTCAAAATACAGTTCATTATCTTCTGGCAAAAATAAGGTGTATATAATAAACCATATTTTGCCCCAGAGGTATGATGGATGCCTATAGTGGGGTTAGGCATGGTGGCAGATTTGTGGATATATTGTGAACATGTAACTTAGAGCAAGCTTGTCATCACTGAATTTCAGGCTAAGCAGAAAGATATCTTTAAAGCTCATCTCATTTCGGGCTCTGGCCCTTCTTATAACTGCACACTGGAAGGTGGGTAGTCTTAGAACAGTGATCCCACCTCCTCCTCCTCTCCTGCCACACCATGAAGGAGGCATCTGTGGGCATGGCACACATCCATGGCACACCCCGCGATATGTGTCACTCTGAGCATGCTGGCTGGAACTTGACTCCTATCACTCCCATTTGAGAAAGATCACTGGAATCCAGTAAGAGTGACATCATTAAAAAGTGGCATTATTTGTAACAAACTAACCATGAACCTTACAGGAGATGACTAGCGCGCTTTACGTGACAGTTGGGAACTGTGGGTCAGCCTCTCTTTGAACAGTGACAGGGAATCCAATAATTCCTGAGGCATTTTTTTTTTTTAAACAGCCAAAATTTTTTTTTGTTATATTGAGCCAGAATCTATCTCTCCATGGTTTCTACTCACTAATTCTAGTTCTGCCACTTGGGGTTTTTAGAAAGATTGAACCACTCACCACCTGGTGACTGAATGCATGACAATAATGACCATGGACATCTTCCTATTGGCTTCTCCCCACACCCCACTCTGCCAACAATCCTCTCTCTCACTCTCATATGGAATGGCATTCCTTCTGTTCTTTCTCAACATCTTGCTCTTCTTAACACTTGAGGCTACCGCTTAAAAAGAATTCCATTTTTATTAAAGGGGCTATAGCCATGTTTCCAACCCTAGGATTCCTTCTGGTTTCAACAGAAGGGAGCTCCCAGGACACTTTTCAGGCTGCAAAAAAAGATACGATACCCCTTGGCTGGGAATTCTGCATTACCCAAATATACAGGGACAAGAGAAAATTTCAGAATTTAGCTCAGGCACTCTGTCTCCTACAAAGCTTCCACTGATCTACCCAGCTTGAGTTAGGCATCTCTCGTAGTTCTTCTATGGGAATCCTCCCCAGGGCACCAAGCACCATTTTCTGTAAGCTCCTGATTTATGTACCTATTTTTTCCATCAAAACTGGAAGCCCGTTGTAGGCAGGGACAGTGCCTTAATCATCTTTGTATTCCTAGTGCCTAGCACGATTCCTGCCACATGAAGACATTTACAGATTTTCCAGGTGAATTAATGAATGTAACTACACACATACACACACACCCCCCCCACCCACCCACCCAGAATCACTGCAGCAACTGATGGAAATTTAAGAAGGAACCAGAGGTCCCTCTAATTTCAGAACAGAAAAACTTGCAGCTCTTCAAAGAACAATTCCACTCAATGTCTGCACCATAGTAAGAAATTTAGCCTGTATTTTACAAAGCTTGTAAGCAACAGACAATACTTAAAACTAAAACAGAAACAATTCCCTGCAAGGCATCTAAGAGAAGGACAGAAATCACTGTGGGCAGGGATCCTGCAGAGACAACGCAGCCATAGGATCCACCCAATCACTCAGGGAAGGCGGCTGCGGGGGAATTTTACTGCATCAAGGCAGGAGAGCGCTAGGGCAGCCGGTTAGAGAAATACCTCTAGGAAAACCCACTTCTCTCTCCCAGCAGTACTGCTTGATGCAAACCTCTCACATTTATTTATTTTGTTGTCTAATTGTACCTCTGAGAATACAACTAAACAAAGGTCTCTCTATCCCAAATGCTTGATCAACAGAAAACCAACTATGGAAAGATGATTGTTCTGTAGGCTTGGGAACACTGAGCGAAAATCTTTTTGTGAATAGTAAATAACAGGAGAAAAAAGATTTCAGAGTCTGAATCCAAAGCATAGTGCTTTTCAATTACTGCAGAAATCTTACACTATTAATGTAGATTTAGCAGGGGTAGAGAGTACAAAATCTGCAAGAGTCAGCGACAAAACAAAAGATGTATGAAATAAAATGGAATAAAACAATTTCTACACTGCAGTGAAATCTTAATCTCTCAACTGACTTAGGTATAAACTCACACACAGAACCATAAGTACGTTCCTGAAACCATCAGAAATTTACTTTATTGCAGGAATATCTAGATTTTGAAATAAAAGCTTCAGAAACTTTTCTATGAATTGGAAGAAATAAACTTTATACTTTACTTTCAGACTCAGAGGAATTTATGTTGGTATTTGCCTAAAGTATAATGAAATCCTTGCAAGATCCTCTTTTACTTTAATTAGTTTGCAAGACTGGCATACATTTCATAGCAAAATAAGCCTCCAAAGCTCTAATTAGTTGCTTAGTGATCAACTACTCAATTCTCCTCTTCTCAATTTCCTATTCTTTTCAGTTTCATTTAAGAAACAGAAAGTTAGTTTGTCTTAGCTTAGACAGTGAGCTACCTAGCTCATTACCTTTGGTCCTGACAGACGTTAAAAGCAGGAGCCAAATTCTGATTCCCAGTACTTAGTTCCAAATTCCTAAATACTTTTCTAATCTGTCATTAACGACACGACTCTGGTCACATGGCATATTATAAATGCTCTCTTGGGGATGGGGGATGGAGCAGCATCAAAGGATAAGGGGGCTCAAGTAAGACTGGGTGTAGACAGAGGCTGATGCAAAGGAACAGACCCAAGAGGCCGTTCATCATGAGGGCTGAGGAACTCCAATATTACAGGCAGTGGAGGAGTCAGAGCCAAGTCATTCTGGGAATGTGTCTCAGTGTCTGGAGACTCGGATGCTGTAGCAGATGTGAAATACTATTTCCAGAAGTATGAATATCAGTGGCTACCAGCTTTAGTTGAAGATCAGGTGGTATTTACAACTATTCAGAGATGAGAAACAGGGACCAGTGCAGACTTCAGTCCAGTCAGGGCAAGTAGCTGCCTGTTGAGCATTAGGTATAACAGGCTGGCTGCCTAGACTTCTGCCTGGGACCTAGGGCTCTAGTAAAAAAATCTCCTCAGCAGTGGGTGCCCATCAGTAAGGCCAACCTCAAGATTTTAGCCAGAATGACCAGCTGGGTCAACACTACGCAGTCTCATTTCACAAGACTCCTGCCTCTTGGCAACTCATGTTTTTTTCAGGAACTCAAATGTTCTCTTCTTGCCTGCTTGCATGCTGTTTCCTTACCAGAAACACAATAGGCTCTGCTAATTCTTACACACCTTCACTTAAATATCAGGGAGGGCTTCCCTGACCACCTGCCAGTGAGCTTCCTCTGTGCCAGACTTCTCTAGCACCATGTTTCATGAACCCTGGCCACTCTGGTCATTACTTGTCCCAAGTTTGTCTTCCCCACTAGACTATTGAACTTCATACACTCAGGAGCCTTGTCTATATCCTATATGCCTAGCTCATAGGAGGCACACAGCAAATATTTGCTCAATTCATCAACAAACTTCTCAGGAGAAAAACTGAAAAAGATAAGGCAGAAAGCACCTAGGAATTTTGTTTGATCCTTTGCACAAACATAGCAAAATAGCAAAACTGAGGCAGCCCCCGGAACTGATGTGGACTAAGAAAAATATTAGGCCCCTAAAAAACTTCTGGCAGAGTCAAAATTAGAATATAAAGAAAATAATTGCTTTGTTAAAATAATATACAAAAGCAATATTCTTAATAATGCTTAAGTGTGGTTTCTAAGTATATCACAGGCTTGTGACATCCTCTTCTGCCCAAGTACAGGATTATGTACTCCCTTCCTTATCCATTACCCACCAGCCACTTAACACCTAAAATATTTGCACAATTCCATGCACAATTCATAATAAGCCTAAATATCAGTTGCTGTGAACAGCCTCAAAGTGAAAGAGAAGTGAAAGAAAAAATATGACTTATGTCCCAAATGAAATGAGATATTTTGTTCACTACCTCCACCTTCATTTGTTGAGAACCTGCTGTCTTTTGGGCAGAAAGTTAAATGATTTACATTATTTCTAATCCTTAATAAAAATCCCCCAAGGGGGTATCAGTAGTTTCATTTTAAGTTTATAAAAAAATAGAGGCTCTGAGCAATAAAATGGACTTGGAACAAATGGCAGAAGTGGAGTTTAGGCCAAAGTTGGAAGACTTAAAAACTGCCCACCTGCCTCTAGCTGACACGGTCCAATCAGGGAAGTCCTCTAAAGCCAAAGAGTGACTCAAACTCTCCTGAAAACATCTGGGACATCATTCTCCACCTTCTCCTCTTTTCTTCCCACCTCACCCTAATTCAAACACCAGATCCACAGGGTCCTTATTTGAAAAAGTGCAGTATGACATTTCACCTTCACTGATGTTTTGTTCTCAGGATTGTATAATGGCAGGACATTTTACATTTTCTGTTTTAAAATACACACTAAAAGGAGAGAATTTTTTTAAATAATAAAATATATTCTCAGATACCAGTGGCAAACAGTTTCCCTTTTTCTCTTGTCCTCCTATGACGGTGGACAATCTTATGTTGGAAAGAACTCTAGGTGGTGAAGACTTACCCTCTCCATCTCTTTGAAGTCATCATCTAGCTTGGTTCCTTCAGCTCCCCCAACCTTCTCACTCACTTTCTGTAGAAAGTAAGAAAAGGAGAATTACCATAAATCATTTCTTTTAAAAAGATGACGTGTTAAACATTTTAAGTGCTGTCATACATCATGTAATGTAATCTCCTAACCATTCTCTGACTTAGGTGGAGGCTCCCATTTTCAGAGGAGCAAACTGTGGCTCAGAGGGTTGCAACAACTTACCAAAGGCCATGCGCCTGGGAGACACTGAAGCAAGAATTCAAACTTGTATCTTCTGATTTCAACCCCAGTGCTCTTTCTATTATATAAATCATTATATAACTACCCAGTCACTAACATTTTCCACTTGAGAGTTCTAAGGGACAACAGCATCACAGAACAATCATTTCCCTCTGATAATGGATCTAAAATGCTCTCTAGGTAGAAAATTGCTACTTCTTCAACCTATTCCTCAATGGGCTATTGAACAGATAATCACAAACATCTATCAAACTGTTAAGAAAAAAAAAAAAAAAAACTCAGCCCAGCTCATCTTCAGATAAAAGGACTTGAATAGTAGTCTTATAAAGCTCCCTGTCTCATAAAGTTGTCTACATCCTTATATATATACAACAAGCTATATGGAAAGATGCTCAGTCATTTCCCATTATCAAACATTGCATATTAATATTTACCAATTAACACGTGCAAATTTTCATTTTCTGCATGTAAAAGTATGTTCATAAAAAATTAGATATCCTGTTTTATTCTGAAATAATGACTCAAAGTGAGTCTAGTAAAAATGTATGAGGGGATTACATGAAAGATACTTTGATTTCATCAAAGACAGAAACACTGAATGCTAATGACACAAGACTTTCATTCCCTTTAAATTACCCTAAATGTAAAGATAGATGCTTTTTCCTAAGATGTCACTGTATTGCATAAAGTTATTACACACAAATATCAAAGCATGATTTCTAATTTCCTTCAAGAGCAGTTGGGTTAAGGGCTTTGCATAGGATTCCCCCTTATGGCCAACCTGCAGCAGTCTCAGCAACAACCTGGGTCATCCCAGTGAGCTTGGTTCACCTCCCTCTAAAGGGGTCCCTGGATACCTGGCTCCATCTCTGGCCATGGACACTCTGATGTCCCCTTGTTGGGGACTGAGCTGTATTCTTTACCCTCTGTTCCTCTCTGTCTTTTACTCCTGCTTCCTGCCATCAGGAAAACCTTCAAAAGAGACCATGCTTGGGAAATCTGAGAGTCAAAGTTCTATCGCCACTCCGGCCCTGCATAGCAGAGGCCATACATTTCACCCATCAGTAGTAACAGGAGGAATATGGTTCCTCCACTCCTTGCTAGTTACACAGAGTGGTTATGAAAATTAAATGGCATGATAATTGTAAGAAATTGTAATAACCTATGTACAAACCTACAATAAATCCTAGTTCCCTTCTTTCACCAATAAAGTGCATTTATGCTTACAGTATCCTGGTTTCTCTCATCAATTTATTTGACTGTTGTTTCAAACTTTGAGAAGTAGTAGCAATTTGCATTAACATAATACAATCTTAGATATATACAGGTCAATGATTCAAAGTGAAAGGTTAATAAAAACATATTAACAGTGACACATGCTTTCACTTGCAATTCAACGTGTACCTTTACAACTATATAGAACAGATTATTACTATGTTGCATAAAGTAAATTACTTGCCCATAGTAAACATCTTTAGCTAGGAAGAGGTGGAACTAGGACCTGAACTCACTTTTTCCATGCCAAACTTTGGGCTTCTTTACATTCGCACCACAGCATTGAAGAGCTGTCCATGGTGCTGGCCTTTTCTGCCTGAAGTTCCATTGGATTCAGATGGCCAGAGGTGAATTCACTGCCTTAACTCTTGATCCTGGACATCAGCCCTGTCACTTAACGTGTGCCCTGGATGATGCTATCACCTCTTTCAGCAGTCTGCACAGATCCAGGCTTTGGCAGCAATAACGCCTCACCTTTAGATAAGCCTGTACCAACTGTGATCTGGTCTGGCAGCCAGCTTCTTGGCTTGTGTTCTTAAAGAATTTTTACCAAACTTAAAATTGAGGGGAAGGGAGGACAGAATTCAGTTTAGAGTCTTCTAGTGAAATTCCAAGTGCCAGTGACTTGACCCATATTTTGAGATGTAAGTTATAGAAAATAATGAGTAGCAGGAGCCTTAAAGATTATTAATACCAAATTTTCCCTATCACCAAATTTTTATTCTGTAACACTGATTCCCCCTCCTTCCCACTTTGCTCAGTGACAGCAGTTTTAGCTCATATGTCAGCCCATCTTGTGTCTTATTCTTGAAGTACATGGTTTGCCATTAAATTTGGCTGGGAAACTCTGATCTAGTTGAACTCTGACACAATAAAGAAACATCTGCTACACAACCCCACAATCAATTGTCATCTCCATTTTACATGACCATCTCCAGTGTCAGGAAACTCACTATATCCTAAGGTGTCATTTTTGCCAAAGAGGATCGATCGTAATAGATAGACCATTCACATGACCTGTGTGCCCACTTATTTGCAAAGTGGACAAAGAATGTGCCTGAGAAATGCCTCCATTTATTAAAAATCCTGATAACCTTGGGTTAATCACATTTTGACCAACGCTAGAGAATAAAAAGCACAAGGGCCTATATTACACTTTCAGTCCTATGTTTTTCAACTGATAGTGATTTTAATCCCCTCCTTTTGCATCCATCAACAGCTTATCAACACAGTAGTTGGCTCACTGTATCAAAGTGCATACTGGGATCCCACTGGCCATTAATAATTCAGAACTAGTCCTGGTAACACACTGTGGCCAACTCCTCAGTGTATGGGCTTTAATGATTTGGTTTACAAGTACAATGTGTGCATGTTCAAAAAAGAGAGAGGGAGGGAGAGAGGAAAAGGAGAGGAAGAGGGAGAGAAAAGCACATCAGTGAGAAGAGAGGAGGAGAGATCATTTCTCTTCTCCATAAAAGCTGACATTTGAGCTGCTCTGGGAGAGTTCACCAAATATATGATGCCAGTAGTTAAATACTGATACTGGCCTGACTGGTGGGTTGTTATAAAAATTTCTCCTCTAATTAGATTCATGGGGGAAAAAAGTAATATTCAAGATGACATCTCTATTGTTCTCTGGGCTATTTTTCCAACTCACAAAGGATCTAAATATATCAAGGCCCTGAATTAAACAGTGGGCTAAATAACAACTGACTCATTCCTTAGGAGTATGGCAAATATTTTCTCCTCCTTTTCTTTTCTTTAAGTAACATTACTAAAACTTCCTTTCACTTTATGCATAAGAATCAAGGTGAAGAATACAGGTTCCCTGAGGCCATCTGGCCTATAATGAAGAGTTCTGGTTTCCTTAGCTGCCACATTTTGTGCTATTACTTTTTAGTGAAGTGGTACCTAAAACTAAAGTTTCATAGTACAGAATATTTCTGTAATGCTGTTTAGTATACTTTGACTAATATACTTGCCATTTAAGAAACTGATCACCTACTTAAATGACCATCAGCAAAAGGTCATGTAACCAAAATGTTTGTATCCCCATAATATCCTGAAATTAAAAAAAAGAAGAAAAAAAGAAACATGGTAAAAACATAACTGCATAACTTAAACAATTTGGGAAAATGTATGTTTCTAAGTATATATCTAATAGGTAAATTAAAATGCTAAATACACAAATGGAATATAAACTTACTTATATTTTCTTAAAAAAAGGTATTTGAATAAAACAGAACAGTGAAGTCAGCCAATATGTTCCTCTGTACCATCTAAAAACCTAAAAACACTGAGGGTTCAAAACCCTCACTAATACCCATGCAGTGCAACATTAGAGCTTATATTTCTAATCTTTCCTGCTATTACACTTCTCATACACTCTGTATTCCAACCAAACCAAAAATCTCACCTTCCTCTATCATTATATTCCTTACAAGAAGCACTCAGTAAAGATTTGTTGATCTGAACTTCAATGCACTTTTGTGAATATTAATGTTAACATTGACTGAGAGGTGGCATAAAGTGAGGCAAATAAGACCGATCACCTCACTCGGGGATGGTATTTCAAAAAGCACAACTTTCACTTTTTAATGGGGTTGTTTATCTTTTGGGACAAAATACATAAACAGAAGCTTTTCAAAAGAAGACAGACAAATGGTCAATAAACATATGAAAAAATACTCAATGTCACTAATCATCAAGGGAATGCAAATTAAAACCACAATGAGATAGCACCTTACCCCAGTTAGAACGGCTTTGATTAAAAAGTCCAAAAACAACAGATGCTGGCATGGATGCAGAGAGAAAGGAACGCTTGTACACTGTTGGTGGGACTGAAAATTAGCACAACCTCTATGAAAACAGTATGGAGATTCCTCAAAAAACTAAAAGTTGACCTACCATTAGATCCAGCAATCCCACTAAAATGGGTATTTACCCAAAAGAAAAGAAGTCATTTTATACCTGCACGTGAATTTTTATCACAGCACAATTCACAACTGCAAAGATGTGGAATCAACCCTAATGCCCATCACTTCATAAGTGGATTAACAAAATGTGGTATATGTATATCATGGACTACTATTCAGCCACCAAAAAAGATGAATTCAGGCCTTTTGCAACAATTTGAATGCAATTGGAGAACATGATTCTAAGTGAAGTATCTAAAGAATGGAAAACAAACCACCACCACATGTACTCACTATTAAATTGGAACTAACTGATGAGCACACAGGTGCACAGAGTGAAGTAAAATTCAGTGGAAATCAAGCAGCCGGGTAGTGGGGAGGAGGGGGTGGGCAAAAACCTACCTAATGGGTACAATGAACACTATCTGGGTGATGGGCACACATACAGCCCTGACTTAAGCATTACAAAAGCGATCCATGTAACCAAAAACATCTGTACCCCCGTAATATTTTGAAATTTTAAAAAGCACAACTTTCAAAGAAGAAAATAAATAATACAATCAATTCATATTTTGAATTGAAAGTCTTAATTTTGAGCCTGCAGTTGTGGTTGTCTCATGCTATTTTTTTCCCATGTTCCAAATTAGAAAAATGTCAAAGAAGACCAGCAGCAAGAGACAGCTCAGATAAATGACCACTGTTCCCAGCCCAAAGGATGCTGCAGTGCTTTCCAACAATGACTCATTCTCCCCAAGTTAGCTGTCACCACTAGGCAGAAGACATTCCATCCTCTAGCTGCAGCTCTGATTCCTCCCAGCATTGCATTTCATTAACCAAATGCTTAAAAGCCAACTACTGTATCTCCCACTGCCTTTTATAAAGGTCTCCTTGAAAATCACATTGTCGGTGAAATTCAATAGGCTTAAGACCAAATTTATTCATACCTTCCACATCTGCAAAGTTGTTTACCTCCTAAGTTCCCTGTTTTTGTTTGGCTGTATCTCTCACTATTCATCATACAAAGCCAGGTTTCTTTACCATCCACCAAATGTGCTGTGTTTATTCCTCCTGCTTTGTATCCGAACCTATTTATCTTTTCTATTCTTCAAATTCTACCACTTGTCTAAAATGCCCATCCAGATTTCACCTTCTCCACCATCTGTGATTGTCCACCCTAGCTGGAAGATATCAGACCTCCTTTGCACTCTCAATGACACTCTTCATCTGCTGGATTACCCAAAAGCAACTACTTGATGAGTAAAATCGCTGAAGATCTTTGCTGATCTGAATTGTAACATGCTAACAGCAGGAATTATTATACATAATACATGCTCTGTTGTTTGAAAATGTGAGACTGCAGTAATTAACATAGTGCTTACAGAGCAGAAAAAATTTTTTCAATGAATTATTCTAAAACCAAAAATTGCATGTAAATTAAAGGAAGACCCTTAACTATAAATTAGCATTGGCTCTGTATCTCCTTCCTAACAATGTAATCTCCCCTCTAAAGTATAATATCTTTTTCTCTGTCAGCAACAGGCAAAAAAATCAGAAAATTCAACAAACGATTATGTATCACATTTTATTTATAGCCAAGGCTAAAGAAAATTCTATCTTCATTGTAACTATTTTACATTCATCAACCGTATTACTTTTAATACATCTACAATTAGTATTAATGACATCCATTCTTCCCATTAATACTGGTGCTATCCAAATATATTTTAGTTCATGCGCATATGTACGTATGTTCCTATATAAATACACACATATGTGGGCAAATGTGTTTGTGTACCTACACACATATGATACAAAATAAGCATAATACTTTTCCAAAATGCTTTTTTAAAAATCACCAAATAATTTTCAGTATGGCACATCTTTACTCATATTAAAATAGAATTACTTTAATTGACATTCTATAAATTAAGTATACCTCGGTTTTAAGAGCAGAAGTTGTAACACATAAATTATCCTGCCCAATCTGTATTATGTAACAGTCCACAAAGTAATTTATGTACAAAAATCTCACTGACAATTCAGTAAATGAGAGTCACTTGAGGCAAGGTTTTTAAAAAATTGGATTTAGACTCAAGAGACATGGATTCCAGTCCTAACAATGTCACCTAATAGTTGTGTGAAAGAGAAAATGCATAACCTCTTACTGCCTCAATTCCTTCACTTGAGAAATGAAAACTGATATCATCTAACACCAGATTTTTTGAGAAATAAGTTAGAAAATATGTGTAAGAGCATTTTGTAAACTATCAAAAAAAATCATTAAAATAAGGATTATGCCTTAATTTAATAAGAAGTCTTACTCACATGAAAGGTGGAATTCTTAGTTTCTTACATTTAGCAAAAAAAAAATAAATTCTAAGTATAATTTAAACACATTATTAAAAAACAACATTACTTAATATACAAGCTCTTTAGAAAGAAGTTATAGTAACTAGCCTGTAGGACACTGTAGTCCAGTTTTCCCAGTTTGTAGGAAAAGCTGATTTTTTTTTTTTTTTAACTCCAGTGAACCATACTAGAAACAAGTAGAGCATCAGGCAAATCAATTTCTGCATTTTCTGTGAAGTATTTCACGAGGAACAAGATAGGCCAGAAGGTGGGGAAAAAGCCAAGTACTTAGCTGACCCAAATTCTGATAATAATAGAGGCCCATCCTTTGACTCTTCATGAAAGTTCTTTGTTATTCCTGAGCAAAAGTACTGAAAATTTAAAAAAGTTATATTACAGTAATTTATGACATATCAAATATTTAGACGGAAACAGAGTCAAAATCACAGCAGCATTTTCTTAGTATTTGGCTAAATACATATAGATCTTGTTCTTCCAGATGGTGGTGGGGTTCGCTTTATGGGAGACAAGTCTCACACTAGTTTTTCTCAGCTGTCATTAAACTGGAGTGCTTAAATGTCGTGATGTTTTGGAAATGGATTTCAAAAAATACATATTTATTTTTCCAATCCAGAAACTTATGATTTTCTTAGAAAATGAGTAAAGGCATTTTTGTCTATATACATTGAGATAATTCTATTTCTCACTATCAAGTAGAATTTGCATATTAAAGAAAATCGGAAAGATTCCTATCATAAAAACCAGTGATTTTCTCCCCAAGAATTCGACTGGATGAAGACTGGTTTTCTTTGAATATCTAGAGCTAAAAACTTTAAAATGAATCTGGGTGAGCTAAGTACTTGGCTTTTCCCCCAGTTTCTAGCCTATCTTGTTCCTTGTGAAATACTGCATAGAAAATGCAGAGACTGATTTGTATGATGTTCTAATTGTTTCTAGTGTGGTTCACTGGGGTTAAAAGTAATAACTTTCTAAGCCCCATTTCCCCAAAGTGAGAATTTCCCCTAGACTATAGGGATAATTACTTGCATACACCTGTTGAGGGGAGTTGGTAAAATTTATTATAGAGTTATCCTGCAGAGCTTTCAGTTCCCTGCTGGAAAGGTAATTTACAGCTATTATCTAGAGTTTCATTTGCAAGTGGTCCTATTTTTATTTTATAGAAAAGTTGTAAAAGTAAGTACACTGTGTAGAATAAAAAATAACCGCCATTTCTTTTGCAACTCCCTGAAATAATTTAGTTCCTCATCAGATGTTAATTTAAGAGGGCAGTTCGGCAGAAGGGGATGATATTTCCACAAAGTTTCCCACCCCTGGCAATAGGAAAAATTTTATACATTTTCATAGTCCACTGTAATAATCCAGTGAAAGTATACAAAATATAAAAAGACAGTATCTGCTAATAATAGAATTTAAGACTTGAGGCCAGAATTATGTCATATAGTAGTTTTTAAAATTCTGTTTAAAACTAGTCATAAATTCCCTTGAGTTTAAAAAAAAAAACTCATAAAGAGAGGGGGAAAAAAGGTGCTAGTAATGCTAGTAATTATTTTGGGATTTCAGAGCTGGTTAATAAATGGTGCAGAACCCAATGCTTGATGACTCAGTTGGTAAGTCAAGCAGGAATCAACCACGGCTTTCATTTGTAAGGGCTTGCTACAAGCCCTCTGCTACCAACCAGTTTTGTGAATCGAAACTATAAACTACCCTGGGCCTGTTTCCTCATCCACTAAATGAGGTCAGAACAAGGTGGGATTGGATAACCAGGAGAATTCTAAGATAACTTACAACTAAAAATGTGATCACTATTTCTGTGATGGTTAGTTTTACATGTCAATTTTGCTAGGCTACAATACCCAGCTATTCAATCAAACGCCAATCTAGGTGTTACTGTGAAAGTATTTTGTAGAAATAGTTAACATTTACAATCAGTTGACTTTAAGGAGATTATCCATGATATTGTGGGTGGGTCTCTCCCAATCAACTGAAAAGCCCCAAGAACAAAAACTGAGGTTACTCTGAAGAAGAGATTTCTGCCTCAAGACTGCAGCATCAGCTTCTGCCTGACAGTTTCCAAACCTGCTGAACCGCACGCCCTACAAATTTCAGACTTGTAACCTCCCACAATCACATGAGCCAATTCCTTGAAATAAAACTCTCCCTCTCCCTTTCTCTCTATATCCATATCCATATCCTACTGTCCTGTTTCTTTAGAGAACCCTAACTGGTACAATTTCTTCCTGCTGCAGTGCTATATATAGTACAGCAAAGGAAACCATAAATTAGGAAAGGAAGGAAAAGAGAAAAAACTATGCAAAGAGAAAATGCCATGGCACTTTCTCTCCTCTTGCCCCTCCCAGATTTGGGTTATTCTGGTGTAAATCCCAATCTTTAAAAACAAAAAAAAAAAAAAAGGCAAAATCATCTTTAGATTACATCCACTAAATGGAATGAATATAACAGGATTTAAATTGAATGCCTATTATGTGCCAGGAACTTTGCAAGCATTCATGGTTTTAAATGCAAATCAGGGCACATGTGCCCTGGGAACTTATAGTTTGGTGGGTTATATGAACATATAAAAAAAACATTTCAATACAATGGGGTAAGTAAATTTTAAAAAACACAGAGCATCCTCTGAACTTAGCATGGACAATCTTACCCTAGTTAGGAGAGAACGCAAGGTTGCAGAAAGCATCCCGTAGTCTTGGCTGTTTCTCACGTGGGGTATAAGTAAGCCAGAAGGACACACATGGGATATGGGAAGAAGCTTTATTACACAGAAGGTTCTACATGACAAAAAGCAAACAAGCGACACACATAGTATATGTGCAGGGAAGTGCATAGAGTTCAGTGTTGCCAGAGCTCAGAACTCAAGCAGGGAATGACAAGGACTGAGGATGCAGGCAGAGAGAGGGATCAAGTGGTAGTGGGCCTTCTACCACATGCAAAAGACCAGAGGTGTTTTGTTTTGCTTTTTCTTGAGCCTATTTGTAGTCACAATGCCATCTCTTACTTACCCTTAGGCAAGCACTGATCTGCTTCCCATCCCTACAGTTTTACCTTTTCTAGAAATGTCATTTAAGTGGAATCATATAATAGTTTTAAATATCTGGCTTTTTTTACTTGGCATAATGCATTTGAGATTCATCTGTGTTGTTACTTGTATTAGCACTTCAGCTCCTTTTCATGGCTGAACAGTATTCTACTGCATGGATATACCACATTTTGCTTATCCATTCACCAGTTTATGAACATTTGGATTGCTTCCAGTTTGGGAATATTATGACTAACACTGCTATGAATATTTGCAACAAGTTTGTGTGAGCATATGTTTTCATTCCTTTGGGATAGAAACCTAGGAACAGAACTGCTGGGTCTTGTGGTAAGTGTATATTTTAACTTTTTAAGAAAATATTTTTCAAAGTGCCTTACCATTAAGACCTCAGACTTTATCTTAGTGTTGATGGGGAGCTATTAACAGGTTTTAAGCTGAAGAATGAAACAGATAAATCAATTTTGTTATTTTTTTTTTATTATTTCAAAGTATTACAGGGTACAAAGGTTTCTGGTTACATGAATCACTTTTGTGATACTTGAGTCAGGGTTAAAAGTGTGCCCATCACCCACTGTACCCACTAGGTAGGTTTTCCCCCCTCCCCTTCACCCCTCCTTTCCCTACTTGATTTGAGATTTACTTCCCTCTTTGCACATGTGTGCTCATCAGTTAGTTCCAATTTAATAATGAGTACATGTGATTTTTTTTTTCCATTCTTTAGATACTTCACTTAGGATAATGGTCTCCGGTTCCATTCAAATTGTTGCAAAGGCCTTAAGTCACCCTTCTTCATGGCTAAGTAGCATTCCATGGTATACGTATAACACATTTTGTCAATCCACTCAAGAATTGATGGGCACTTGGGTTGATTCCACATCTTTACAATTGTGAATTGTGCTGCAATAACCATTCTAGTGCAAGTGTCTTTTTGATAAAATGACTTCCTTTCCTTTGGGTAAATACCCAGTAGTGGGATTGCTAGATCAAATGGTAGGTCGACTTTTAGTTCTTTGAAGAATCTCCATACTGTTTTCCATAGAATTTGTACTAATTTTCAGTCCCACCAACAGTGTATAAGTGTTCTTTTCTCTCTGCATCAATGCCAGCATCTGGCGTTTTTGGACTTTTTAATAAAAGCCATTCTAACTGGGGTAAGGTGATATCTCATTGTGGTTTTGATTTGAATTTCCCTGATGATTAGTGATGTTAAACATTTTTTTCATGTTTATTGGCCATTTTTCTATCTTCTTTTGAGAAGCTTCTGTAGATAAATTCATTTTAAAAGCATGTGATTACAGAGTGAAGAGTGACTTGAAAACAAGGCTGGGAACACACCAGTTAGAATGCTACTGCAATCATCCAGGTGAAAGATGAGGGCCTGAACCAAGAACTCTGGGAGTGGGAATGGACTCAGCAAATAGGACACAAAATAAGCAGGAGTTTGTGACTGATCTGATACGGAGTGAAGCAGAGAATTCTAGGATGACTTTAGGTTTCAGGCTTTGACATGTGGATGGAGGAATACAAAGGAACAGAGCTCGGGTATGAAACCGCTGGGTTTGAAGTCCACGTAAGTATGTCTGGCAGGGAACTGAATATATGAGTCTTAGCCTGTAGGGAAAGTTCAGAGAGAGAGAGAGAGATATGGAGTCATTATGACATATTTGTGAAACCAGAAGAGCAGATGAGGTTGCCCAGGGAGAACACGCATCCAGAGTGCAGCTATGAGTCAAGGAAGAAACCTTGGGTATCACTAACAATTAAGGACTAGGCAGGGAAAGAACCAGCAAAAAAGACCAAAAACCAGACTGAAAGGAGGAGAATCAGGAAGGAAAGGGGTCATAACAGCCAAGGAAGTTGACCAAACAAGTATAAGCCAGTACCGAGGAGGGGCGAGGAGGGACAAGGAGGGGGTGGGTGGTGATAGGAACAATCATTTCAGAGCCATGACAATCCAAGTGTCTGAAAGCTCAGTGGATGTGCAAACTGCTTTGCATGTGATGTAGATTAGTACAGTGGGATCAAAGGCAAAATAAACACGATCTAAAGGATAGCAGGAATCAGACAATAAGAACTGCATTCTCTTATGTTTGTGAAAAGAAGCTACTAGCACCATGCTCACAGCTGCAATAATAAATCATAAGCTTTATCTTAGGTAACAGTAAGAGATATGAAGAGACTTCAGAGGCAGTCATGAAAGAGGATGGACAACCAGTCAGCATCCAAGGAAGAGACCACAGACCCACCAACTAATACAGAAAATCACTAACCTTGCTATGGAGGAAATCAAAGCTCTGTTTACTGACAAATAAATTAAATTAGGACCAAAAAAAAATAACCACACAAAACTCAGAAAGATGGATTGTCTGGTGAATCCAATTTGATAACTAATACCTGCAGAAATTCTATGATCCAAACCAAAATTTTAAAAAGCACCTTAGTGACAGGAAAGACATAAATATATATATTTCATTTATAGTCTTAGGCACAGTTTCCTGAATGCTAAGTGGCTCGTCACTGCCAGGGAAGGCTGTGCACTGACAGATGCTCTACTTTGCTTCCACCCTGAGCTCTGAGGTCTGCTGCCTGCACCGCTGCTGACTCTCTGGAGACTCGTTCCTTGTAGGCTCACACTGAAGCAGACAAGGAGTGGCAGAGGC
This sequence comes from Varecia variegata, assembly GCA_028533085.1. Classification (NCBI taxonomy): domain Eukaryota; kingdom Metazoa; phylum Chordata; class Mammalia; order Primates; family Lemuridae; genus Varecia; species Varecia variegata. The sequence continues at coordinate 86,991,747 of CM052443.1, read as the reverse complement.
TGCCCCATCACACAAATTCCTGGTTTGTTTTCCGCCTACAATATCAGGTATTAGAACTAAGGTGTCCCCTGTCCCCGAAGGGCGTATGTGTGTAACAGGAGAGGCTGCTGCAATAGACGGAACATGTATTCAGAGTAACGTCACTGCATCCTGCACCACCTATGAGTTAACTTGAGTCCTTCTTTTGCAATAAGCTTTCAGTGTGTGGAAAGAAGCTGCCAACTTTATCTTCCCATTTCCTGCCACCACAATCAACTATGTACCAATACAGTTGTCCCTTGGTATAGGAGGGGATTGGTTCTAGGCCCCTTGTGTATACCCAAGTCCCACAGTTGGCCCTGCAGAATCTGGAGATACAGAAAGGCAGCCCTCCATATACTCAGATTTCATATCCTGCAAATATTGTATTTTTGATTTGCATTTAGTTGAAAAAAAAAAATCAGCGTAAGTGGACCCATACAGTTCAAATCTGTGTTATTCAAGGGTCAAATGCAGTTATATTTCACTCTTATATAAACACAAACACATATAAACACACATACAAATATAGAGAGCATTTTATAAATAAATGACAAGGAAACATCTGGCTTTCCTAGAGGCTTGGAGTTGCTCAAAGTCATGCATTAAACTGAAGACAGGTGCCAAATATTATTCCAGGATTCCAAACTGGCACTAATGGCTTCCTTTTCCTTCAGGTTTCTGTCCAGTGCTTTTCAAGCCCTGTGGAAGACTTGCTTTTGAATGAGTTGGACTGCCTGCAGAGTTCTGATGAAAATATGCCTTAAAATAAAATACGGAAAGGACACAGGAAAGCATACTCTCTTTTTAATTCTGCTCAGGCTTAGTAATGTGCTAATGTCAACATCTGCTAGTGAGTAGTAGGTAGTGAATACAGAGATTGTAAGAGGCTGCCTTCTTATTTGCTCAAGTTATTAATAGATATGAAAGGAAGGGATGGAGGCATATTCAGAAAGAAATGACTTTTAAGAGGAGGCTGGGTACCTCTTCTTAGGGCAAAAAGAAAGCAGAATATGTACCAAGAAGGGGGCCTGGAGGCAGTTATTTTGAAGTTACCTGTCCTGAAGCACTGGGGTGTAGGAAAAAGAGTTTAAAAACTTTACTGAGATATAATTTAAATCCCATGAAGTTCACACATTTAAAGTGCAAAATTCTGATTTTTTAGTATATTTACAGAGTTGTGTTAATATAATCATCACCATACTCTGATTTTAGAACAGTTTAATCATACCAAAAAGAAACCTGTACCTATTAGCATTCAATTTCCAGTTCTCTTCCCCCAACCCCACTCAATGCCCCACCCTTGGCAACCACAAATCTACTTTGTCTCTATATGGATTTACCTACTATGCATATTTCATGTAAATGCAATCATACGATTATGTGGTCTTTTGTTTCTGGCTTGTTTTACAAAAGCATAATGTTTTCAAGGTTCATCATGCTGTAGCATACATTCCTTTTATGGCTGAATAATATTACATTGTATGGATATAGCATATTTTGTTTCTCTATTCATAAGCTGATGGACATTTTGTGCTGTTTTTAAGTTGGTAATCTTGGGCAAACAGTTTTACCTCTTAAGTTTCCTGACGTGGATAATTAAAAGTTACCTCACTGGGCAGTTTTGTATGAAAATTATATAAGATAACTGAGGAAGTACTTTATTAACTGTCAATTACTTCACCAACACAAGAGATCAGTGTCATTAATCCATGAGCACCAATTTGTGCCCTGTTACCAAGAGTCACGAGGTGACATCATATAGATACTCATGGATTTGGTGACTGTAAACTTCTAGAAATCCAGGTCAATTAAAAGTTTAAGGGCAACTAATCTATATCACATCATTCCAGATGATCTTTAAAAGCAAAATGATGTGCCTGTGGGTACTTGTTATTAGTGACGAATTTAAGGTTTACATGGCAGGATGTAATGCTCTACTGAAAGCACACTTTTTAGAAGTGACCTACATTCTTATCAAACCAACTCATATTACCAGATTCTGTAGCACATTGGTTCTCTGAGTTAGCAAGTAGAGGTTAAGTAGGAGAAGGTGAGAGGAAAATGAATACATTCGTGATTCTATGCCTTTTTTTTTTTTTGTAAAATGAGGGATCAGAATTTTGATTTTGGGTGAGGGCTGTAGGAACGAGAAGGTCTGGCCAGCTATCAAAAGAAAATCTCTGAAGAAGTGAACTTGTGTTTTTGATGGGAAGACACCATGCCACAAGTACCTATGTGTGTGGAAGCGGGTGGGGGGAGCAGGGAAGAGAACCACCGAGTAGGTGGGAGCTAGATGAGCAAGTGCATTATAGTCAAACAGCTAGGCCGTACCAGAGACGGGACTAAAACCAAGGTCCCCTGAATCTGTGCCCAATCAAACTCCTGCTTCTGAGGAAAGGGTCTATTTGGCTATAGTCAATATGCAAATTTACTGTGCAAAAATTCTTTAAAATTTTTGCTTTCCAAAACTGTTTATATTGCTAAAAATTGTTGGTAAACATTTTCTTGGTAACTAACAAGAATTGATTAACATCAGTTAGGTTTTACTCTCCTTCAATAATAAACTCATAATTTCCTGCCTATGCGTATATGCCTACTGAATCATATTGGTACTAGGTCATTCATACCCTGCCCTGTGAAGACTTCTAAACCCCGTTGTGCTCCCATAGCCCCAGGCCTAACTCCATTCAGCACTTGTTAGATTGTATATTGAACTATCATTGCTTATTTGAATGCCTCCCCAACTTTTTTGAGCTCCTGGAAGGCAGTGATTTTGATTCTGTTCATCTTTATTTCCCACTGTCTAGTGCAGCCCTGAAACATCGTTGCCCTACAATGTATTAATATAAACAGACAAGGCAATGAAACAATACACTAACCTCTATACCAACTTGGTCTTATTTTTTCTTCAATTTCCTTTTTCTACTCAATTCCCTTTTATAGCATTCCCCTGAACAATGACTGTAATTAATTGCCTTCTCCTCTTTACTAATTTGACCGTGAGAAGGCCGCTGTCTACAAGTCAGGAAGACAGCCCTCATCAAAACACAACCATGACGACACCCTGATCTTGGACTGCCACCCTGCAATGCACTAATATAAACAGATAAGGCAGTAAAACAGTGTGCTAACAGTAGGCAGGTTAAATATATTAAATCCTCTTGGTTAAATATATTCCTAGATATTTTGTTTTCTTTGTAGCTATTGTGAAAGGTATTGAGTCTTTGATTCTCACAGCTTGACTGTTGTTGGTGTATAGGAATGCTACTGATTTGTATACATTGATTTTATAGCCTGAGACTTCGCTGAATTTATTTATCAATTCCAGGAGTCTCTTGGAAGAATCTTTTAGGGTCTTCAGATATAAGATGATATCATCAGCAAACAGTGATCATTTGACATCCTCTTTCCCCATTTGGATACCCTTAATTTCCTTCTCTTGCCCGATTGCTCTGAGTAGGACTTCCGGCATTATGTTGAATAGAAGTGGTGACAGTGGGCATCCTTGTCTTGTTCCAACTCTGAGTGGGAATGCTTTCAACTTTTCCTAAAGAATGGGAAAAAATATTTGCATGCTATACATTCAATAAAGGCCTCATAGCCAGAATCTACAAAGAACTCAAGCGAATCAGCAAGAAAAAAAATCAAGCAATCCCATTAAAAAGTGGGCAAAAGACATGAACAGAAGTTTTCAAAAGAAGATGGGCTAATGGTCAATAAACATATTAAAAAATGCTCATCACTAATCATCAGAGAAATGCAAATCAAAACCACAATAAGATATCACCTAATCCCAGTGAGAATGGCTTTTATCAAAAAGTCCCAAAACAATAGATGCTGGCATGGATGTGGAGAGAAAGGAACACTTATACACTGTTGGTGGGACCACAAACTAGTGCAATCTCTATGGAAAACAGTATGGAGATTCCTCAAAGAACTAAAAGTCGACCTACCATTTGATCCAGCAAGCCCACTACTGGGGATTTACCTAAAGGAAAAGAAGTCATTTCATCAAAAAGACACTTACACTAGAATGATTATTGCAAGCACAATTCACAATTGCAAAGATGTGGAATTAAGCCAAGTACCCATCAATTCATGAGTGGATTAACAAAATGTGGTATATGTACACCATGAAATACTACTCAGCCACCAAAAAAAGAATTAATACATTTTGCAACAATCTGGATGGAACTAGAGGCCATTCTCCTACGTGAAATAACTAAAGAATGGAAAAACAAACACTACATGTATCCACCATTAAATTGGAACTAACCAATCAGCACTCATGTGCCCAGATGGAAGCAAAACTCAATGGAAACCATGCAGGTAGATGGAGGAGGTGGGGATGGGTGGTATCATACCCAATGGGCACAATGTACACTATCTGGGTGATAAGCACACTTTTGACTCAAGCAGTACAAAAGCAATCCATGTAGCCAAAACATGTGTACCCCCATAATATTCTGAAATTAAAAATAAAAGTGCTAAAAAAATCAGAAAGGAAGGAAGAAAACACTCAAGATGAAGGTGAAGATGCTAGCAGAAGCCAGATCCTGCAGGCCCTTTTAAACTAAATAAAAGCCTTCATCCTAAGAGCAATGAGGGATTGTAGTAGTCAGCTGGGGCTGCCATAACAAAATACTATAGACTGAGTGGCTTAAACAATACAAATTTACTTTCTCACAGTTCTGGAGGATGAAAGTCCAAGATCGGGGTATCAGCATGGTTGAGTTTTTGAGGGCTCTCTTCCTAGCTTGTAGACAGCTGCCTTCTCACCCTGTTCTCACGTGATTTTTCCCTTGTGCTTGTGTGAAGAGAGAACTATTTCTCTTTTCCTCGTCTTATAAGGGCACTAATTACATCATAACAGCCCTTATGAACTCATACAATCCTAATTACCTTCCAAAGGACCCATCTCCAAACTGTATCACACTGGGGATTAGGGCTTCAACATGTGATTTTGGGGGCATACAAACATTCAGTCCATAGCAGGAAGAAACCTAAGCTTCATGAGTTTAAAACATCACTCTAGATATACTTAGTGCAAAGCCACTCAGCCAAATCAGAGCTTGGCATCACAGAAGGATGCTGCTTTAGGAAAAGGTTTCATTCGTGCCATAAGGGCTACATAACATTTTGTTTTCATTTGCAGGACCACAGAATCGTGATTGTCGCAAGGCTGGCAAGCATAAGAGAACATATGGCTTCTCTCTGGAAGAAGTCCTGCATGCTTCAAGTCCCAAATTTGCTAATAAAAACATCCTTTTCTCTTTTAGTGAACACTTTTTTTTTATTGTTGTCCTTTTGTTTTGGTTTTTCTATTTTTTTTTTCCTTTTTGGTTTTAGTTCCCCTCCTTACACAGCATATGAAAACCCCCAGTGGGATTTAATTTTCCGAAACCTAAGAAAAATTTTACAATGAATTATTTTATAGTTTCCTGAAAATTTTGTTTCTCTTGAGTGAATTACCATCCACTCTTACATAATATTTCCTAACTTAGAGCATGCTCAACCTGTCATTTAAAACTCAGGAGAATACTTTTAATAAAGCAGAAGGTTTTAGATACCACTATACTGCTGGAAGAGAAAGTTATACTATGAAGTAGAAAATAATGGAGAAAAAGCCTCTTTTAATTCAACTACTGTGCTACATTATCTCTCCTCTATCAGTTAAATGCAGGCATCTTTCTTTTATTATTATAGTGAATTTCACTCAGGACATAATGAACATGCCAAGGTAGAAATCAGATCTTAAGCACGACAAAAATTAAGTTCCTAAAGAATTAAAAGTAGAGGAAGACTAGCTTCAAATAGAAATCTGGCTCAATATTTCAAACTCAAAAATATAAACACCCAGCTTTTAAAAAGTGAACATTTTCCCACATTTGTTACAGATATTTTCAAATAAAGAAATAACATGTAACAAATACAATTAAAGCCCCTTTCATAACCCCCGTCCTCCCTGAGATAACCACTCTCCTTCCCAATGACGGTTTTATTATTTTACTGCCCATGTATCTGTCTTAGTCTGGAGGTCCCCAAAACAGAGTCTGGCACACAGATGGGAAGGGACAGTAGTCTATCTGGGCAGTGGTCCAACATGCAGAGTGAAGGAGTGGGAAGAGAGGGGCAGAGGGGCAGGGAAAGGCAAGGCCATTAAAGGGTGGTCCTGGAGCTGATCACCACATTAGGCAGTGTGGCTGCATCCTTCTGGGGTCCCTGGGGAGAACCATGTGGAACACACCTCAGCATGGTTTCTTGGATGAACAAGAAGCTAATGGCAATCATCATCGACTGACTCATGTTCCCACTGGTTGAAGGTTGTCTTTAACTCCTGATATTTCAGGTTGCACCCAGGAATAGATGAAGTTCCAGAACACAGGAGAAATTCCTGGAGCAGAAAGGCCGGAGGTGGGAAGCTGGAGATAACCACCAAGCCTGGGCTGGGGGACGTGGCCCCGGGCACACAGACCAGCTGTACAATAGGGGTCTGCAACCTTTTTTAGTAAAGGGGCAAACAGAACTACTTTAGGATTTGAGGGTCAGGTGCAGTCTATGTCACATGTTCTTTTTTTGTTTGTTTTCATAATACTTTAAGAATGTAAGTATCATTCTTAGCCTGTGGGCTGTTCAAAAACAGCCCATGAGTCAGATTTGGCCCACCTGTGCTATAGCATCCACGAACAACATAAAGATTTGTTTTTAACTTACATAAATGGTATCATATGGTGCACATCCTTCTCATTACACATCAAACATATACATGCTATCTATAGAGGTGGGCAGTTCATTTTTAACTGCTGTGTTCCACTGTAAGACTATATTAAAATATATTTCCTCACTGATGCATATTTGGGTTGTTTTATGTCTTTCACTGTTACAAAAAAAAGGTAGCAGTAACCATCCCTCTGAGTGTTTCCTGCTGCACATGATTAAGTTTTCTCTAGAATATCTTCACTGCCTTGCAGTGAAATTACTGTGTCATAAGGTATGTGAGTAAATAATCTGCTTAGTTATTGCCAAATTACTCTCCAAAGTAATTATACCAGTTTATAGCCCCACCTGTAGTTTACCAAAACTCCTGTTACTTCACATCTTCCTCCAATACTTAATTTTGTCAGACTTCTCAATCTTTGCAAATCTGATGGTTATGAGTTTGTATTACATCATTGTTTTAAATGTCACATTCCTGGAAGGTTGAATATCTTTCCATGCTAATTGATTTTTTTGTGATTCCTGTTCTATAGGCTACCTATGGGTATCCTGCACCTATTTTTTTTATTGCTACTGTTGTTCATGCTGCTATTGGGTTGTCTCTTCTGATTTGTGTGTTAAGTATTAATAGCAGTTCTTCATACCTTTTATTTTTAAAAATTCTGGCTGGCTCTGACTGGGCCGGGTACGCAGAATCTAGACCTACTTCCACACCCAGAAAAGTCCCACAGTGCTCCAAATCCCTACTGAGTGTATCACTCCCTTTGAGTACAAATAAGCACAGCACTTGAACAGTATGGTATACATCTATTCATTCATCCACTCATTCATTCACAGACATTTACTGAGTGCTTACTATGAAATGGCATTCATAACACTAGAGACAGGGAACACAAAGATATAAGAAGTCACAACCTAATGAGCACATTGAATGACAGGGAAGGATTAGTCCACCAGATAAGCTAAATGTCATTTAGCTTGGAGAAAAGTCTTGAAAAATTAGGGAAAAAAAGGGGAAGCTTTCCAAATGGCACTGTGAGCTTAGCAGACACTCTCGGCACAGCAACCATTTATTTAACTGGTGAAAATAATTAAAAAAAAAAAAAAACATTTAAAGTCTCTGAACATTTTCCTAAGAGTGTACAGCAAATGGAGAAACATCTCTTCAGGAAAATATGCTAGATCTTGGCAAGAATGTTGAGAATCTGTGGCACTGGAGCCATGACTTGCTCTCCCCAACCCCAGCTGTGAGTGACGGAAGCTCAACTCTGAGTGGAGACGGCCAAGAACACAGGGGCTCCCACTCTCCCCAGCTCCTCATCAAGAGCTACAGTCTCACTTGCAAGGGGCAGGCTACCAGTGCCTCCCATTGCCCCTCACCCCCAACCACGTGCTGCAAGGCACAATTCTTGGGAGGTGCTGCTAAGAACATTCTATCTCCCTTTCCCCACATTCAGTTCCTACTTCTGGGGCAAGGCTCTGCTCCAAGAGCAAAGGCTGAGAATAGTGGGGCCCAGATCACCCCAACCCCAATTCATTCACCAGGTAGAGATTCCACACTGAGAGAGGCAGGCTGTAAAGACCAGAGCCACCACTACCCCTTCTCCCCAGTGTCTGTTCATGGTACAGGGTTGCCACTCTGGGAGAAGCAGGCCACTGTTCCTGCCCAAAATTCTTGTTCATTGCCCCAGAGTTTCTTTCCAGGAGGAAAGGCAAGCCCCAAAGACAGAAAGCTCTGCCTTCCTGCCTGAGGAGACTGACTTTACTTGGAACAGATATGAAAGAAGTTCATATGTAAGGACACTGTTAAAACAATGGAGATTTCAGTGCCAATCAACAATATGGAGGATAGTAACTTCATGATATTAGCAGCAAAAAGTGTAATGATGGACCAGCCATGAATTTAACACAAAGAACCTGAGAGACATCCAAGAAGAGTGTTTCTAGAATCAAACTCATCCCTAGGGGTCCCAAAGGCTGATCACATGCCCTAGGGTGCATACTGCTTTTATTTTTACTCAGGAGTAATCAGAGTGGGATGTGGGACAGACATTAAAAACATTCCCCCGGCCATACACACATCCATCAGCAAAACACAGAAGGCCTTACTGGCTCAAGGGGCTTAAGCACAATCTTTGACCAAATACTGCTTGAACATTAAGCTACTCTAAACCCAGGGGTAACTCCTCGGATATTAGGCTTAAAAATAAAATCACATTCATCTTTCGTAGTCTGGAAGACTGCATGCATGTCCACACTGCACTCTTGGAGACTGGAGAGAGAACCTCCACGCTACTAGAGTCCTAGCTGAACTCAGGACAAAACTAAATTCTCTGAACTGTGAAAGTCACACATATATTCACCTGGCTAAGGCAGCTTAAGCACAAACATTGATTAATAAATGGTTTAGGCAAACTTGGGGGTCACTCCTAGGAAGCCATGTTGACAGATACAAAAAAATCTGAGCAGGCATATCAGAGACTACATAGTGCAGGGAAAACAGACTTCAAAAAATGAATCTAGTCAAGTCACAAACAAATGCAACAACCTCAACAAACTTTCTCCAAAAGAAGGAGAGAATCACCATCCCAAAAGACTATATTATCTAAAATGTGCAGTTTCCCACAAAAAATTATGAGACATTCAAAATCTCACACACACTCTTTCTCTCTCATACACACACACATAAACACACACACACACAGACAAATCCAGGAAAATATGACCCATACACAGAAAAAAAAAAGGCAATAGATACTCTTTGTAGGGCTAAGATGTTGGAATTAGCAGGCATTATAAATATTTCCACATAACTAAGGAAAAACCATGCTTACGGAAGTAAGGCATAATGACAATGTTTCATCAAATAGAAAATATGGATAAAAAACAAATTATTTTTTAAAAACCAAATGAAAATTATAAAGTTGAAGAGTACAATACTGAAATGAAAAACTCACTAAAGGGGCTAAGCAGTTGATATGAATAGGCAGAAGAAATCAGCAAACCTGAAATGGAGATTGGACAGCTCAAAAAACAAAAAAAGAATGAATATAAAGAATCTCAGAAACGTGGGACACCATTCAGCACATCAACATGTGAATAATGTAAATACAAGAAAGAGATGAGAGAGAGAAAGAATATTCAAAGAAATAACAGCCAAAAACTTCCCAAACTGATGAAAAACACTAGTCTAGACTTTCAAGAAACTCAATGAACTCCAAGTAGGATAAAGTCAAAGAGAACCAGACCAGAAACATCAAAATGTGGAAAGCTAAAGAGAAACTCCTGAAATGAAAAAGAGAAAAATTACTTATTACATCATGGTATGATGGAATCACAAGAAGATTAACAGCTGACTTCTCATCCAAAACAATGGAGACCAGAAGGCATGGGATGATGTATTCAAAGCACTGAAAGAAATCAGTAATGACATGTCAGTTTCCATTTTTACAAGAGAGAAAACCCAGAAAAGTATTTGAGAAGAGACTTCACGGGTAGCGGAAATCCTCAAACAGAAGAAGAACACAAAAGTTACAGCAAGGAAATGCTGAGAGAGAGTGATGAAGGAAAAGACAGATATCACTTGTTAAAAGATTTTATCTGAAACCTGCCTTTGCATTAAAGGTTAAACAGAAAAAATCCCTTATATACATTATTTGAAAGTTTATGAGAAGAGCTCTTTCATCTGAAGAGATTACTGACGTAAATTTCTCAACCAGACCTGTTAGTGAACCATTCTGTATTTCAGTTGATTATGAAAGACGTATAAAATCATTTGTTAATTTTTTAGATAGGAGTGACTAAATTATTCACAACAGCTTACAAATATATAGCATGTAAGTGATACTGAGGGCAAAGATAATATGATGATATTGATTACATAGGACAACCAGAAAATCTATTCATTCAATTTTTTAATTGAAAATTGAAGCTATGAAGGTTTGGTAAAAAGAAAATAGTGAACGCAGTCAGAAGAAATGTTAGAAAGCTCCCTGAACACTGATTAAAAGGATATAAAAAATAAAATGTGAAAATTTGAAGGTACATTATGAAAACATTGGGAGACATATAATACAAATGCAATTCACAGAGACCATTTATTTACACCAATGCAATAAGCTTGCTTTGGCATCCCAGAAAACATTTTTCTGTTTTGTTTTCTCTGAGTGTGTTTTAAGTGTGCTTTTTCTGTATAGAACTATTTATCTTTTACAATTTAAGCAAAATTACTAACCAGGCACTGGTAATTTAGATAAAAGACATCTGTGAGAGAAAGCAGCCTCAGTGAAGCTGAGATAATGAGCTAAGACAAAGAACCGGCTAATTCTATCTAGAGTCCCCTGCATATGCATCTTTCACCTGCACCTGCCACATCCTACTAGAATTCTAATTGTTACAGTCAGATATAGACATAAATTACCAACAAAAGAAAGTGGCCAATTTATGAATAAAACAACGGTGATCGTATAGCAGCCCTATTAGACAGTGAAGGGACATGACTGTGAGGTGTGCAAATCCCAATGAGCTATTTGGTAAACAAATTTCTATAAACCAACATTTTACTGCACACTCCATCACAAAAGGGTTAAATTACACAATGAATGTTTCTTCTTTTTTTTTTGAGACAGAGTCTCACTCTGTTGCCTGGGCTAGAGTGCCGTGGCATCCTCCTAGCTCCCAGCAACCTCAAACTCCTGGGCTCAAGCAATCCTTCTGCCTCAGCCTCCCAAGTAGCTGGGACTACAGGCATGCGCCACCATGCCCGGCTAATTTTTTCCATATATTTTTAGTTGGCCAGATAATTTCTTTCTATTTTTAGTAGAGACGGGGTCTCGCTCTTGCTCAGGCTGGTCTCGAACTCCTGAGCTCAAACGATCCGCCCGCCTCAGCCTCCCAAGTGCTAGGATTACAGGCGTGAGCCACCGCGACCGGCCCCACAATGAATGTTTCTAAGAGGAAATGATTGTTCATGATTGCATGGAGAAAATATTTTCTCTTGAGTAATGGGATGTTAACTATATTCAGCAAGCTCCTAACCAGCATGGAGAGGATAACAGATACATATCTATGGGAACCTATAAGTTGGAATTTCATGTATGAAAAACTAACATTTTGTCTAAAAATGGACACTAATAATGCTCACTAAATAGAAAATTTTTATCATCACATTTGCCTTCTCCTGACAGGCACAGATTATATCTGAGGTTACCTTTAATAAGGAAGCCCAAAAAGGCCATATTTCCTGGGTCCCATCCTGCCCACTTCCTGGTTATGTCACCTTGGGCAGGTGTTTCACTTTCTCAATACCCTCAGATTCCTCATCTACAAAAGAGAGTCTACAGATTGTACTTCCAAGTGGATGTGGAAACTAGGGGAGAGTGAATCCTTAGCTATTGTTATGAAAATTATACATGTGTTTTGGGCTACATTCTCATGACCAGGGGTAAGAGTGCCACTGACTAAGAATCCCAACCAGACCATCATTTCCTGAGAACTTTATTTTCTTTTTTATAGGGTCAGCAATTCTTGCCCATTTAACACAGGGTATTTAAGAATAACTATTAGTGAGGTATTTATATTTTCCAATGCTTTTTCTGGTTGCTGCCTCTATTGCTTCCCTCCACTGTTGGGTTCCCTGCAGCAAGAATTAGTGCCTCAAAAATGTATCACTGGCTGGGTGTGGTGGCTCATGCCTGTAGTGGCAGTGCTTTGGGAGACCAAGGCTGGAGGATCCCTTGAAGCCAGAAGAAGTTTAAGACCAGCCTGGGCAATATAGCAAGACCTTGTCTCTACAAAAAAGAAAAAGTAACAAAATTAGCCAGGTATAGTGGCACACACTGGTAGTTCCAGTTACTCAACTCAGGAGGCTGAGGCAGGAGGATCACTTGAGCCCACGAGTTCAAGGCTGCAGTGAGTTCTGGCTGCACCACTGTACTCCAGCTTGGGTAACAGAGTGAGACTCGGTCTCTTAAAAAAATTTTTTTTTTAAATGCATCACTGCAGAAAGGTCTGCTAATTTTGGGAGTGCTGTCCTCTGTCTCTATTCAAGAGACCTTAAGCTGCATATAATAGACTTTCAAAATAGATAAAAATTTGCTTTGTCTTTTCCCCAGTTAAATATGAATTATGGCTTAGTAATCAGAAACATCCTTGATATTGCTGTGCTTGAGGATCCACACCCTCCATAAGATGGTTGTAAAGATCAAATAAGCTAATGTATGTGAGAGTGCATTAAACTGTGTCGGGTACTCAGTGGGTGCTTTAAGTGTTGGTTATAATTGTAATCATATTATCATTTGATTATCACATCATATATTATTAATTTAATTAGATTATTAGTTTATTATTAATACAAAAAGGCATAGTGAAGAGTCTCTGGCTCTTATTCAGCCTACAGAGTTCATTATCTCCCTAGTAAGACATCATCTGGGATCACACAGGCAGGAAGCAACAGCATTACTTACTGACCCCACCTCACCACTGACGTCACTCCCGGGTTCTTCTCCAGAACTGCCCTTACCTCATTGTCTTAATTTTCCTATTAGTGGTTGGATTTGGGCTGTCCGGAGAAACAGAACCAACAGGAGATATAGGTATATAGGCATATGAGAGAGGATTCATTAGGGGAATTGGTTTATGTGTCACGGAGCCTGTGAAGTCCCATGAGCTGCCATCTTTCAGTTGGAGAACCAGGGAAGCCAATAGTGTGGCTCAGTCCAAGGCTGAAGGCCTGAGAACCAGGGGTTCAAAGTCACAAATACATATGAAGGAGTGTGCATGTTAAGTGCATGCATGAGCAATCACACATGAAAATATACTTTTTTTTTTTTTTTTTACTTCAGCTAGAATGATAACGGGAAATTTAAGAGAAACTTTCCCAAACAACCAAGAAAAAAAACCAACAACAAACCAGTTGAGTAAAATAGGTACATATTCACTTAATGGAACACATAGCAACCACTTAAAATGACGGAAAAGATATCTATTATATATTGTAAAGTGAAAGAAAATCATTCTTAAAACAGTATGATCCCAACAGTTAAAAACATACATAGGAAAAAAAGATTAATAGAGAAGACTAAGTCCTCACAGTATCAAACTATCTCTGGTAAGAGAATTACAGATTAAATTTCTTTTGTTTATTTATACTTTTCATAATGAATATATATTATTTTTGTAATTCTAACAGAAACCCTGAAATGGTCAAGTTCCATGGAAACCCCAGGACGTGGCCATTTCAATGCTAATTTCCAAAGCTAGATTAGGGATTGGGCAGGTCTGCATCTAGGGGTCAAAACCAAAATCAAAAGCCAAGCAGTCAGTTTAACCAAACTGCCCATTTCAGAGGGTTACACAGAGACCCAGAAACCAAGCACGTCAGCAACAAAGAGCCAGACAAGAGCAGAGGGTGCAGAAAGGAGAGCAGATGTGGCCTGAAACAGTCCTCGTTTCGTTACCAGTCTGATCTTCCACTAGGCTTCGCACCTGCCACTCCCTGCAGCTTGTATGCCCTGCTCCACAACACACTGCCACTCTATCTGATCAAAATGTTTCTTCTGGAAGGACACTGTAGTGACTACTGTAGCAAACACTGAATGTATACGCTGATCAAACTGTGGTGGCTCACCTATGAAGAGGCCATGGTACAAAAGCACATCATGGCTCAGAAGACAGGAAGTGCCAGTTTAGTTAGCTGTACATGTTCCATACTCAAAACTATCAGGCTTTTTGAAAAGCTAAATTTAGGAAACTGAGTGATAAGTCCTTTATTTTTATTTCTCACATCTCCTTACATCTCATTTCACCTATCACGAAATAAATTCGTTTCTTTTGTCCCCTCCTGCCTCCAAAGAAGCAGAAGATTGGGCAGTTAATTCACTTTCACACTAATTTCTTTGTTGCATCATGTCTCAGTACCACATTAATTTCTCTGTGAGAGGTGTTGCTGCTAAAATGAAAATTTTAGAATCAAACAGAATTAAAACACCTTTCCTTCCATTGATAAACTAAAAATACTAATTTGTCATTGATGATTTTGTGTATTTGTTTTGGCCAACTACAACTTCATAAACAAGATACTCAATATATCAAAAATATATACCATTTCTTGTAAATAAGTGGAAATAAAAATAAATGCTACTTATCAAAATTAAAAACAATTGAAATTTATATTTTATTACACACAGGTGGAACATGAAATTAAATGTGGTAATGATTCTTCACATAGTACTATACTTTAAATAGGGCATTACAACTTTCACACATACTGAGAAGCACCTGATGTTTCAGACTCTAAAAGCTTAACTTTATATTCTAGGAAAGATTCTGTTCCTTCTTCATATTTATAAGCTGCCCTGAATTTGGCATATCACAAAAATACTGATTGGAATTAGGCCTGGAAATAGTTGCTGGGAACAGTATAGAAATAGTTAACTCACACATACAATGCTTTAAGTTTTAGAGTTTAGAATCTTATTTAGTTAGCTTCACCACTTTGGAAAGAAGTAGTTAGTAAATGGCAAAATTAATGCTAAGAGAGGACTAAGTAACATTTGCTACAGCTGTGGGAAGGCACTTGATTTTCAATTCGTTTTCACAACAACCCTGAAGAACAGGTAGACTGTATTATCCCAATTATACTCAGTAAACTTAAAAGTAACCCACTCAAGGTCATGTAGCTACGCCAACTACACCAGACAGGCTATACTGAGGAGTCCTAGAGAAGAGAACTAATTCATCTTCTTTATTTCTCAGGATTTAAATTCTGATAAAAAGTAGACTCTCAGGTATCAGTAGATGGAAGAATAAATACAGGATCACAGGCTGAAAAAGAAGAAAATCTCTTGCCCCCATATGATTGGCTCACTCCCCTCACCAGTGTTTCTCAAAGCAGGGACCCACCTGTGCCAGAACCATCCAGAAACTAAAAAGTACAGTGCATCCTCCAATCCCCTGAACAGCCGAGCATATGTAGGTGGAATCTTGGAATCTGCATTTTTAACATGCTCCTCAAGTGTAAGAAATGCTGCCATGCTGTGCAGCCTCCCAAAAGTCAACCTCAGCAGCCTGTCACATCAATATATAGTTCTCCTTAATTTCGTTTACTATACTGTTGGCAATGTAATGAGATGCTTGAAAAATCACAGTAAGAAGCTCTGACACTATCTGAGGGAGGACAGTGTGACCTAGCGCTACAAAGCCATGATATAGAAATTTTGCTACTGCTTTCTTCTGAAAGTTTTTTCTACGTCTCCATATGGTAAATGCTGAAGTATTACCATTGCCATCTGGCTTTGTACAGTGTTAAGCAATAGAGCATCAGTAGAGATTTACAGTGCCCCTAGCTTACAAGATTTGAATTCACATAAAAATTCACTGGGTACAAAGTTGTCTTTTACAAGAGCCAAGCAAAAATAACCTGCAACAGCAGAAGGAAATATGAACTTATTGTCATGTTTCCACGTCCTCTTGGCACCATCACACACTAAAACTCATTAATTACATGGAACCCAGAGGTTTCAAACAGAACCTTAAAATTGAAAAAGTCAAAATGTAACAGGCTACAGAAAAAATAATGGGGACAGATCAGCTGTTGATACGTCTTTGACTACTACAACTAATAATATAATACCAAACACAGTCCTTTACAGCAGAGCACACTTCACACACCTGAATTAATGCGATCTCTAAAATCCTGTGAAGTGCTCAGCACACTTTGCAAACTTCTCTTACCATTTTTATCTCTCTGCTTTATCATTTAACTTCTCTTCCCCCAGTTTGTGAGTTTCTGGAAGGCAAAGACAACATATTTTCTTCTGCATCCTTAGCATCTGGTATGGTGTCTGACTCATTAAAGGAAGCACTAACAGATACATGGGTCCCTTTTTAAATAAGTATCTCATTTTAGAGATGAGACAACTGAGGCTCACAGAGATCAAGAGGTTTTTATTCTGGGGAGATGACTTGAGAAGGAAGAGGGAAGTAAACCCTCAAATATGGAAAAGAGGTCTGTAATTATGAGAAATGTCTAAAATAGGAAATGTATTCTTCAACAGGAAGAGCTGCCAACACGTGAAAGTGTAAGAGAGACTGTACAGAAAGGGTTTTATGCAGTGTGGGAGGATCAGCCACACGACCTGTAAGGTTCCTTCCAACTAGGAGACTGCATGAGTCTGTCCCTTGAGACAGCTTACAGAGCTGGTATCTGGTAGAAATAGCGTGAGACCCTTAGCTTTTATCACTGTTCCAACTGGACCATAACAGATGCCTTTGAAGATATTTTTAGCTAACTGGTTCTAACCATACAAAGAGCATGCTATCAGCTACAGGCAAGATGGAGTGGATTTACCCTCCTGCCTGAAACCAACCAACCAATCAACTCTATGTATGCATGTATGTATGTATCTATGTGTGTGTGTGTGTGTGTGTGTGAGAAATAACCATTTTTCAATAATGAGTATCAAGAAACAAAGACAGTGATCCCTGATTGACAGGAAACGAATGAGATGAACTCTACATCAGTCCCAATTTACTGCCCTGAGAGATTTTCCAGACCACAATTCAAGGAGAGAGGACACAAGTGAAGCCTCAGAGATCAAAGACTGAGGAGACTAAGGCAACAAGCATTTGTAAGACAGAGTACCAGAGTGAAGAGAGCTACAGAGAGAGAGAGAACCCTGGATATCTGTAGAAAGTCTCCCTTAATTATTCATCAGAGTACTGATCAGCACATGCATATGAGGAAATTAACCTAGACTGGGGGGAAAAATCATCCAAAAAGATTAGAGGGAAAGGCACTTAGCACTCCCATGGAGCCTGGAATAGTGTCTATTCCCACCAGACAAAGTGGAAAACCTCATGATTGACCTAGAACTGAACAGAGAACTTAGAGATGTTTTGCCTCAGTAGTGCAAAGTGCTTTAGGTATAAACTAAATGCTGCTCTCGTCCCCCCTAATAAATATTGAAAGATCCAAAAGAATAAAACTGTTTTTAAGTAATTTAGTTGTGTCCCAGAACGAAGTTCAAAATTTTTTATAGGAAAATAAAAATACCCAGCACCCAATCAGGTAAAATTCACAATATCACACAACTAAAGATTATTAGGCATTACAAAGAAGCAAAAAAAAAATCCATGAGAAAAACCAACCAATTATGTCATAACTCAGAATGTCACAAATGATAGAATTGGTTGACAAGAACATTAAAACAATTGTACCTGCATTCCATCTGTTCAAAAAATTAGAGACATAGAATATATACATATACACAAACATATATACAGATGGTTCCCAACTTATGATGCAACTTATGATTTTTCAAATTTACAATGATGTGAAAGTGATATGCATTCAGTAGAAACCACACAACCACTGTTTTTCACTTCCAGGACAGTACTCCATAAATTATATAAGATATTCAACACTTTATTATAAAACAGGCTTTGTGTTAGATTGTTTTGCCCTTCTGTAGGCTAATGTATGTGTTCTGAGCATGTTTAAGATAGGCTAGGCTAAGCTACGATGCTTGGCAAGTTAGGTGTATTAAATGCATTTTGACTTATGATATTTTCAACTTATGACACGTTTATTGGGATGCAACCCCAATGTTAAGTCAAGGAGCCTCTGTATACACATACTTATAGATATGATGTATCAATCCTAGAGATAAAAAACACAATGTATGAGATGAAAAAATATATTAGATGGCATTAACAACATGAGATATCACAGGAAAAAAGATTAGTGAAATGTAAAACCTAGCAATAAAAACAAAGAAAAATGAATCAAAAAATAGAAATGAAATGATCATCAGGGAACTCTATGACAACATCAAGTGACCTCATGTATGGGTAACTAGAGTTCATTAAGGACAGAAAAGTTGGAGAGGGGCAAAAAATATTTTTGAAGAAATAATGGCTGAAAAATTTCAAACTTGAGTAAAACCACAAACTGATAAATCCAATAAGCTCAATGAACCCGAAACACAACAAACATGAAGAAAATTATACCAAAGGAAATCATAATCAAATTGCTCAAAACCAGTGATAATGAGAAAATCTAAAAAGCAGGCTAGAGGAAAAAAGACATATTACACGCAGAGGATTATTACAGAGATATAAATTCTCACTGACAGCATGTGCAATACAAAAAGACTGTAGACAACAACTTTACTAAAATAAAAATGTCAGCAAAGAATTCTATACCCACTGAAAACACCTTTAAAAAAACACAGGCAATATAAAGACATACAAAAGCTGAAATCATTCACAAGCAGCACACTATAAGAAATATTAGAAGTACTTCAGGCAAAAAGAAAATAATACCAGATGGAAATCTGTATCTATATAAGAAATGAAAAGCACAGAAAATGCTATAGGTTAAATATTTGAGTTATTTTTATTATTAAAATTTATATACAAGATAATTGACTGTTATCTTTTGTTACAGACAAAAATAATAACTCTGTACTAAGGAGTTTATAACATAGCTAAAAGTAAAATGTATGACAACAGCAGCATAAAAGCCATAAGAGGTAAAAATGAGGTATGCTGCTCTAAGGTTTTTACACTATAAGTGAAGTAGTAAGTATCACTTAAAGGTAGACTGTAATGTTAAAAATGAATACTACAGACCACCCAAGACAGCCCCTAAAATAAGACCAAATAATTATGACCAATATAACAACAAGGGAGATAAATCAGAATCATTAAACTACTTGATCCAAAAAAGGCAGGAAAAAAACAGAAAAGAGAAAAAAAGAACAAATGCAACACACAGAAGGCAAACAACAAGATGACAGATTTAAACCTAAAGGTATGAATAATCACATTAAATGTAAATGTTCTAAACACCTGAAACTAAAAGGCAGAAATTTTCAGATTGGATAAAAGAGTAAGACCCAACAATATTTGATTACTGGAAACAACATTTTAAACATAAAGACACGAATAGTAAACTGATGAAAAAAGATACAAACATAATACTAGTCAACATAAGTTAAAAAAAAAAAAAAAAAGACACCACAGTATGCACTATTACCAGGGATCAAAAGGTCACTTCATAATAAAGGGGTCAGTTAATCAACAGAATATAACAATTGTATTATTCCCAATAATAAATTTTTTAATGCATGAGGCAAAAACAGAAATCTAAGTAGAAACAGATAAATTTTAAAGTTAGAAATTTCAGTACTCCTTTTTCAATAATTAAAACAAGTAGACAAAAAATTGTCATTTAGTAGACTTTATTCCTATTAGGAATGAGAGAGGTGATATCACTACAGATTCTACAAATTTTAAAGGGATAAGTGGAGTTTATCCTAGGAATAAAGGATTAGTGAAACATTCAAAACAACAATCACCATATTAAGAAACTAAAAAGAACCATATGATCACCTCAACAGCATTCAACAAAATCCAACATCATCTTCTTCAAACTAAGAATCAAAAGGAATGCACTTAAACTTTAAAAAAGGGCATATAAGAAAAACCTACAGTTAACATCATACCTCATGGTGAAAGACTGAATGTTTCTCTCTCTATGATCAGGAACACAGCAAGAATGCCCACAGGGATGTTCAGACTTGCTATTTCTATTCAGCATTGTAATCAAGGTCATGGCCATGAGAGAGGGAGGAATGGTGGGGGAAAGAGACACATAAAAAATAAAGCCAGAAAGAGAGAAATAAAAGGCATCCAGATCAAAGAACAAAAGAGATTTTATAGAAAATCCTATGTAATCTACAAAAAGTTACTAGAACTAGAACTAATAAATTGAGTTTAGCAAGGTTGTAGGCCATAGGGACAATATATGAAAATTGATAGTATTTCTATATACTAGTAATGATCATAAAATGACATAAAAATACCATACAAAATAGCATAAAAAAAATCAAGCATTTAGGGATGAATCTGACCAAAAAAAAAAATATCACAACATCTATACAATGAAAACAGTCCACACTGTTGACAGAAATTTTAAAAGATTTAAATAAATGGATCGATATACCTTGTTCCTGGGTCAGAGGACTCAATATTGTGAAGATCTCAATTCTCTCCAAATTGATCTACAGATTCAATGCAATTCCAATCAAACTCCTCGGGGGTAGGGGGGAAGTGGGGTGTGTGTGTGTGTGTGTGTGTGTGTGTGTGAATTAAGTAGCTGATTCTAAACCCATATGGAAATGTGAAGGACACATATAACCAAAACAACTTAGAAGAATGTGATTTTGAGACTTAACATAATGTAGCTACAGTAATCAATGAGGTATTGACATCAGGAAAGACAAACAGATCAATGCAACAGAATAGAGTCCAGAAATCAACCTAGCTATATAAGATAGGTAATTTTTTACAGAAATGAAAAGACAATTCAATGAAGAAAGAACAGAGTTTTCAACAAATGATACCAGAACAATTAGATGTTCATATGCAAAAACAAATGAAAATGTCAATCCATACCTTCTACCATATAAAAATCAGCTCAAACTAATCACAGATCTAACTATAGTACCTAAAATTATAAAGCTTCTTGTTTGTTTTAATTTGTTCCTTTTTAAGGTTGAATAATACTCCACTGCATACATATATACCACATTTTGTTTATCCATTCATCAGTCAATGGACATTTGGGTTTTTTCCCCATTTTGGCCACTGTGAATACTACTACTGTAAACCTGGGTGTACAAATACCTGCTCAGGACTCTGCCTGCAGTTCTTTTGGGTATACCCACAAGTGGAACTGCTGGATCATACAGTAATTCTATGTTTAATTTGTTGAGGGATCAGCCTACCCTTTTCATTCCTAAATTGTAGTCCACAGAGTAAACTTCCTAGAAGACAAATCTGACCATGTCACTCCAAGGCTTAGTGGTTCCCTAATTGACTTTAGGGTAAAATTCAGACTTCTCAACACAGTGGTTCCTTCCCAGACAATTCTACTCTTACTCAGGTTCCCATACCCTAAGGACCTCACTCCTTCCTCTGAAGTTCCAGAGCACCTTGCACCTATAGTACCTCTATTAGCACTGCCCTCACTCTACTATTTCTAAACGGCTTCTATTTCTATCTCCCTCACTAGGCTGTAAACTATTTAATACTTGAAGACGAGATTGATATTTATATTTCTCTTTGTATCTTCAGCACCCTCCCACAGTGCCTAGAACATACTAGAAACCTGACATAGATTTGTTAAATGAATGTCAGTTCAGCCGTCCACAGAATAAAAATATCGCCATACTCTAAGCAAAGTAACAGAGAGAGAATACAAGTTAAATGTGTGTGTGTCTCTGTATGCACACACATGCAGGATAAACTATGTATGTATGAGAAAACTCTTCTTTGTATGTAACATGTAGTTATTCACATGCTAGTTTCCACTTTCATTCATAAGCTCCTTAGGATGCTGTCTTAGGCCTCCACAAAGCGCAGTGGAAGAAAAGAGGACAATGATACACAGCTCACCGGCATGTCACAGTGCCAGAAACAAAGATCTGGGGCATCTCTCTCTGCTTTGGAGTATCATGCATACGTATGGATGGGCCTTTGGTTTCATGGACATGCCACACAAGAAATATGTTCTTACATCTTAGATTATAAATCTGGTATAACTTCTTGATTGAAGACTTTACTAAGCTTCCATTTTCTACTCATGAACTTGTACTACCCATGAACGGTCGACTCAGTCCATGACAGCTAATTGTAAAGGAGTGATATCTCTTACAAGGAAGATGCAACTTGCCCTGGGAGACATTTCAACCTGTACAAGCAGGAACATTGTAGTCTAGACATTTTATCTACCTTAGAAACAAAGAAAATGTATTGATAGGAGTAAGAATCATGGCAGCAGGAAATAAATTGATAGATATGAATGTATCAAGACAATAAAATCAATACCTGAACATGGAGAAAAATAATAGCTTGGTCACTTAGGACTCAGAATGAAAGGTAATACACTAGTGCTGGAAATGGAATTATTCCTATCTAAAACCTTAACAGTCTAAAATTCAGTGTTTTAATTTCAGTAAATTCTAAGATCAATGGTAACAAAGAACTGCAAATGCACTTCAAATTTCCTTAAACCTAAACCTCGTAATCAGGTTGGATTTTCATGGCCTAATTTCTTAAATGGGGCCATTCAAGCAGCCTTTAAATAGCATATTTTAAACTGATCTCAGACGTGGACCTCTTTCACATAACAAGTGTGAAGCACAACAAAGGGCACTGTCTTAACCACATGAGGCTAAAGTTTAAAGCCACTAGAGAGACCTGACCATGTGCTCATAGTTAAAGAACATTTAATTTATAAGTAGAATATAATCAGATATATTTGCTGAATATATACACTTGTTGACAAATTTCTAAGACAGTCCGGCTCTCATGGTTCCATCCTCAAATTTTACATGTTTTAAAAGTCCAAGTTAGAGTATTTCCAAGCTGAAATTATTCTACTCTGGGGTCTCTAAATTACTCAAGGTAGAGTTTCTCGAGAAAGAAAGATCTGCCATGAAAGAAGGCTGAGAAGAGCCAAACTGAAAAAAATATATGAAATGGGATAATCAGTTAAGTTGAAGCAAAATTCATTATCACTTACTATGAAAACCAAAATCAAACACAAGTGAAATTGTAGAAAAACGAAGGGGTGGGGAGAAGAAAAAGGGGGGGCCGGGGAAGATGGTGATAAGAATGTCAAGAAGCAGGCACAGCAACTGGGGAGAGCAATGGTGACTGTGAGGGTAAGAAAGATGCCAAGACAATGAGAACAGCCCAGAATCCGGGGACAGACAGTTCCCTTTTCCATCTCAGAGGCCCGAAGGGCAGCACTGAACCACCAGCTATTGCTAAAGAAGATGCTGAGATAAGGATTTGCTTATTTACATTTTTGTACACTCTATTTAATATAATGGGCACATCATGCATAAAATCTACAAGCTTCCAAGAGAACACGTGTGAAAATGTGTCTCTCCAGACCTCACCTTGTATTTGGGGGAAATGTGAGGAGTAAATACACAAGATGAGTATGTGTCAAACAGTATATGCATATGAGATTCCTTTTTTACCTGTTTGTGTTAGGACAGCATTTTGATTATTAGTAGCAAGTGAAACAGGCTTATATAGAGACTGTGTTTTATATCTTAGAGGTAAGAATTTAGGGGTAACTTTTAATAGCTGTAAAGGAAATGTCTAGTGTCAATGACAAGTTTCACTCTCCTTTACTGAAACATATGTATATTTTCATCCAGAAATAAATTTTCCATATCAGTTGATTACTGAAATATTTAATTTGAGCTTCTGTTCATAAACACACCAGTTCACAAATGTGACTGTGTAACACAAACTTAGAATAGCACAATAAAATATAGGTAGATCATAGACAATGCTATAAGGTGCCTTCAGCTTACCAATGTTTTGTCTGTATTTGTCCTTTGATTACACAGCTTTCAAACACACAAAGGGCAACAGACAGCCCTAGAGAAAGCACTGAGACCTAAAATTAAATGCCCCTAGAGGACAGCTAGTGAGATTACAAACACCTGTATGGCCCCAAGAGGTGGAATGAGAAGCAAAAGGTGACAATTAGTGAAAGATACATTTCAGCTCAGCTTCAAAGAATTAAGTAATGTGATGGACTGGTCAAAAATAATAGTTGTTGCTATCTCATTTAATTCTCTTGAGAACCTAAGGAGATTACAATAAACAAATGACAGATCAGAGAGTCCAAGGTCTTGCCCAAAGTCACGCCCAAGGTCACAAAGCATGTTTGTTGCAGACAGGATACAAAGAGATTTGCCAGATTCAAAAGCACAAGTTCTAACACTCTCTAGGCTGCTCTCCTAAGTTTCAGGTCTTCAGTGGGGTCAGACGGGGTTGGCTGACCTTTGGTTAGCAGCGTAACGGCTTTACGTGTCAAGTGTGTATACACAGCTATTGCCTAAAAGTCCCGCTTCACCCTGACATGCTACAATTCTCTTAGCAAAGCACACTGTTTGAATTTCCTTTCAAACACGTTCTATAATATTTTGTTGAGGCAAAATCCTACAGCAGCTTTCTCTAGCACTCCCTGACTCTGTTCTCCTATGTGAGAAGCAAGATTCTACTTTTTTTTAAGGTCATTATTCATTTTAATGTTATAAAATTTGTCTTAGATGTCAGGAAGTGAGGGACAAGCAAAGATGATCCAAGGACCCTGAGCTACTTACCCATAATATGTCTAAAGGTGGGAGAAGACAAAGAAGATGGACATCTTCCTTCATAAACAAAGATGTCCCTTCACACAAAAGAAACTAAAACAAAGACACAAATAGTATATATTATATAATTTAACACGGGAAAGATTAAATATACTACATTCATCCATTTTTATAACAGAGATAAATGACCATAGAAGTTTATTTTAGCAGGGTAAGAAAAGATAAGAGGAAAATAAAGTGAGCTGCGAATTTTCTTAGGAATAGCAATTGCTCCTGCTGTATCTGGCAGAACTGAAAAGCTGGTGCAACTTAGAGGATAGGACAGTTCGTGAAAAGGTGCTACCATCACAGGAAATGTGGAGGAAGACAGTTTAAATTAAGAGAGCAGAAAATATATTCATGCCTCTCATGCTTTACTGAAAACTTCAATACACATTGTAAGGGGATGAAAATAACCTACTTAAAGGTTTAGAAAGGAAGGGGATGTGATTCCACAGAAAGGAGCTGGGGTCCAGGCCCTACTCAGTGACCTTGGGCAAGTCTCTTTGCCACTCCAGAATAAAATGGGTAAACTCTTAAATGACACAATTCTAGTTTTTACTTAGAATATACTACACTTTGATCTTTTACCATAGAGATATACATATTACTTGTCTGTAGCTTACTATAAAACTTCACGTATATTTACTTTGATCAGTCTTTAGCCCTAGGACTCCAAAAACCTTTTTTTATTAAATTATTTTTAAAACAAATCGGATGAAATGTCCATGTTATTCCAAACAAGCACTCATGTAAAAAGTCAAAATAATAACAATATTAAAATTTACCCTCTGTCGATCTCACAATTAATTGGTCTCACAAGCATCCTAAATATCTTCATGAAAAAACAGTCACTCACTCAGACTGGTTGTTAAAAAAAAAAAAATTTTTTTTTCCTGATTCGTAACATCCTTAAAATCATTCCCTACTCATAGAATGCAGTGCATTTTCATTTGGTGAAGGGTGGGAAATTCGGGAGGCACCCAGGCTACCACCTCCACATTTCATCTTAGTTGAATCTGCCTTCAAGAGCTTAAGGTTCTTGCCAATGTCTGACGTATACACACCTTGAGTGATTTATTAGAGACTGCTGGGCTGTCATCTGTCACAGTCCTAAGCAATTTTAAAGGGCCGGATAAAGCAACGGGCTTCATTCAGGTCAGAGCAAGATCCAGGATTAACAAAAGCATAATCAAGTGACATAACCAGCTAACAGCAAGGCATTAACAGATTCAGAGCATTTGCAACATAGCAAGGGGGAAGTGTGTCTAAATTTAGTTTAATGGTCGTTTCTGTAGCATATTCCTCTTTTTATTTCATTAACATTTCTAAAGTCATAGCTTGTGTCTCATAGATATAAGTGGATATTATTTACCAAAAGATTTACTTTCCTATGCCTTAAAAATGATCATGAATATTAGAGAATCATTAATTTTCTAGTTGTGATAATGGTATCTTAATGTGTTAAGGGAAAAAAGGACTTTGGTGTACACACAATTTTTTTAGATGAGATGAGATGATAGTAAGGATTACCTTCAAAATAAACAAGTTCAGCCACGAGTTGACAGTGATTGAAATTGGCGGATGGAAACCAGAGGGTTCATTATGTTTTCCCCCTTACTTTTCCATCTGTTTAAATTTTTCCAATACCCAGCTTATGGGTGATTTCTTTTTATACAGGAACATATGTTGATTTTTTTTCAGTTGTACTTTCTGGGTTTGGGGTCATAATTACAAAAGCTTTCACCAAACCAAAATTATTTTTAAATGTTTTCGTGGTTTGTCCCAGTGCTTTTATTATTTCATTTATTAACATTTAAATCTTTATTTCATTTGGAACTTATCCTGGTATAAGATGTGAACTATGGGTCTAATGTCTAACCTTTTTTCCAAGAGGACTACCCATTTGTCCCAATGCCATTTATTGAATTATCTATTTTGTCTTCATTTATCTGCAATCCACTTGAATCTTCTAGTAAATTACTGACCTGTCTCTTCATGAACCAGTAACACACTGTTTTAAATATCAAAGATTTTTTAAATGTGTTTAATACATACCAGGGTTAGTGTTCCTTATTATCCTTCCTTATATTTTCCTGAGCTATACTTGACTATTTTTCCATATAATTTATGATAAGCTTATCTAATTAAAAATAGTATTTTTATATATAACTCATACATTTATAGTTTAACTTAGGGAAACTGACTCCTTTATGGTGCTCAGTCTCTCCACTCATAAAAAGAACACACTATGCCTTTCTGTTTTTTATGTCTTTTCCTAGGAAAAATTTTACTTGTAGTATTTATATTATTTCAGGATGTTATGGGGGTATGAACATTTTGGGTACAAGTTATGACTCTGCCTCACCCAAGCCAGGGTTAGAGGCATGCCCTTCCTCCATACAATGCTCACCACATCCACTAGTTGTGAGTTTACCCACCCCCAACCCCCCAACCCCCAGTGAGTATTACTACCGTGTCAGTACCTTAGTGTTGATCAGTTAGTACCAATTCGACGGCGAGTACATGTGGTGCTTGTTTTTCCATTCTTGTGATACCTCACTTCGGAGGATGGGCTCAAGTTCCCCTATCCAGGATAATATAAGAGGTGCTAGATTACCATTGTTTTCTGTAACTGAGTAGTATTCCATAGTATACATATACCATATTTTATTAATCCACCCACAAATTGAAGGGCACTTGACTTGTTTTCACATCCTTGCAATAGTGAATTATGCTGTCATAAACATTCGAGTGCAGATGTCTTTATTATAGAATGTCTTTTGTTCCTTTGGGTAGATGCCTAGCAGTGCAATTGCTGGATCAAATGGTATTTCTATGTTTAGCTCTTCGAAGTATCTCCAAATTATTTTCCACAATGGTTGTACTAATTTACAGTGCCACCAGCAGTGTAAGAGTGTTCCTATCTCTCTACATCCTCACCAGCATTTGTTGTTTTGACACTTTTTGATAAAGGCCATTCTCACTGGAGTTAGGTGATATCTCATTGTGGTTTTCATTTGCATTTCCCTAATGATAAGAGATTTGAGCATTTTTTTATGTTTGCTGGCTATCATCCTGTCTTCTTTTGAAAAGTTTCTGTTCATGTCCTTTGCCCATTTATTGATGGGGTTGTTTGATTTTTTTCTTGTTGATTTTTTTGAGTTCTATATAGATTCTTGTTATCAGCCCTTTATCGGATGTGTAGAAAGCAAATATTTTCTCCCATTCTGTAGGTTGTGTATTTGCTCTACTGATAGTTTCCCTGGCTGTGCAGAAGCTTTTTTTAATTTTTTTTAAACAAAAAGATTTATTCCATTTATACATAGGCATTTTATCTTTTTTTTAAACACCATTGCAAATGAGATCTTTTCTTCCACCCTATCTTTTAACTGGTGGTTATTTCCATTCATGTAGGCTATTTCTACATGTTAATATTTCTGTGGGTTAAAATGAATATGCTCTTTGTCATGTTTTTTAATTGATCCTGCAAAGTTTTCTAGGTATATAATCATATCATCTGGTAACAGTGATTATTTTACTATCTTTCCCAATTTCTATGCTCCTATTTGTGACTCACTTTCAACTTCTCCCCCAAAGAGGCCCAAAGTTATATACAATAAAACTCAAGCCCTACCCTACACCCTACCTGCTACCACCTTCCCCCTACTTCTCCTAGAACAGCTCAGCTCTTCAGTTCCCACTTCATTTTAGGCTCTTGATATTGCTTTCTGGTTAGCTCTGCTATGAATGAAAACGTGTATTTGTTATACTGCATCCAGCATTTCTTTCTAGGTGTTTTGTAGCAAGAGCTCTTCAAGTTTTCTAATGTCTTATTCCTATGGGAAGATTCTGTGTACAAATTTCCCCTGTGTACAGAGTGTTCATTCAGACACCAGAGGGAGTATTCTTTGCTAGATTTGTGACTCCACTTTCACTGCCTCCCTTCTCTTTATTTGTGGGCCAACTTCAAGCTGAGA
Organism: Varecia variegata; assembly: GCA_028533085.1. Lineage (NCBI taxonomy): Eukaryota > Metazoa > Chordata > Mammalia > Primates > Lemuridae > Varecia > Varecia variegata. The sequence continues at coordinate 86,962,802 of CM052443.1, read as the reverse complement.
GGCTATGGAATGATGAAAGGTTACAGCTCATTTTACCAATTGGGACAAAGGTTCAATGTGAAATGACCTGCCCAAATGGCAGGCACACTCCGTATTAGCATGATGAGACACAGCTGAAAGCTCCATCCATCTCTTTAAGACAGGCCTTTGAGATGAGTTCATCTGCTACTCTGTTTGATATGGTTCTAATATGAAAAACTATTTGTCTAGCATTCTTTATACCATATGGTTAAGTCCTCAGAGTTTGATTCAAAATATCAGAGTAAGTGTTTTCTTTAGTCTGCAGAACATCTAGGAAACCATATGGCCTCACTGATGACAGAATTTTAACACAGGTCGTTGTAATTTCTACACCTTTTAAATCAATCATAAGCACAAAATACAGGAACATTTCTAAAGAATAGGGTAAAATACAGAGAAATCATAAAAAATTCAGAATGGCAAAGTCTGAATTTTCAGAATCTGGCTAAAGAACAAAAGATAGAAAATAACTGGTTATCTTAAGAAAAACACCTAAGACAGATGCAGAAATTAGTTCTGGCTAACCTAACCATGGACATCAGGAACCCGTGGAACAAAGAAGCCAAGGGAGAGATCTCCCATGCCTCTAGAGTTCTGCAGAGTTTTCAGTTCACAGCTGGGTTTTAGAGTATTGCTTTAGGAAGTTTTAACTTGGGAGATCGTGAATTTACAGTTTTGCTACTGGGTAAATTACATGTATATGCAAAAACACAATAGGAGGGACAGAAATGCTTGGAAGGCTGAGAGAAATCTGGCCATTCCCTCAAATATGGTAAGAGAACATGAGATAAATAAAATAGATCATTCTCTGAATCCAAATGGGTTGACATGACCGATTCAACACTAACTTAGGGGGAAAAATGAGAAAAATAACAAATCCCTAGCAGATGGATCCTGAACACCAGAGGAACCCAAGTTCTCTAGAGATAATTTTGCCATGTGTATGACCATATGTTCCTCTTCTGAGATCGTGGTGGCCAGAACTATTTTCTTCTTCTAGAGACACCATCAGCAAGTGTGACAATATAGGGCACTCTGAGGCACTCTTGGGAATGTAAACTGGTGCATCTATTCTGGAACGCAAATTTATAATATGGGTCAAAATTTAACAGATCTACCTTTTGATACAGCAGTGTGACTCCTGGTTATTAACTCTAAAGAAATAAATAGATGTTCAAAGATATACGTAAAAAGTGTTCATCATGACACTATACTGAATATTGGACATGATCTAAATGTTTGTCTTAGAAGACTGGCTAAACAAATGATGGCACATGCCATCAATGACATACAATGTAACACAGAAAATCAGTAAGGCACTGACCTAACCTCGCTGCCCTTGTTCAAAGAGCCACGTGGTCTTTGCTGGGAGCCCCAGCTCATGACACTTCACAGTGACCCAGGCAAGCACTGCTGAACAGCCAAGAGGGGCCAGAGTTCAACAGTGGTACCACAGGCAGTGAGGCTGAGGGGCAGGGAAAGCAGCAGGAGATGGATACTATGGCTATTCCCTGTCTGACAGTAATCTCAGTGAAATTCCTTTTTTGACTGTGTGAACTTGGTGATGGTGGCTAGGGAAGAGGTTTGGGAAGCTGGTCACAGAAGAGGATATCCCTAGAGGGTGATACTGAAATCCCTGTCAATCTGGCAAATATGAATTTCAGTTGAATTTAGTTTGGAAAAATGTAAAATGTGACCGCTTGTTTCCTTCACCTTGAATGTGATGAAAGAGTTTGTGCTGCTTGCACAGAAGTCTAATAGTATCTTTACCAAATGACTGACAGTGACTCAATCATAATTTTATATGCATGGAAATATTCAGAGAATTTTGGCTTTTCCTTCCCATGTTTTTCTCTATTTGATTGTTTAAATAATTTGCCTATACTATACCTTTAGGAAAAAAATAAAAGCTAAAAGAAAAAATGAATAAACATCTTTACTTCCTCCTTCAAGGTCAGAAACATCTTCTACTGTACTTGTGACCTACACAGAACAGGAGTTAAAGTACAACTTAGTCCACTCCTTTACATATGCAGAAACAAAGCCAAAGTTTGTTAAATGACTTGCATAGCATCATTTTATCTAGTTTAATATTTTATTTCCTTTTCTTCTCTCTGTTATTTATTATTCATCAACTTCAGCTGATGGAATTTTACCTCTTGATATTATGCTCTATTTTCTTAGTTTATCTTAAGTCCAGAATTCAGAATCATTCCAATATAAACATATTCGAACAGATTTTTAAAAATCCTTCCCAAGGATTTTTCTTCTGTTCTCTGCCATTTACTGTAACATTCCAGATATCCAGATATCCATATCTGTCTTTATATAGTCCAGAACTTAGAGCAGTTTGCAAAGCTATCTACATACAAAGCTGATATTAAAAGTAGTAATCACTGGATATATGGCTTGGGTCACTGTATGAGTCAGAATCCTGAGTCGAATGGTACCAAGTTTTAGACAAGGCAACCGAAGGCTGGAGGGAGTAAGATGTTGACCAAAGTTGTAAGTGACTACTGGCATGTGGACTTGAATCCAGGTCTGCAAAGTCCTCCTATCTAAAGTATTCTTTCAACTAAAGTGCACAGTATTCATCTTTCAGTTCTTCCACAATTAGCAGGATCCTCTAGGGGGAGTAACCAGTTAAGCATACTTAGAGCTGACAATAAAATCCTAGAAGACAAGCTTAGAAAAGATTAGGGGTGAATAAAAACAAGCACACAGAAAGAAGGAATGCAGAGAGTGAATTTGTCTTCTAGTTCCTGGACTTTCAACGCCACTCTGCTTTTACTAATTCTTCCAAGTAACATCCTGCCAACGGAGCAAATGACAAGACAAGAATACAGGACAAGAATTCAGGAGACCTGGATTAAAATCCTAGTATTTTATGCATCTGCAAACTTATGGGACAGTTTAAATGGTTCCTTAGTCCATTCCAAGCTCAGGAGTCTCTATGGCTGTTTGGGAGGCAATGCTAAGGTTTGCTTGACAAAGCCACTAACAGAAATTATGCACTAGGGGATTTCTAATAAAGTTGCTAACACAGGAGCTGTTAAGACAGATGACTAAAAATGTTGTTTTGCATTCCTCAGGTTATATTTTGAACACCAGAGCTGGGAATGGCCACTGTTCTGATTGGACTCTAAACAGAAATCATTTAGGGATGAGCCCAAGCTTAAAGTATAAAGCCAGCTACCAACATGGAAGAGAGCAAATAGTCCATACAGCTGTTAACAACGAATCTGCCCAACCTTGAGCCCCCAGTTTCCACATCCCACGTGGCTGCTCTGGTAACTGTGGTGTGAGGTGGGTGATTTATGAAGAGGAAAGGTCAGACTGTGGTGGAATCAGGGATCCCACAATAGACTCAGTACACCTTCCCAATAGTACATCTTGTATCTATAAGAGGCACTGAGGTTTCTGCACATTCAGTCTCTCAAAATCACCCTAAAATGAGTACAATTCAAAGACAGAGAAGGAAAATAAGAGGATTACTGTGCAAAAAAGGCTTGTGAAGAGGAATTTTAGTTGTATCATCCACACAAAGGACATGGGATAAGAAAAACCAAAAATAGGAGGGGAGGATCCAAAACCCTGAGAGTGAAGTGAGGGTTTTTCTATTGTAACACAGGCAAGCATACCTTCTCTTTGGTTTTGTTTATAAAACTCTTCTTCACCAACAATTAGCTTCAAGGGACAAACATAAATTTGCAATCATCATTACAAAATATAAATGTAATAGTAATTTGTATTTAAAATATCATTCTTTCAGTTATAAAACCAGCTTTAAAAGACATTCTCTTTAAAAAAAGAATTTTTTTAAGTATCTTAATTTAGGTTGTGTGGGCCTCCCTGAGTCCTTCAAGCTGCCCCTAATTAAAACGCCAAGTTTCAGAAATGACAGGGACTCGGGCACTACTAGAGGACCTTCAGAGAAGGAATGAGAAAGGAGAGGCTCTGTAGCAGCTTGCAGAACTCAGACAAGAGCACAGCCTGAAGTAGAACTAGTAGGCCTCCCTTCTCTCTCCCCCTCAATATGTCAAGATGCCTTTTAAAATGCAACATCAGTACAAAAGGGCCTCTATTACTTACTAGGGTCAGATCTAAGAAACGACCCTGATATTCGCTACCAATTCCTTCAGATAAAATACCATCCTCCAATTTCACAGACGTCAAGTTGTTTTTTTTTCCATGACATTTCCATTTTTTAAAAAAATCTAAATAGACTGTTCTTTGCTTATTCCTGCCAAGAAGTAATCCACTCCTAGCTCTCAGCATAAAGGCCACCCTGACTGAAAAAGGGACTGTGATTATGTAACCGCCATTCGACCCACCACCACCACCCGGGAGCATCAATACAGAAAGGGCTTTTTATAGAGAAGGTCACAAGGCCCCAGGGAGCACACAGGGAGTCCAGATACCTCCTGGTCACCTCCTGAAAGTTACCATCTGCAGGAGTATACTGAGATCTAAGCAATCACATTTGTTTCCCCGGGATTATGTGACACCAAAAACCTAACTGACTCAGTGAAAATAAACCAATTATTCCTTACGTGTGCAGAGGCCTCTCCTCTAGGAAAGTGAAGTTTCTAACCTCTTGGAAATATAAAACCTCCAATATTTGTGGACACCTCAGGCATCTAATCTACTGTGTGTCAAGCAGAGACAAGCTTGTGGGCTCCCCGTGTTTCTCTCCCATCCTTCACCATGTGCCTGTCACTCCGAGAAGGCACAGGACCGCATTTCGTTTTGAGAAAAGGAAAATATCTTGGTAAGATGTTGAGCTAAGAGATACCAATGAACACTCCAGAATTTTCACCCACTGAACAAAGCCAGGAAAAACAGACAGGAGAGAGAATAGGATGGTATTTCTTATTAGCTCTGTTTTCCAATTATTTTCTTCCCTTCTATTCCCTCTAGTCATTTTTGCAATGCCTCCTCCCCTGTAGCAGTCTCTGGCCATTTTTGTATTCTTTCCTAATTATGTATTCATTTTACAGCATTTTATCATTTTCACTGGATTTCTTCAAAATTCAATACTGCGACTGCTGCACAAGATATCACCAAAGTGTGCTGCTGCCTCCCCGCTCCATTCCCTCTGCCCCACCGAAAAAACGTCTAGTCTATAAACCCCATTTGTGAAGAATTTAGTAGGCTGTATGAATATGAAGTTTGGTACTTAATTATCTCACTACCTGAGAGCAACATCTTAAGGAAATAACTGTCTCCATTCTACTGGCATGCAGACATCTTGAAAGAATAATCATTTCTCTCACCTTATCTAGAGGTGGTTATTTTCAATTACATCCATCACACACTCATGACATTCATATCACCAAATATTTGCTTTCTTCTCCCTGGCTTCAGCCCTACTATCTCAATTGACAGGAAATAAAGATGACATCTTGTAAATTCAATTCTGAAGGCTAAATGACAGCCAATCCTGTTAGCTGCTATGGGCACAACATGCCTAGTATATGGCAAATCTAGTGGTATGGGCATTTAAAAAAAAGCAATATAGAAGATGCTTTTAGAACAGTTGAGAAATCCCAATTGAGAAAAATAAAGCTTTCTTATTAGCATAAAAAATAGGCAATCAACACCAGACTCTTGGTATAATCCAAGTTCTGCTTCTATTTCCAATTTCTTTACCAAGATTTTTCTCTTCTAAATAATATGAAAGTTTCCAACTAGCAAAAAGAGATTGCCCACTGCCACTGAAAATCTTGAGAATTATTAATAGGTACAGAACAAACAGGAAAATCTAGTATATACTTCACATAAATTCAGATTATTAATTAAGCTTCCTGGTATCTGCTACACATTCAGTAATAAACTCTATCAACAGAAATTATTACCATAAAAATCTAACCTAAGATACAGGTGGCCATTATTATTCCAAATATACTGATGTTCAGTGTCTGGCCTGAGAGCAAAATGAGGCTCCTCTCCCACCAATGGCTTTGCCAGGCATTCCATTCACGGCTGGCTTGATCCGTCTAGCAAACAACCGAAGTTCTTAGCAACTTCAACTCAGTTCTTGCAAAATAATAATATTTAGAGAAAAAATTATAATTTTTAGGTAGCAATTTTACTGTCCTTCCATATATATGTAGAAAAACTATTTTATAAAATGGCAGACTAAAAAGCAGCCTTTCATTTTATCTGTATGTGTGTGTTTCGGTGTTTGAAGAGCATTTATACCATTCTCATTTGTGCAAACACTAAAACAAAAACATTTTCTCTATTCACATTTTACACAGAAGTAATGGCAACTCCTAGAAAGCAGAAATTGTGTATTTAGTTCATCTCTGTTTCCTTGTCTATCTAACACAACCAAAAGAGCATCCATTCAGTTTCCTACTGATAGGATTTCTGTTACAGGAGAAATGCTCAAGTGCTTGCCAATGGAGACAATACAATCGGCAATCAAAAGTCGCAAAAGCAGGACCCCAATCCATGTGTCCAAACATCAGCTTTTATTTACTCAGCAACAGACATTCAGTAGATTTTCAAAACCTACTGTCAATATCGGTATACATGCACGCTCCATACACTTAAAAAAAAAAAACTTTTTATATTCAATGGGCAATACAGTGGCATGGCTCAAAAAACCAAAACAGTATTAAAAAGTATAAAAAGTATTTCTCATTCATCTCTGCCTCCAACTGCCCATGTAATATTTACAGGCAATCATATTTATTAGTTTTGTGGATATCCTTCAAGTGTTTAGGGGGAAAAAAGCAAGTAAGAATACCAGGCCAGGCGCAGTGGCTCACACCTGTAATTCTATCACTTTCGGAGGCCGAGGCAGGAGCACCACTTGAGGTCAGGAGTTCGAGACCAGCCTGAGAAAGACAAAGACCCTGTCTTTACAAAATATAGAAAAATTAGCTGGGTGTGGTGGCACACGCCTATTGTCCCAGCTACTCAGAAGGCTGAGGCAGGAGGATCAATTGAGCCCAGGAGTTTGAGGTTGCAGTGAGCTATAATGATGCCACGGCACTCTACCCCGGGTAACAGAGTGAGATCCTGTCTAGAAAAGAAAAACAATAAACAAAAAACAAAAAAGAACCCAGTACACACCACCCCCTCTCCTTACACTAAAGCTAACATAAGTGTGTTCTGTCCCTTGCTTTCCTCCGTATCAATACATAGCAAGCTCTGATTTTTTAACATCTGTGCAGTATGCCACTGTATGGGGTGTCCCATCACTCAGTCTATCCCCTATTAACATACACTTATTTGACCCCTTTCCAATGCTCTGTCATTTAAAAAATGTTACATTTAATAATTCTGCATGTAGGTTATTTCACACATAAGAATATTTGGGAAAAATTCTCAAAAATTGACTGCATTTGTAACTTCAATAGATACTGTCAAAATTAGGTCCTGTTTTTCCATTTCTTCTGATGGTTGAAATAATCAGCTGTTCAGTAGGTACCATCAAAGAACATCAGGAAGTTTATGTGGAGTATAGAGTATTTTATAACTGTCAAAAGCACATAAAACCATTAATTTTAAAGTCAAACTCAAATACTGACAAGATAAAAAACAATGTTTCAGGAAAAAAGAAAGTCTAAATCACAATCAAGAATGAGGAAACCTATAATTCATATTGTCACTGGAATAGTACAAGTTTGTTTTTTAATAAAATACCCATTATGTTAGTGTGGAATCTTCTCTACCTGCAAATTCCATTTATTTTTGTCAAGAGCAAGAATAGCAAATTTAAGAGAAAGCAACTCAGTTTATTTGCAGATTTAAAAAAATCCAGTCATGTTTCATACATTCGATAAAATAATGTATTTGGTTTCACATGTAGGAGTCATATGCAAACAAACTGAAGAACAGACTTAGAATATTATAAACTCTGACAAAAATCAATTATGTAGGAATTCACCTGTAGACTGTCCCAAAAATTAAGGTTAGCAGGAAATGTACTAAGTACACTTTGTCTAAGCACTATATTAATATCCAATTTTCTATTATTTGTCCAAGAAATTTTTGAAAAGATAAAACATATTCTAGTATTATTACTAATAATGGTGGCAATATTTTCTGTCTGATAAGGTAAAATACAAGTAGATGTAGAGTTAAGAAGGAATTAAAAGGGCCATTTAGGTCTCAAAGGGAAGGGTCAAAAGCCTGGCAAAAAGCTATCAAGTAACAACTGGAACAGGAAATAAAGAAAAAGAGAAAAAATATCCACACATGATTTCACTGACTGACAAAAAGCTGAACACTCCACAGCTCTGTTCAATGAAGTGTGTACAGCAGAACAATTACTATCAAAGTGCAAAACCGCTGAGGAAGAAAGGGGAACAGCATGCGGTGTAAGCCACCTTATAAAAAAGTTCAAGGCATTCTCCCAGAACAAGCTGCTTTTCAAAATCACCTCCTCTGGTATGTAAGGTGCACGAGTTCTGGGGGTTTGTTTTCTTCATTGCATATGCTGAGCACCCACAACTGTACCTGGCATACAGCAGGTACTTGTAATTGCTGAGTGAATTACCGAATCTCTTCTTAGAACATTCAGGCAGCCCCCTATAGCACCCTAGCAGATTTTCCTCAGTAAACATTATTCCACAGCCCCAAATTATACTTTTATATTCTTCCTCATCAGAACTTCACTGCATCAGTATATCCAGTTAATGCAGGCAATTCATGCTAAAATGATAATGACTACCAGTAAAGTCTTGTCCCTACATACTCAAATAAGGATATTCATAAATCCTAGAAAATAAATTCAAAAGCTGATGTTTCAGGTACCTGGAAAGAAATGGGGCGGTGGGGTGGGGGTGTGATGGGGAACAGAAAATGCCTACTTTGAACTTCTCTATCCAACCAGCCTTCAACTTTGTCTTAATGAAGATCAATTATAAATGAACTCTTCAAGCTCACTCTGGATCTGTTCACCATAGGCTGCCAGAAGAAAACAGTTTGGTCATTAACTAAATGAGAACAGAAGAAATGAGAGAGATGTCAAAAGGAAATGGAGTTTTGTTTCTTTTCTAAAGATACATGGAGAGGAGAAACTGCTTTCTTTTAAAGGTCAAATCTGCCATTTCTAGACTTTACATAAAGAACTGGTTCATAGGGAATTAAGAACTGAGACCATAAACTGGGAAAAATATTCCAACAAATAAATCATCTAGAAAAGGAATTAGCTGAACAGAATTGAGGGCCTTGTCACAAGGATAATTCCCTGCTTTAAGAAATACTGTTGTGTTAAAGTGAAGCTGCTTTTCATAATTACAAAAATTATTTTGAACCAACGTTGACACCTAACAGTCATAAAAGTAGTCTTAAAACACAGGAATGACTTTAACTGCAGAGATCCTCTTGGTTCAAAGGATCAGTTAAAAGAAATATTCTCTAAAATTCCAGAGTCCTAAAATTAGGAAAAACATAATGTTTGGAAACATAAGGTTATGGAAACTCTGGAAAGAGGCTCCTGAGGGAAATTCATCCCAAAGTAGAGAAGGTAAGTACTCAGAAATATTAATCATTTGGTCACTATTCCCTCAAAAACATAAAAAAGAACTTGTCACCCCTTGGCAAAGTGAAAATAAAAATGCAAACCTTAATGGCAGAAAATCTAGCACGTGGCACCTGCAGGGACAGATCTGTCATTAACTTTAACTCGTATGCCAAGACTCACCGGTGGGTTACAAAGACTACAAAAGTCTCCACTCTGCAAAGCATGCCCTTTCTCCATAGCAGGAGCTTATTTTAAAGTATAATATTTGCCACCACTTCCGCAGTAGGGTTTGGGAGACTAGAATGCAGAAATCCGTTGAGTTATAGCTAATCACTGTCTCTACAGTTCATTTAGGCAAGCTCTACTAGGTGGACAGTGGACCCCAGGTTAAGCTTCATGAACAAATGCCCTGGCTTCCCATAGGGTGAGTAATGACTGACATTACATGAGGACCATTTGTTTGCATTATGAGTTCTTCATAGTCTTTGTATTTTATTCTGTAGGTGTCTCTAGTACCTGGCACTTTGCCTATTATTCTTAATAAATATGAGGAGCTGGGAAAGGAGAGAGAGGGAGTCAATCTCCCACTAGGCAGATTGCAACAGGCAAGCCACAATATACATTCATAATATTGAGCCTTCTCCCCAGACAGGTGCACTAACACCTGTCTTGGGTTGTTTTAGCTGGTCATAGGCTCTCACTGCCTCATAACCACAATTATTGAGCAACATGAGGTGGCATCCTATAGGATTTCCAGGGCAGGGCTTTGGGATAAAAATTATGAGTGCTATTGTGAATCCTTTTGAATCTTATTATTATTATTATTATTTTGAGCTTGGGGTCTTGCTCTCTTGCCTAGGCCTAGAGTGCAGTGCCATCATCATAGCTCACTGCAGCCTCAAACTCCTGGGCTCAAGTGAACCTCCTGCCTCAGCCTCCCAGAGTAGCTGGGATTACCAGCATGAGCCACACCTGGCCATGATGTCTTCGATTCTAAAAAGGACATGTGATGCAGGGGAAACCAAGACCAAAGTAAAATAGGTCAAAATCAAGAGAGCTGAAGCATGAAGAAGTTCAAATGGTGGTAGGGAGGTAAAGCCTGGAGGATTACCTAAACAAAGTTAGATGTACCCAGCTTTTTATGCAGTGCCTGAGGCCTTTCACTGGGGAATGTTGAAAGCAGTTAAAGGAGAGATGCAAAGCAGATGCAAATATTTATCCCATAAATGCTATTTAAGCAGTAATTTTTTGCCAGGCACCAAGCTTGATATTATGCAGGTACAGAGATAAATCAGAGATACACAACCACTGCAGCATTAGCAATCTATTATAGAAAGAAAACAAAGTCTCACATACAAAAAGATAATGTACGGCAGATTACAATCTTTATGAAACGCATAGAGCACGGGTTGCAAGCATTCAGAGGAAAGGAAGGAGGCAGAATTTGAGAATACTACTTTCATTCACACAGTATTTACTCAGTGGCTACCTACCACGTGCCAGTAGTTGGTTTAGTTGCTACAGATATGGGAGTAAACAGCACTAACAAGTCCCTGACCATGTGCTGATTTCTAGTGGAGTGGATAGAAAAGTTAAAATAAATAATTTTAAGAAATACTAAGTATTATGAAGAAAAATAACACAGGTTTTGTGGTTATAGACTGCAGGAGATACTATTATAAGTAGGATAATCAGAAAAGACCTTTCTAATGAGGTGGTATTTAGCAAAAGATCAGAATGAAATGAATACATGCGAACAGGCAGAGGAAGGAAATGGCAAATGAAAGCCAGGAACAACCTTGACATGTTCAAGGAACAGAACAAGGCCAGCCTCTTTAGCTGGAACAGTGCTAAGGAGAAGGGGGTCAAGAAATGGAATTAAAGAGAGAAGGGACCAGATCATGGTCTTGGAGACCATGGTAAGAACACTATAAAATGAGGGGCCATGTGCAATGACTTCTCAGTGTGTGTCCCCTATTAACACCTTACATTAGTATGGCACATTTGTTACAATTTTGGGGGGTTTTTTTGAGACAGAGTCTCACTCTCTTGCCCGGACTAGAGTGCAGTCAGCCCAGCTCACAGCAACCTCAAACTCCTGGGCTCAAGCGATCCTCCTGCCTCAGCCTCCTGGGTAGCTGAGACTACAAGCACGTGTCACCATGCCCGGCTAATTTTTTCTGTTTTTAGTTGTTTGGCTAATTTCTTTCTCTTGTTAGTAGAGATGGGGCAGGCTGGTCTCAAACTCCTGAGCTCAAGCAATCCTCCCACCTTGGCCTCCCGGAGTGCTAGGATTACAGGCGTGAGCCCCCACGCCCAGCCTCATTTGTTACAATCAATGAGCCAATAGTGATGCATTATTATTAACTAAAGTACAGTTTATTCAGATTTGCTTCTTTTTTATATAGTGACCTTTTTTTCTGTGACAGAATCCTATCTAGGACACCACACTGTATTTAATGTTCATACCTCCTTAGGATCCCCTTGGCCATGACAGTTTCTCAGACTTTCTTTTGTTTTTGATGACCTTGACAGTTTTGAGTCGTACTGGGGTCAGGTATATTGTAGGATGCTCCTCTATTGGAATTTTTGTGATGTTTTTCCCATGATTAGACCGGGGTTGCACGGGTTTGGGGGAGGAACACTAAGGATACACACTATCAACATGATTTACCACTGTTGACGCGGACCTTGATCATCTGGCTGGGATAGCGTTTGTGAGGTTTCTCCACTGTAAAGTGGCTCTTTCTCCCACCCCATTCCCTTTCCACACTGTACTCTTTAGGAAATCTGTGTAAGCAGCTCAGACTTAGGGAGTGGGAGGTATGCTCCCCTCCCTTGGAAAGAGTGCATAAATCATCCGGAATTCTTCTGCACAGGAGAAGTGTCTTTTCTCCTCATGTATTAAGGTACTCCGTCATTTACTTATACCAGTATAAACTCGTGGATATTTGATACTTTGGTATTTGATCCAATACTACTTATTTTATTGTTCAAATTATTCTATCTTTGGACAGTGGGAGCTCTTTGAGTTGGCTCCTGTGCCCCTTTGACAAGCTCTCATATATGTTTTGGGTTTTTTTTTTAAGCACCTCTTTACTTTCTGGCACTACAGGATGCTCCAGGCTCATCTTGCATGTCTCTTGCCCCAGTATTAGAATCAGCCATTTCTCCAAGGTGCCCTGGTTCCTTTTACTGGAGAAGGGTATTGGAAACCAGACCTGGGAACTAGGTGTGGTCATGATCTCTGCTATTTTTTAACATTGGCTCATTATTTTCCCTTGTCTTCTCATAGTTATAAATAATTTATCTAATGTTTCACCTGTTAAAGAATATATTAACTCTCCACTTGTATCTAATATTCTCCTTTTACCCAATTTCCATCCCAAACTGCATTTTTTAACTGTCAATCAAAGTAAGCTATATCAAATACTATATACAGCAGAAAATCACTATCCAAAAGACAACTGGTTGAAAAATTCAGCCAAAAATGCTGCCATGATGTGCTGCTGAGCCTCCCATAAAACTGAACTCGGTAATCTTGGTACTACTTTAAGGGACATATTGCTAAGAAGCGTAAGTTCAAAACAAGTTCAGAGGTATCTGAATTTTACAACCAGACTGAGACTGGAACAGATGAATTCATGTGTGTGCCGGGAGTAGAAGGCTAACCCTCATATCCTGGAAAAGCTGCTACTGCCATGCTGAACTACGCAATGCAATCTCTGTCTCTGCCTTTTAAATAGTACAGACTTATAGAAACATACTATTAGGCATATCTTAAATGAATTTATTACATAACAGAACTGGCTCTAGGCAGCAATCTTTGCCACAGTTTCAAATATGAAAATTACTTTCTAAATTATATGCCCCAGGTAATAAGTGGTCTTTGAGACCGGTTCCTCAAACATCCTTAAGATTCACCTCCTTATTTCTCTCTTGTTTAATAAGAGTAATTATAACAGACAGCATAATAATAGTTTGGGGGGAGCACAGACAGATCTTCATTTTAGACTTTCTATATCACTAGGACAGAGAAATAGCATTACTTTATATAAGGAACATGATTTACAATTTAACTACATGAATTAGTTACAGTTTTCTTTTAACAATCCGATTTTTATCATTAGGACTTCAGGTCTATGCTATGAAGAACATACTTTTAACTCAACTACTGCTTATGTTCACACTTTTGTCTACAATTTAAATCTTTTTTACTGTGCTTGAGAAGTTTATTTTCTAAATCTACAAACCCTGTTACAGGCGTAAAGTCAAATATAGTCTCAATCTCACCATTTAGCTTAATCCCCCTCCAAAACCTGCAACAATATTGTACACCTCAATGACTTAAGTCTCTCATGTTCTCACAAAATCCCAAAATTAATACTTGTTCACTTGTAAATGAAGTCATAGTAAATTATAAACTTTCAATGCCACATATCAATTTTTGTTAATCAGATGACTTTCAATGAAGGAACTAGTGCTTAAGTGAAATTGGATTGAAAAAACTC